>CM052705.1:96056895-96097377 GCA_028551405.1 Uromys caudimaculatus | reverse complement strand
CAGTTTGGCGGACCCTCAGAGAAATGGACATAATTCTACCTGAGGACCCAGCTATACCTCTCCTGGGCATATACCCAGAAGATTCTCCAACATGTAATAAAGACACATGCTCCACTATGTTCATAGCGGCCATATTTATAATAGCCAGAAGCTGGAAACAACCCAGATGTCCCTCATCAGAGGAATGGATACAGAAAATGTGGTACATCTTCACAATGGAGTACTACTCAGCTATTAAAAACAATGACTTAATGAAATTTGCAGGCAAATGGATGGAACTTGAAAATATCATCCTGAGCGAGGTAACTCAGTCACAAAAGAACGAACATGGTATGTACTCACTGATAAGCGGATATTAGCCCAAAAGTTCAGAATGCTCAAGTTTCACTTTACAGAAACCACTGGACTGAGAGTGAGGTCCCAGATGGAGGAGGTGGAGAAAGGTCTGAAGGACATGAGAGAGTTTGCAGCCCCAAGGATGGAGCAACAGCGTCAATGGACCTGACCCCCCCTCCAGTCATCCTGGAGTTAGGACCACCAACCAAAGAATACACATCTATGGACCCATGGTTCGGACCACATATGTGGCAGAGGATGGCCTCATTGGCCATCAGGGAGAGAGGAAAGGCCCTTGGGCGTGAGGGTGTCAGAGGCCCCAGTAAAGGGGAACGTCAAGGTGGGAATATGGGAATGGGTAGGCGGGTGAGTGGGAGGTGGAATTCCCTCATAGAGGCGGGGAGGGGGAAGGGATAAGGGGTTTCCAAAGAGGAGACATTGGAAATGTAAATAAAGTATCAAAAATAAAATAAATAAAAAAAAATAGACCATTAAAATGGCATTAGCAAACTATTGGCATGCGAAACAATGTTATTTTGTTTAGACCAATTGGTATGATATAGTGAATCACAAAATATAGCCAGGGAAAGATATTGATTGAAACTGTGTCAAGGTATATTATAGTTAATCGTAATGTTTCTGAGTATACCAGAAAAGAAAATAAGTAGAACCAAATAAGTGCCATTAAGCAAACTGTGATTCCAAAGCAGACATCAATGAAAAAGCCAGTGAAAAAGAGGAAGGAAACAACATGGTTTACTCTGGGCACTGGGTTACATGCAAGGAGACAGACCCATGGTAGGGTGTTACGGCTGGAGAGGGAGCAGGGAACTAGCAGATGCTTCAGGAGAAGAGATGAATTCTAAATGTGACCTATTCCCCTATATCCTGTCATTCAGTGGTAGCTCTGTTGGGCTAAATCCAGTGTGGCAGTCAGGTGGGGGAAATTAACACAACTGAGACTACCTCTACAACACAGTAGAAGAGTACTGGGAATGGATGAAAAAGATTTGCATCATCTCCAGTCTGGATGAACTGACTACTGACTTGAGAAGCTAGATACTGATTTCTTCTTTGGTATATTTACATACAGGAAATTTCATTTGTGTGTAGTGTAAGAGGAACAGAGAAAATTATCTTGACAGTATTTTACTGTATTTTCTTAGGAAAAGTTCATTATAAATTTTGATGGTGTCCTACTCCTGTTATTAAACTAAGACAAAATGAACAGGAAATTGAATTACCAAAGTATAGTTTAAATTGTCATGGAGAGACAGAAGACACATCCTGTAGAGGAACCAGTTGACACTTCACTAGATAAGAAATGCTTGATAGTCTCCCAAATATATCTCATAAATTAAAAACTTTATTTTATTTTCAGACTGTCTAGTGTCTATACCTCATACAATGGGAAAAACTTCTATACAATTAGGCAAAAAGGAAAGTAAGAGAAGAATCATATAGGAAAGGCATCTTTCCCTTCAGGCCAAGATCATGCTTGCTTCAAATCATGTTCTTGAGGGCTAAGAGATGGCTCTGTGATTAAAAGCACTGACTGCTCTTCAAAGGGTCCTAAGTTCAATTTCCAGCAACCACATGGTGGTTCACAACCATCTGTAACAGGATCTGATGTCCTCTTCTGGTGTGTTTGAAGAAAGCAAAAGTGTACTCATATAAATAAAATAAGTAAATACATCTACTTTAAAAAAAAAAAATCATGTTCTCTCACATCATGGTCCCATACATACATGAAACACATGGGTACATATTTGAATATTTTTGTTTTCCATTGTTTGCATTTAAATGGTTTCAGGGCCAGCATTATAATTCAATATGAAAGGGGCAATAAAAGCAATTTCTCCTTTTCATTGCATATCTAATAGCTATCCTTGTGATATTTGATCATCATTATAAAGTGCATGAGAAAATTAATTTTATAAGTCTGAAAGTAGCTCCATTGTCAGCACTGCTTTCTATACTAATCAGAGTATTGATTTCTACCTTTGAATCTTCTCCAGACTCCATTCCCAACTGGCTTCAAGAATCATTTTTCAAAACAACATATTATCTCATGTCATTTCTTGGTTAGAGACATTCTATGTCACTTTGCTTTAGACATGCTGAACCTACATTTCTTAGCTTTATGGCCAGCCTCTATACCTGAGCTCTGAGGACAATTCAGAGACCCGTCTGTACCAATCTGTTGTGTGCATCCCAGCCTTGCTTTATTCCCCATTAGCAGGCCAAGTTATTGCAATTCCTAAGAGACACAGTGTCAGCAGTTCCCTGCTACTAGAAAATTCTCTCCTTTGATTCCGATTGCTACATTTGAATGTCATATGCCTTAGCTACTGTACATAGTTCCCACTTATAGTCTCAATCAATCCAAGATGTGCTATTCTATTTTAGATTTTATCCTAACACTTGACATAGGGTAAAATTTTACTTACAAATACATTTGTTTGTACCCTAAATTGTATACATTCTCAAAACAGTCTGACATACGTCTCATCTCAATAGAAATTTTAAATGTATTTATTAATATATTTAAAATTCTTTCTAGTGTTGGTTTATGGAAGAATGAGAGAAATTTTCTTCATTGGTATACCCACTGGTAAGGTGGCAATTTCATGATTAAAGTCTTTCCCATACTTCTATATAAACAACCTTAGTATAAATTGTTGTGGAAATAAATAATAATATACTGAGAAAGATAGAGGGTAATAGTTGAGAACAAGGAAGAGTTCAGAAATACTTGGATGGGTAAAAGAGAGTGTAATGGGACAAGTTTGACCAGGCATATATTAAACGATGTCATAATAAAGCCTGTTGTTTATAATGTTAAATGATTAAAATATTGAAAAACATTAAAACAAAACAAAATAATTCTATAAATGTTTTTGGATACTTCATGGTCATATTTTCTCAAATCAATTGACACACCCATTTGAATTTCTCTTTTTAAATTTTTTTCACTTTAAGTGTTTTATTTTGAATGTAAAAATGTGCACCATAATTGTTCCTGAGATCTAAAATGCCAGAAGTAGGCAATGGGTCCCCTACAACTAAGTTACAAACAGTTCTAAACCACTATGTAAGTGATAGGAAATGAACCAAAATATCTTGGAAGAGCTGACAGTGATCTTAACCAGTGAGTAATTCCCCCAGGCTCTAGTTTACATCTAAATTTTATTAAAGTCTTAGGCCTATCTACACAGGTGAATATAACTCTTAGGGAATATGGTAGTTAAAATGAAATATCCCCATAAACACTGAGAACTTGAATACTTTGTTAGTTGTATAAGTTAGTGCCCATTTGGAGAAAATTAGAATGTATTGCACTGCTAGAGGAAAGACTTCAATAGTCGGGTCTTAATGGTTCTTACTTCTATCCCTTGTCTTGGCCACCATGGCCCTAACTTCCTGGGACCATAAAACTCAAATAAAACCTCTTCTATAAGTTGCCTTGGTCATGGTATTTTGATGCAGTAATAAAAAATAACAAAATAGGAAGTTATAGACTGTGGTAGATATTATTTATCTTTGATAGTGAAGATAATTTAGTTAGTGTGCATGCAGCTGTTGCTCAATGCCAGCTGTTATATTTACTTGGGATAGGATGACAAATTCAGGGTTTTTAATATTACTAATAACCGTTCGGTTCAACTTTATCTGTTGTCCCCAACATCTTAGGAGAAAACACAACTGTATGTTCACAGAGAAAATGAACAGAGCAATGAAACTTTCCCTACTGACACAAAGTTAAAAAAAATCATGAATACTTACAAAAAAGTTGAGAAGCAATGTGTGGCGTTGCATCAGGATAAAACCTGGATCTGATTATCTCTGCCTAGATTTCAATTGTTCATCCTAACATTTCCTTAAAGAAATGAATGCATATATGTATATATGTATATATGTGTGTGTTTATGTATGTATTCATTCTACCACTTTGCCACTTTAAAGGTTTAAATAAACTTTTCACTTTAAAGGACTTAAATTATTTTAAGAATTCTTCTAAAGTCTTGTAATTTCAAACAGCATTCCTAAACAGAGGAAACTAAATGGAACTGGTTTTAAGAAAAGATTTGGGAATCACTGAGGTTTAGAGACGTAAAGATTAATGATGGGTACTTCTAGACTGTTTTCTGGAAGTTATAAAGACAAGGAGGTCTTAGGGCATGTTGGCTAGCCAGTGCAGCTGAATTTGTGATCTCTGTGGCCAGTTATTATCTTTTCTAAAGGAAACAATAAAGGGAGCACAATCGAAGAATATATCCAACATCAGTCTCTATCATACACATGTCTGTGCATACACACACACATACACACATACACTGTGCACCCACTCACGATAACACATGCATGAATCATACATAAAGCAAGAGAACGAACAAGTGAGAAAGAAAGGACAGACCCAGGAGTTTCTCCATCTCCAGTGAAAGATGAAGACCAATGCATAAAGGAACCAAGAAAATTCATTTGATAAAGTTTTATCCCAAGAGAAAAAGAGCCTTCAATATAAAACAACAATAACCACAATAAAATCTTTTGCAATACCGCATTTTATTTTTTACATTTACTTTTATCATCCAAAGGGCACAAGGTCAGGATTATATTTCTGATATGTATGGTCTTGAATGTAGATGTACTTCATTTAAAAAACAATTCAGAATTGTTCACTATATGTATTGCACACATTTTGTTCTCATATCTCTAAGCCAACATATATTAAGGCTCTTTCTAAATGTATTATAGTAACTATAAAAATGCAAAAACCTCCAATACATGAATAAATATGTTGTAGTTCATATAAAAATATTAACATTAGATATATCAAAATGCAATTCACTGCCATTGAACAAAATATTTTAAAAGTCAAGATATAAAAGGAAAAAAGTTGTGTGTATTTCCAAGTTCTAGAGTCTAAAATAAGATTCCTGTGATTCTTGTGAGTATATGTCTGTATATGTATCTGTGTGTGTACGTGTGTGTGTGTGTGTGTGTGTGTGTGTGTGTGTGTGTGTATAATAGAAACGTTTGGTTTGTGTGCTGAACATAAACACATACAAGTGATTGTGCAAATCTTTATTTGTGTATTTGAAGATTTTGATTTAGAGAATATTAATGTAAAGGATTTCATTGATTGCGAGGCTTTTGATTATGTTATTTTGACAAGCCTGTACGTACTAGAGATGCCCCCATCTCTATATGTCCAGTATTGTTCCTAGAATCACATGAACTGCCCTGTTTTTACATGAGTTCTGGGAATCTGAACACAGATCTACATGGTTTCACAGAAATTACTTTGCAAGTTGAGTTATCTCCCCTTGCAACTTTTGTTCTTAGATGGGGTCTTTCATTAAATTTTGGACTTCAGGTTAACCCAAGATCTGATTAACAAGAAAAAAAACCATGAACATTTAACAAAGTTTACATATATATCACAATCTTCCTTCTCCCTCTTGCTCATTGACATAAGTCAATTGTGTACCTGGTTAATGAACATCATATCTAGGGATATTTCTAGGATATAAAGGGGATAATGAAGTTAATATTTAGGGATATATTTAGGAGATAGAGGAGCATTAGAAGCTAGGTGACATTGGGATTATTTTAAAGGTCTTTTCATTAAAATTCCCAGCAGGTGCAATTACTTAACACTGTTTATTAAAACTAACGTTCATTATTCTATATGAATGATACCCTGATCTAAACACACCACATGGCTTCAGTACTGCATGGGGACCATGTTGGGTGGAGCAGACGTGACCTCTGAAGCAGTTTTGCACAGGATATTTTGGCCTCTTCATCTGTCCTTACGATTTCATCACAATCATTCATATTTCTTTCTCTACAGTAATTCTCTTGTCTCAGTCCCCCTAACACATGTCTGATCAGTCTGATTAGCTGAAAACTATGCATTGCATATTTACTATATACATAAATATATGTCAGTCACATGCTCAAAAATGTTTAACATGAACATTCTTTAGCCAATGCATAAAGTTTGGTACCCTAGCATTCATTTTATTGCTCAAGATACTTTCTAAAACTTGAAAATTTCTGACAGAAATGGAAAAAATACAGCGTGTTTTAGAAGATTAACTTCATTCAGCCCTTATTCTATTTTCGGCTGACAATTTTTCCTTCCTGTGATAAAGCAATGAAACATTATTTTAAACTATGGAAAATGTGACCCAATATAACCTCTCATGTCACAGTCTTTCTAAGCTTATTCTGAACTGCCTTCAGATATAATTTAAGCAACAGATAATTGTTACTCACGTAGCCTATATGTATATCATAAAACTTATTAATCTTTAGCTTATATATTTACAATGTTAACATTATAGCTTGGGGATACTTCTCATATGGATATTTAATAGATATTTGGCACACAGAAAAATAAATGAATAAATATTACTTTAAACTCTGGTTGGAAACAGCTATATGATTTATTTAAATGCGTTTGATGCAAACAAAATTCTTTGAGACAAAATCAGAATTAAATGTATTTCCACGAATATTTCTACAGTTCTTTCTTACCACCGCATCCCGATATTGATGCTCCTCCTTGCCTTGTTACTTTACATAGTGTTCACAGCATTGATTACCAATTTCAAAATTTTTGAAACTTAATAAATTAGTTTTTTATATTCTCATGTTAACCCTCCTTTTTGGTGAAGTTGGGACATGAACGTAAGCAGTGAGAAGGAAAGGAAATATTCTGAGCCAATGAAATATCAACTGCTTAACTTAAAAACTGTACTCTAATGATTGATCATATGATATAGAATTTATGTACACGACTTTAAATGCTAGATCTACTGTTAATAAACCTATGTTTTTTGATAAGTGATTCTATAAGTTCTGTACGAATTTCTTCACATGAAAAGTGTAACATATTAGAGTACTTACCGTTTGCAACAGTAAGCATGGTGGAGACATCAAGTTCTGGAGCTGACCAATTACTATCTTAAACACATACAAATATTATTCTACCAGATGGATGTGGTATAAAACTTCATTCTAAATTATTATCTCTGTATTCATTGATTAATTAAATCCCAGAGACCACCAGAGAAATTTCTTAATGAGCTGGAAGGATAGCAGTTAACATAGCAGCCCCCAACTTGTAAAACTACTGATATTAGACATTTATATCAAAGACCCTTGTTTGGAGGCTGAGAGATTACAATGAAGGAAGAGAGGAAAGATTATAAGATCTAGAAACTGGGGAAATTTATAATAATACAGTATCTTATGAATATCCATGACATCTATATTTTGGAACTCACGGCAATTGTGTTTGACTATACAAAACCTGCACAAAATCCAACAACTTAATATTTTAGCATGTAGCCAAAGGCTCAAGACTAATGGCATCTGGGAGAAGGTATTCAATTTTGCTTAAGGGTGTCATCTCATATAGATCAACCTAGCTCCTGCAGACACCTATACTTATAAGTATATCTGCATCCCAAATTAGCCTAGGTCACTTAATAGAAACAAAACTACAGAAAATTGTGAAGTAGGTACCTGGAATGTGGATCTGGGAGAAATTAGATGGTGTGGAGTTGTGGGTGAGTACAATGAAGGAACATTGTATGACATATGAAATTCTCAGACAACTAATACAAATACTGCTTAAAATTGGGACTAGGTGGATGGATCAGGGGTTAATAACACTTGTTGAGCATGAAGACTTAAATACAGAGCACCAACAGTTACAAAAAAAGCAAGGCATGGCTGTCTGAGCCCTGTATCCCCATTCCATGGGAAACAGAGATCCAGATACAAGAATTTCCCTTTTGGACCTCATGTACCCATATAGATACATCTGTATTGACACACATGCACATATCAATAGACACAAGCATGTACACAAGTAGTAAAACAGTGAAAATATCAGCTGAGAGTAGTTTTATTCTTGTGTTTTGAAAAATCCAATGAACTAAAGCAGACCATCATTTGTATTTAAGGGCATTTGTTGAGGAATGCACATTTGGCTTTTCAGACCATGCTAAATCTTAAGTGCTATTTAAATATGAACATTTCAAACTGTGACATTGCTTTCCAAGTCATTATATGTTGAAGAATTGATGTCATACAAAGTTATAATTGGGAAAGTTAATTAAAATAAAAATACCTTATTTCATTTGAGGGTACAAAAGCAAAGAGATGTTCCCTTGAAAACTAGAGGCACTGAGTCAACCTCGTCACCCACAATTGTTAGCTTCATGGTCTAAACTGTAGCCATGTTTCTTCTTAATCTGAAATATTCCTGTGTTTTTTACTTTAAAATACTTGACTGCAAATTTTGTTCAAGAGAAAATTGTCTAATACATCCCGAGAATCTCTTCAACTTAAACAAATGCATGAAGTGAAGGAAGAAAGTTGGCTTTTACTCAGGAACAATTAATTTGTTCTGCCGTGGTTCTTAATAAGCATATTCTTCTTTCTGCCATTAAAGCAAAATGAATTGAGGTAGAGATTGAAGACACTAGCCAGATAATGAGCATCAAAGTTATACACATTGCAAAAAAAATAAATTACCACGTTACCCCAACTGTAATGGCAAATGGTTTTTATATTAAATTATTTTCATTCTGCCAACCATGCATTAATGATAAAGTTGTCTATGTCAAATAAATGAATACCTCAATTCCTCAGGTAGGTAGACTTTTTTTCTTGAACATGTTATATATTGTAGAGGTTTTCTATGGAACTGAGCACCAAATAGATGATTAAAAATAACAAGTATATTTTTTAACTAAGTAATCAAAGTATTGTGTCCACCTAGCACAATGCATACTTTTATACATACACACACACACACACACACACACACACACACACACACACACACACACATATTTGTTATAAAATATTAGGCAATCTAACATTACTTTAGACTCAGAAAATAAAGTACAAATGAAAGGGTCGCTATTTTATTTCTACATATTTGAATCATACATGACTATTCATAAAACAAATAAAATACTGCTAATTGATAGAAGTCAGGGCAGGACAGAGAGATAGGGGGTACACATGGAAATGTTAGATATCACCGAAAGCTATATAATTTGAGAAAGAAACTATTGTGTCATATGTACAATAGTAAGGAGTTTCATGTCACATGAGTTTCAATACAAAAATTAAAAATACTAATCAATATTGAATGCTGAGAACACATTTGGAAAGCCTTTTTATTATTATATAACAAACTGAATGTACAGAATTGATTCTAGAAATATAGATTTCTCTTGAGTAACATTAATATTGCTAAAAGCAAATAAAAATGATACATTTTGCTGGGCAGTGGTGGCGCATGCCTTTAATCCCAGCACTCGGGAGGCAGAGGTAGGCGGATTTCTGAGTTTGAGGCTAGCCTGGTCTACAGAGAGTTCCAGGACAGCCAGGGCTACACATAGAAACCCTGTCTCGAAAAACAAAAACAAACAAAAAAGAAGATACATTTTATCTGTGCTGACCTATAATAAATAAATAAATAAATAAATAAATAAATAAATAAATAAATAGATAGATATATGTTTGAATGTGTATGAGTGTAGGTACACACTTATGGGTGTAGTTGCATGTATACTGTGACCCACATGTGACGGTCACATAGACACTTGAAAGAATCAATTCTCTCCACCATGGGAGTGTTGGATCTATCTCTAGTTATCAGTGTTGGTGATGCTCTCATTTGATTAGCCATCTACTTTCAAGCCTACATGTGTGTTCATTTAATTGTCAAAATCCATTTGATCATTGTTCTAAGTACTATAAAGCACTCATCCATAAATCCATGCAAAAGATCGCATTGTATTTTCTATTTCTACCCCTGTCTTACTAGTAAAAAAGTAAATGTTAAAAATGTCTGCAAATTGACAACTATCAGTTCTCCTAAAAGAAATTCAAAAGAAATAGAACTTGATTATTCCATCTAAATACCTTGCGTATTGACACCAATAAGTTAATGAATAGATGAAGGAGCTACTTGATTTGAACTAGAGTATTCATCAGGTTCGTTTTTCATCAGTTTCATTTTGGCATTATGAACTTCGTAAGGAAGCAAGAGAGATACAAGCACTGCCTTACTTATGAGACAGAGGGACAGCATAAATCCACTGTTGTAAGACATTACTCATGCCTCCTTTGCACACTGTAGGTGAGTTTAATCAATAAACATCAACCACAATTATCTCTACGTTGAGTCACTTTTATTTAGTTATTATTAGTATGGGTGCACGTATGTATTATGCATGTATGTATGTATGTATGTATGTATGCTGAAAAATATCTGAGGTTTTAACTAAATACAACAAAGATGTGAGTTACAGCAATTTAGTCCTCAGGACACATAATTAACATTCAATTAGGACACTGATGAACTTTAAAAAGAAAGTGCAGGAAAATGAAAAGGTTGTTAGTCATTACAGGGAGTGTTATCTATGAGGGTAATATATTAAATTAAGTCATGAATGATCCAGGAAGGGCAAACATGACTACTGATGAGTTACCGGAGATTCTGCATATGACCTTAGGCATTCAAAATAGCTGAAGAATTGTTGAGGGGCGATTAATAGTTGTTGGGGATGGTTTATAGTTGAACAAGTCTTAAACTGTGGTGGAGAGACTACTACTTAGTTAAGTATGCAAGTAAACCTGATAAGTGACTCTAAATAGCACACACAAGATTTACTCATGTGATCCTGTTGATTTCAGCAATAATAAAAATAGAAAGTAGAGAATAAAGTTAAGAAGAATTTCAGAAGGAGTAAGAGATGAATACTATATGAATGATACCATTAGAATATAAATGAGATATTGGTTACTATAACACACACACATCTCTGTCTCTATCTGTATGTCTCTCTCTTTTTCTGTCTCTGTCTCTGTCTGTCTCTGTATCTGTCTCTCTCTGTGTGTGTGTGTGTGTGTGTGTGTTTGTGTGTGTGTGTGTGTTTGTGTTTGATTCTAGCAGCAGATATCAACATAAAGGAGTTTACCTAGAGATAGTAACATATCAGGGTTACTTAAAGCCAGACTCCTCAAAACAAGGTGAAAATTAAAGTGGCCAAATTAATTTTTTGGGAGCAGTAACTCTACTTTCAGTGGTCAGTCTAGTTGACCATCCAGAGAATCCCTCTATTGGAAATTCTATAGCTCCTTCAGTCAGTTGTTAAGCATAACTCAGAGCAAAACAGAAAGTTTGCAAGTTTAAGGAGAAGGATGAGAGAATAGAATTTATTATGAACAGTTTCAAGCACATAAATAATAAATAATAAAAAACTAAAAAAAAAATCTTAACATTTTAAACTTGAAAACCAGAAGGACAATTAGAGGTCCTGTCATTTACTATGTATCTTTCATTGTTATTTCTGACATGCCCTCGAAGGGATATACACTGGAGTGACTTGAATTCTCCAGCCATGCAAAATTTTGTCTAAAATAGATTTATCCATGATCAGTAAGATGTTTTTCTCAAAGTAATGTATACAATGCATTCGGGTTTTTAAATCTAGCTATAATTTATTCATTGTTGTTTCTTTAAAATTCTTTCCGCTTTAAAAATATTCATAAATCTATTTTTCCTGTTATAGGATTTGAATGTTTATAACATCCTTCATTCCCAAGCATTGTAGCAGCAAGTAATATGACTAATTCATCAAAATCCGCCAAAGCTTTAAATGTATATGCCAATGAGAAGAACTTCTAGATTATAGAGTTTTTATTGTAACATTATAATTCAGTAGGCATGAGCAATTTTTTCCAAACATTTACATTCTATATTTCTTGGATAACAGAAAATTTAGTGATGTTCTAAATTGGTTTCCCTTACAATTTTTTAAGGATTCTGTACAGGTATACAAAGAAAATATGATATCTATTCTCTTTTTCTCTCACTCCTCTTGTTCACATATCCATCCAAATACTGATATTCTAATTTCATCTATCTTTTTTATTCTTTTGCTAACCCACTAGTTCAATTAGTATATGTATATGCATGTCAAACAAAACACCAGAGCATAGAAAAGCCACCAATAGGAGCATCCTCAAAAGACTACTTCCCACAACAACTATTACATGATAATAACCCCTTTTGACGGGGTATGACTTGTGATTAAAACAAAATTAATCAGTATCATCTGCTTTTTAGTGTTTTCTATCATATGTATGAAAGGGATAATCTGCCTTTCATTCATATATATATATATATATATTCTGAGCTGCCATTGAATAAAACTATGTTTCACAATCTGGCAACATTTACCCAGCATAATATATTTCTTCAATTTATTCTTCATGGTTTTGGTGAAATCAAAAGCTACAGGGTATTTGTTGTACAAGTCATTTTGGTTATGATTCATCAGCGTAACACACATTCATTGTGACTTTCCGCTGAAAGTAACAGCAATCTGTGAGTGACCAGTGATGCACCACATCTATTCAATGGCAGCAATTATGTTAAAATGTTTGTAAATAAATCATTAGAAAAATGAATTAATTTACATTTGAATGGTAATATATGTTCTTATGATGAACATTGGTTTCAGATTTTGTGGTGCAAGCATCAATCTGATTGAACTGATTTACAAAGCAGTAGCTGGTGGAAGGCAGCAGACTCCTGCATACAGATGGCACATTAGCTTGAGTCTGCAGTCATGGTAATGTTCAGTTTTATTTTAATATAAGATTTATTGCAACACTTATGACTAGAAACATGATTCTGAGTCATTATATATTCTGAGACTATTACAAAAGTAGATATTAACTTATAACATGTGACATTAGAAGATTATTGTGTGTATACTAAAAAGAAAATATGTATGTGCATTATTGGCTTATTTCATTCAAAGTATGAATGTGTTTGACTCTGTAGTAGCGCACATTGGGTAAGAAGATACATGAAGACAAAGAAGAAAGCATTAAGGTATTCACACAGTCTTTTAAAAATGTTAAATCTTAAAATTTTCTATATTTGTATTTACTTACTTTTAGAAATTTACTTAATTATAGTTAGATAATATTCATCCTCAAGCCTGTACTTTAACCCCTTGCACATTTGTTCCCACATCCTTAGCCCCACAATTTTGTCTTTTTCTTTTTGACAAAATAAAATTTAATAAGATAAAACAACACAATTATCATATCAATACAGGAAAGGACTACATAGAGAATTAAAGAAGCTCTAAAGGTACGCACAAGGTACAAAGACCCACTTATTTACACACTCAAGAGTCTCATAAAATACCAAGCTGAGCTATAATTTATAAGCAGAAGACCAGGTGCTCTGAGTTAATATTAGCTCCGAGACTGCTGCCTCAGTCTCAGTAAGTTCATATGAGCCTAGTTCCATCGGCTCAGAGTGACTTACTCCCTTTGTCTCTCCCATCCCCTTTGGCTCTTTCATTCATTCTGCTTCATCTTCCATAGGGTTCCAAGGTCTCTGAGAGGAGGGATTTTATTGAAACATCCCATTTTAGAGCTATGCATTCTAAAGACACACACAATCTCTCTTTCTCTGTCTCTCTCTCTCCCTCCTCTCTCTGATTCTCTCTCTGTCTTTCTCTGTCTCTCTGTCTGTCTGCACCTCTGTCTCTGTCTCTGTCTCTCTCTGTATTATGTTTATCTGTGAGTTTTTTCATCTCTTTCTGTATGCTGTAGGAGGAAGCTTCTCAGTTAATAGCTGAATAAGGCACTGGTCTAGGTATACAGCAGAATGCCTTTAGGAACCATTTTACTAATGTATATGCATTTAGAACAGTAGTGTTTGGTTTTACTATCTAGTCTCTAACTCTTGGTCAGTCAAGCAGTGTCAGATGTGAGCTCCTGTTGTGGGATCCCTGCAGGTACCACTGCTGGTAGAGAATGGTAGGAAGTAGTAAGAATGAAAATTCACTGAAGCTGGACATGTTTGTTAGGCAGGCTTAAGACTTCTATTTATGGAAAATCAAATTCAAAATATTAAAGTCAGGCCATCCGTGCAATGCCATTCACTGTTTCACTGGGTTTCTTTAACCCCTTTAGAATATAACACCTCTGAACATGACTGGTCTATAATTTGGTCTCATTTAAAGGGGCTTTAAAACAATTCTGATTTGGCTTTGTAAATGGACTGACTCCCTATAACATAAGATCTTGGATATTAATAATCCTAGAATGGAATCCACTTATATTGAGGAAGTGCCTTAGCTTTTGCCTCTGTTGTGATGTGTATGGAGTGGGGTGGAGGGAGAACAGAAATCAGTGGTGGGCAGAGGACATTGGGTGTCGGAGGCTTCAGGGAGTCTATGGTGTTGATTCTAGCTGAGACTCCAAACACTGGGGAATATGGAACCTGAAGTGGCCACCTCCTATTGCCAGACAGGACTCCCATTGACGGGATAAGGACACCAACCCAGCAACAAATCCTTTGACCCAAAATGTATCCCTCCTACAAGATGCACAGGGACAAAAATGGAATTGAGACTAAGGGAGTGGCCTAATTTGAGACACATCCTATGGGCAACCACCAATCCCTGACAGTACTAATGATATTCTGTCATGCTTGCAGTTTACATTTAAAAAAAATATTAAAACACAGTATTCAAATTTGAGGATTGCTTAACATGCATCAGTTAACTGTGAGGAGAAAACAAATAATGATCAATGTACTTGGAGATCTATGTTGAGGACAGTAGGTATAGCCCTCAATATTCAGGTTCAGACTTATCATGGACATTCTCTATAGCCCTTTCCTCAGAAGTGAAACATTGCCTTGAGAAAAGAAGATGGAACCTCCTAAGAGTCAGGAAACTAGAGCAATGTGAAAGATTCAGGAAGCCCATGCACTACAAAGGTCACAAGGTCCTTGGCCAAGGTTGACAAAGCAGTCAACAATTGCAGGGAGGAGCTATCCGACGTTATCTATGCTGGAGTGGGCTTTTCAGCAATCAATTTTCTTTACGTAATTTATACTGTCATAAGTAACCCCTCACCCCTGCTGCTATTTGTAATCTCTACAAACTCATTGTTCAAGAAGTAGGACTTTTATATAACTGTTGATTTGGTCCTTGAACAGTTCTCTATGTGGGATAGATATTTGTTCTTGTCTCCCAGGAAATGTCACAGTTCAAAGAGTGGTGGCTAGAGGGAATAGTTTTAGGTTATTATAAGTAACTACGGTAGTTTCCAGAGTGTCCTCAGGGCACAAATCCCATTGCTGTGAACATGCAGTAAAACCAGTTTTGCAAGATGTTAGGAAGCATTAGTCATTTTAGATACAAACTAATGTAACTGATTGCAACAGCATTATCATCATGGAAATTACTAAAAGTTATTATTCCTCTTATCACCCCTAATATATAAGTATGGATGAGAGTGATTAAAAAGAAGAGGGCCTTGGACCTGAGTGTGTTAGATGCTCCAGTGTAGGGGAATGCTAGTGAGGGAAGATAGGAGTGGGTGGGTGGGTGGGAGAGCACCCTTATAGAGGCAGGGGAGGGGGGATGGGATAGGGGGGTTACAAAGGGGAAAACATTTGAAATGTAAATAAAGTAAATATTCAACAAATAAAAGAAAAAAAAAGATTCCTACTGCCTGAGTACAAATTTTCCATAGAGACATGTAACTGTCACCATCAAGTTAATATGAATAAAGTGTGCAGGAAATTGTACACGTAAACTGTTGCTGTATTTTAGTCCCCTTTTGGTTAATAAGCAAACAAATTCCCAGCAGATAGTTTTGTCATTCTTTGTAAGTGAAGAAGTCAGTTTTATTTCTGTGTATAATTAGTTATCTTTAAATGACCTTTAAATGTATACCCCCTGCTTTTCACCTTACAATTCTGTACTTTCCACCCTTCATCTTTCTGGTAACAATCCACAAGAATGTAGTTGTTACTTTACAAATTGCCCACAGTAACCTAAACCCCTTGCTTGATTGGAGTTTGATGTAATTAACATTCTTTTGGTGGCATTAAGCCTTAAAAGTATGTCAGGTACCTTCTTGACAATGTACTGTGGAGAATTAAATAGTCTAAATATGTTTACACACAGTTTTTATGAAATAAATGTTGATTAATTTTCTGTTGTTTTAATTATAATCGATATCAGTACAGTATAACTACTAAAAGGGTATACTCATATTTGTATTTGTATTTTCATACATATAATGTATGTATGCAATTCCAGTAATTATTAATTAATTTCTCATCCTCCTATTGCAAGGCTTTTTCTTATGATTAATAAAACTGAGGATCCTGTCTTTGCTATTTTGTACATTACATTTCAATCCAGCATTTTCATTTGATTATATGCAGTTACATTGCAAGCCCCATTTTATTTGTGGCAAAATGTACATACATCAAAAATAAACAAATCTCAAATTTAATTAAGAAAGTATAAACTTAACGACACATTTTACTTAATACTTTATGGATGCTGAGCACTGCCCTCATTAGAAAAGGAGTCTGGAAATGATTTCCCGGGATCCTGTTTTATGCAATGGCTAAGGGTAAAGATGGCACTTCAGAAAAATGTATGTAGTATTTAAATGAAAGAAAAGTTGGTTAATAAATATTCTTTTGAGCATTGATTCTCAACCTTTACTGAGTGTCCTGAAGATAATTAATCATAATTGGCTTGGTTTTGTCATTCCCTGCCGGGCTGCCTGCTACAAGGTACAGAAAAAAATTAATTGGAAATTCTAGAATTTTCGTATCTTTCCACTTTCTAAACTTTGAATATTTTGTGTTCAGTACCACGTGAACCGGTATCTAATTGTCTTCCAGAGTCCTCACGAAACAAAATCTTAGTTGCAAGATATAATCCTAAATTATTATTTAACTTCAAAGAAAATGAAAAATAACTCCAAACCATCAAATACCTTTAGGTGTTTGGGCAATAGTTAGAGATTAACACATTGATAATCTATGATAAATGATCACCTAATATGGAGAAAAGTTTTCAGGAAGTATATTAATACAAATTTATTAGATATAATTGTTTATTATTTTGAACAATTATGAACTGGAAGGAATGCATAAATTCATTGGCAAATTCAGTTCTTTAAAAGTTTATGCCAATTCCATAAAAGCTTAAGCTAAGATTATCTTATGATAATATAAGTATGCATGAGCAGATAGTGTTGTTCATAATCAGAGTACACAATCCACACATATAATGTGTATGTATATATATATATATATATATATATATATATATATATATATATATATATATTTTGTTAATGTCAGGAAACCTTCTATGTTCCTTCATATCACATCTAGTCCTTGTTTCTAGATTCTAAATTCTATGTTCCAGATTTCTCTTGAATGATTATTCACGCATAGATTTTACTTTCATCTTCTACATTTTATTTTTTGTCTCTTAATCACTTTGCTTGTAAAATTAAGCACATATGTTTGCTGGATGTGTGTAGGTAGAGTTTATTACTTTCTGGTTCTGTGAGCTAGAGAACAATTCATTCTACAGTCATGCAAACATTTTTTTCTGTCTTCATGATGATAAACATTCAACGTTGTTGTATATGTCTCCTAGAACATGTGTACATGAAATTATACAGCTTTACATTCCAGACAGATGTTTCCATACAAAGGGTATTTCTATTTTTAGGGAATATTTCTTGGTTCTGGTTACTATATTGGGAATTACAAAATGTACAGCTTTATTTTGTAACTTTTATCTACAGATCTCCACATTCTCACTAAGCAGCAACCAAAACACTAACAAGTTTTTGACAAAGAAAGGTCAGTTGCTGTCGGTTATGACATAATAGAAGGGTATTTCAAATGTGTGTATAGGATAGTAAAGTTGTTCAGAGTATAATTTCCAACATTATTACTTATATGAAACATCCTTCTACTCAACATTCTCAACAGAGTTGGTGGTGTCTTCCAGCTGGTATTACAAAATAACAAAAAATGGCCAGTTTAAGTGACGAAAACATTTGTTAGTTTGTTTGTGTATATGTTCTTGAGGATGTAAGTCAAGATCAGGGAAATGATTTTTGTGCATCCATGTCCTTGTTCATAGATCTTCAAAACTTCTTAGCTAAAGGCTACATGGCATCCATTTCTCACCTGACCTTTATTCTGTAAATGTTTCACTGTTTGATGATCTTTCTTTAAAATTATTTATTTTTTGTATATTAGTACATTGTAGCTGCCTACAAAGAACCACAAGAGGGCATTGAATCTCTTTGACCCACAATGTGGTTGCTGGGAATTGAACTCAGAACCTTTAGAAGAGCAGTCAGTGCTCTTAACCACTGAGCCGTCTCTCCAGTCCATTTTATAAGCTTTTTTTAAACAACACTTGGATTAATTCCTCTTCTGACCTAAAGTAAACTTAATTATTTCCTTACATATCCTATCTCCAAAACAATCACGTAAGAGTTAGGACTTTAATGTATTCAATAAAAGCACAACACAGTTGATAATATAGTGTATTATCACTTTTTAATCTTTACAAGCCTGAGTATATGTTATATTTTGTAGAGAGTAATAAAGAATTTATACTTATTCAGTTACAATTGGTTTTCAAATTTTACCACAGAATTTTTAACTAATTCTTGCCTAACTATATTGTCCTTATTCATACTTAATTTATGAAAGTTATTCACATATTTCTTTGATTAGTTATTGTCAATAAATTATATTCTTATTAGTAGGGTATAGGGTATAATTTTGCTTTTCATTACATTAAGTACATTTGTTGCATATTGAAATTAGTTTGAAATTACTGATTTATTTTGAGAAAGTATTTTTATGTAGCTTAGATTGGTTTCAAATTCATGATTCTCCAATGTTTGCCTCTTAAATGCTGAAAGTATAGGTAAATGTTAACATGTGTACTTAAAACTTTTAATTTTGGTGTAGTAAAAATCATCAAGCTGTAATATATAACAGAGATTTACAAGGAGACTTATGCCCCAGCTTTATTTTTTTCTTTAAAGATTTTGTAATATCCAAAATTAGTTACCAAGAAGATATCCGTCCATACAGGACTGCAGTGACAACTTCTTAATAAATCAAATTGACATCCGTGTCTTATTTCAGAGACATACTTCAGATTAAATTATACTCTCCTGGAGAGAAAGCTGCCTTTAACTTGATTTGTACAACATTTAGAATACACTGTTAACCAGAAATATTTTATACAGGACAATTAGGAAAAGAAATTTATTAAGAAATCATTTCTTCTTACATTACAAGTATTGTTTTAAGATCAGTGTTCTATTTTATGTCAACACCATGGCAAAGAAGGTAAAATTCTATCAACTGGAAACAATATAACAACTTCATCTTCACTATAAAGTCCAAATCACTGTAATTCAACTTAAATTTCAAGGAGTCTCTTTATATATATATTCATTCTATCAGTAACAACTTATAAATTATTTGAAATTAATTTTTTGCAGGAACAAAGTATCTGTGAGGATAGTTCTTAATATGTATTTTTGTTAAAATCCTTAATGTTTTCAGCAAGTAAAGTTAGCTCACATGTTTAGTGATATGTATGTTATAAAACACTGTGTTCATTGTTTAAGTAGGCTTCTTCTGTTCCTCTGAGCTTTTGTACACTTAGTTATAATATGACAAGTCTAATCAAGAAAAGGTTAAGGAAGCCAAAGATAGCATTTTGGAATATTTGAACCTTTACCACATGGAATTAGACAACATAGTATGCTGTAGAATTCAAGACAAAGTGAAGTGAAGGGTCAACATCACTTTTAGGAGTTGCTCTTCTGCAAACACTACCACAGCCTCCTGATACCCCTGAGCATCCTTGACAGTGTTTGATTTACATGTGATAAACAACAACCACCATGATAGCAAAAGATCAAATCTAGAGGGAATTTCTACCCTGCATGCAACACTGTATTACAAGATATTTTAACTTTTCTTCCTGATAAAAAATGATATAATTTATTATCAAATATCAAACACATAGAATTCTGTTTAAAACAGTTTTCTTCATAGGACAAGGATTTTGTAAAACAATTGTAGATATCTAATTGGTAGTACCTCATAGCAACATATTATTTATTATATATATATGTGATTACAGATATAATTTTAAAAATTGTTATTCCTTGTACCTGAAGACTCAGGTATACCACTCTTAGGCATATACCCAAAAGATGCCCTACTGTACCACAAGAACATATGCTCCACTTTGTTCAAAGCAGCCACATTTGTAACAGCCAGAAGCTTTTCCTGTCCAGATTTTCTTCAACTGAAAATGGGCAGCAGAAAATGGGGTTCCTTTACACAGTGGAATACTATTCTTCGTCATGACTTTTGCAGTCAAATGGATGGAACTAGAAAATATCATCCTAAGGGAAGTAACTAAGACCCAGGAGGACATACATACTATGTACTAGCTGATTAGTGGATATTAGCCAAAAAGTACAGAATACCTAGGATAGAACCTGAGACCAGAAAAAGTGTAACAAGTAGAAAGGTCCAAGTAAGGAAGTTCTAATTCCATTTATAAGGGGGAAGAAAATAATCACGGGAGGTAGAAGTGAGAGACCTGGGTGGGAGAGGGAGGAAAAGAACAGGATCAGGTAGGGAGGGGAAGCAGAGAAGCCCAAAGGCTTAAGAGAATGAATAGACCTAAGCATCCTTGGGGGATGGGATGTGGGGGGACTCTCTAAAAACTGACAGAGACCCGAGAGGTGAGAGACTCTTAAGCACTCAATGAAGGTGACCTTAGCCAAAATGCCATCAATGGGGAGAGGAAATGCCACCTCCAGTAGATAGGCAGGGCCTCAAGTGGAGGGACAGGGTTGCTAACCCATATTCAAGATTTCTGACCCAGAACTATTCCTGTTTAAAATAACTGCTGGGACAAAAATGGAGAAGAGACTGAAGGAAACGTGGTCTAATGAACAGCCCAACTTGGGATCCACCTCATGGGAGAACACCAAGGCCTGACACTATTACTGATGCTATATTGTGCTTACCGACAGGAATCTGGCATGGCTGTCCTCTGAAAGGCCCTACTGAAGGAGACAAAAACAGATCCTTAGACCCAACTATTGAACTGAAGCCAGGGACCCCTATGGTTGAATTAGGGGAAGGATTGAAGAAGCTGAAGGGCATAACAAGCCAACAGTCTCAACTTACCCAGACCCCAGGAGGCTCCAAGAGACTGAATCACCAGCCAGGAGCATACAAGGACCAGTCACAGAATTCTGGCACAAATAGAGCAGAGGTCTGCCTGGTCAAGCCTTAGTGGGAGAAGATGTGCTTAATCCTTGAGAGATTGAGGCCCTAGAGAAGGGGGAGTATGAGTGAGGGAGCACACCCTCTTAGATGCAAGTGGAAGAAGGAATGAGATGAGGAACTATGGGAGTGGAGTGTGAGGGGGCAATGACTGGAATGTAAGATAGATAGATAGATAGATGGATGGATGGATGGATGGATGGATGTATAGATAGATAGGTTTAAAAATAGCAAAAATGTCATTCCTTTTCTTTATCAAAATTGTGTTTCAAATCAAACTTTAATGTGAATAACAGGATGGAGTATCAATGTTTATGTTTGATTATACAGCATATAATTGAATTGAAAAATTATATAGACCCAAAGCCATATATTGATTGCTTTCCTTAGAAGTCAACAATGGTTTATAAAGGAGATTTCTCAATCAAAGAACAAATATATCAAGAAAAGTGTTCTAAACAGGTTTTACCTCGTCTTTAAATCAACAAAGTGAACAACATAGCAGTAAGTATGCATGCATGTTGAAAACTTAGATATAGTGTCTTTTCCCTATCATTGCAATATATACATTAATCTTTGATGTTTATTCCAAAGGCAACGCTAGATGTGTAGACAGCTGCTATGTTTAAAATAAATGGTATGACAATAATAAAGGTACCCCAAATCTAAATATCTTAAGTTCAGCCCTACCTTGCTTGGAGTATTCTTAAAGCTACAAAATTGACTTTATGATTTTGGTCCTTATCTCAAACTAGATTCTATAAATATTTCAATATTAATTCATGGGCACATGATAAAATATTTGAAATTGAAAATTGTTCTATTTTATACTAAGTTGCTAAAATTGGGAAAGTTTACCATATCAGATAAGGAAACATTCTCTTGTGTGTTATATTTTGTTTTTGAATACTAAAGGAAGTAATAATGTTTAATCATCAAACTTTACTGATAAAAATACAGTGACCATGTTAACAGTGGTAAGTTCTGTGCATTCATTATTAGGACAAACATGCTGTTTAGTATTGGATCAGAGGTTTCTACTAATGCTGATAATAAAGATACACATTAATACTAAAATCATTAGACTTAACTGTTACATGTAAAGTTAGGTAATACATCTAATAGTTTTGCTTTTCATCAATGTTTATTTAAAATGGCATTTAATATTTTTCTAATATTTTTTCAAGGTGATAGATAATGAAGTCTAAATTTTATGGATAACTCAGATAAATCATATTTGTGTAGGAGAAGTTTTTACCATGAGTCAAGTCTAGACAGACATGTTTTCAGATCTTATCTGCTGATATATAGAGAGAGATCAATTCATGGGTTGGTCTATAAACTATTGCTTTTTATATCATTAACTTCCCCTCCTCCTCCACTTTTCTAAGTTTTATTCTTTCACTCTGAGTTAACCTAGGAATTACCTTATCTAGAGTCCTTTCTACTTCATCTGAGATATACTCATGTAATATGTGGATCCAGAAGAGTAAAAATGTGAGTACTCTGGGGCAGCTGAAGGCAGCTGCAAAAGAAAATGACCAGTCAAATTTCTGAGATGCTTCTGAGGTGTGATTCCGAGGCGTATCACACTTGAGAATGACATCTTGTACTCCATGATGTAATGGTTTACTGGCTTATATGGGACCCAAGAGCTTTCCTGTGAACTATGGAAAATAACTCTTGTTTGTTGATAATGGAGGTCAAGATAGTGTTTTGCCAGGAAGAGTTTGTGAAACCCAAAAGACCTCCAAGGAGCCATTTCCAATGTAATCGCAGTAGGATCTCTTCACTATAAGCTCTGGCTTGTGCTCTCCTCTAACTAAACCCTGACACTGCAGAACAGAAATGTGAAGCAGCCTAGAACCCTCAGCAGGACAAGGTGTTAAAGAAAATGGGAGAAGCTGAGGGGGTGTCCAACCTGGCAAACATCTAATAGAATTACTATTTTAAGCTGACAGGAGAGTGTTCTGAAGCAAGTCTGTGAACAACGGCAAGTGATCAGAAAGTACATCTGAAACATTCAGACTAAATTTTGATTAACTCTTGATAGGAAGTAGCTAGGGAGTAATTCTGGGGTATGGGAGAAGGACAAGCCATAGGGTCCTTCCTGGTACCTGGGTGCAGCTTGGGTTGAGCAGTAGTGTTCTCAGGCTTTTTTCTTTTTTAAAGGTAGAGCTTAGTCTCAAGCTGAAATAGGTTTGGCCTTGCCTTAGTAGGAAAGAATATTGCTAGAAATTTGACTAAAATCTTCCATGCCATTGTATCTACAATGACTTGTTTTACTGACTGAATATTAAGGCATGCAAGGATCCTCAATGAAGATTCAATTTTCACAAGGCTTAAAAATGTACTCATAGTTTTAATAATTGTACTTAGTACTCATCTGAGAGACAACTAAAATGTATGTGTGTAGTAAATATGTTTCTAAATTTCTGCATTTCCCACTGCCTAGGATCTGTCTAAACATTTAACAGTCTCTTCATTCACAAAGAGAAACACAACCCTATGCCTTTGTTATCCACACAAAACCATTTATAATGACTATGTAGCATATTCAAAGAAACAATGAATGAAAGGATTGTTTTAAAATTCAGCCATTCCAAATTATATTATCCTTATTTTTATTGCTGTATTTAGTGCTTACCCCAGAATTTTTTTATTGGTTTTGTGTTTATGTTGTACAGAAACTCAATCAAGATCATTACCATTGCTTTTAGATTCTGCAGTATTCACTTAGCCATTAAAACAGTGAGTTAAGGAAAACAAAAACAACAAAAAAGTTTTCTGAACTTGTCCTACAATTCTTTAAATTTGAATGTTTATTCTAAGTGTATGTTTTCTATTTATTTTTGTCATCTGCAAGGATAGTTTATCCAAGTGCACTGCTCTGGTCCTCAAACAGGGGGATTGAAGTGTTATCATTCAGAGTTAAGTATTTGCAACATCCTCCTTGTGATTCTATTGCTAATTTCAAGATCTGTTACTACATATGATCTGGCTAATAAGCCTGATCTAGAATAATAATGCAACAGATTACTTTGCAAGAGTACAATTCCTCATAGCTGTAAGCAAGATTCTGATAAATACGAAATTTTATGACTGCTTGTCTTTTGTGTAATCTTAACAATGTCTCTTTAAAATAATAAAGCAAAATAGGTCTGTTGCCTTTTCCAAAATTATTTTAGTAGGGGATAATATATAAATGAGCAATACGTAATGAAAATGTAATAGATAACATGGTAACAAGCAGTCTACCTGTGATGGCTCGCTAACCTTAGTTGTCAAGTTGACCAGTAAGAGAAGATATAACCTCAATGAAGAAATTGCCTGCATTTAATTAACTGCTAGGCAAGTATTGAGAGCATTTTGTTGACTGCCGGTTATTGTAGGAGGGCCCATCAGTGTGTACAGTAACATCATGGGCTACACAATAAGAACAGCTGAGCATGAGCCTGGAAACCAACCAATAAGAAAGGTTTTATGAGAAGTTTGTGCTTCCAGAATATGCCTGGCCTTTCTGCCTATGCTTCTTTCAATGTCAGGCTATCTCCTATAAAGAGAACCAGATCCTTCCGTTCTTGTTTTGATTAATGATAAATCATATAATGAAAGAAGGAAGATAGAGCATAAAGTAAACTTGGTGATAAAGAGACATATACCTGGTTGTCCACAGACTGATATTGCATTTCTTTTGATGAGAGAAGGTCCCTTTAAGGTAATAGGCCACTATATTTTATGCAAATCAATTGCAAAGTAATAAAATCAGTTATAATTCTTTTTTGTGATAATCAAATTGGCAAGTTACTTTGCACAAGTTGAAAATAGTAAAGATTAAAAAAATATTAACAGTGTTGGGAATCTCATCCTATCTGTACTTCTTAGAATGTTTGACATACCTGACTAGATTAGCATTAGTGAATTCTGTTATTCAAGCATGTATCAAATTATTATACCCCATTAATATATTGAAAATAATTAGATTGAGCATGTGATATGCAATTATGTGAATATTTTATTAGCCTACTGATCTCTTAGAGTCTATTCAGCTTATGCAGCAAAATATAAACAAGATATTTTGCTCACATGTTATATACTGCCACTTGCCCCTCATATTCTAATGATATGCATAGGTTACTGGAGTGTTACCTCACCTGGGATAAGTGTTACAATTTGTTTGATCACATGTGAAGTAAATAAGTCAATTGTTTTTGCTCTAAATAAAACAGCAAATTTTATGTTTGGTGCAAATGTATTATTACAATGATATTAAAAAATCTCTCTGCTAATATAAGAGTGAGCTCTTCTACAGTAATACCCCAAAATATCTAAGACTCAAACTTGAATTTAATGCTATATGTTGAATTCATTGATGAGCAAACAAATTCTGTTGCAAAATAAGTTTACAAACCAAGATATATAAAGGTCTTTCTTATTACAAACAGCATATCTAAGCTATATTCCTAAGTTGAGAATATGAAGCTTTTGTTAGATTTTCAAAGCAATTATATATGTATTATCATCTATCTATCTATTTATCGATCTACCAATAGTCTTTCTCTCTTTGTTACTTTCTCGTTCTTTCTTTCTTCTTTTCTTTCTCTCTCTCTCTCTTTCTCTCTCTCTTTCTCTCTGTTGTTGCTGTATTTAATGTGTGTATGTGTCTGTGTGTATGTGTGTCTGGTGTGTGTGTAGGGATCAGGTTTCTGTAGAGGTCAGAGGATCAGATAAAATTGATCTGGAGTTAAGATAATTGTGAGCCAATTTATCTTTGATCCTCTGTAAAAGTGGCATGAGCTCTCAAATGTCCAACTATTCTCCCAGCTCTCTACGTCCAAAAATTCTTGACTCAAAAATGTATCAAAAAATCCTACAAAGTATAACTTTTCAGGACTGACCAGTTGGTATTCTGTCCACAATTGGTGTGCCTTTTCACAGAGAAGAGAATTTCTTCATCGTCTGTATTTCTTTGTGTAGATTTGAAACCTCATGGGTTTATCCCTAGCCCATCCAGATCAGTATACAGTTGTACAAACAAGTGACATTACGAATATACACACACACATATACAAACACATGCTCAGAAACATGCACACACATATACATGAAATTATAACTGATAAAAATGAGGCCAAGATTTTGAAATAAAACAAAAGGGGCATATGATATATGAGGGGATTTGGGGGATAGAAAACATAGCGGAGGAAATTAAGTAGTCAAATTATAGTCTCAAAAAATAACGGACGCTTTTAAATTATGATATACTATTTTCAGTACAGGCTAAATTATCCTTAAAAATGTTGACTCTCAGAATAAAGAAGACTTCCATTAATGGTGATTTCTTGTTGTAGCTGAAAAAACAAATGGTTCTGTTGATTTTATCCAAAAAATTTCACTCATATCCTGTTAATAAGCACATTCACTTTCTCTAGTCCCCAAATCAGAAACTTTGCTTGACATTGTTGTCCATGCATTTTTATGTATTTTATGCTTCTGTTGTTTCATCAAAAAATTTAAATTATGTGGAAAACTGTTTAATAGGAATTTTATATCATGTTAATGTTTTTTAGATTATAAAATTTATTTAGATTAGATAAACCTGAAAGTTATTTTTCAGTAATATCAATGTGACTTATTATATACTATAAATTAGCCAGTACCCTTTCAATTTTGTTCAAAACAAACATCTAATTAAATTCTAGCTGTTGATTTCAACAAGTAATTTACTCCAAGTAAGAAGATGCCCTTTGGAAAGTAAACATTTTAAATAGGTTTCCTCTATCGAACTGGAGGTTGACTATTAATCATTCTAGAATAAATAAATAATTTTTGCAACATAGTTTTTCTGTGTAATGTTCAACTAAGGTTACCGCTCTAAGTGATTCCTAAGAATGTTGATGGCAATTTTTGTTGTTTCTTCTTTGTAAGTACTTTAGATCTAACAGGTCAATGTTTGCTCATGGGATACGAAACATAAAAATTTCTAAACATTGCCCCTAATTAACATTAAATATGATACTTTTACTCATATTTAATAGTTTTATATGTTTCTTTCTGCCAACTTACTAAAATCGAGGACAAGAAAAAAATAGAGCAGAAAAATAAAGTGATAAACTATTGACTTGTGCAAGCCCTGACAGATAAATATAGATTAGGAGATTGTAGATATAGTTATCTGGAAACTCCATGCCTTTCCCCAGCTTCTGGTGTTCTATGTCAATGGCCTTCTTCTTTATAGCACAGTTGCCTAGTTATATTAGTAAACTTTCAGTCCTCGCTATATAATTCCAGAGAAAAACAAACTAATAGTTGACAAAACACATTTTGAGTCAGGCTGTCAATCGTGTCAATCCGTAGTTAACTGGGCCACTGTATGTAGTCCTACCAAAATGAAACACCATGGAAAGCTCACATGGTGGGGCAGAGAAGCTTATGCATCTGGTGTCCAGGAAGTAAAGAGGACCAGAATCCAACCTTCAGGGACAAGTCTCCAGAGATCCCTTTCTTTCTTCCTCTTCCTAGGCCCAATATCCTAATAGTCCTTTCTGCATGAATTCATTACTAGGATGACCTTAAATGAAATCAAGGCTACCACAATTCAGTCACAACTGAATGCTAATACGTGTTCAAACCTGCAGCACAGGATCCTCTATGAAAATTCCACACACAAACAATAATATCAATATTTCAAAGAAGATTACATTTCTACTTTAACTCAGAAGCATTCTGTTGTTTGTACTTATTTGATTTGATAATTGCATCATTATTATTTCCCTTAGCAAGGACATGACAGAATATCATGATGAAAGAACAAGGTGAAAGAAACCTTTTTATACCATAATAAATCAGGAAGCAGAAGAGACAAGAAAGGATCAGGAAATATACATACATATACATACATATATATATATATGTATACGTATGTATATTTCAAAGTCTAGTCCTCAACCATACTAAACCTCTCAATAATGTGATCAACTTATGAATCCAGGCGTGTCATCTTCCTCATTCAGTGTTGTCTCCTTTTACTTCAGCTTCTGGTATTACTGCATACTCCTTATGTGTAGACCTAGCACCTCTTTTATGAAGAGGCAGTTAAAGAGACTGCCACATACCATGCCCCCCAAAATTACTTTCTTACTTACTTAATTAAAAATTTAAAATATATTTATATACATCCAAAAGGGTGCCACGCCCATGTCTCCCCCTCTTAGAGTCTTTCCCCATCCCCCTCCTTTTGCCTCTGATAGGGTGGGCCTCCCTGGGTATCTCCCCACCCTGACACAAGTCTCTGCAGGGTTGGGTGCATCCTCTCCCATTGAGGCCAGACAAGGTAGCACTCTGATGCCTGGGTTCATCCCATGCATGCTCTTTGGTTAGTGGCTCAGTCTCTGAGAGTTCTCATTGGTCCAGGCTTCTTGATACTATTGGTCTTCCTGTTGCATTCCTATCCATTTCAGAGTCTTCAATCCTTCTTCTCTCTTCCATAAGGGTCTCTGTCCTTTGTGCAATGTTTGGGTATGAGTATCTGTATCTTTTTCAGTCACTGCTGGGTAGAGCCTCTCAGAGGACAGTTATGTACGCATATATTTTTTTCACAACCTACTTTACTAAGGATTTAACCTCTCCTCTATCCTATAACCCATCAGAGGTAGTGGAAAAGAAATGTTATTGGGACACTGTTTTAAGATAGTTCTTTAGGGCCATTCCAGTCTTCCTTCTTCTCAGTCTAATCCACTAGTAAACACTACACAGGAATCAGCAAGGACATTTCAATCCATAAGAAACTGTGAGGCTCATAAAGTGCCCTGAGTCTGTGGAAGTGGCAAAAAGCTTCAGGAATCTCATGAGACTTTTTTTTGTTTGTTTTTGAGTTTCTCTCTATGAAGTCACAAGTGAAGCTCAACAATGCAATGGACGGTGAACCAAAACATGCATGTTATCAGCAAAGACTAGTGAGAGAGTGCAAGACGAACTGAAGCTCGAGTTTCCACTTTCTGTGGGGTCAAATTTATATCCTTTCTGGACAGCATGTGTCCTTTTACATGTTTGCTGTACCAAACTACCCTTTAACCTGAGTCTGCTCAGCAAAACATTCTTTCACTTGTCTGCTCCAACAAAATGTCATAACCTAACAAAGTCTCCAAAGAAACCAGAAATTTCTACTTCACTGTTATGCTGGGCCACTGTCTGTAAGCATACCAGAGAATCATTAGTGTCAGGGATTGGTGATTGCCAACGGGATGGGCCTCAAGTTGGGCAGCTTATTGGTTGACCATTTCTGCTCCTTCTTTGTCCATGCATTTCTTTTAGACAAGACAAATTTTGGGTTTTTTTTGTGGGTTGGTTGGTGTCCTTATGCCTCCACTTGTGGTGTCTTGATGTGCTGCAGGAGGTGGCTTCTTCAGGTTCCATGTGCCCACTATTAGGCATCTTAGCTAAGGTCACCTGCATTGACTCCTGAGAGCCTCCTCTATCTCAAATCTCTGAAACTTCCTAGGGATTCCTTCCACCCCCATCCCCACCCTCCCCTCACCCCCAGCCCTGCTACCTGCAGATTTCTGTGCATTTTCATGGCCTTTTGAGCTTCTCTCCTATCTCTCCTTGTACTTGACCCTGCCCCTGTACCCCCTCCCTCCTCCCTTTTCCACTGAAGTTCCTATCTCCCTCTCACTCCCAAGACTCTTTAGTTCCCCTTGTAAGTGATATTTAAGTATCTTCACTTGGGCCTTCCCTCTTGTTTAACTTCTTTCCATCTGTGGGGTGTATCATAGGTATTCTATACATTATAGCTAATAGCCACTTATCAGTAAGTACATACCATCCATGTCCTCTGGGGATTGGGTTACCTTAATCAGATGATATCAGAAAAGAGATAATGTGAACTCACCTAGCAATTTCTATTTTAGAGATATAGTTTTCATTGACTTTATTTTGATTAACTAATCAAATATGCTCACGTTCAAAAGAAATGGCAAATTATTGACCTTCAGGGTAAATTGGACTTGGAAAGGGAGGATAAATGATTGTTTTAAATATGAATAAGTTTATATTCAAATGTACATAAAGGACAGGAAACACTTGCTCTTGTCTTATTATTGAGACATTAAGAACTCTTGCTTGATTTCAATTGTTAGATATATTTAAGTTTTAGATGATTTAACTTAGAATTGGGTATTTGCATTTCTTTGTGTCTTTACACACACACACACACACACACACACACACACACACACACACACACACACAAAAGAAAGTAAAAAAAAAACAGTGGCCATCATGAAATCTGTACTAAAAGGAAACTAAATGCCACTAGTACATGAATGGTGTGATTAGACAATACACATCAGAGCTACAGGTTCTGATTTAAACATGGCTGCTCTTCAAATCAACACAACATCTTTACACCTGACAGCAGGATGAATGCATCAGGGAAAAATACATGTTATTTGAGTATACAATTGAAAGCAGCTTTGTATATTGTATCTACCATCTTTTGCATTAAGGAATTTAATGCTTTTTTTTAAAAAAGGCGGGTAAGCTATAAAATGATTTTCAACGAAGAAGGGTAGAGTGAATGAAAAACATGAGTTGTGCCAGAATTGTAAATAATAACAACAATAATAAAATATGTAAATATGTACTAAAATATTTTCAGTTCACATCTAATTTTTAAAAAGGTGTTATGACAGCTGCTAAAAGAACAAATGGGTAAAGGCCTGCCTATCATGATGGCTGGAGTTCAGTACCAGAGACAAATATTATTCAATGTTTATAAGTTGTCTTTTGAACTCCATCTACGGGCAACAGCAGAGCCTTGCCCCCATGGACACACATACAGAGAGAAAGAGAGAGAGAGAGAGAGAGAGAGAGAGAGGGAGAGAGATCATATTAATATATACATATATAAACTAAATATATGCATATGTACATATGCACTTATATACATAAGTACCTATACACATATTATATATATATATATATATATATATATATATATATATATATATATATATATATATAAATTAAACCTTAAAAGTTGTACTGAAAACTATATAATGTTTTCTAGTAGCTTCTACTCCTATAATTTAGTGGTTTCTCAAGGAAGATACCTGATAAGGAAAAAACCCTCCATTTTTCACAAGTTTTATTTAGAGAATGTGAAATATTGAAATTTTACATAAAATTAAAGGCAAATTATTCTGTTATATACTCTTTCATAACATTACATTCTAGATTTTAAAATAATACATTATAATTTCTATAAATATTTTAAGTGTTACATATATCCAGGAATTTTTTTTTTTATCATTTGAGATTATGATAGATTAGGAAAACTGACTTGTTGGAATATTTCCAGAGAAGTTTGAAAATTCATTTATAGTTGGGAAAATATCTGTGAAGTGGATTGATTTGAGTACTAATTCTGTGATAATTAACTTTCTTATAGTTTTATCACAGTGATAATATTATCTATCTATTTATCTATCTTCTATCCAATTATCTCAGATTTCATATATATATGTTTATATTATAATAGCTCTATAATATATATATATATATGTTACATATAGTTCTAGCATTTTGAAGCAAATAGAGAATTTTGATTACAAACTCTAATATTAATTTAGAAATACAACTATAATTTTGATTCTGCTGTCAAATATGACCTTATAGATCTTTCTGTATTTTATTTCTCTACAAATAAGAAGGATAAGGATGAGAGGGATCATTAAGTTTGCTAAGATTTATTTGCCTAGATGCACTGAGTATATTCTGTCTTCTAGTTCTGACTTTGAACCTGTGCTAACCTTCAACTCAGATTATACTTTGATTCAGTAGATGTTCAAGGCTTCCTTTATTTTTTTCTTAAGTGAAAATAAATAAAATATGTCACATAAAACATTAAGTGTTTCTACAAAAAAAAATACTAAATTGACTTCTGCCTTTCCTTCATTAGTAACGTAGTGTCAAAACCCGGAAGGAGTTATTTAGATATCAATGACTGGATTTGTCATTACATGATCCTTTTAATGATATTGTCAGATATTTTTGTCTGCTGAATTACAGTGACCAGCTACGTAGGACTCAGAAATTGCTTGTTTGATATTATGGTAAGCCCTCCATTGAAATGCCTATAGATTTCCTTCAGTAAAAGTGAATTACTTCATGAGAAGTGAAACCAGATATTGTTGAAAATTTCAATGTCTTTGAAATCTGCCTCCATATAAGGAAGAAAAAAATGATCTGCAGCCATACTCCCATTTCTAGGGGGTTCATGTTTCTATTGAGAGTTGATGTAGGAAATACAAATGAACACAATCTGGCTGCTCACCTCAAGAATGGGGAGCTTGGAAAAATTGTCTTGGCTTCAGTGTTTAAAATATATCCTTCAAATCTCTGTGAGTCCAAGCTGCTTCCTCTGCCTGTATTTGCACTGCTCATTCTAAAAGCATCCCAAAGTAAATCTGTGAACACCATTCTTGCCCTTTGACTTACAGAATATTTGACTTTCCCTAAAAATTAAAATGAAATTTGAAGTACATTGCTTTGCTTTATACTGATAAAATTATTTGTCTTTGCTCTTCAATGAATTGCATCATGATTGTTAAATGGGCTTTCAATCTAGTCCAAAAACAATTGGTTATCCCCACAGCATTCATGTACAAATATGATACCTGGCAAGATATACTAAGGTCCTTTTGTGATAGGCACACAGAAAAATCAAGAAAAACTAAATTAGGAATATTCAAGAGTGTCTTAAATTTGATAATCTTTATTTACAGAAAGCCTACAACTAAAATTACACCACTTTCAGATTGGGCGACTTTCTCTATCTTGAGAAGAGAAACTGATATCTGTCCTATTATTTTGCTAGTACATCAAGGCCTCAAATAATACATGGAAAAGTAATAGAAAAAAATACTTGCAAAACTAGAGTGAATGGTATATGTAGAAGATTTCATCAACTCTACAAAAAACAAACAAACAAAAACAACAACTGGACAAAATAATTGACTTTATTGTGATTTAAGATTAATATAAAAATGAGTAACTTGTATAGTTGCAAATTTCAAGGGTTTTGTTTATAAAGCATATAAGAGAAATTTATAATACTATAATCCAAGTTATAATTTTAATCATGAATGGAAAAGAAATGGACATTGAAAACTACAAAATATAAGTAATGAATATAATATAATTAAAGAAAAATGATCCACCCACAGGTTTGATTATTCAATAATTTTGTTGAGATGTGTGTGCATATTGTGTGTATGTTTGTTTCTGTGTTCAGGTTACTGAGTGCCTTAGAGTTTTACTGCTATGAACAGACACCATGACCATGGCAACTCTTATAAAGAAAACATTTAATTGGGGCAGGCTTACAGGTTCAGAGGTTCAGTCCATTATCATCAAGGCAGGAACATGGCAGCATCCAGGCAAGCATGGTACAGGTGGAACTGAGAGTTCTACATCTTCATCTGAAGCTTGCTAGGAGACTGAGTACCAGGGAGCTAGGATGAAGGTCTTAAAACCAATTCCCACAATGACACACTTCCTCCAGGAAGGTCATCCCTACTGAAAGTTCCACTCCCTGGCCAAAGCATATATAAACTATCACACTGAATGAGATGGAGAAAGAGAGAGAAAGAAAGAATATTAGGTATTTTTTCTCAGGTGATATCCATCTTTTATTTGAATCGTGGTCTCTCAATGACCTACAACTTACCAAATAGGCTACAATGCCTAACTAATATGTCCCAGGATCTATCTCTACCTTCCAGCTTATGGATTAAATATACACACTACAATACACTGCTTTATTTTGGTATGAGTTCTAGGAATAAAACTTAGGTCTGTACTTTTTCAAGGCAATCGCTTTATCAACTGATACAGTTATATCAGAATCAATATTCCTCAAAGAATTCAAGTATAACAAAGTTAAATTGTGCTATTCTTATGACGGTAAGTTTTAATATCATAGTACCTATAATTTATAATGAATCCATGCCAACTTTGGCAAATATTATAAAGATATTGAAGAAGGAATAGTCTAATATACTATCAGGGGCCTTATTTTTTTTTTTAAGAAAATGGCCTTCCTTTCCCCAAGTAGACATCCACAGTTAATAGCTTTTGATGTTAGGATAGAACTTCATAATCCCCCATACATGTAATTTTGGCAAGATTCATAATGTAAAGATCTTGTGCATGTAGTTACAACCACTCTAATTTCATGCTTGTGATACTGTTTTCATGTGCAGCAAATCATGTTTCATCTCAGATATACACTATTTCTGCCTCTTAAAATTTTAAAATCTTTGCATCCATTTGTTCTGTGATGATTGCTGAGACTTAGTGAAGAACGTTTGGCAAAGCTATCTAAATTGTTTCTCAGCCTCACAAGTTCTGCATATTGACTAGTTGTAAGTCTTTGTACTTTTTTACTCTAAAATGAAACTTCTCTAATGATGTTTGAGAGACATTAATTTATGGGTATTTGTGCGTGTATGTGTGTGTGCACGTGCACGCAGTTGTATGTATGCGTGTTAATTGATTGTATGTTCACTGCATATGAAAAGAACTTAGGAGACAGTATATTATTATGTGTCCTGAAAATTAACAGTATTATTAAACTTTCTGGTAGGCCTTATAACCTAACCAGCCGTAGCATTTTGCCTCATTTAAGAGTTCTGAGTGTGAGGTTTGTCTAATGGAGTGGACATTAAATCTAATAATATAGTAGCTGGTAATGCCATGATTGCACTAGTAATCATATTTTGCCAACCCAGGTGATAGTGTGCCTTCCATGGTTCACATTGCCCATTTAAGATCGAAAAATTGATCTTAGTAAAATCTCTGTGTCATGTTTTTTTTCTAAATACTTGAGTTGACTTGAAATGAAAGAAAAAGACGCTTTGAAGTGGAAGAACACCTCTCCATTTAAGCATTATGAAAATTTAAATTCAAGGGCACAGTCATGTCAATACAGATGGAATATACAATTTAGAAATATGATTACCTTTGTAATATTTAAAATTTATAAATATGGGTATTTTGCCTGAATTTTGTCTGTATAGCATGCATATGTATGGTGCTTGTGGACACCTAAAGAGGGTGTTGTAATCCCCAGTACTGGTATTACAGTTAGGCAATTGAGGTCATGAGCCTCCAGATGGGTTCTGGGAATTAAACACAGGATCTCTGCAAGAACAGTTTGACTGCTGAATCATTTCTGTAGACCCTAACATATTTCTGCTATCGTTGACTGATCAATTTCTGGGTACAAATTTCACATCAGTGTTAAAGCTGTGAATGTCTAACCATGCCTCAAACTCTTTTAAAAATATTATCTTGAAATGCTCACAGATCCACATGTACAATTTAAAACTGAAAAACATGTTATACAACAGAAAATTTTTTGAGCCTTGAAGTTTTATGTATTATAAGCATAATTCATATGAAATTGGTGCATTGGCCTACTCATTTAATCCATTCTCATTAAATACAAAGACAACAGAATGAATTGACAATTCAAAAATAATGAAATATTTTAAAATTATATAACTAATAAGGTACTGTGACTCAAAACATAGAAAGAAAGAATGAAAGAAAGAAAGGAAGGAAGGAAGGAAGGAAGGAAGGAAGGAAGGAAGGAAGGAAGGAAGAAAGAAAGAAAGAAAGAAAGAAAGAAAGAAAGAAAGAAAGAAAGAAAGAAAATATACACTGTGGTAATAAATTGTCAGATGATTTGCTCATTTAATTACAGAAAATTTGTGTAAGGCCAATGGTCACTTGAGATAATGTCCAGAATCATTAGTCATTACATAAATGTCACAAGAGTATTCCTCTACAGCCTAATCATATGTCTAAATTCTAAGACCGAACATGACAAGTGTTGGCAAGGAGATATAGAAATTTTAACACTCAGGCTGGAGGTTAGAATAAAAAATGTAAATCACTTTGGAAAAAAGAATTTTCCCAATTTAAGAAGGTATATATGCTCAGAGCCTGCCCCAAACACTGATGACCCTCTCTGGCAGGCAGCCCATTGGACAGAGTCTCCACAGGGGCAAGACTTGGTCTGGTGAAAGTAAAAGTTGCTTAGTTTAAATAATATTTACTCTCTTTGATCATTAGTTATACTGAGGCCAGAAGCAGATGGCTTCAGATGACTTATGTATCCTGGGATTAGATAAAGGATTTGGTGCTAGTGCTTTTCTGGCCAGGCAGTCAAAGTCCATCACTGGCCTGTCTGGTTAATTCTTTGTGAACCAGACAGGAAGGAAAAGAAAAGAATTAAGATCCTTTACATAGACAAATATGTACAGACCCATATATATTCATATATCCAATCTCTGCCTCAGCCTGAGGATCTGTCTCAATCAACTCCACAAGTATTCATGTATGTTTACATACATAAATGTATATAGCTACATATGTGCATATAAACAAACAGACATATCCATTTGGATGGATGGATAGATAGAAGGAGTGATGGATGGATGGAAGGATGGATGGGTAATGGCTGGCTGGCTGACTGGAGCAGAGCTCCACAAACTACTACACTACTCCATCATTATTTCTTTTCTCTGGCCTTTTTATATACAAAAGTACTTAGTAAATTGTCTCATAGATAAAGTGTTACACCGAATAGGAATTGCAAACGATGTGAATTAGGTTCAAGGCTGGTTTTTTTGTTTGTTTGTTTGTTTGTTTTATTCTATATGCTCACCTTAAGTTCATGTGGCCTTGTCTTATCATTTTGCATACCTGTGGCTTCATCCTTGAACTTGAATGATTTTTTCTTTTTCTTTTAAATTGTATTTACTTAGAATGTCAACAAAACAACCGCAATTTTATTTTGCAATTACAGAGTGGTATTCAGTTATTGGAGGAACAATTATCTTCATATAAACTGCATCAGAGACAACTCAAGATGAAAAAAAAAAACAAAACAAAACAAAAAAAAAGTAAAACCAAAAGGAAAAGAAAAAACAAAAACCAAACTACTGTCCCCATATGTAAATAATCTGTGCTGTGCACCAACAAGAACCTGCTTTAAATTTCCATACCAATTTACAACTCCCAGACTGTACCAGGCAAGGTCAGTGGCTATTGAAAATACCACCAGGACAGGGCTATCTAAAAACACATTCGGTAGTGTGTTAACTATACAAAAAACGACACTGTACAGTTTAAAAACAAATCTTACACAGTCTTACATTCATTTTTTTAAAGGAGTGAGTTGTGTACAGGGGGGTTAAATGCTTTATAGACAAGAAAAAGAACTGAGCTAGAACCAACTTATTCATCATCATCTTCTTCATCTTTGTCTTCCTCATCCTCTTCATCCTCCTCCTCATCTTCTGCTTCCTTCTTTTTCTTGCTCTTTTAGCCTTAACCACTCCCTTTTTCGCTGCATCACGTTTTCTTTTAGCTCTGTAGGCAGCAATATCCTTCTCTTATTTCTCCTTCAGCTTGGCAGCCTTCTTCTTGCAGGGCTGCTTGTCATCCGCTGCAGTGTTGTTCCACATCTCTCCTAGTTTCTTTGCAACACCACCAATGGATAAGCCAGGATGCTCACCTTTGATTTTGGGGCGGTACTCAGAACAGACCAAGAAGAAGGTCGAAGAAGGCCTCTTGGGTGCACTGGGGTCATTGAACTTCTTTTTGGTCTCCCCTTTGGGGGAGGGGTGTAGGTTTTCATTTCATTGCCATATCTTCAAATTTCCCCTTTTCTTTAGCAGACATGGTCTTCCACTTCTCTGAGCATGTCCTGGAGAACTCTGAGAAGTTGACAGAAGCATCTGGGTGCTTCTTCTTGTGCTCCTCCGAGCAGGTTTGCACAAAGAATGCATATGAGGACATTTTACCTCTCGGCTTCTTAGAATCTCCTTTGCCTATGTTTATTTGATTTTCCTCCCCGAGGCACAGAGAAGCCCAGCTCTCGCTTGCTCAGGCGCTGTCTCTATGGAGCTCACTGTACTGCTGAATGATTTTTTTTCTTGAACACAATTTTGCCCAAGCCTATAACTCTTTTAGTGCAATTATGAAAGTTCACTGTATTTTTTATTATGCACCCTTTACTTACTATTATGAGGAATGAGCACATTCTATTCTTGATTCTAACTTTATTATATCTTTCTATTAAAACTATCTCTTAAAACTTTCTAAGATTATTCGAATCCAATCGGGAATTCTATGAAATCATCAATTCATCTAAACAGCATTAATTCATGAAAACTCACCTTTATGTTGCTCTTCAGAAAAATCTGCTCAATAGGGTGAGCTAATGCCCAGGGATTATTGTATTAATTTCATAATGTCAGGAAAGGCATATCAGCTGCAAGAAGCAATCCTGAGATGAAATCTTTTTGGGACCTATCTTCTTAGAGCTCCATCACTGAAGACCATGCAAAAGGGGTGTGGCATCTCCAGGAAGGCCCCCTGCTAGCCTTAGCCTATCCTAGATGACTCCTGACAAGCATGCCTTGGTTTTATACTATCTAACACACTTATTAACGACCAGGCCATGATTTCTCTCCTTATGTCTATCTTGAAAGGCAATACAAGTGTGTTGGAGCTGCCCAATTGATTAGCAGGTCAAACTGCTTGCTGCCAACTGTGAGGACCTGAGTTAGATCTCTGGAACCCACACAGTAGAATGGGAAAACCTACTCCCACCAATTGTTCTCTGTCACTTCACTGTGATTTGTAGGCGCATATGCACACGTGCACACACACATTATGTATATACATACAAATAATACATAATAAAATTAAAAATATTCATATGTGCTTATTGTTTTTTTAATGACAATGAAATTCAAAACAAGCAGTGAAAGTAGGAACACATTTATCAGCCCTTTGATAAATAAAGCAATCTAAATTTACTGTAGACTGATCATTCACTGTTCCTTGGGGGAAATGTGAATTTGTTAACTATTAGAAAAATAATAATATCCTATATCCATTGATGTTTGTATGCATAAATTCCTGGTGAGGTAGAGAGAATGATGATGACCAAAGAAAATCAGATACAAACAAATGTATACAAGACCAAGATATAAATATATATCTTATATATGATATTTTAATTATATAAGTAACAAAAGCTGTGCTCTGGAATGTAAACTTGCTAATAAGAATTCCTTTAAAGGGTAAAGACTTCATTCATTTATTCCACTCCATATAAAAGACAGCCTTTATCTTCGCACAGACTTATACATAGGAACCTAACTTGTATGAGAATTAAATTCTCTGAAAAGTCAAATGTCTAAAATATTATGGAATAATCATATATAGTAAATTTGGATGAAATATGCCTTATAGAATGGGACATATTGTTTTATTCCAGCAGCAAGAAGTAGTGAGATGAAATACAGGGGTCAGGAAAGGTAGAAAGTAGCAGATTAACAAAACTAGTGATGGTTACATAAATGATTCACTTGGGAAAATTAGCACTTATTACAGTGTAAACCTATTCTTCCTATTTTATCCATTTTCCCAGTGAAAATACAATTGTTTTAAGAAGCCCCAAGTATTTATTCAGTTTATGCTTGAATCAAGCATTTGTTTGTATATGTAATATAGCTACTTATATCTCATAATATATAAATACTAATATGAAAAGATACTCATATCCTTATATTTCTCACATCCCAATATCTCTTTTCTTCTTTGGCATATAACTTGCTCCGGGTTCCGATATGATAAATACTCATGTCTCTTATTTTATTTTATTTACTTTTTTATTTTTTTTTATTTTTGATACTTTATTTACATTTCCGATGTTTCCACTTTTCTGGGTCTCCTCTTTGGAAACTCCCTATCCCCTCCCCCTCCCCGCCTCTGTGAGGGAATTCCTCCTCCCACCTACCCACCCACCCATT
>CM052705.1:96024928-96056395 GCA_028551405.1 Uromys caudimaculatus | reverse complement strand
TGGCTTTTCCGAGCTCCTGAGAGGGATCTTTGTCCCGGCGCTAATTAGCTGTGGAGCCCTGTGGCCCAAGCTGAGGTTCCCGGCCGCCACTGGAAGTTGCTGTCCGTGAGTCTCTGTGGCCCGCAGAAAGCGGGCGGAGTCAGTGAGCTCTGGGGCTTGTGTTGCCCCCACTCGGGGCTTTTTCGCATTCCTGGGAGAGAGAATTTTTTCCCGGAGCTGCTTGACTATGGAATCCTAGTGTCCCAGGCAAAAGTTTCCTGCCTCAGCCACCCGCTTTTGGGATTCAGGGGGGGTTTCTAAGCCCGCCTACCTTGGTCTCTGTGTCTCGCGGGTTCGGGGCAGTACCTGGTGAGCTGTGAGGCGTGTCTTTGGCCCTCTCCTGGCTCTTGCGATCTCCTGAGAGGGATCTTTGTCCCAGCGCTGATTAGCTGTGGAGCCCTGTGGCCCAAGCTGAGGTTCCCGGCCGCTGCCCTCATGTCTCTTATTTTAATCTTGGTATTTCTTCTGTCAACATCACTTACCTACCTTAAGTTTCTACTAGCCCTTCCTCCCAATTAATAATCTTCCTCTGTGCTCTAGTGATATCCTTTAAGTATTGATAACAAAGTACAAAAATGATGTGTGTTCTTACATTAAATTTTAGCTATAAAATATAATCTATGTAGTCCATAAACCCTAGAAACCTAAAAGCTGAAACATGATAATATATATCATAAGTTTGTGCAGCTAAGTGAGCTGTGCCCCACTTGCACCACGTACTTCCATGGCCATGAGAGAATCAGGGAACCTGATATGAGTTGTCTTCAATACATGTGTGTCCTTTATAGTGCAATTACGTTAATCATTTGGCAGATCCTCTGTAAAAATACCAACTGAGAATAGACTTTTACAATTTCTTATATCTCATTTACTGTAAAGCCATAGCATGTGAAGAACAAGACAAACTATTCAGTGATTTCAACTAAACTGCATACAAACAAGAATACACATTTTATTCTGAAATGAGATGATTCCAGAAACATGTTAGATTTAAGTGTTATGATAATGGCAAATAATAAGTATACATACAAAATATATTTATTTACTGGAAATAATAATGAGGGTTTCCTTTGGCATATGGATGAGACAGAGAAAAATCTGTATAAATAAAATAATGTTTGATTGTTTTGATTGTAATACAGAGCTATTTGTTTCCAATCACTATTTAATAAACAGGAGAATGTTTGCAAAACCTACAGAAACTATGCTCACAATATCTCAATTCTATGAATCATAGTAATACAGATGGTCTATATTGAAATCTCAAATAATTGGTCTAATTTAAAATTTAAATGTATATGACATCTAATTTATCTGTCAAATAATTAAGGTAGAGAAAAACTATATTACAGTTATACTAGTTATCTGTCTCAGAGAAATATACCCTAAAAACCACACACATTCATACGTATATGTATATATGTCAGAGTGATTTGGCTTATGAAATTGTGAGGTTGAAAAGTCTCAAATGAGTGAAACTATGATACAGATCCAGGAGAGATATTAGTTTAAGTAAAAACATCTATTAGTCGATTAGTTTAAGCCTCAAGAAGACCTCATATTTCTATTTGCATCTGAAGGCAGGTGAATGCCCATTTGAAAGGCAGTCAGTAGAAGTCACATTCTCATTCTGGGGGAGACACAGGGTTTTGTTTTGTTTTGTTTTTTGTTTTTCTTATTCAGACCAGTATCTAATAGGATGTGGTCATTTTATGTGTTTCTGAAACAACATTTCTCCTAATTATACAAATCTTATAGTTTTGGTTCAAGAATACCATGTGGTAGGCAATGATAGAAACTTATTGAGTTGAGATGGGGCTTACTGGGAGATGCTAACCTCAAATGATTTGCTCTTGAAGGAAGTGTAAACTCTGCTTCCTCCTTCTCGTTGTTTCGCTGCTCAGGATGAAACAGGGTTTTGCCTTGCCGTGTTATAGTGCCTCATCAAAGGAGTGAAGCCAATGGATCAGCGGCTCAGCTTAGCCTTACCTTGAATCACGTAGTAGTTTCATTTTTAGTTCCTCTAGGGAAATGCATGCTAATTCCCATAAGGCTCTGCTAATTTACATACCACCAGAGATGTGTCTCCTACATTCACTATCATTTCTTTTCAGTTTAATTTTTTTTTTTTTTCTGGTTACTGTTGTCAATATTCTAACTGGATGAGACAGAACCTTAATGTAATTTTAATTGCATTTCCCTGAGGGCTAACAATGTTGAAAATGTGTCCAAATATATATTTCCTATTTAAATTTCTTCTTCTCTGACCTGTCCATTTGGTTTATTTGCACATTTACTGAAATGAAGAAAATACAAACGTGGATGAATATCAACAGAGTTTAGTGATATGCACTTATAGAAGTGTCATACATTAAACTACTGTGAATTATGATTATTAAAATATTAAAAACAAAAATAATAGAAGTAGGGAGAAGTATATGAGCCTTCAAAAAACCTTCAGAATGTCGGATCCCTCTCCAAAGATTTTTTCCTTTTCTTTATTTTATTTATTTTTTTCCACTCCAGGCTTCACTCCCACCGTCCCGGTCCACCCTCTGACTTTTCCACATCCCACCCTCTACTCCCCACCCCACCCGACCTCCAATCTCCCTGGGGCCTCCAGTCTCTTGAGGGTTAGGTGCATCATCTCCAACTGAACACAGACTCAGCAGTCCTCCACTGCATATGTATTGGGGAGCTCACATCAGCTGGTGTATGCCGCCTGTTTGGTGGTCCACTGTCTGAGTGATCCCGGAAGTCCAGGTTAATTGAGACTGCTGGTCCTCCCACAGGGTCGCCCTTCTCCTCAGCTTCCCTCAGCCTCTCCCTAATTCAAACACAGGGGTCAGCAGCCTCTGCCCATTGCTTGGGTGCAAACATCTGAATCTGACCCTTTCAGCTCCCCACTGGGTTTTCCTGAGTGCAGTCATGCTAGGTCCCTTTTTCTAAAGTTCTTTAAGACACAATTTACTGTCTACTTGAGAACACTCTGTTAGTGTGATTGCTTGAAGCTGTACAGCTTCAGTCTCCAGTGATGTCAATTTTCAGAGTCATCCATGGTGTGAATTTTCAGTGACACCACTGGCACAAGTAATGATTTCCTGACAGAGTACCTGCATACAGATCACACATTCTTTTCCTGATGAACCTATTAGTCCATCCAGCTGGACTTGTAAGTAAAATGTCCTCTCTTTAGCTTCTGGGGTTCTATATTTGTTGAGTGACTAGATATTTCCTTAAATCTACCTATGGATAGTTACATTGTAGTAAAACATGCAATTAGATAGATAGAGCAATATGCTATTCCAAGTGACAACAACTGGCAAACATTATAGTCAAATTTCTATTGCTGGGAAGAGACAGCAGGACCATAGCAACCCTTTAAAAGAAAACATTGCTTACACATTCAGTTATTTAGTCCATTATTGCTATGGCTGGAAGCATAGTAGCACATAGTGTTAGAGAGGTAGCCGAGAGTTGTCCTGACAGGCAGCTGGAATAGAGAGCAAGCCACTGGGCCTGGTTTGAGCTTCTGAAACCTTATAGCCCAACCCCAGCACCAACAAGGCCAGACCTACTTCAACAAGAGTACATGTCCTAATCCTTTCAAATAATGCCTCTCTCTATGAGCCTCTGGTGGCCATTTTTATTCAAACTACCACAGAAAATATTTTTCAAAAATAATGTTGAATCTCATGAAATTATTATTCATTTATGATATGTCAAACAGCTCAAAGCACATATTATAATATATCTGATCATTAAAAAAAGGGTTGATTTTGTTTTAAGGATTTTATAGTTTATCCTCTATAGCCATGAACTGATAACTCTATTGTTAGCTAATGGACTGATGGAAAGTGGTCAGATTGTAAATGTTCATGAATATAGAAAGCTTAGACCATTGGTGTGTTCTTAGTTGAATTAATAGGAACTGATCAAAACTGCAGGTCTTAGAACCTAGAGGAAGCAGGTTGTTTAAAGTATACGTGTAAAGGAAATGTCCTGTGTAAGGTCTCTGGTCATAGGTTATACCTCTTTACCTTCAGCAACAACAAGGTAAATGGCTTTGCTCTGCTCCATCCTTCTGGGATATCACTATTCCAATAAACACATGAAATACAGTTTCTTCTCTCAATGTGAAAATAAAGATTATAAATAATGCTTGGGAACCTTTTTTTATTTTATTAACATAACCAAAACTGAATGAAATCATTATCAAGTAATTTCTTATAACTTCAATTTGAATTCATCATCAAGTACTTTCTTAGAACTCTAATTTTTCCCTATTTAGCCTGTCAGACTAATTATCTTAAGCCTTCAGCAATAGGTTCAGAATACTATACCAAAGACTGCCACAGAAAGAAAATCCTTGCAGTAGATGTGGTCACTCAGCTTTATTTTTATGAATTTGGGTACTAAAAACATCAACTTTCTCCATGGGAAAAGGAACAAATTTGAATATAGTTATACTTGTGCTTGGTGGTTTGGCCGATACTGTATTCGAAAAAACTGAAGTAATTTTCAATGAATTTGAATGGTGTGCATTATTTTTGTAATAATAAGTTTTTATGTTAATATATACTTATCTTTCTGATTGGGCAGGTATCCATGTAAGAATTCAAAGCCAATATATAGTTCTTAGTCATTCTGAAATAAAAAAGGAAAAGAATATCTAAACAAAAAGCAGAGATCAAATAATGAGATGATATTATGTTATCCTATAATATATATATATGACAAATATTATACAACAAATACTGAAACAATACCAATTTGTGACATAGTTTTCATCTGAGACTACAGTCTGAATGAATTGAATATTGAAGTTATGAAAGAAAATAATAAATCTACACCATGAAATTTTATTACGTATGATCTAATTTCCAGTATAACTGTATAAATTATAATCTCTAAACTGAAAATAAAGCAAGTTGTTAGCAAAGTTAAATATAATTAACGCTGATACCCTATTTATAGAAACTTCTGTTATTGAAGTCAGGAAATATATGTGTTTATGATTGATCAATTTATCCCACTGAAGAGAGATATTAACTGCTACATTAGTTATCTTTGGGTTCTTAATCAATTGTTTACAATGAATAACTTCAACCAAAGAAACTTGACTAGCCTGGAGGTCAGTGGGAAACTGTAATTGTTTCTACCTCCCCAGAGCAATTTTAACAGCTAAGTTACTACCCTGGGAATGACATTTTTATGTCCCATTAGTGATAAGTGTTAATTTTATACTGCTCATGACAATTTCTCAATCTGCTGATATTATCTAGCTGCATTCCAATTATTTCCAATTGGAAGAAGTATGTATCACATCTTCAAAGTTCAAATGTGCTTGCAGAGTGAGTGGAAGACAATGTTAGGGTTGTGAATTTTCATATGTGAACTAAAATATAATCACTGACACTTATTACTAATGAGTGCCTTGATGGCTAGAGTTTGGTAGAGAAGATTGTTTTCATTTTAAAGAAATGAAAACATCAGTTGGGATTCTATAGACTACATACTCATCATGGATCTGAAAATCTTGTGCAAGTGTAGAACATTGCAGAAGCTTAAATAATAGACAGTTTCCATCATTTTTCTTGAGACATCTGATCTGCAAGAATCTTAGTATAAGCCACGTGGAAGTAAAGGTTGCTTCTGTAGAAATGAGTCAGTAGGCAAATGTTGCTTTGCAAGCCTGCACACATGAGTTCTGATGCATAGCATACAGATGAAAGAAATGTTAACTAGAAAGAGCCGGTTATGTCAAGGCTAATAAAGCCCAGACAGGGGGGTCAACCTAGCCAAATGTTAAATTCCAATTTCATTAAGAGATACTGTCTCAAAAGATAAGGTGGAATGTGATTGAAAAGTATGCATGATATTGACCTCTACATTAATGTACACATGCATACATACTTACATGAATAGACACACACATATAACACACACTCAGACACACAATGACTCAAGACAAAAAGAGGAGCTTAAGAAGAAGTTGACAATATTTGTCTTTTATGTCTGCTTCACTAGTAGATGAAGGCTTCACTCAGCCATCACTAGAGAAGATTGTTCTTGTCATGGATGAGAACTAGAACTAAGACCCACAACAGGACAAAGTGCCCAGAGTGAGACATATATTGGAGTTCTCCTCTTTAAGGGAATGTCTTTATAAAAGCATTCCTTCAGGGATCCGGGATCTATGTAAAAGAGGAGGCAGAACGATATAAGAGCCAAAGGTCCTGTATGAATTCAAGTAAATAATCTCCTCAAGACCCAAAAGGACTGATGTATATTTAAACACACACTATGCGATCACTTTCTTATACAAATCTGCAAAATTATGTGGCACGTCATTCAAGGGCAGGAAATTTTTTCCATAAAAAACAAGAATGAGAAGGAATTGAGGGGAGATATGAGATTTTATTATCACAATTTATGTACACTTTTGTATTTTTCTAGGTGCCCAGTCTTTCCTTGGTTGCCCACAAAAGTTACATTTTTAAGCATTATAGTCAACCAATATGAATGAAATGGGATATTTGTGCTTGTTGGCTTGGCAATGTGTGGAACTGAAAACAGGGCCTTGTACATATTAAGAAGGTTCTCTAATGAAACATTTAATAGTAATTCTTAGGGACGAGTTTCCCTTAATCAAATTTATTGGCTGAAATAGGCAAAGATTAGGGCAGGTTCAAGTTCCTGACATGTTCTGATACAGAAAATATTAGAATAGTTGCACCTTAAAGACCTGATTTAGGGGGATATTAAGCTTTATAAACAGATATAACAGGATGAGAATTTTATTTGAGAACAAACATGTCAATTACACTATCTAAACTAAAAATGTGAATGTTCATTTTGAATATACAGACTATATGCTATAGTAAAATGTTACCATCACATTGAGAAGACAAATAAATGAGCAAGAAATATAAAGTGGCTCAGTTATTGGAGACAAGGTACAGTGAGTAAGACCAAGGGAGCATTTTATATCTGTAAGGCATAGGGAAGTGAAGGAATCCTTAGAACTTAGAATCAGGATTGATGAATATCCACAGTACTATGGGATTACTTATTTTAATGCTTGTCATTGTTTAGTAGTAGAGTGTATCAGTACAAGTATCAACTATTTAAAACATTCAAAAAATCTACTGTTTAACATTACAGCCAAATGTGACCACTCACTAATAAAATAACAACATAAATATAACCCAGAAATAAATATATACCCAGAATTAAAAATATTTCAAATGTAAATCTAGAAATAAAATAATTACAGAGAAGTTTTATAGACCTGTTCCACTAGCAAGGTGAATGAGAGAATAAGTATATGATTCTAAATTAACTAGGTAAATAGATTATTGATTAAAAATTACACTTAGTAAACAGGACTTTTTAAAAGGTCCATCTAATCAATTCTGTGGTAATAAGTATGGCCAGAACGGAAGTGGAACTTTTTAAAAAGTCATCAGCTTCAGTCATGAAAAATTGATGCTCTTATTTATAACAAACGAATTTTAAAATTTATAGTCATACGGAGATTTTGATTTCTTTTCAATATCTGATCATGTTTCACTGATTAAATATATTACAGAATCACAGGTGAGCAATATTTCATATGTTAAAATATTTCATTTTCTTAATCCAATGACCAGCAATTTGAAGATTCTAAAATTTAGCATCACCTTAGCATAATTGATTAATTAATTCTACCTCTTCAGATTTCTCTTTCTCTTCTCTCTAACTCTGTGTATTGTAATCTGTCTCTCTCTCTCTCTCTCTCTCTTTCTCTCTCTCTCTCTCTCTCTCTCTCTCTCTCTCTATATATATATATATATATATATATATATATACATATATATACATATATATAATGATATGATATAAGTGTTTGCTATATGATTTTATTTTTAAAATTTACTTTTACATGTGTTCATATGTGTGCATGTGTATGCATGTGAGTACACTTGTGTAGTCAGCCATTGGAGACTTTGGATCTTCTAAAGTTCGAGGTACACTGTTTGGGAGCTACCATAAGGATGCTGGGAACCAAAATTTGATCTGCAGCTAGAGCAGCAAGAACTATGTGACTATTGAGCCATCTCTCCAGCTCCCCCTCTCTTTGACATGCTCATGAGTGCCCTCAAATCTCCAACTAACTATAAACTTCAAGGATAATCTGAAACCTCTACCCCTGCTATATATTCCAGGATAACAGTTATGCACCAGCAGACCTGTTTTTTTAGTATATTTTGTTTATTTGCCAAAAACAAGCTGAAAGGCCAAAGTGAGGATGCCTCAGTCCCACTTGAGAGGGAGAAGAAATCAACCACAAGGGGGGAGGGAGGGATCTTGGGAGGGAAAGGCAAGTAGGGAGGGAAACATGATCTGGTATTGGGTGGGGGAAAAGGACTGAAGCCCTGAGGGCCAGCAGAAAGAATGGAAACAGGCAACCTAGGGATGTGGGGGTTGGGGGGACCCGCTAGAGTGTAACAGAGACCTGAGAGGTGAGAGACTCTCAGAATTCATAGGGAGGGACCCTAGATGAAATGTCCTACAGTGGGGAGAGGCAATTTGTAGAACCTACCTCCAGCAGATAGACAGGGCATCAAGTGAGGGATGGGGTTGCCATCCCACAGCCAAAACTCTGACCCATAACCGTTCCTGTCTGAAAGAACTGCAGGTATGAAAATGGAGAAGAGTCTGAGGAAAAGAAGGTCCAGTGACAGGCCCAAAGTGGGATCCATATCAAGGGGAAGCCCCAAGGCCTGACATTATTACTGAGGCTATCGAACACTCACAAAAAGGGACCTATAATGACTGCCCTTTGAAAGACCCAACAAACAGCTGAAAGACCCGGATGCATATATTTGCACCCAACCAATGGACAGAAGCTGCTGACCCCTGTGGTTGAATTAGGGAAAAGCTAGAAGAAGCTGAGGAGGAGACCCTATAGGAGGATCAGCAGTCTCAACTAACCTGGACCTCTGAGATCTCTCAAACACTGGACCACCAACCAGGCAACATACACCAGATGATATGAGGACCCCAACACATATACAGCAGAGGACTGCCGGGTCTGGGTTCAGTCAAAGAAGATGTACCTAACCCTCAAGAGACTGAAGGCCCCAGGGAGTGTAGAGGTCTGGTGGAGTGGAGATGGGGGTGGAGACATCCTCATTGAGACAGGGTGGTAGAGAGGAGATATGGTATGTGGAACAGTCAGAGGGTAGACCTGGAGGAGAATAAAATCTGGAATGTAAAAAAAAGAAAAGAAAAGGATAATAATAATAATAATAATAATAATAATAATAATAATAAAAATAAAAAGAAAACATAAAGTAAAGAAAAAAGAAGTTTTACAAACAATTATATAACAAGTATAATAATACAATTCCTTCCCTTGGAAATTTTTGTTTTATTTTAATATTAAAAATCATCTACACTGTCATGGTCCATTACATTGTGGTTTTTCCTATATAAAATTTCTCGTTGCATATCTGTATGCTTTCTTCATGCTGACATTCTATTCCCCCGCTAATTTTCCCCTAAAACATAATCAAAACAACCTGGAATCTACAAACAATAATTAACCCAAAATTCCCCGAGGAATTAAAAAGGTTCTCATCCTGCTTCCAGCTTTAGAGGCATTTCTCATTAAAAATCTCTGTAGAAGACATTTGGAATGTATTTAAAAACTAAATCAAGACAGATTATCACAGCACCTAGTCAAATAATTAATTCTGAAGCCTTGTCCCTGGAGTTTGGGTGTTCTATTTCATATGAGATTCTTAACCACTTAATATATAAAGCAGTTTTCCATCAAAACAATCAAAATATTGTTATGTAAAAAATAAAAAGTAAAAACCAAATATAAACAGAATTCATGGATAAATTGTTGCATCTTATGAGTGTTTAGACCCAGTAATAAAATTTATTTAAAGGATATTACTTATGAGACTGTGCATGTATTTATACTCCTGATAACAAAATAATACAAGTTTTACATTTATTTACCTATGAAATGTAATAATAGTAAAATTCAAATTCACAAATGTTAATGACATGCTTTCTGTTGTAGCATGCAATCATAATAGTTGATCTATGTTAATGTCAACTGGCAAAAATGAAAATAAGCCTAAAAATTTATAAATTAAATTCAGTAACTAGATTAGGCTAAAACTTAGAGAGGAAAGTTTTAAAGTGTTAGTAAATTCTCATGTTACCTACATTAAATGACAGCTGACATTTCACAAGATCTTTTTGTAAAAGTCCACTGAACAAACACCCTTTCCAAAAATTGATGTCAAAATGAAATTTTATCATAAATATTGAAATGTGAACACTTTTCATTTTCAGGGAAATAAACTTATTACCAAAAGACAGAAGTCAAATATATGCAGAATGACAATTTAAAATCACAAGGAACAATACTCAAATTTGCAATAAAAAACAAACCAAACCAAACCAAAACAAAACAAATACAATTGGACCATATGCAGTTAAGATTCTAAATTGGGGAGCACAAACTATCAATGAAAGTAACAATACTCAGGTATCATACTTTGTGTCCTAAAGAAACATTCTGTGGCAAAGAATGAATAGATGAGAATATGTTCAAAGTTTGAAGAAAACAAATTATTATGACCTTTAAATACTTGTGTTCCCATAATTTGTATGTTGAAATCTATCCCCCACGAAAGGTCTTGTGTTCCTGATAATTAGATGATGAGAGTTCCACCCTTGCAAAGCAGATACTTCCTTTGGAAAAGTATTCAGAGAGGCGTATCCTCCGCTTCCAGACTCAGAAGGCATATGCTGATTGCATATGACTGCAGACCTTCCTGCCATACAGAGTAGTTTGTACTAAACCAGTGGTTCTCAAACTTCCTAATGCTTGGACCTCTTAATATACTCTTTCATGTTTCGACAACCCCAATCATAAAATTATTTTCGTGGTTAATTCAAAACTGTAGTCTTGATCCTTATGAGGCATGATGCAAATATCTTCTGTTTTCTGATTGTCTTAGCCAACGTCTGTGAATGTTCCTTGACCCCTCAAAGGTATGCCCCTCACAGGTTGAGAACTGCTGTACCAGATCTTGCCCATTCCAATTTCCAGAATTGTAATAATCTGTTTCTGTTTTTTATTATTCCCTAATTTGACACTTTCTTTTATTTTTGTATAACAATACCTGAAAACTATGTGGAAAAACTTGTAAATCAAATGCCATATTCCACATCAGGAAGTTAGCTGCTGGTACATTCTAAACTTCCTGTCTTTATGGGGAGCCATTTTGGAAACTAAGTAAAGCATGTTGCTCTAATGCTGCCTCTCCTACAGATCACAGTCTTCTGTCCCTTTCACCAAATCACACCAAATGATTGCTTTCCTGTTACTTCATGTTCGTGCCTGGAGAAAGACACAAGAGTTATTCTCTTTGAAATGCTATTAATTTCCTGGGATATAATGAGGCTGTAATTCATTTCTCTATCAGACTGCATAACCGACTAGAAATCTATGCTCTTTGTCTATCTGTACTGAGGAATATTTCCAGGGGAAAAGAAAATCTCTTTCCTTCCCCCCTGCCCCGTACTCTTCTGGTATCTCTACTCTGACATAGAGGATGCTCCAAAAGGTTCAATCAACAGTAATTTACCTGCATTCATGCTTGCAATTTTTTGTTATTCATTTAGTGCTTCACTATCAAACTTAATGTAGCCGGATCCCTGGGTGAACACTACAGCAGATGTTTTACAATATGGTTCTTGTCCACATCCATATAGATTTACTCACCTAAAACCTTTGAATATTTTCACTTTGCTCATGTAGTAGTGGAAGGTGCATACAATCTGAGGGATTATTACAAGCAAGCAAAGGGATAGGTGGCGGACACTCTTTCAATGTCATAATATAAGCATTGAGATTCTGAAGAAGTTATTCTAAAATACACAATTCAGCTTTGATAAAAAGTGGGTACTACATAAATCATTACTGGCAAGGCTAACCACTGAGTTTAAATGCCATAACACTAATATCTTTTAAAATTTTGACTAGCTATATAACAGAGTTCTCATTTTGCCTAAGAGAACATACCAGAGCTACTCAGAATGGTGGTATAAAATATAAATGAAGTTATTTATTAGATATTATAACTCAGATTTTACCTGCTCATTAATATAAATGAGTTCTATGATGTACAGTCCTGGAATCCACAAAGCAAAAATAATTGGATCATACTTGAAAAGCAAATTGTGCTTAATTCCTTTTATGTAACATAAAAATACTCATTCTACTCAAATAAATATTATACTTAGGGAATAATGAACACGCATATGTATATGTGCATTTACAATGCAGCCCTACTTATGAGATAGAAGCAACTAGTCAATGGTTAGATAACTAAACATTTCAGTAAATAAAAGGCATTTATCTACTAATACTCAAGATAAAATTGAATTTTTCTTTGAAAATAATTCTCTGGAAAACATTTGTATTAACATCCCTCAGACTTTTCATTAATTTGATCAATAATAAAATTCAAGAATTGGAGGGCAGAACAAATTGCTTACTCTTGACTGTCTAGAGCTAACCTGCTGGCCAAGTTTCATTGTATAGTCCTAGGCATTTGCTCTAAGTTCCCAGGATATGTGGTTAAAAAAGAGTCTAAGTGTGAAGTTGCCAATTCATAAGGGTTCTTTGTGTGTGTGGAGAGTTGTACAATGTGTGTTCGACCCTATTACATGTTTGTGGAGGCCAGAGAGGAATGGTGGGTGTCTGGTTGGCTTTATAACGCTATTATTCTCTTTGGTTGTATCACTTGCTAAATATAGAGCTTGGAGTTTTCACATACTGTGTCAAGTGACCCTCTTATCTATGCCCTCCTCCCCATTGCTGGGATCTCAGTTATGCAAGCTTTTATGTGGAAGCTGGGGCTCCTATCTCAGGTATATATATTAACTCAATAAAAACTTTCCTACTGAGTTATCTTCCAAAGTCACGATCATTTAAACAATGACTGATTCCAGCTACTCTTTTCGAGTGTCCAAAAGCAGTGTTTTACATGCAACCAATGCCTCTGCTAGTGTCATGTTCTACAGTGATTTCATCTCTCTCCTATTCATATTTCACTATTATTTAGTATGTTTGTCACTGCAAGAGTAATAGATTTTTCTCAAGGTCTTTGTCTTGACTAGTGGCTTTGATCAACCCTGCGGCTATTGTACTTCTCACAGAAGGAAAGCACTCCCACTCCATGGTAACCCCTCCTAGACAGATTCTGGACTTTTTGTGGTATTTTCTTCTGCAAAGTTCTCAGTCATATTTTGCTTTTGAAAGCAGAAGTTTTTGGCTATCATTGATTTGTTTCCATAGCTGTGATCGAACTACCCTTGGTTTATTCCTGGTAGATTCTAGAGGACCTTGCTTTTTTTACTCTGTGATATTAAAATTCACATTTTATTCATATATAAGTTGAATTACAGTGTGACATAAACATATCAAGAACTTATTCTGTACTTTTTTTAACGTATACCTACATGAAGCCTTTATGTTGTCATATATCCAACTATGTCCTGCATGAAATAGGAGTCAGAGATGAAACTGTCTGCAGACTGAGGAACAACAGCATGGTTATTATAATTCTCCAATCCACTCTATGATGTTTAGTGAATCTGAGGAGATCACTATACAGATGATCAAACTATTCATCTGTCAACATAAAATAAAGCTGTCACCATAAATAAAGCTGAGTGAACAGACAAATAAATGAACCAAATATCTGGAGCCCAGAATAGATGAAATTTTTAATTTTAAACATATATACAAAATAATTGTGAATAAAATGTGACATGGAAACAAAAATTATTAAAAGAAAAAATATCGAAGTAAATTTCCTTTCCTAGATTAATTCTTCTGAAAGGGAAGAACTAGTTAAATAAATCCTCCAGTCATCATATACAGCATCTGTCTGTCTGTCTCTCTTTGAGAGTTTTAAGACGAAGTGCAGGCACATATTTCAATGCAACTCATAACGTGATTAATAAGGGCAGAACAATACAAGAACATAAAACTGCCCTGTATCCTTCATCTGTTCTTCTGGAGCAGTGATTAACCTTTGAGTTTATGAGTACTTTTGCGCTTGCTTCAGATAAAGTGTTTTATGAGTTCTTTCCTCCCAGGCAACTTGGATTAAACTTATCAGGTTCAGGAAAATAAGGTCTCGTTATGACTATTCCCCTTGAAATCATAATCTTTTTTGCTATATCATCTGAACATTCTTTTCACAGACCAGATGGAAACATCAAGACACAGACAAGACAACTTGTTAAGGTCACATTCTACAGTATGTATGATTCATGCTTAATTGATTTGCAGGCCCACCTAAAGTTAGATTGTTGACCCTGATGAAGGCTGAGAATATGGAAAGATCATTTTTTGCAGCCCATTAATTCCTATTTGGAATGGTTTCTGACTTTACAAGACTCTTTTTGCCAGCATATTCACTGATGACGGATTACTACTCAGTGTAGAAATAAGGCAGAATCAGGAGAATTTATCTCTCAGTAAATTCCTAATGAAATAGAAAAAAGTGGTGGGGTATCTGGAACTTCAATAGCATTATCTCTCTCCAAAACTAACAAGCTTTTAAAAACACAGCTGCTTTTGCCCATATCCTGAGATTCTACAGATATCTCATTTATGGGAGGGATGCTTGGCACAGCTTTAGAGGTGGTGCTCTATCTGTGATAAGGGACTCAAGTATACTCTGCTTTCTGTATGCTGTCAGTTTACATCTTCATAGTATTTTAAAAATCACCCTCATTTTACTCCTCACACAGAGACTTTCATCCACGGATCAGTGGGAATCCATTCCAAGCTAGGTCAGCATCTCCAGATCATTTTTGTTTTAAACTTTCTTGTTTTTCTTTAATATGAGCAATGATCTCTCCTGGTGGGAAGACAGATATGGAAACCAGTGTCTCCAGTCCATAAACCTCACTGTGTAATTTTAAATTGAAAATAAGATAGTGATATGAAGGAATGAAGAGAGGGAGGGAGGAGAGACAAAGAGACAGAGAGTGAATAGATGAGACTTTAAAGTTAGCACTTCACAAAGGATTAGTGTTTGGAAACACAAAAGTATGCGTGTCCCAGAAAGATCATTTTCAGAGTAGATAGAACAAAATCATACAAAAACAAAAAGTAAGTAATTGTAAGAAAGTACTCTGTGATAATTAGGGGAAATGTACAGATGAATACAGGGCTGGTACCAAGACAGAACTTTGTTTCAGAAACAAAGCCAATCAAAATCACAGTGAGAACAACTTCATCAGACCATCTACTAGTATACTAGGTATCCATGAGGACATTTCCCCTTGTAACATTAATGTGACATTCAATATTATGGTCATACATAGGTGTTGCATAGATCATTTTATACAGTTATAATTCTCAATCATTTTGGACTTGAATTATACTGACACAAAGACTTTTTATTAAAATCAATTTGTTTTCATACACTGTATTCTGATCAGGGTTTACCCACCTACAACTGCTCCTTGGTCCTTTTCACTTATGCAGCCAACCAACTTCTTAGAATATTACTTGAGCTTTTTAATGACTATAAATCTCTATTGAAGAAGATGGATAATCTCAGTCTTTGATATATGTGATAGCTAATTATTTTCATTCTCCTAATAATCACACACACACACACACACACACACACACACACACACAGAGAGAGAGAGAGAGAGAGAGAGAGAGAGAGAGAGAGAGAGAGAGAGAAAGAGAGAGGCAGAGATAGACAGAGAGAGAGAAAGAGAGAGGCAGAGATAGACAGAGAGAGAGATAGGCAGAGAGAGACAGGGAGACAGAACATCAGAGAGACAGAGACAAAGATGAGAGACAGACAGACACAGAGAGAAAACACAAGCAAATAAAAATATTCCTAAAAATAACATTAATTTTGGAACTTACCTTATAACTCTCAAAAGAAAATGTTGAAGTTTGTTATTTTAGAGATAACTTAAAGTACATGAGAGTGGGCCTCTTCCAGGATTCTAAAATTACAGGACTTATTTTCCAGCATTTGTGTTAGAATCTTATGGTGCCATTCTCTTCAAACTTTGTAAACATAATATGTAACTTACCTTTCAAAATGGAATTGATGCCTATTTTAATGGGATTCATACTCTCAAGTGTGACAGGAAAAATGCAAAGTAGTATAGACAAAACATGCTTGTGTAAAGTGTAGTCACCCTTCTGATATGTAGACATGACATATCAAAAGCTATGTTTCTGGTAAAAATACTTCATTACCTTCACTTCAAAGGACCAGAGTCTGTTTTCGGATAATCAGAGAAGTTATTTCTCTCGTTATCTCTATTCACTTCACATATTTCACAATTAAGTTACTACTTTATAACTATTGGATACCACCTTCTCTTTCATTCCTACTCTGACTTCCTTTTGTGCCCTCTACAAGTTGCTAGCAATAAACAACAAAATATTTTACATATGAGAAGAATTATAACCCATGATTAACATACGTATACACATACACATACCTATACCTATACCTGTACCTATACCTATACCTATACCTATACATATACTTACCTTTCCATCTGCTTTTCTCAATGGTTAATGGGTTTCCTAAGTAAAGTCTCACTTCTGAAGAGTTAGCTTTTCTTCTTTATCTCTGCTATTCAGCTAAAAAGAAATTCTGGGGGGATTTTATGTATGTATCTGTATTCATACCTATAGAAACTATACACTTACATTTCCTGGATTCTGAATATGAAGCACAGTAACCTGAGTTGTAGTAATCATCTTCCAGCTCATGGAGGATTCTTTTCCTTTTGCTTTGAAAGTTAAGCCTCTTACATTACCATCATTCTTTTTATACTTAGCTATCTTTAGAATACTTTGCTATTTCAGCATCTATACTGTTGAGAATTCCAGCAAATAGGCATTTCAATTTAGTGATCCTCCTGTCTTTTGTTCCAACAAAACTCTTCAACTTAATGCTTATTTCATGGCAAATCTTGACCCTATCTAGAATTTCAGTCTTAAACTCTATTGCAAATCCGCCCCCATTAAATAACCTCTATTCAGGTGCTTTAGTTCCTCAGCATTCTGTGCATAGCAACCCATATTAGGACTGTGGTGATTTGAACAACAGTGGCGGCCATAGTCTCATATATTTGAATGCTTAATCATCAGGGAGTGGTACTTCTGGATAAAGATTAGAAAGTGTGACCTTGTTGGAGTGGGTGAGGTGGTTTGCAGGGACTTCTATTCCTGCAACTGGGATTTGAGGTTTCAAAACCCCAAGCCAGATCCAGTGCTCTTCTTCTTCCTCCTGTCTGCAGATCCAATTGTAGAACTCTCAGCTACTTCTCCAGTACTGTTTGCCTGTGTCTCCCCACCATGATTACAATAGACTAAACCTTCTAAAACTATAAGCAAGCACCAAATAAATGCTTATCAGAATTGCCTTAGACAAGGTATCTCTTCACAACAATAGAAACCGTAACTAAGACATTGGCTTATGTCAACTTCAACTTATCATAGTTCTGCCTTTATCATGTTTTTCCTGGTTTTCATCATGTTCTTCTCCTTTATCCAGAATGAATCATCAATTGGCTTTACTAATAATTTTATGATGTCCACAAATTCCTCCATATGTTTGTGCCACTTGAACAACATAACAAATTTTTACTAAGTCCAAATACTTCTCTCTGTATACTCTATTTTGGTAGTAAGCAAACATGAAAACACAAATTTGATTCTCATCTTAAATTTATAATCTATCCCCTATATTAAATTGTATTAGTGACTCTCGACTACCCTATTACTCTGATATTAACAAATAGTTTTCAAAAGCTACATTAAACTCTAGAATTTATTATTTTCTCATCATGATTATCCATTAGAAAATGTATTGCTTTCCACTTCACTTAGAATATAATGGGAAATGATATATTTTATAATCTGCCAGCACATAGCTATTTGGCTATAGGAATCTCTGGCAAGATATTGTCTATTCTTTATAAGCTGTAGATGAGATTCTGTCTACTGTCAAACATGTTATATCTTCTTGTTTTCACAGTATACTACCTTCCAATTGAATCTTTTGACAAGTATTAAATTTTATATACTTATTTTATTCTAAAAATCTTTTTATATACATTTCCCTTTTAGATAAATTTAATTTTTCGCCATCCTTTTGAAACAACACATCTATAAGGAAATACTTCCATAGTTAACACCTCAGTTTTCTAAGCAATTACAAGGTATTACTGATCATAAATTGTCTGCTATATGTTCACATAGACTTTGCTTCCATGTTTTAGAAGGCCTTATTCTTTTGATGTCTTCTCTCTCCTCTGTCTCTCCCATTCTTTCTACCTCTACTTCCACTGTTTTCCCTGAGCTCTGAGAAGAGAGATTTCATGCTCACATCTCTTTAGGACTGTGTATTCCAAATTTTCCCTCTCTCTCTCTCTCTCTCTCTCTCTCTCTCTCTCTCTCTCTCTATCTGTGTGTGTGTGTGTGTGTGTATGTGTGTGTGTGTGTGTGTGTGTGTGTGTGTGTATATTATCATGCTGTGTTTCACTGTATTTGTTCCCATCTACTGCAGGAGGAACCTTCTCTAGAGAACAGCTAAGACACCAATCTATTGATTTCTCGCTCTTTTCTTGTTAGAAGGTGCTATGCAGAATGTCATTTTCTCACTGAAATTCCCGAAATTGAAGCCATAATCTCTTACTTATTATCTTGATTATCTCACGTGAACATTAACTTGACACACTATCTGATTGTTAATTCACACATGTGTGTGTATTTGTATGTGTGTGTGTGTGTGTGTGTGTGTGTGTGTGTGTGTGTGTTAGTTTGAGCCTGAATTGCTCCTGACTTTGTACCAAACTACTGCAAAGCCTAAGTGCCAATGAATCAGATTTGGTCATTCTACGTTCTCCAAGTTCTGTGACAAAGTGTGTTGCATCATTAGCAATAGAGTCTTACCCCTAAGTTGTGGCAAACAACACAAAGCAATGTCAATAGCCTGTATAATTTATTTTACAATACATGACAAGGAGGACTCGGAACCATTGTTAAACTTCTGCATATAGGAGGCTCTTGGTTTAATCCTGAAGAAGTCATAGTACTGGGATACATAAGGATATGTTCCACAATTATATTTCATAAGCATTTTTATTTCTAAGAGAAATTATCCTAAATTTTCCCTGGGAATGATAATGATATATTTCATTTATCAAGAATATTACTGCAAATGCAAACTCACTCCTCATGCCCCACCCTACGAGGATGGCAGTATGTTCCTCTCAGAGACTTAGAGTGTTCTAACCCTTTGGGAGAATCTGCACCCCTGTTGTCCCTACATGTATCACACATGGCCATCTTTACCAGGCTAAGTTTCCTTGTAGCTTTCCGCCCCTGGTACACAATATAGTCTTCAGGCATGGAGAGCAACTTGGGGTCTTGCATATCAAATACAATTTGAAGTTGTTGATAGTTGGTGGGTTTTCCTTGGTCCATGTTTGAAAGGAGTGGGGAGAAAGTAAAGAAAGTAGTTTAACCCCCTTTTCACTGAAAGATCTTATGATAAGTGTGCTCACAAGGAAGAGTCATTGGTTCTAAGATTATACTGCACAGATTTTGTCGCTTGGGAGGAAAAAACACCCTTAAAATAGAGATAATAATATTGCAACTGATAAAGTTATTTTACATTCAATGATTTTTGTTTTTTGACATTTTTGAAACAATCAAAGGTTGGTTGTACTTGAATAATAAATAATTTAATACAATCAGGAGGCTCCAAGAGTCTTTCTTAAAAGACTTTTCTTTTTAATCCTTGGTTATTTCTCTTAGTAAACAAATATATCATCAAAATGTTTATTATATTTAAAAGGGTGTCTTAAAATAGATATTTTACTATGTAATGGGCTGTATAAATCTACAGAATGAAATTTATCATAGCTCCACCTAGTAACCAAGAAAGGTCTTTTAAGAGTATTTACAGAGGAAGGGAATTGCTGTTTTTCTGCTGAATTGGAGAAGAATGTTCAGTCAGGAGAGAAAGCTTGGTCCAAGTTAACGTGTCTATGCCACGAGAGCCACCTGCTCCATTTTGTATATCTCTTTCTAAAACTGCAAAACAGATGTTCTCTGGCCATGTAAGACTAGGACTCAAATTCTAGATGCATCCTGGCCTTTGTTCCTAATGCTGGTAACACATGCTTCATTACCTTTAAATCTTCCCAAGAGCCTTTTAGGGGATTTCAGGAAAAGGCCAATAGGAATTTTGCAGTAATAGACAATGTCACTCTATGTTCCTGACAATCATAGATAATAAACATTCAGTATCATCAAAAACAAGCATTCTTGGCATGGTAGAACTGTTAATGCAAAGGATGGTCTTTATATTGAGCTCAAAATGTTTACATTATACTCGTAATGTCTTCATAGGGAGATAATCCTGTTTTCTTCCTCACCTTGTTCGAAGAAACTGTCAAGTCAAGAAAGGGGGAAATATAATGGATGCTTTTTTCTCACCAGTTTTCCCAGTGGGGGAGTCTGTACAAATGCCAGACCTAGCCTGCTGCTATCTGCATCAACAGATGGCAGAAGGCTGTTTGCCTTGTGTTTGTTTCCCATTCAGCAAATTACAGGTCACATCTGGTCTAGCCTTTGCTTGGTCTAAGCAGATGTAAGTTTACTTGGTTTAGAAGAGGTTGGCTTAAAAAATATAATAATGAGCATAAAGTCTTGAATAAAAAAAGAACATAGACATAACGTGAATGAGAAACATTTAGAAAGGTAACCAGGAAACCTGACCAGCTGGTGGAATTTCTGTATCAAAAACCATTTAGCCAGTTCCACGTCCAGGATGAATATGTGAACCTAAAGCTGACTACAGCCAGGTAGCTCAGGACAATACAGAAAGCTTTCAGGCCAGGCAGTGGAAAGACATGCAATTCAATTCATAATCAAGTGATGCTAAGATTTATATTTTTTTCTTCTGAGTTTTACTAGCAATGTTTAAGAGGAATAATAACACTTTGTATAATTAAAATATCTCTGTTCTCTTGTGGTAAGTCACCATAGCTCTTATCTGTAGGGTTTGAAGTATGCTATGTTAAAACAAAATAAGCCCCCTCATAAAATATAGCAAAGCAGATCTCAAGTGAGAATGCTTAGGAGAATCGGCAATATTGGTTGCTAAAGATCCACAAACACATGCATGCACACATGCACACATGTACACACATAGACACAAACACAGACACACACACCTAAAAAAAAGCCACACAGATAAACACAGCAGAAACACAAACACAAAAATACAACATATACACACAGAGACACAGAACACACATAAAACATACAAACAAACATGCAACATTATACACACATATGCAAACATATACATAAGCTTATAAATAAATAATGTAATGGCAAACTTTTCAACAGGGTATTGTGTTAACAACATTGTCTGCAGACCTCACCTACGCCTGTGATTCTGATTTATCCATTAGAGAAAACCCAATCAATTATCTTCTGGTACATGTTCATAGTGATATTTCTTTGTTTATGTTAAATCCCACAGCAATCAAAAAATGTGTGTGTTCCAATACATTAAAATACTGGGATTAGTTCACATTTCAAAACAAGTATGCAAGTTTATGTGTTGGCAGACTAGAATACAGCTATTCACTTTCAATCCCTACATCACCTCAGTCTGCTGCTGAGTGCCCTGTGGATTAGATGATTCATCTCAGCAGCCCAAAGGGTAGGTTTGTTGTTGTTGTTTTGATTTTGTTTTGTTTTTAATATTAATGAATGTTAATGACAAGTAATTTAAATTAATATTTCATGATCTTTCTATTTAAAAAGCAACACAAGGAGATAAGACATAAAACGAGGTTCACAAACATGGGACACATAGGATCACGCAAGGGTAGCTGGCAGATTTCAATATGAAACCTAACTTAGGTATTTTGTTGTTGGCATACCATTTGGGAAACTATCATTCTGAAACACTTTGAAAAATATGTAAGAAAAGACAAGGTCCAACATCATGCGTTTCAAGCAACTTACTTTGGTGAAAATGATGGGGATACAATTGAAAACTTGTATTCAAATCTGAAGTCAGATATACTTGAATCCTTGTTTTGAAATGTCAATTTGTCATAATGTATTTAATAGATAGAAAGAAAATTTGTGCCAGCTGTGGGCTTTACAGTTGCTCATACACAGTTTTATCTATGTGAAAGACTGGGGAAAACAGAGAAAATAACATCTGGCCAAGATTAATAATAATATTGAAATTCAGATATACCCTCTGCAAACTTATCCTGTCTTGCCCAACCTACCTACCTCTCTTTTCATCACTCACAGCATATATCAGTTTTCCACATCAGTCCTCATAGGAGAAAGTACACATAGTAGATATCTGACATAAAAATACCCATTAATTTCTTCACTCAATAACTAATTATATAATTTTCTGTATATAAGACCTAGATAAACTTGGTGTTGAGTGAGCATAAAAAAGTCAAAATGGCTAAGATGAAAAACTCAGGTGACAGCAGATGCTGGCGAGGATGTGGAGAAAGAGGAACACTCCTCCATTGCTGGTGGGATTGCAAGCTGGTACAACCACTCTGGAAGTCAGTTTGGCGGACCCTCAGAAAAATGGACATAATACTACCTGAGGACCCAGCTATACCACTCCTGGGCATATACCCAGAAGATGCTCCAACATGTAATAAGGACACATGCACCACTGTGTTCATAGCAGCCATATTTATAATAGCCAGAAGCTGGAAACAACCCAGATGTCCTTCATCAGAGGAATGGATACAGAAAATGTGGTACATTTACACAGTGGAGTACTACTCAGCTATTAAAAACAATGACTTAATGAAATTTGCAGGCAAATGGATGGAACTTGAAAATATCATCCTGAGCGAGGTAACTCAGTCACAAAAGAATGAACATGGTATATACTCACTGATAAGTGGCTATCAGCCCAAACGTTTGGAATACCCAAGTTTCACTTTACAGTAACCGCTGGACTGAGAGTGAGCTCCCAGTTGGAGCAGTTGGAGAAGGGACTGAAGGAGCTGAGGGAGTCTGCAGCCCCATGGAAGGAGCAACAGTGTCAACTGGTCTGACCCCCCCCCCCCGGTCCACCTGGAGGCTGGACCACCAACCAAAGAATACACGTCGAGGGACCCATGGTTCGGACCACATATGTGGCAGAGGAGGGCCTTGTTGGCCATCAGGGGGAGGAGAGGCCCCAGTAAAGGGGAATGTCAAGGTGGGAATATGGGAATGGGTGGGCAGGTGGAATTCCCTCATAGAGGTGGGAGGAGGGGGAGGGGATAGGTGGTTCCCAAAGAGGAGACCTAGAAAGGGGGAAACATTGGAAATGTACATAAAGTATCAAAAAAAAAAGCAAAAACAAAATAAAATAAAATAGAAAAAAAACAAAAAACAAAAATTATATGTTCATACTAATTTGTATATATGCATACATGTAAATAATCACATCCAAAATTTCATGTCCATAGTGATATTAAATTAAACATGAGTTAATGCCTTATTTATTAATAAAATGCATTATCACAAAAATGTTTATGATCACTTCTACTTGTGTATTATCTCAAAAAAGTAAAAAAAGTATTATCCACTATGCATAATTTAAATTTAAATTTTCTTTTTCAGTGTCTTGATGATTAAACTTCATAAAATATATGTAAGTTAAAATTTATATCAATTATGTTATGACCTCTTATTATTTTATTCTTAATTCCAGCTCTAATAGTCTTCAAAATTACTTGGGTCATTATATTATCCTTCAATGTCCATCACTGAATTATATATATTATTTGTGTGTGTTATTATATATAGTATTGTATTAATTTGTTCATAATTATTTCATCATTCTCAATGAATAACCTGTAAGATTTCACCAAATCTCCAAATAATACCTTAACCTTTTACATAAAGTATAATCCATGAGGTATAAATTTTATGAGTTTTAATGAGTAGATTATTAAATAAATATATTTATAATATCATTTGTAATAATTTTACAATCTTAATTCCTCAATACTGTGTATTTGATACATACCCTCCTTCCAATCCTCAGCATCCAATAGTATCTTACTTTTTCTTTCTCCTTTAGCTACTAATCTGAGTCTTTCATAATGTCAGATAATTGGATCACAATTTAAGCAAACTGGTCTTGTTTTATAACAGTCTCTCACTCTGCAGCCCAAACTCTATGGAGCTCAGCAATCCTGCCTCAGTCTCCTGAATGTTATAGGTGTGTGCCATGTCTTCTGCTTATTCAGCCTTTACAGGCACTCATCTTACCCTGATCAATATGTTTTCAAGTCTCGTCCATAGGTTTTATGGCTTCACAGTCTCACATTTAAAATCAATTGAGGAATTCTGTTGTTTGGCACACTAGTTATTTATGCTCTCATGTCCTGGAGAATGACTTACTTGCTTCAGGGTTTATCAATTATGGATAGTTCTTCTGAAAATTCTCTCATGTAGGTTCATGTATGAACATAGATTTATACGTAAGTTTGGCAAATGTCCAGAAGTGAACTTCTGGGTGGTATCTTAATACTCTTTTTAGCTCTATGAGATATTACCACACAGTTCCAAGATAACCACATGATTTTGTATTTTACAAAGAACAAACTTTCACGAATTTCTTCAAACTTGCATGGTATTATCAATGCCATAATTTCATCTTTTAGGCATCTCAGTGATGTATTAGCATTTGGATTTGGTATTCCCTAAAGTAAAACTGAGTCGAGCAGCTTGTTATCTGTTTGTGCCGCCTGCCAATGATCTATTGAGGTTGCTTCCTCATATTCAACCTGAATTATTAGTTGTATTTTTCTTACAAATGCCTTTTAGAAAGTATGTGTATGTTTAGACCAGCAGATTGTGTTTCAGAATTTCATCTTCTACCCTACTCATTAATGTTCCCCTTTCTCTTTTAGCAGCATTTACACACAGCAGGAAAACTTAATTCTAATTAAGTCTAAACTGGCATGACTTTTCTCACAGATTTGATTTGGTTGGTTGTTTATTTTCTTGCCTGTTTGGATAACCTAATCACTAAAGGCACCTACATGTATCTTATATATCTTTTTCTGATACCTTCTGGAAGAAACATCTTCCTTTTGAGTATTACATTTATTTCTGCAAAATATTTAATTTTAAATTTAATGTTTGTTTTAGTTAACAATCTTTTTTTCATTTTTATTGGTTATTTTACTTATTTACATTTCAAATGTTATCCTCCTTCCCAGTTTCCTCTCCACAGGGGCCACCTATCGCCTCCTCCCTACCCCCTGCCACTCTGAGAGTGCTCCCCTACCCACCTACCTACTCTTGCCTCAGCAGCCTAGTGCTCCCCTATTCTGGGTCATCAAGTCTTCAAAGGACCAAGTGACTACCCTCCAAGTGATGCCAGGTAAGTCAATCCTCTGCTACATATCCAGCTGGAGCCAAGGATACTCTCTGTGTACTCTTTAGATGGTGGTTTAGTCCCTGGGGGCTTTGGGAGGTCTGGTTGGTTGATATTGTTGTTCTTCCTATGAGGTTGCAAGCCCCTTCAGCTCCTACAGTCCTTGCCCTAATTTCACCATTGTGGTTTGGGCACTCAGTCCAATGTTTGGGTGTGTACACCCACATCTGTATTGGTCCAGGTCTGGCAGAGCTTCTCAGGGGACAGCTGTACCAGGCTACTGTAAGTAAGTACCTCTTGCCATCAGCAATAGTGTCTGGGTTTAGTGTCAGCAGATGGGATGAATCTCTAGGACGGGCTGTCTCTGAATGGCCTTTCCTTTGGTTTCTGCTCCATTCTTTGTACCTGCATTTCCTTTCGACAGGAGAAATACTGGATTAATATTTTTTGAGGTTGGTGTATCCCCATCCCTCCTCTGGGGGCTGTGCCTATCCACTGGATATGGACTCTACAGGTTCTATCTTGCCTTTGTTGGGTGTTTCAGCTAAAGTCCTCCCTGTTGTGTCCTGGGGACCTCTTAGGTCCTTGGCATCTGGGACTTTCTACTGGCTACCCCAGTTCCCCCTGCCCCACTGCTATACAACTACTTTCAAATTCCTGACCTTCTGTACTTCTCCTTCATCTCCCCCCATATCTGAACTGCTCCTTCTTTTCCCTCCCCTCCTCTGTCCCTCCCAAATCCCTCTTTCCCTCTACTTCCCAGAGATTTTTCTCTTCCCCATACTGAATAGTAATGTAGCATACACACTTTGGTGTGATCTTCTTTCTTCTTGGGTTTCATATGGTCTGTGAATTGTACCGTGGGTATTCTGAGCTTCTTTTTGGCTAATATCCACTTATCAGTAAGTACATACCATGTGTATTCTTTTGTGACTGGGTTACCTCATTTAGAATGATATTTTCAAGTTCCATTCATTTGCCTGCAAATTTCATAAAATTATTGTTTTTAATAGCTGATTTTAGTAATATTTATTCCATAGTGTAAATGTACCACATTTTCTGTATCCATTCCTCTGTTGAGGGACATCTGGGGTGTTTCCTGCTTCTTAGTTTTATTTTTTATAAAAAATGAAGAGACTGTGTCTAAATATTTTGTGTGTGAGTGAGTGTGTGTGTGTGTGTGTGTGTGTGTGTGTGTGTGTGTTATGCAAAATACCTGCATGCAGGTGTCTGGAGAAGCTACAAAAGGAGACAATTCTTTGACTTTGCTTAAGCCAATCAAGAACTCTACCTTTATTCCACACTTCAGTTCTCAACTCCAGTTTTCAGAGAGCCTTTAATTTTCTTTCATTAGAGTTTCCCTTTTACATAGAACCATTAGATAAGAATTTAAAGAGTGAGTTATTCATACTTAATGTGATCTAAGGAAGCAAAGGAAAGAGAAGAAAGTGAAATAGGGATGCACTGCACTGAAAAAATGGAATAGTTTACAAGGGCATATCATGATGACAACTCCGAAGACACTGAGAAACACAGTTCAGAGTGTCTAATCAGAATGCAATTGCATGATAGTGATCACTAAGTCAAATAAGTCATCAGCCATGAGTAGTAATTGCTAGTCACATCTAGTCTGCCAAATCAAAGAGGAGAAAGATAGCTATGCAGACATAGTTAGATAGATACCACAGACAACAAAACAAACAATGGGCTGTAGATATAAGTGGGAAACTAAGTCTGATCCGGTCATACTTACCCATGCTAGTAATGAAAATCTATACTCTTCCCCTTTGTGGGTTATCCATTTAACTTATTTATTGTTTCAACTTATCCTTCATAAGTCAGTTGAAGTGATGGTGCTTCTAAATAGTTTTCACAACATAATCTAATAATGCAGGCATCCTACTTTTTCATGAAATGATAAAATTTGATACAATAGATTTTTATTTTCCTTTCACAGTGAAATAAATTATTTGACACTAAGAATTAATTTCCATTCGTGCTCTCTACCAAGTTTAACTTTAAGCTCTTACAAGACTGGAAACAGCATCATTGTGTAAGCAGAGATTTGTACAGTATCAACATACCTTCTTTTCAGTATCTGCTAAAGAAATAGCTAACTGTAACTGTCAGATTTCAAATACCTTTGACATAATCAAGGCTGATTAAAATTATATTCACTGACAGAGTATGAAACAAGTTTACACAAAGGTCACAAAGTTCACTGTCTGCATGGGAATACATGTACATTCTCCTTTATGATATTTTTGCAAGCATACTAGGTTTTCCTTTATTTATTTTTTCTGTAGAAATTTCATAGCATAATTTAGATGATTGGATTTTATTCTTCTTTGTCATTCTCTATGTTATTTTTACTTGTGTCATGTACTCTCCATTGTATCGTTTATTCTATGTTGTGCCATTATTCTTGCTTGGAATGGTTAAAATTAGCTTATGCTATAGAGTTCAAAACTGATCATGCAGTGTTCTTTGTTACTCAGAGGAATGAAGAACAGCATGGAAGCTTCAACCTGCTGTCATTTTAGCCTCCTTTCTGAGTACAAAAGCTTTTAGCATCCCATCTAGGCAATTATGACCAGAAGGAAGAGCTTCTACTACCTGAGCAGTTACTACATTTACATAAATAACCCGGCAGAACAAAACCCAAACCAGATAGTCTTCTATACAGAGAAAAATACAATATAACTGTAGACCTCATGTGCTCTGTGATTGTTTAATGAAAGACACATTCTTCTACAGACTTGTTAGGCTCCTAAGGAAAGCTAGGCAGTAAGATCAAAATAAAGATACATATTAATACCACAGATTTTTGTATGCTGCTCTATCATTACTTCTCTTACTAACTGTGTTAAGGATAAAATAATTTCTTGAGAGCATTTTTTGAAAATTATCATTAATCTTTTTTACACTCCTGTCATTATCCCACTCCAAGTCCACCCTCTGAGAGTTCCACATCCCATGCCTCCTCTTCCCTGTCTCCAGAAGGATGTTCCTCTACCACCACCACACCAGACCTCTAGCTCCCTGGGGCCTCAAGTCTCTCGAGGGTTAGGTTCTTCTTCTTTCTCTCACTGAGGCCAGACCAGGCAGTCCTCTGTTGTATATGTGTCAGGAGCCTCATATCAGCAAGTATATGCTGCCTGGTTGGTGGCTCAGTGTCTGAATGATCCCTGGGGTCCAGGTTAGTTGAGACCACTGGTCTCCCTATGGGATCACCCTCCTCAAATTCATTGAGCCTTTCCATAATTCAACCACACGGTCTCTGGCTTCTGTCCATTGGGTGGGTGTAAGTATCTGCATCTGACACTTTCAGCTGCTTGTTGGGCCTCTTAGAGGGCAGCTATAATAGGTTTCTGACTGTAAGCACACCATTAGTAATAATGTCAGACCTTGGAGCCTCCCCTTCAGATGAATGCCACATTTGGGCCCATCATTGGACCACCTTTCCCTCAGACTCTGTTCCATTTTGGTCCCTGCAGTTCTTTTAGACAGGAACAATTCTGGGTCAGAATTTTTGACTGTAGGATAGCAACCTTACCCCTACACCTGATGCCCTGTCTTTCTACTAGAGGTGGACACTACAAGTTCCTTTACCCCACTGTTGGGCATTTCATCTAAGGTCCCTCCCTCTGAGTCTTGAGAGTTTCTCATCTCCAGGTCTCTGGTACATTCTAAAGCCTCTTCCCCTACCTCTTACCTCCCAAAGTTTCTTGTTTCCATCTTTCTGCTGGTCCTCAGGTTTCAATCCTGCTCTCCCCCCCAAATACCTGATCATGTTCCCCTTTTCCCATCCCCCACCCCTCTCCCACCCAGGTTCCTCTCTCCCTCTGCCCCTGTGATTGCTTTCTTTTCCCTCCCAAGTGGGATTGAGGCACCCTCACTTGTACCCTTTGGCTTGTTAGCCTTCTTGAATTCTGTGAATTGTACCCTGGATATTCTGGATATTCTTGGCTAATATCCACTATTAATGGATATTAATGGATTAATGTTATGCTTGTCCTTTTTCGGTCTGAATTACCTTATTCAGGGTGATATTTTCTAGTTCTATTCATTTGCCTGCAAAATTGATGATGTCCTAGTTCTTAATAGCTGAATAGTATTCCATTATGTAAATGATCCACATTTTCTGTACCCATTCTTTCTTAGTAGGACATCTGGGTTGTTTCAGATTAGCTTCTGGGTATCACAAGTAAGGCCTCTATGAACATAGTGGAGCACATATCCCTGTGGCATGGTGGGGCATTGTTTGAGTGTATGTCCAAGAGTGGTATAGCTGGTCTTCACGTAGATCTATTTCAAATTTTCTGAGGAACCTCCAGATTGATTTCCAGAGTGGTTGTACCAGTTTGCAATCCTACCAGCAATGGAGGAGTGATCCTCTTTTTCCACATTCTCACCAATATGTGCTGACACCTGAATTTTTGATCTTAGCCATTCTGATTGGTGTAAGGTGGACTCTTGCTTCATTTGATTTGCATTTCCCTGGTGACAAAGGACTTTGAACATTTCTTTATGTGCTTCTCAGACATTCAAGATTCTTCTGTTGTAATTCCCTTAAGAGTATTTTAATTGGCCTTAAACATACCCATTTATTTGATGTCTTCTTTTTTTGTTGCTCCTTTTTTAATTGGATATATTCTTTATTTACATTTCAAATGCTATCCCCTTTCCAGGTCCCCCCCCCCCCGAAATGCCCTATCCCATTTCCCCTCCCCCTGCTTCTATGAGGGTGTTCTCCCACCCACCCACCCACTCCCGCCTCCCATGCCTCAAATTCCCCTACATTGGGACATCCATCGAGCTTACAGGACTCAGGGTCTCTCCTCCCATTGATTCCTGACAAGGCCATCCTCTGCTACATATGCGGCTGCAGCCTTGGGTGACTCCATGTTTACTCCTTGGTTGGTGGCCATTTTTTATTAAGAGATAATCATCATTAATTATGGATACAAATCTTGAGGTTTTATTGTTGTGATTCCCTTTCAATATATAAAAGTTTTGAGGACTAAGTTGACCTGGGCAATGCCTAAGATGGTTGTTCCTGCATAGATCTACACTGGGAAACTTTCTGGGATTGTCTTTTTTTTCTTTTTTTCTTTCTTTCTTTTTTTTTTATTTATTTTATTTTTGATACTTTATTTACATTTCCAATGTTTCCCCTTTTCTGGGTCTCCTATTTGGAAGCTCCCTATTCCCTTCCCATTCCTGCCTCTATGAGGGAATTCCACCTCCCACCCACCCGCCCACCCATCCACCTATTCCCACCTTGACATTCCCCTTTACTGGGGCCTCTAACACCCTCAGGCCCAAGAGCCTCTCCTCTCTCCCTGATGGCCATCGAGGTCATCCTCTGCCTCATATGTGGTCCGAACCATGGGTCCATAGATGTGTATTCTTTGGTTGGTGGTCCAAACTTCAGGACGACCAAGGGAGGGGGGGAGTTAGGCCCATTGGCGCTGTTGCTCCCTCCATGGGGCTGCGAACTCCCTCAACTCCTTCAGTCCTTTCTCTAACTCCTCCATCTGGGACCTCACTCTCAGTCCAGCAGTTACTGTTAAGTGAAACTTGGGCATTCTGAACTTTTAGGCTAATATCCGCTTATCAGTGAGTACATACCATGTTCCTTCTTTTGTGACTGAGTTACCTCACTCAGGATGATATTTTCAAGTTCCATCCATTTGCCTGCAAATTTCATAAAGTCATTGTTTTTAATAGCTGAGTAGTACTCCACTGTGTAAATGTACCACATTTTCTGTATCCATTCCTCTGATGAGGGACATCTGGGTTGTTTCCAGCTTCTGGCTATTATAAATATGGCTGCTATGAACATAGTGGAGCATGTGTCTTTATTACATGTTGGAGGATCTTCTGGGTATAT
>CM052705.1:95979197-96024828 GCA_028551405.1 Uromys caudimaculatus | reverse complement strand
AGGGTCCGCCACACTGATTTCCAGAGTAGTTGTACCAATTTGCAGTCCCACCAACAGTGGAAGAGTGTTCCTCTTTCTCCACATCCTCACCAGCATCTGCTGTCACCTGAGTTTTTGATCTTAGCCATTCTGACTGGTGTGAGGTGGAATCTCAGACTTGTTTTGATTTGCATTTCCCTGATGACTAGGGATGTTGAGCATTTCTTTAGGTACTATTTCTAATACTGTAAAACAAACGTGTTCCCTGCTTGTCTTGCTACTTTTGAAGCTAAACCGGGGACTTGCTTGCTCATTGTAGACAAATGCCCCGTTATTAAGCAGTATCACAGCTTGGTTAATGATGCATTAATTTTGTAGACCCTTCCACACTGAAGCAAAATGAAATTAAACTATGCTTTGCTCTCATAGAAGAATATTTAATAGGTACCTTCTATCAGAAGAAACTACAGGAAAAATAAGTAAATTCTCGTAGTAAAAATTGGGAAAAATGTGTTTGGGAGGAGTTGTACAAGTAGAATGTTAGAACACCAAGATATACTTATGATTGGTTCAAACAATTACTTACTTTCATATTGTTTTTTATACACACTTAGGATAATCCATATCAGTTGTTAGCTTTATCTACAGGTAATCAAACTATATGAGTAAGTTAATTGTGAATATAATATATTGACATTACTTATCATGACTATTGTAGCATCATTGGTGACAAATGAGACTATTAGTGAAGTGTACGATTTATAAATTCTGCTTTCAAGTAGAAAATTATGTAACTTTATCTTGTTTTTAATAGGATAAAAGCAATCATTTCTTTTTTAGTATTCCAGGCCTTCAGAGAATGTATGGCTGTGGTTTATTTTTCTAGATATTCTTTTTCTTTTTCTGTTTCCTTTTAAAATGTATTTATTCCTCCTTTGTACTGTATCTCCTGATCACAGTTTCCCTCCCTCTACTCCTCCCACTCCCCATCTCCACCTCTACTTTTCCTACATTTACTCTTCCTAGGACATCAACTGTTATCGGTTTCCCTTCCCAAAAGTACAGACCTCCCAGGAACATCAACTAAAAACAGTATTAAAATGTTAAAATAAAACTATGCACAAACCCTCCTATCAAGGCTGGAAAATACAGCCCTGTAAGACCAAAAAGTTTCCAAGAACTAACCCTAACCCTAACCCTAACCCTAACCCTAACCCTAACCCTAACCCTAACCCTAACCCTAACCCTAACCCTAACCCTAACCCTAACCCTAACCCTAACCCTAACCCTAACCCAACCCTGATTAGTACAGCAGAATATCATTAGGAATCATTTTCTTGTTGTTATTGTTGCTTTTTTTCCCTTTTGATTCTATACTAGAACTTTGGCCTATCCAGCTTCTGATTTCTAACCATCAAGGTAGTTTTAATTCTGAATTCCCTCCCGAATCAGGGGGCAGAAATTTGACCAGTCACTGGTTGGCCACTCCCTTAAGTTCTATACCACCATAACCCAAGCACATCTTGTAGGAAGTACAAAGTTCTGTGACTGGGAGAGTATCTCAGTACAATAAAAATCAGACATGACTTAAAACATTCCAACATTTCAAAAATATTGATATTTCAAGAAATTTTAATGTAATTCTAAAACCAGTTTGGAAGAGGCAACTAAGGTACAATGACATACAAGTGCAAGAGAATAGCAGAAATCATCTCTATGATCTGCATGTAAATATAAATTCATGAAAGTATTAAAAATATAGAAGAGTAATTTATTTGTCTCATGAGATTAGAACCACAGTATTTTTCTCTCTCTAAATTTTAATAAAAATAAAACCAAAAAATGAAATATTCAAAGTGTGTGTCTAAGAGTTCTCTAGAGGAAGAGAAGTAATAAAACAGATATATATTAAAAAGCAGATTTATTACATTGGTTTCTATAATAGAGGTGTGGTAGGGAGGATAACAATGGCTGTCTTTTACACTGGAGAAGCTTAAAAACCAGAAAACGTTCTGTCCATGAGGCTTGATGTCTCACTCTCATCAGTCTGGTCCTGAGGCCTGTAGATCCTTGGAGAGATATTGACCCCTTTAAAGACATGATAAAAATTTGAATGGTTGACATTTTTAGCTAAAATAGGAAACAAGTGTGATGGGGATTATTTTAGATATATGCAAACACAAATAAACTCATCTAGCAACGTCCATTTTTAGGATTGTATGAGGTTATTTGTATTCAAACTTGATAGCAGTCAATTACTAAGGTTTATCACACTGTGCATATTAAAGATTTCTTAATTGTGTAATAAACAATTCTTTGATTTTTACTCTTCAGTAAGTATCTTTCTAAACTATTGTCTGTGAAGAATAGAGAAAAAAATCTGACAGCCTATACTTGGTAAAATTTCTTAACATGTAGAGAATCACAGAAGAGTTTCTATGACTAATGAGAAACAGAAACAACAGGAGCAAAGCAAACGAAAGCAAAACAAACAAGGAAACAAAATCCAGCACTTAGGTGCAACATTTCACCCATTCTATAGAGAATCTTCAAAGACATCTGTTTTAGCAACAAGAACTGGATATTTTATAAGAAGTTCATTTCCAGATAAATCAGGTCAGAAAACAAAGCATTAAAAGTGAGGGGCAGAAATAAGCCAAATCACCCTGCAGATTGCCTGATCTTATAATGAGAAAACTTACATTAAAAAACAAGTATAAACAGGAAACAATCCAGCAAGATTAAAGTTTAAATGATCAAAAATTAGTTATATTTGTACCATAGAAATGGGTAATTTGAAGATGATTTAAAATCTACTTAATACAGTATTAAAAATACAATAATTAGGAATAAATTTAGTTCTAGAATTTTATATATATATATATATATATATATACATATATATATATATATGTGTGTGTGTGTGTGTATAATAATGTATATATATGCCAAATAATGAATGCAGAAATTACAGAAGAGCTAAATAAACAGCAAGAATCAGTGCTTAAGGATGATATTTAGGTTTGGCCTTCCATTCTCCTTTGGTGCTATTGGCCACTGTCCCTTGAGGACAAAGGGAGCATAAGTAGAGGGCAGGATTCCAATGGTTCTTCTGGGGTCAGCTTCAGTGAGAGAGCTCAACTTTATTCATTTGGGTTGAAAACGGGCTATATAAATCTTGGCGAGAGCATAGGGATCTCCAAGGATTTTTTTTTTTTTCATGGGTGGGAATAGTTCATTTACATGAAGAGGAATTTCAAGAATATGCAAGACAGGTTCTAATCAGAAGAGAGGAAGTTGAACCATGAATCTGTCCACAGGCTATGTGAATTTCCTAACAGTTTTTTGGGGGGTTACAGGCAGGAAGGGCTGATTTGTCATAACACAATACTTAATTATCCTAAGGCAGGAAGAATGAACAAGACTTGTGTGCTGAATCACTAAGTGTTTGTAGGAAGCTTTATGATGGACCATCCTCTAGATAATGTCAAGCACCTGTGCTTAGAGACACTCTCCAGATAAGATCAGGCAGACAAGAAGAAGCCCTACTAACAAAGGGGCTCCATTTGTTTTGCTGAGCTCAGAGAGCTTACCTGGAAATGGTGGACTGTGACCTTAATAGCAGGGTCTTACAACATTAAGATTTGAATATAAATGTCCCTAATAAAGGCTCTATCTCTATCTAGCTGGTGGCACTGAGAGGTGGCTATACCATGAAGGAAGAGATTGACTTCATTCATAGGTTAAGTCATCATGGGTTCATAATGAATGAGCTATAATAAAGTAGCACCTGATTGAAAGTTATAGTTCACTGGACGTGTGCTTTTGGAAGACTTGTGTTGGGCATGAATCCTTTGTTGTTTTTGAGGTTAAAATGACATGAGCAGCCTGTATTTCCAATATTGTCTGTCTTACTTAAAGCATACAGCCATAAAGTAACTGACTATAGACTAAAATTTATGAAACTCTGAACCAAGCTAAATCTTTCCTTTAAATAGATTTGACCTGGTGTTTTATCACGGTGACAATAAGTGACTAACAGAGATTGAAAGAAAAGTTCATTAAAATGGCAGTCTTCCTTAAATTTACAAATGGTTTCACATGAAATCACAACTAGCATTTTTACAGCAATTGATAAGATAATCCTAAAATCCCTATATAAACCTGTTAAGCTCACTTTGTGAAAATCTCTGACAAACAAACTTGAAAGGCTCCTACTTTGCTGTTATAATGCTTAAGACAAAGCTGTGGTGGTAAAACTGGAACTGACATAGGATATGTACATTGATTACTGTGAAAAGAAGCTGTGTCCAGCAATAAGTCAATGCATTGCTGATTTCCAATGTCTGCTTCAATACGTCTTAGGAGGAAAATGATAATCCTCTCATTGAGTGTTAGGACAACTGAAAAGTCATTTATAAAAATATGAATTTATAGCCTTTCTCCACATCTATACAGCAGCCACCTCAAGTGATTTTCTAGGCATTAATTACATTAGAAAACTATAGAGCTTCTAAAAGAAAAAATAGGACCACAACCTATGTGATTTTGAACAATCAATCAGTTCTTGAATATGACCACAAACAGCAGACAAGAAAGGAAAGATTGATAAATTAGAATTTATTAATCATTCAAAAAATCTTCACAATGAAAAAACTACCTACAGACTGATAAATCTTGCAAAAGTCATTTGTCATATGAGTCAGGGAGTTTAATGTCAAAATTATCTCAAGGATATCATGTGAACAATAAAGAGAAGATACACTTGGAAGAAAAGTAGAGAATCATAATTAAACTTATCTTCAAACACAAACATCTGGTATATGACCATATGGCTCAAATGACTAATTGTATAAAATGTAAAATACAAACTCAATGAGAGCAAAGGGATCCAAAAAGCAGGCAAAAGCAGCAGAGACCGCACATAATACCACTGTTAGGAGACCCAGAAAAATACCAAATTACACAAGCATACATATATGAGAGGGCCTAAGTCAGAACCATGCACGATCCCTGATTGTAGTTTCAGTCTCTGTGAGTCTTTATGAGCATGGTTAGTTGGTTGTATTCAGCCTTAATATGAGGGAAGTCCCTAGTCTTGTTGCAAATTAATATGCCATGTTTGGTTTTCAGTCCTGGGCAGCCTGTCCTTTTCTGAAAGGAAACAGAGAAGGAGTGGATTAGTAGAAGGAGAAGTAGGGAAAAGGATTAGGAGTAGAAGAGAAAAGAGAGACTGGGCTCAGAACATTGCCTGACCTTGGGACCCTTTCCTCTTACTGGGTTACCTTGGCTAGTTTCAATAGAAGAAGATATACCTCATCTTATTGTAACTGTATATGCCAAGGCTGCTTGATATCTATAGGACTCAACACTTTCCTAAAGAGAAAGGAGGAGTGGGTGGGCAGAGAAGGAGCGGAGGTGGGAGAAGAGGACTAGGAGAAAATGAGGGAGGAAAGAGGGAAGCAGAGACTGAAGGAGAGGACATCCAGAGACTGCCTCACCTGGGGATCCATCCCTTATGCAGTCACCAAACCCAGTCACTATTGCTGATGCTAAGAAGTGCTTGCTGACAGGAGCCTGATATAGCTGTCTCCTGAGAGGCTCTGCCAGAGTCTGACAAGTTCAGAGGTGGATGCTCTCAGTCAACCATTGGATTGAGAATGGGGACCCCAATGGAGAATTAGAGAAAGGAATGAAGGAGCCGAAGGAGTTTGCAACCCCACAGGAAGAACAACAATATCAACCAACCAGACCTCCCAGAGCTCCCAGGGACTAAACCACCAACCAAAGAATCCTCTTGGAGAAACCCATGGCTCTAACTGCATATGTAGCAGAGGATGGCCTTCTTGGGCATCAATGGGAGGAGAGGCCCTTGGTCCTGTGAAGGCTGGATGCCCCAGTGTAGGGGAATTTGAATCTTTCAAAATAATGTTATTTCTGATTCAGCAAAATACATATCTTTGGAATTTACAAAATTTTTCAAAAACTATATTTTCTTTTCAAAACCTATAGCTCTCCTAGATGAGTGTGTACACACTTTATGCTTTCCCACACATTACTGAGCTGGAACATAGCTAGTTCCCAGCACTTCTTAACTCTAAAGTGTGTATCTGAATGGTGATGTATCTTCAGAAACTCTGGTGTAGAACAATGAAGAGTGAGACACTGAACCTACACAGTTATAAATCCTCACACTTATAACACATCTATACTTCTCTGCTTCTCTCTTCTCACAACAGCATCTGTCCTTAGTCTGTATTCTTCTCCCAGGGTGAATATACAGAGCTCTGGAGATGCTTTGAAATCCAGCTCTGAATGTGAATAGCATCACAATATCTTGCCAACTTGTTATTAACTTTTGGGCAATCATGTTTCATTTGAAGAAAATAATAATGACTAGAAATTTTGCTTAAAATAGAATACTTAACCTCTGAAGTCTAAAACTTTGTGCATTGATCATCCGTGTATACTTTTAATGAAAGTAAATTTAATTTAAATTTAAAAAGAAATTTAATATCTCGGACAAACTAGCCAAACAAATTGTGTGTTCCATGCATTTCTTGCTTTGGTACTACATTAGACAATTTAAACAATACAATCTTCTACCATAGCAGGCATTTCTTTCTTCAGGTTATAGAAGTATGTATTTTTGTATAAATGTTGTTCAATATAAATATATTTGAAGATACCCATGTAGTTTAACGTAGGGTACATTAGGGCAATGAAATAAAATGAATTATGTTAATGTAGTAAATTTAAAATTACATAATTCCAACAGTTGTTTCTTATAAAATATTAGTGGAAGAGATTTATACTTCAATGAGTTTCAAAAATTTGATGTATATTTTATACTTAAATCATACTGTAGTGTATACATAGTTTAGACATAGTATTCCATATGGTTTCAGGCAATCATATCAGAAAGACCAAATCCACATGTAGAGAAAAATATTTTAACAATAACAGCAATGTTTTAAAACATTAGCTCCTTCCCTTTGTTGGTGTCTTGAGTATTTTTAGTTTTAGTATGGTGTCAGCAATCCTTGTCTTGTTCTATTAGATACAAGTTGTTTTCTATTTTGACTGTAACTAATACTTTAAGTGTGGATACTGTCAAACTGTCATAGGTTAAGGATCACTGCCTAAGAATGTCTATGCTACTGGGAATACTGTTGAGAATGAATACAGAAGCCTACAACCATTGAAGATACCAAGAAGAATGTAGAAATGAAATCAATGCAGAAGACTCACAGTGAATAATTAAAACTAAGGGCCACAGTATAGAGAAACAATTTATTAACATGACTAACTTCATCTGAATGCACTATAGGGCTTGCAATGACACAAGCTACCTAGTATCATACTCTAATCAAAACTAGTTTGGTTAAGAATATTCCTACTTTGCAATTTATGTAATCCTATATGATCTCCAATGCAGTAAAAAAAAACACAATACAAATTTTTACTCCAAGATGTAAATATCCCTTTTTTTTTTATCATTTCACATGTTTTGTGAGAGCTGTTCTTCCTTCCAAGATTTACCAAATACAGAAGTTCTTTTGAATGTAATAAACTTAATTCAGAAGATTGAAAGCAAGTATAAATCCTGATAACTGTAACAGTGACTAACTAAAGATTTTAAAAACGTGTACCCCAATGATGTTAATTTTTCATAATTAAAGTATAGAGAAAGAAATACTTTATGGAGGATTGCTTTTTGGTGACGTTATTTTATAACATTCTTCAGGTTTATAATTATTACACAAGCTTACAAAACAGCTAGAATAATTATAAAATTGATATAAAGCAGAATTTTGTTACAAACTCATTTATGGGGAGCTAAATATTAAGGAAACAAAAGCTTAATCAGTTGGGGACTTTTAGATTTAAATTGCACTAGATGTAAAATTAGAAGAATTTAGAATGTACAAAGAAGTTTTGGAAAATTTATTTTATTTCTGTTGTTTTATTTTTCTGATTCCCCCCTTTTTTCCCACAGAATAAAATGTTCTGTAGCATTTTGGGAGGGCTATGACAAGGATCAAGCTTAGAACTATGTCTATACTACACAAGTCATCCAATATTGAGCCAATATTAAGGTTTCTGTCCCCATTACTCATGCTTCCATTTTCATTAATCAAAATATTCAGTCAAAAATTCAATAAGATTTACATATAATATCTGTCTACAAATCTGAGGAAATGAAACAATGTCAAGAATACCCACACTTATTGTATCACCCTAATAACAAAATTACGAATAGTAGTGCATTTTAGAGTTACCTAGTTGTTTACAATTTCAGGTTCACCTACTATTAGAGAATACAAATGACAATAAATTTAACTTCAATTTTCTATCTTTTCTTTCTTTCACCAAGATCTAATGAAAATTTGGACCAAATTTCAGATCCTAATAAACATATCATCTTGTTTTAGTAAAGTGTTGAAATAGATTAGCTAGATGGCAAATTTATTTAAATGCCTTAGGCAATTTGGCTTTTGTGTTAGTTACGCTTTTTTTTTATTGGTTATTTTATTTATTTACATTTCAAATGTTAACCTCCTTCCCACTTTCCCTTCCGCAAACCTCCTCTCCCAACCCTTCCCCCCACCTCTATGAGGGTGCTCCCCCACCTACCACTCCCTCCCACCTCCCTGCCCTGGCATTCCCCTACACTGGGGCATCAAACCTTCACAGAACCAAGAGCCTCTCCTCCCATTGATGCTCAACAAGGTAATCCTCTGCTACATATGCACTTAGAGTCATGGGTCCCTCCAAGGGGATTCTTTGGTTGGTCGTTTAGTTCCTGAGAGCTCTGAGGTTTCTGGTTGGTTTATATTGTTGTTCTTCCTATGGGGTTGCAAACCACTTCAGCTCTTTCATTCCTTTCTCTAATTTCTCTATTTGGAACCCAATGTTCAGTCCAATGATTGGCCTTGAAAATCTGATTCTGTATTTGTAAGGCTCTGGCAGAGCTTCTCGGGAGACAGCTAGACACATGCTCCACTATGTTTATAGCAGCCTTATTTATAATAGCCAGAAAGAACCCAGATGTCCCTCAACAAAGGAATGGATACAGAAAATATGGTAGATTTATGCAATGGAGTACTACTCAGCTATTAAAAACAATGAATTCATGAAATTCTTAGGCAAATGGATGGAACTAGAAAGCATCATCCTGAGTGAGGTAACCCAATCACAAATGAATATACATCGTATGCACTAACTGATAAGTGGATATTAGCCCAAAAGCTCAGAATACCCAAGATACAATTCATAGACCACATGAAGCTCATGAAGAAGGAAGACCAAAGTATGTGTGCTTTGGTCCTTCTTAGAAAGGGGAACAAAATGCTCACTGGAACAAAAATGGAGACAAAGTGTAGAGCAGAGACTGAAGGAAAGGCCATCCAGAGACTGCCCCACCTGGGGATCTATCCTGTATACAGTCACCCAGACACTATTGAGGATGCCAAGAGGTGCTTGCTAAAAGGAGCTTGATATAGTTATGTTTCTTTAACTCCAAATGATTAGACTGGATGCTCATGTTTAATCCTTGAGAGAACCAGGTGGTTGTCTTTGGGACCACTGGTATCTTCTTATTTCCTTCTATTTCTCCTATGAGGGGAATTCTACTTTTCATCTTTCCTTTTATAGCATGTCTTTTTCTTTTTTCTTTTGACCTTAATTTCAAACTAGGTTTTCCTTTGCCCATATAGTCTTCCTTCTTTTGCCATTTATTGGTATATTCCTCAAAAATCATGAGGAAAATGGATGTTTCTTTTTGAACTTTCTAGCAATTCCTCATGAAGAAGGGTCATTTGGATATTTGTTCATCAACCTATGGATGTCTCCTCTATTTCAGAATTAATAGTAAAATTTTAATATGTATTAATCATCTCTGCATGTTGACACAACAGCAAAACAATCACATTTGTCCTTTGGTGCATTTCAGGCATTATATTCTGTATCTTTGTTCTATCTCCTATTTCAATGAAAAAATGAATATATTTAAATAATTCATTTGTGCCTTAGTTAGTGTTTCATTGTGGTGAAAATACACCATGACCAAGGCAACTCTTATAAGGACAACATGTAATTGGGGTTGTCTTACAGGGTCAGAGTTTCAGTCCATTATTATCATGGACGGAAGTCTGGCAGAGTCCTTATGTCGAGTTTGTAAGTGTGATACACTATATTCAGTTTGCACCTTTTCATGGCCTGCTAGGCAGGCTTTCTATCAAATTTGTCTGACAGCAATTCTAAGTACCAAGTCCTATATTACCCTCTGACTGCCCTCATCACAGCTGGATTTATGATGACAGTTTTAACAAATATACTTGGTTTTCCCAGAGGGTTGACTATATTTGTAAAATAATTGATAAGAAGAAAAAAGAACCTTTTGGATTATCAGAGACTGAGGGGCAGAACAAATATATATCTATAGATAAACTTTGTTATTTTTTTGAAAAAGACATTTTAAGTTCTCCTTTCTAGGCTCATTCTTCTGCCTCTTACAAAATTCATACCATGGCACCTACAATTTGAGTAAGGAAAAAGTGACAGAAATGTTTCCCCATAACAGATATTTGGGAGAGCAAGTCTGGGTTGACAAATAGAGTCTGGTTTGGTGCCACATAGCAAAGTTTTCCTGTAAAAATACATCTATGTGATATTTTGGTTTGAAACAAAGATGCACAAAGTTGAATCATTGAGTCTTCTGAATGATTATTTTGGACTAACGTGAAGAATTTGGAAGTGTTGTGAAATTCTCTAAGTAGAAAACATGAAGATAGGAACATCGTAAAACAAGCAATTTGATATCGTTAATATATGGCCATTTTTCTACAGCTAATGTTGAAGTAGACAGAATGGGAGTTAGAGAAGAAGAAGATGTCCTTTTATTTACCAACTACTTGAGTCTAGTCATTAATAAGAGGCATATATATATATATATATATTCTACATGAAAGCCATATTTGAACAATTGATGCAGTTTAAAAACAATCAATTATAACATGAGTGAAAATTTTTGTTTTGATTACTGCTTGTGTGCATGCTGATGCTGTACCCTTGGGCTGATGTTTGACAATAGAGGAGCAGGACTTGTATTATTTGAAAAGTAAATAAAAGTGAGGGCTGAGACGATGGCTCATAGTGTAAGAGTGCTTATTGACAAATATGGTAACCTAAGTTTGATATAAGAATCCATGTGATGGAAGGAGAGAATCAGATTTCTGAACTTGTCTTCTGACTTCTAGATGTTCACATGCATACAAACACACACACACGCATACATACACATATGCACACATACATATACTTGCATACACATGCATGCACACACAAACAATAAATAAATACAAAACAATTTTGTAAATGACCATTCCATCTCAAAAATTTTCTTTACCTTTTACAACTCTTTATTGAAATATCATAATAGAATATAACTCCAACCATTGATAAAATTCATATATACTAAAAAAAATTCCCCAAATCAAGAATCTGATGCACTCTGCTAGTTTTGTATTTCCCACTAAGCTATATACTTTTGATATAGATAGAGGGAAGTCACCATAGTAGACAGACTGATGAATTGACCCAAAGAATAAAGGGTAAAATGTTTAAGCAATCAATGATTTGAAGTTTAAAGAAGAGTCACCTATGTGGAAGGTTTTCAGGTCAGAATTTAATCATATTGGTTCAGGAAAGGTTACTAAAAAAATCTTTTTGATATGAAAAATTCAATTCCTTTCTTCCTTGGGTTGATTGAAGACTGCATTTTTAGATATGATGAGGAACATCTCACAGAGTCATTTGGATTCCATTGTTCGGCCATCTAAGCATTAATTGTCCCTATTGTTAAATGAATAGAAAGAAAATTGTATTCTTCACATCAAGTTAATTTTTCTACATTTCTTTTCTTCAAAGTATGACTCAATAAATATTTATTTGCTCATACTTGGAAAGTTCTATATTAAGAAAGCCTAGCAGTCATTACATTCAGTCTTTTAAAAGTGATTACAGAGAGAAAGGCCACGAAACCAGAATGGGAAAATCAACTAAGATACAAGTCATAGATTTTATTTTAAAAAAAAGAATAAAATTTATATTTTGTGTTCTCAGTAGAGTGGATTTTAAATGTATACTCAGAAAAGCAAAGGATGTTACTTAAAAAAATCTTTAAAATTAATTTATTAGTTTTTTACTCTTTGAATTATATTACAGGATCTTTGAATGTAAGCCCCAAGGAGTGATGTCTTAAGTATAGCTTATGCAAATTCTTTGCATAAAAAAAGTAGTTAAACTCATGGAATAGGTTTTAAATATGTTGTTAATGTTTTGGTTTTCTTATGACTTTATAGCCTCCTAAAGTAAGATTTGTTTCCATTTATAAATGACATCCATGTTGCTTAAGAAAACTAAATGGGCTTGGCAGAAACAGAATTATATTTATAAGCTGTTCATCATACTGACTACATAGAAATCAAATGTACCAGTTCCCTTAGAGGTTTGGTTCAGAAGTGTGATATTTATAGGCTTGCACCCAGCTTATGATAATACCATACAATGGAAAATAAATTAAAAATAGATATTTCAGTAATTCTGGACAACTAACAATTTATGGTTTACATGTTGATATTGATTAATGGCATCAATTTTTAAAAATAACTCAAGGGGCATTATGGTGCTTACATTACAACAACTACTTGCTCTCCACTTTTGGATCAGGTCAAATGGCTTACATTTAACATATGTGATTTTTAGAGATTCCTGACAACACACAATATAAATGTTCACTATAAGGTGAACTGAAGTGTGATATTATGGTAAATGTGGGCCGCAATTCTATGAAAAATTAAATAAGAAATACTAGAGCCCCTGTACTGTGTGAAAAGGAGGTAAACCTTGGAAAGACCATAGATGAAGTGATATCTCTATAAACTCTATTTTCTCTACCACTCTTCTACCACTAGTCTTTAGTCTATTTGGTTTCTATGGTTGCTTCTTAAATAAAACTGCCCTGTGTGTCCAGATACACCACACATTATTCTCAGCACTGTTATTGAATATTAGCAGATAGTCCATTATTCTGTGTTTTAATTGTAACTTTATCTTTTAGCTATGCTGACTTCTTTGACAACTCTGAGAAAAAAAGTTTGATTTTTAGTTTATAAGTAACTGTATGATGAAAGGTTTATGAAAATATTTAAAATCATAGATTAATGGATTAACATATCATCACTTTCCTGTTAGAGAAGCAGAGCACTAAAATATTTTTTCTAAATTTTCAAGGTCTGCAATCTACCTATAAAACATTATGTTTTGTTATAATATTTCAGACATTTTCATTTTATATCTACTTGGTTTGTTTTATTCCCATACTCTTCTTTCTCAAATGTGACATATTCCTCTCTTTCTGGTATCCTTCCTCTCTACAGAGAGTCTCTCTATTATTCTCAGGTCCTCTGTATCACATTACCTCCATTCCCCACTTCTGCCTAAGATTTCTTTTTCCTTTCTCTTATGATCCCTAATTTATTCTTACACCCTACAGCTGAGTATGCACACACCAACCCACACACAAGCAGAAACACACAATACACACACAGTTTAAATCTTTAACCTGCATAATTCTGGCATTCTTTTCTTATGTTAACATTCTCTAAAATTTCACATTTTTGTAGATGTCATCATTTAGTCTTTGTTTACATCTTCCATAAGAGTCCCCAGCCTCCATCCAGTGGTTTCATCTGTGGGTATCTGCATCTGTTTCTATCAGCTGCTGAGGTAGAGTCTCTCTTTCATAGGACAGTTATGCTATAATGGTTTTCAGCAATGTTTCAGCAAGAAGTTACTAAGAAACTAGAGTTCCATAAAAGTGTCAAGTATACGATGTAGTTCTGAGAAGATTTTATAATATTTTAAAATAGTATCTTTTCAGAAGTGTTGTGGATATAATAAGATCCATTTGTCTGCCTCAGCATTATACCTAGGAAGTCCTGGATAGATAACATTAAGCTTAAGAATATGCCCAGGATATATTCTATAATGAAATGCTTTCTAAATTTAGCTGGTATTCTATAGATTGAAGTAACAAAATCCTTATATAGGCTTAGCAAAATCACAAGACACCCAAGCCTGTACAAGAGAAAAAAGGCGAAAGTTAACAACATTGTACAGTTCTCACCTTTGCTATGGTCAGAGGCTCTACTTATTAATGCATTTATAAAAATGCTGTGGATATTGTTTTTATTTGATGAGTCTGTCTGTGGAGAGGGAAATAAAGATGAAATTTTCAGGAAGAAATAAAAGAAACAATGCTCTGGAAATGCTGGTTTTTTGTTTTCTTTCTTTCTTTCTTTCTTTCTTTCTTTCTTTCTTTCTTTCTTTCTTTCCACTAAACGTCTTTCTTCTTTTATAAACAGAAGGAAACTAAATGCTGAGGAAGATATATTCAAGATGAGATATTTTATTGTTTGATAATTTCACATATGTACATTGTATATTTTAATCAAGTTTACACACTATTTCTTTCATCTAGTTCTTCTTTCTTTACAACTAGTACTGACTTGTTTAGGTCTCTTTAGGCAGCCATGTTGCTGAGACTTCATGGCTGTAGACCTCTGACATTAGCAGGAGATACAATCTCACACACATCTTCCATTCCTCTGGTTCTTACAATTTTTCCACTTCCTCTTCCACAATGATCCCTGAATTTTATGTGCAGGATATTGTGTGTAGTTTTATTAGTTGAGGCAGGGTACCACACATCATCATGGGCTCTACATTTTGACTGGTTGTGTTTTTCTCTATTGGTATGAGTCTATTGCAAAGAGTAGTTTCTTTGGTGAGAGGCAAGAGGTACACTTACATATGGGTACAAAGTCAAATATTCAGAATATAGCTAGAGATTATGCTTGTTTAATAAAGTGTCAGTGGTTAGTTCTCCTTTCTGATATCTGACTTCCTTAGTCCCAGTAAGTTGGCTAGGTTTCTAATACAAGGCATGTTTTCCCTTAAGTTTCAAATACAATTAGACCACTGTTCTTTACCACCAAGCTATGGATATGATTATGGTTCATAGGTATCATAGCTGAGTAAAATTTTTGATGGCTTCCCTGTCTTTGAAGCTTATAAGGTACCTTTTTATACTGTGAAAACTAGTCCTTCCTTAATTAAGAGGAGACTTTTGGGTCATATCCAGTTCATGTTCTCTGTGATTTGTCTCAGAAATACATGATTTTTTTCAGCAATAGGGACTTAGCTTTCACTTCTGTAAGTTAATCAAGGGAAATAGAAATAGTATATAAAACTTTGAGGCTCCTTCGGAAAACCTGACTTAGACCTCAAAAGGGGATTTCCATGCCCAGCATTGATGACTTTGTTAGTCAATGCCTCTTGTGGACAGAATTGTCAGCCAAGATGTGATGATTTCATTCAACTGTATATATACATACTAATATATATTATATGTTAACATAAAATTCTAGCTCATTGTGTTCAATCCTAGACAAAGAACTCTAGGTAACTGGAATATACTAAAAACAGGACAAATGTCCTCAGGGGAGAGATCACCAATTGTTTACCCAATACTAAGTGTTCCTCTCCTCACAACATTACAGAGAAGTTCTATTTATGTGCTTAAACTTGTGAGTGTGTGTGTGTGTGTGTGTGTGTGTGTGTGCGCGCGCACGTGCATGTGCACATATGTAACAAAAAGAAAAGGACTGCATGAATTAGAGAGACAGCTGGGTTACATGGAAGGGTCTAGAGGAAGGAAAGAGGAGGGAGAAATAGGGTGACTATATTATAATTAAAAAAAATAAATCCTTAGGGGCATAGTGAGATTTTAGGCCATGCTGAGCTCCATGACAATCTGTCTCAACAAAGCTAAGATGTAAAATGTAATTTTGACCTTCTTAAGCCTTTTATTGCTGTCAAACACTATTCAAACACCATTTATGCTTTGGGATATTTTAGGCTCATACACAGTATGGTAAAAATATCAATTTGAATACAAAAGCTTCAGAAGGAGATTGGCATTTGGCAGCTTATTGAACTCATTGCAAAACTGAAGTATCTATCTAAATAACATCTTCATTTAAATATCTTCTTTAAATAATATCATTTATCTGATACTAACAATTTTTATAATGTTAGCAATTTTTAGTGATCTCAATTTTCATGTGTAATAGTACCCAATTTTCTGTAAAAGCCACACCAAAGTCCAGTAATAGCATACAAATTTGGCAAAATTCCCATTCATTTCTCTGACTTTTCTCACTTGGAAGTACATCATAACCCAGGTTGGAATTCTCTCTGGCCTCGTTGCTACAGACTTTCTCCACAGGCCAGCCAAATGTTACAAGACAATTACACTCAATATAGTACATTGATCTTATTAAAACAGCATCCCCATGCAGTGGCTAATGTCTGAAAGCCTACAAAAGAAAGCAATCCTTTGGGTATAAGGAAAATAAACTGGAGATTTAGGATCCTATGTAGAACCTTGTTTTGCCTTTGATATTCAGATCTCCTTCTTAGCCCACTTAGACCTTTGCTAGACCTCCATATATGAGGGCTTTGTTTAGACATCAAAGTTCACCAGGGTTTTGTAGCATGCTAATGAGCACTGCGAGCTTCAAAGGACATAATTAAGCTGCAATTTCCAAACAGGTGCAGCTCAGCAAATAATTGAATAGTCAGCAAGAGAGTAAATCAGTTAATCTGCAAAAGTAAATAAAGAAAGCTATTCTCCGTTTTCTGGTTTGCCAATAGTCTTTATTTTTCATTCTATATTTTGTTAATAATAGATACCAATATGATGCAGACATTTATTGATTTTGGGTTTTTTTTGTTATTGTTGTTTTATTTTTTTTGCAGTGTCTTATCATTAAGAAATTAATTGTTCACAAAACAGATTAAATATTTTCAAAAGAAAACAGAACTAAAAGATCATGGATACTTCCCCTTGCTGCAGCAAACAGTTGGGCCCATTATACCCTACACACACCAGTTTCTAACAACTGCTCCTAATTGTGTATTGAGAATTTATGGGCTATTGGCATTGGTGTGGTATTTACTATTGTCAAGCAAAGCTAACACTGGCATTTGTTCTACTGGAGTGTGCTGCTTTGTGGAGTGGAGCCCTTTGTAAGAGCCCTGGCTCGACTGTAACATAATGAGAAGAGAATCTGATTGCCAGGATAGAATTTGCTTCACAACGACCAGCCATGCCTATTTGTAAAGAGCTACAAAAAGATTGGCAGCCAGGTAATGGGATGGAATTAAGCATGAAATTGAATTGCTGTGTCATGGAAGTGTCTACTAAGCACATACCAGCATAGAGTGCTTAGAGTCACATGGAACCTTAGCAACTAAACTGAAGGTGTCTCATGAAAGCACGCTATTTTATTTCCCAAGTAAATAAGTGCCTCTCATTTGCATTAAAATAGTAAAAATTAAAGCAGCACTAAAATTTAATAATAGAATTTAAAAGAATTACTGTGCTTACCTATTTGCATGAATAACATGAATACATTTATCCATATGTATATATATATATATATGCATATATATGTATATACACAAAAGTAACATGGTGTTTATTCTTTTCTCTTTTCAAACCTACCCAATTTCCTTCAAAAGAAACTCCCCCCGTCTCTCTCTCTCTCTCTCTCTCTCTCTCTTTCTCTCTCTCTTTCTCTCTCTCTCTCTCTCTATCTCTCTGTGTATATGGGTGTGTGTGTGTGTGTGTTTGTGTATGAGATATCATTGTTCCATATTACTCTCTGTTTTCAAAGATCTTGTATTTCAATCAAGTTAGAAGAATACTCACTTATATTAAAAGCAAATGAACAAACAAGCAAACAAAGTAAACAGGGCTAGAGAGATGTCAAATTGATTAAGATCATTGGTTCTTTCAGAGGATCAAGAACTGATTTCCAACCCCCCACTCCCATGGTTGCTCACAATAGTCTGGATCTCCAGTTGCAAAGGATATGATGACCTCTTTTGACCTCTATGGGCATCAAGCATGCACATGGTACACAGACAGACATGCATACAAAACATATACATATAAAATAAAGTAAATAATTTTAAAAAATAAATTTTAGGAGGAGTGTTTTTAAAATGTCAAAGGGAGGCTAACTACTGTCATCTGAGTATCATTTTAGAATCATTCCTTTGACAACCATTCAAAGATAATTTTGGATGATTCTTTGTCCAAATTTGCCTATTTTGAAGAGCATAGGGCCTGAGATGAGTAAAATTTCTTTTGCAAATTTTATTCTATAACTTCTGAACTATATTATTTAAAATATGCATCAGGTCATATGGAGAAAAACTTTATTCTTTTACAATATAATAGGAAATTAAAGATACAAGTTATATCAAGGCAAAAACAAATTAGGAAGGAAAACTCTAGCTGGAGAGAGGGGCAAAGCCAATTCAGTAGAAGGGGTAAAGGGCAAATAAATCTTAAATGACGTTTACCACTGGATCTGACAATACTTTCCAGAAGATTCTAAGACTAAACAAACCCAGTACTGGGCATGAGAAATGTCTTTTCAAATGGTTAGTCAAGATAATCCTAGTTCCTCCTGAAACAGCATAGGCTTTTGCTGATGTCCTTGAGTGAGTCCCAGAGATTGAAGCTAAGCCTCTATGGTGGAATATACCATAGATTTAGGGCAAAGGACTCAAGATTATTAGAGCTAGCTCTAAATTTAAGACCTCCTTCCTAGAGTCTAGCTTACATGTGACAGAAAAAAGCTCTGCAAAGTACAACACCTGTAAACAATAACTATGGGGAATAAAACAAGACATCCCTAAAGGTATAACGCAATCAGTCACATATTGTTGGGAACAAACATATGTAGACTTAAAGCCCACTTAACCGGAATGAAATTGTGTCTGATGCTGGAACCCTAGTCGCCTACTGGGGGCTAGAGAGTTCGTGGTTCTTAGAAAAGACTCTGTTATCATCCCCTTTTCCTAGACCAGCATGATTCCTAACTATACTCAAAATATTATGCTTATACACACAGATAAAAGTAGCTATTACACCTCTAAAGCAGTTTCTTCCTACAACAAATGAAGCCTATTACAGAAAAAGCATAAATGGACACAATGCAGAGATCAATGGATTTGTGAGGGATCTCAACTCATATGTACACACCTGCAGCACAGCTCCTGAATTATTGTTTAGGAAACAGGACAGAAAGGGGGAAGAAAAATTATCAAAACCGGGGTACCAGGAAATCTGCAGTGCAGGATTAATTCCTAGAAATAGCTGCATAAAAACAGACAGGCAGGCCAACATCCAAGATTGGAATTTTCATGAGGTTACATCTCTAGACACAAAACTGTAAGCAAGTAATGACTGCTTAGAGGGGAAAATCAATCTCTCCCAGGACTGAGATCCCTCATTGGTTATCCCATGCAGAGTGCTCAGCACTAAAATCATAAAGGATTCAGAAAGTTGTAGTCATATATTTGTCCATATATTTATATATGTGTGTGTGTATATAGATATATATATATATATACATATATATGTAACTAAATTTGTGTAACAATAATAATTTTTAAAAAGCTTTCATTTTGAAATTAGTAGACACAGAAGTTAATGAAAGGAAGAGAAAAAAGAAGGGATTTATTTAAATTTAATAAAAATCGTATTGTAAAAAATGATGTTTAGAAAATAGAAATTTTATCCTGATAAGCTATTATCTAAATGTCTAATAATTTCATTAATAAAAAAACTTGAAGTTTACAAATAATTTAACCATGCTGTTAAATAATTCTATTTAAATTATTAAAATGATATTTTTCTTCCAATGCTGACCTGAATAAAGTTCATAAAACTACTGGTTAATCATCAGCCAACCAAGCAATCAATTTCTTTAATCAATGAATAAACAGGCTTTTAAAATTATTTTATAAATACTAAAATAATAAAGGTTCAAAACTTGAATATCTATGTTTACCATATCTTTTTCTTGTATATTAGTTAACTATACATTTATTTACTAAAACCAATCTCTATGTCCTATTTTTTAATATTCATCTACTTTTCTATGCTTTTAATATTTTCTGTTTTAAATTTTCTTATTCTTTAATTATGATGTTATATGTGTGTGTGTGTGAGTATATGCATGTGTTTACATGTCTGTGTGGATGCATGTGCGTGAATGTGGAAGAGTGAATATCTGCATGCAAGTCAAAGTGCATAGGAGTTCAGAAGAACATATTAGGTACCCTGGAGCTGAAGTTACACGTGATTGTGAGCCACTGGACACGAGTGCTTGGAAATCAAATCGGGTCCCCTGTAAGAACAATAATTATAAGAACACTAACAGCAATAACAACAACAACAACCCAGTAACAATAGCAAGTGCTATCTTAAGGGCTGGAGGGTCACTCCAGATCTATATTCTGAAGGTTTTTTTTTTTGGTTTATCGAGACAGTATATTCTGAGTTTTTAACCGGACTAAAGTGCTAAAGTGTTGATTATTCAGGATTATATTTTTCAAACATTTATAATTACTATTATATAGTTATTTGTGGATTATTATATTTAACTTATTAATTGACATTCTTTTATGATTAGGAAAAATAGCTGCCATGGTCTAAATCTGCATGGGAGAAAAATATATGGTCAAACACTTGTGCGATTATTTTACCACCAAAAATACTTAGTGATTTTGATATCGTTGTTAGACACCATTTTATATACTGATATTCAACCCATGTCTATGTCATGCTTTTGTGCTGTGTTAATGAGCTCAGCCAGATCCTTGTAATCCAGGATTCATGTTCTTAAATGATTTCATGTTGGGGTTTTCCATAGAGAATGTCTTGTAACATTGAAAGCATATGTGATTGGTCATAATGAAGGGTGCTATCAAGAATAGTGGAACTCCAGACAATGGTGACTCACTCAGTTTGCTGCTTGTCTGTGGGCTGGTCACAGTAATTATGCTGTGGAAAGTATTTATCTATGACTCTGGCACCACATTGGAATTTGTCCTACAAGTCCTCTGTTCCTGTGTAGTTTGAATTTGTAGGAGATTCACGCAGGTGTCAGCTTTTCACCTAACAACATTTCTGTATTTCGGCTCTCTTGGCCCTGGTTCTAGCACACTTTAAATATGTTTTCTGTTCGTGTTGGTTAATGTTCCTTGTTAACGTTACTGGAATAAATTCACCATGGAAACACACCTCTGAGTGGACCTATGATGATGCACCAGGAAGAGCTGAGCGACAGCCAAAGACACATGGACTATTGATGACTCGCGTTGAGGAAGGAATAAACAGGAGGGAGGAAGTGAGAGGAAGAGCAGTGTTCTCTCAGCTTTCTGATGGCGGATGCAGCGTAGCCAACAGCTCCACACCTCTAGCGTCCTATCTTCCCCACCACAGTGGACTGCAGCCTTAAACTTAAACCTCCCCTCCTTCAGTTGCCTTTGCAGGTATTTCTGTCGGAAGATTGAGAAAGGCAATGAAAACTGCAGCGGATATGGATGTCTTTTGACATTTTCTTCCTAAATGCCAGGGTAACTGCACCACGCCATTTTTCTCTTCTTTTCCATCTTAACTGTTACCTCTCAACACTCACCTCACAGCCACACTCGTCAGGTAAATAAGCATCTTCCAGAAAATGTTACTTTATTTGAGCCCAAGCATTCACTTCCTGTCTACCATCAAACTCTAACAGTTGAAAAATATACTCAGTCCAAGACACTTATTTATCCTTCAGCAAATTATGGATGCCAGTCATTCCACAAAATTCTGTGACATTCAACTTCCTACGATGCTCAGTGGAGTGTCCATTGGTTAGGTTACAAAACCGGATGTTTTTTATTGATTAATTTTTATTACAGTCTTTTCCTAATTTCAACCCAAATGGATCCCTATGTCTCTCCTTATTGATGTTTGGATTCTTTCTTTACTTATTTAATCTTCTTCATTATTAGGAATCCTTCAATAATATAAGCTGCTTGAAAGGCATCAAAGTTTTATTCACTTTATTTCATTTTCCCCTCTGTCAGACAGTAGGCACATGATCCAGAGTCCATAAATAATGAATGATTTAATGAATTAATATCAATCAGTTGGCCTTAGCTTATTAATCTATAATGTAAAGAAATGCCATATATAATTTATACTAGCCCTTCTCATATAAGTAAAAATTTACTTGAATAATTTGACAAAATAATTATTTTACTTCAATTAATATATAACTTATCCTAATTTAATTCATAATTAATAAATTAATTCATAATTAATTGTTATTAATTAATAACTCTTGTTAATGGGGTGAGTTAAGGCAAATGTTATAACTTTGTGCCAAACTAATTATGAAATTGTTTGTAATAAAGGTGAAATAGTTTAAAGCACATTTTATCTCTAACATTTATCATTTCATAATCTTTTTAGTGGCAGTTTTGAAACTTAAAATGCTGAATCACTATTTTGAGTTCACTCTAACACAAGAAACAACATTTTTTAAAACAGGTTTGAGGATACACACTTATAAGAGATTAGAGTTAGTTTTGCTGACTAAAGTATTATAGATATTTTCTGTCAAAAAGAATATATCTTGTTATTCAAATAATCTATAGCTGAAGTATATTCAGTTGTACATATAAACAGATGAATGCAAAATTGTGATATAATTTATGTATTTAGTATTTTATTCTGATTTATGACTCTGTGAATAGGCATGTTGTATCCTTTGTATTAATAGTTAAATATATTTTTCCATGAAAATAATATTATTATAATTCTTTTAGAAGATTAGATCCTTATTAATCTTCTTTATCTAAGCTATAATTGAAAATAAAAAATGTATTAATATTAGCATATAACTTTGAAGTTTATAAATTGCTTTCATGTCATTTGGTGCTAAGAAAAATCATATGATATTTCAATTTAATTTTCCGGGATATATAATTATATATGGTATATTATATATATAATTAGTTGAGTCCATGGAGCTTGTTCTAAATGAAGTAATTAGTAATTTATAGGGTAACATTAAAATTCATTTAATTCTATATCATATCTACAAATAAATCATTTCAAATATTTGTATTCAGTTTATTTATTTATTTCCTTTACAACTCAGTATCGCCCAAGTTCTCCCTCGATTCCCACTCCCCTTCTCAAAAGAAAAGCCTCTGTCTGGGTGTCATCCCCCAATCCCTCCTGCACATGGACTGCAAGACTAGCCACATCCTCTCCCACCTAGGCTGTCCATTTAGGGGCATGGGATGCGTAAGTAAACAGGCTCAGCAGCAGTCCCTGCTCCAGTTGTTTGGAAACCTGCATGAAGATCAAGCTATTCATCTATTACATATGTGCAGGGGAACAGGTCCAGTCCGTGTCTGCTCCTTGGTTGGTGATTCAGTCTCTGGGAGACTCGAAGGTTCTCCCAGGGTTAGTTGACTCTGTTGGTCTTCCTGTGGAGTTCCTGCCCTCTTCAGGTGCCTCAATCTTTCTCCAAACTCTCAGGTAACAGAAGATGCTGGCTAGGATTTGGAGAATGAGGGACACTTTTTCATTGCTAGTGGGATTGCAAGCTGGTACAATCACTGTGAAAAGTAGTCTTTCGATTCCTCAGAAAATTAGACATAATACTACCTGAGGACCCAGCTATACCACTCCTTGGCATATACTCAAAAGATGCTCTAACATATAAACTAGCACACATGCTCCACTATGTTCATAGCAGCCATATTTATAATAGTTAGAAACTGGAAACAACCCATATGCCCCTCAATAGAGGAATGGATACAGAAAATATTGTACATTTACACAAAGGAGTACTACTCAGCTATTAAAGAAAACAGTTTCATGCAATTCCCAGGCAAATGGATGGAAATAGAAAATATCATCCTAAGTGAGGTAACCCATTCTCAAAAGAACAGACATGGTATGCTCTAGTACTACTCAGAAGGGGGAAGAAAATTATCATGGGAGGCAGAGGGAGGGAGAGATCTGGGAGGAAGAAAGGAGGGGGGAATGGGGGAAGGATCAAGTGTGGGAGGAAACAGGGGAGAAGTACAAAGGGTCAGGAAATTGAACAGAGGTGTATAGCAGTGGGTGAAGGGGAACTGGGAGTAGCCACTAGAAAGTCCCAGACACCAGGGGAAGGAAGAGGTTCCCAGGATGCAATGGGAATGACATTAGTTGAAATACCCAATAGAGGGGAGATAGAACTTATAGAGACCATATCCAGAGGTTAGGCATGGCTCCCAGTTGAGGATTGGAGCCACCCATTCCCCATATTAAAAATATTAACCCAGAATTGCTCCTGTCTAAAAGAAATGCAGGGATAAAGAGTGGAACAGAGACTGAAGGAAAGGCCATGCAGAGACTGCCCCACCTAGGGATCCATCCCATTTGCAAACACCAAACCTAGACATTATTACTAATGCCAAGAAGTGCTTGCTGACAGGAGGCTGATATAGCTGTCCCTTGAAAGGCTTTGCCAAAACCTGAGCAATACAGATGCAGATGCTCTCAGCTAACCATCAGACTGAACAAGGGGACCCCAATGGAGGAGTTAGGGGAAGGACTGAAGGAGCGGAAGGAGTTTGCAACCCCATAGGAAGAACAACAATATCAACCAACCAGACCCTCCAGAGCTTCCAGGGACTAAACCACCAACCAGAGAATACACATGGAGGGATCCATTGCTCCAACTGCATATGTAGCAGAGGATGGCCTTATCTGACATCAGTGGGAGGGGAGGACCTTGGGCCAGCAGAGGTTCAGTTCCCCAACATATGTGAATGCTAGGGTGGTGAGGCAGGAGTTTATGGTGGGTAGGGGAGCACCCTCATAGAAGCAGGGGTGGTGGTGGATGGAATAGAGCATTTGTGGAGGGAAAACCACTGGGAAGGGGGATAACATTTGAAAATAACTAAATAAAAATAACCAATAAAAATGGTTGCTGAGAGCTCCATCTAATGTTTGGGTATGGGTCTCTGAATCTGTTTCCACTGGCTGCTGTGTAAAGCCTTTCAGAGGAAGTAATGATAGGTTTCTGTCTGCATAGAAAGATTTACCAATCAGTCCTGTCTATAATTTTCAGAGCCATCTATAATCTATACATATGTGTGTATACACATACACACACACACACACACACACACGCATCCCATTGGAAAATTTAAACAATATATGTCATCTGTACTAATTTTAATGAGTTTAGTTAGTATCTACTGCATTTTAGGCACTTTGATGCAACTGTACATAAAGAAATGGGAGATTGTCTTCCACTAGCAGCCTTCAGATGAATATATAGAACCCTCAGCTCCTCCTGCACCATGCCTGTCTGGATGCTGCCATGTTTCTGCATTGATGATACTGGGCTGAACCTCTGAATCTGTCCCTGACATGGCAGGCTACCCTCACATTCATTACATTTCTTCAGGATTGGATGAATCATCATTCGGAGATCCTTTCAGGGGCAACATTGAGGAATTGATTCATCTGAAAGAAAGATTAGGAAATGTCAATCATGGAGCCTCCCAGGGAACAATTGAAAGATGCCCATATCCACATAACTATAAAAAGGTAACAACTAATTGGTTCTCACAGGGGAAACGGCACTGCAAACAAGATGGGAAAGAAGGGACTGAGAAAGGCACAGAGGGAAAATGTACTAACTGTTTGTCTATTTTAGAAGAAGTTGAAGATGGGAGGTGCTTTCCATGTATGCCCCTTTTCCACCAAGTGTGTGTCGATCAGTGGCTGATCACCAATAAGAAGTGCCCCATATGCAGAGTGGACATCGAGGCCCAGCTGCCAAGTGAAAGTTGACGTTGTGTTTCAGAACTCTTGCTGTCTCTCTCACTCCCATCCTTCCTGGTACTGCAGTCAACCAATGATGGCATGACTTACCTGCGCAGATCTGGAAGCCTTGAACTCAGAGTGCTGACTCTACTACATGGCACAGCTACCTCTAGACCTACAACATATGTACACAGTTGATTGTGATGTATTTATAAAAGCTTTTGTGTTTGTTTTTCTAGATTTGACATTACTTCAGTATCATTTTACTGTATTTTTGCATGATTCCTTGTATTGCATTTCTTTGCATATATTATATGCTTGTGACCCTAAACTTGAAGGCAAGATTAGCTGCTTTAGTAACTAGTATATTGTGGTCTTTTGGTTTTTTTTTTTTCTTTTTTTACATAGTACCTTGAAAATTATGGATTTTTAAATCCATTACTAACCTTTAATTTAATCAATCATGTACTTTGATTTAATATATAAAGATCCTCTAGGAAATGATAATATTGTGTATTAAGACATTCCTTAATTAAATTAGGACAAAATGGCTGCTGTATATTTACAATGTGGGCTCTTCTTGCTATAAGAATGGCTCACAGATCAGTACTCCACTTAGCTTGACAGTGAGGGTGTCCCGAAGTTTCCCTATAAGGATTGTGTCACGGTATCATTAGCTTTTCAGTGTTCCAGCTATCTAATGGCTGGTTCTCTGTATCATGCATACTTGTCATGTGCTGACTATAAACTTGTAGGGTGTGACTGTTCTTTTCTCACAGTTCTGAGTTTAGTACTGCCCTTAATATTAGGAACAGAATGTAAGCCATGTCAATCAGATGCAGGTGGTACTCACATGACCAGAGTGATCAGTGGGAATTTTCTTGGTATATCCTTCCTTCCAGCACAGTGCAAGATAGAGTTGCTGCTGATGCTGTATGTTTAAACTGCTGTTCTGACCCTATTTATCTTTCTCTCTGCCATTTGGAGCTTTATTCCCTAACCCAGTTTTTGCTGCTGTGAAACAGCACCGATGACCACTAAATATTAATTTGAGTTAGCTAGATTCTATATACTTGCAGATTTAAACAAAATAGGAAAATTGAAAAAGCATTGTAGAGTTTTGTTAGGTCTTCTGCTAAGCATGAATAAGATATCTGCTAACATTAATTTTATAAAGTCATTCAGTCAATAATTAGGATTCAGTCATTGGCAGGAATCTATGCATTTGTATAACTTCTAAGGGTCCCAGGATCACTTTTAAGGGGTTTATTTTTATAGTTTAAATAAAGTCAGCAAATCTACAAAAAAAAATGGGAAAGAAAAGAAAAAAGGAAAAAGAAAAGAATACAAAAGAAAAAAGAACATTGGAGAAATACTTTTCATGATCTCTTGTGTCAAAATATCTAATGAAGTAGATGGCTGATAAACAAAACTAGCATGGTAATTAAAAGTTGTAGAGTTCAGAAACAACATAATAGATGTCAGAAACCATGAAATCTTAACATAATCATACTGCTAATAGTGCCGTAGCTGTTAGTAGATATTTAAATGATGAAATTGTCTATTATCATGAAATTGAAATGCCTGTAGAAAAGTGTCCATTGGAATAGAAGAATCATTATTTATTCAGTGTGGCAAATACAGATTTGGATTTTTGGAGGTAAAGATTTAAATTCCCTCTCACTTTGTTTATGATTCGTTTGATTTATGTCATTCAATTAAATCATAAAATATTTCCCATCACACTTCTACCCAGTGATTCATTAACAGAGTGATGGTCTTGACCTTCATCTATTCCGTGTAGATAAATGTTGAAAGACTTTGCCTCAGGGAAGGTTTTGGGTTACCTTTTAATGGGAAATGCTTGCCTGCCAAGTGAAATAGGTGATTTTATACCTTCTGAGAATGGGCAGACGGTAGCAGCAGATGGGACATATTTATAGCCCCACACATCCCAATTGAGCCATCATTTAAACATCTGGGCTGCAAAAGGGTCACTCGTGCTGGAATGAGTTCAAACAGTTTATACTGTGTTTCACCTACTTCTCATGTATGTATTTATATTAAGCTATTCTCTCATGGTCCTGCTATACAAGTTCATTCTCCTGCTTTATTGATTTTATATGTATCTATGTATGTATGCACACACACACACACACATATATGCATTGATGCATGTATATATGTATGTGTTTCTGTGTAGAATACATATTCACTGAAAATAGAAGTTACATCATGTAACATTGTCATATAATCAATGTCTAGTTTCTGGTCAGATGTTGTGATGATCACCTTATATTCATGATAAAATTTTACTATACCAAGCTTTTCTTGTTTCTAACACTCTGTCCTATTCCCTGAGTTATTTATTGTATAAATGTTTGCAAATATTCAATCAACTTTTCAGTCTCAATAATAAGAATTTCCTTTGATGTTGTTACTCCTCCTCATGGACAGAGACGAGTTTTGAATGTAATATTTCTTGTCCAGGAAGGATGTTCACCATTCATTAAAACTTTTTGAATAGATACTTAGTCTTCCTCTTTGTTTTCCAAAGGGTTGTGTGAGAGCTAAGTAGTAGCTAACTCTGTTTACGTGGCTAAGTAATGCCCTCTGGGCACACAAAATAATTCTAACACAGACAAAATTCTTGAAATTGTATCAATCTTTTTAAAGCTTACCATTTTAGATCTGGCTCTATTTCATCATTTAGGTCTCAAGGTTTACAATTTTGTTTTTACTGTTTTTATTTTTTAATATTTCATTTAGATTTTGAGATTATACTATGCCTCTGGGTACAGAGTGAGTCTAAGAAATTTTGTTGATTTCTAGCTATATGCCTTATGAATATAACTGAAGGATAAGAAGACAGACATACAGTTCAGATAGCCCACTCCAATTGTTCCTCCTTCAATCAATTCTCTTTTTGTGTTTGCAGGAAGGTATCTTTTTCTTAGTGCCTGGTAAATAGACAGGCTTCTTCCCATATGGCCTACTTTATCTCCTCTTTGAATCCTGTACTTCTTGTTTTCACTCAATATACAACATAGAACAATTGTGATGTCAAACAAATAAATTTATACATCTATTAACAAAACATTTGTATTTTCTGTAAGACATAGTCTTAAGAAATCATCACAATTTTTTTTACAATGATATCTTCTTTCATTTACATTGGAAACAGACACTTCAATTTTTGAGAAAATGGTCTATTTTGAGAAGTTTAATGAGCACCTATTTGTATTTCTAAAGGGTGTGTTATGAGATGTGTAGGAAATCCTATGATGAAACTGTAGCTCAATATTCTGAGAAATACACACCAATTTTGACTAGAAAAAATGGCAAGGTATTTTTAAACATAATCTATGAGGGAAATTTCTAGAAAAATGGACATTTTGACAGTTGATGTAGAGAAGTTTACTAATTTAGGATAATGAATGAGCAAACATAAATGATCAAGGGCACAGAGAATGACATTTTAGTAAACTGAGGCCTCAATGAGACAAAAATATGTGAAGCAATGCATTTTAAGAAAGACAAATTTTGTATTTTTAAATTTCAATTTTATAGTTATTTATATTCTATTTCTTTTATTCTTTTATTATTTTTTGATATTTTTATAATATATGAAAGATATTGTAATTATATTTATCCTCTTCTGTGTTCCCCATGTATCTACATGATTAGAAAATGATGGTATCAGTCCTTCAGCAAACTTTGACAAATATTAACTGCTTAGGAAAGGATAGAGATTCATGAGCATTTCTTCTACCCGTGGATGACAGATGGAAGGGACACTCTTGTCCAAGTCACCATAGCCATTCTGTGCTTACATGTAGGATGTCCTTCTCTATTCTAAATGGCAACATTTCATGACACTCTCGCCACCCTCTGGCCCTGACATCCTTTCAACACTTACTACTTCTATGACTCTTGGGAGAAAGCTGTTAATACGGATTTCAAATTTAAAGCTGATCTATCATCAGCCACTTGTTCTCAGCACTATGACAAGTTATAAAATTGGAAAATAAAGAACATGCTAAATTTGTTCTCCATATGCCTGTTTTACATAGAGCAGCAAGGCTTTCAACCTGGGGCAGAAAAGGAGACAAATTTCTGTTTTAGCATGTTCTAAGAGGGTTTGCTTCTAACGGCTTTTATTACTTTATACCAACAGCTACAAAGACTATCTTACACTGCATTGAATTGTAATACAGAATAATCAATGCCCTGCTCAATACTTATCATACCTATTTCCACTGTCACATGTATGATACTCTAAAATGATTAATTCTATTTTAAATTCACATGGTATTAAGATTTTTAGTGGTCAGGAATTCATGCTATGATCACTTCCCTGGTCACAACTGAGAATTATCTATAATCATTTTCTATAAACATTTTCAAAGGTAATTGATATCAATTTTTGTTATAACATTCTTTAATAGATATGAAAAGGGAGAAAGTAGAAAAGTTAATCAAATATACCAGCAAAACAAGCAAGCAAACAAGCAAAAAACAAAAGCACTCAAAATTAACTCTTGTCATTTAAGAGAACAATGGCATCATAGCCTTGACAGGATAATTACTCAAGCAACATGATCTAGGCTGTCATAATGATCCCTTAGTGTTCTCCCAAATAATTTAACTAGGACCGTCACTGAGTTCAAAACCTACACTATAGATATATCTTAAACATAAATTAATTTCAGATGGGTTGGTTCACTTTAGGATAGAGAATTTTTTATTTCTAGACCTCATCTTTTCTCACATCATCCTCTTCATAAAAAACATGTTTGGTAATCCATAGAACTCTGAAAAGTCATAACTTTTGAATTCATAATTAAGGTGAAACCTGATTTAAGCTTCATGAGCTTGTTTGTCACTTAGACACTAAGGAAAAATATGTAGAGCAAATTTAAACACTATATAATGATTTTCTTGATTACTTTCAAAACCTCTCTGCAATGAAATATTTTATAGGAGTTATTTAGATCTAGTATATTTGGACTTAAATTAGGAAAATATTACAAATTATTTCTTCATTATGCATAACTTAAGGGCTCTTTTCATATCAATAACTACCACATTTCCCCGTGGATAGAAATAGTGATGAGTTGTGCACATCTTTCAAACTAGTCCTCAGGAATCAAAAGCAGACAGGTCCTTGTAAATCTGAGGACAGCTTGATCTACATAGAGAGTTCTAAGTCAGTTGGGACAACACATTAAGGCCATGTGTCAAACAAAGAAAACAAAACAAAAACAAAAAAAAGTTGTTATAATCCATTTGTGTGCTAAATGTGATGGTAATGATTTGTATTTGTTTTGGTCGACAGCATGGATGTGTCTAGATAGAATAATGACAGAGTATCAGAGACAGGACTAAAGGAAGGCAAAGTTCAAATTCTATCAATGATGACAGACAACTTTCTCCTTGCTACTTATCCTTGACCTTTAACTTAGACACTCATAAATTGAGAAAGCAATTGAAATGAACAATAATTACCTCATCTTTGATCATAAGGCTTGTGATGATTAATCCTTATTTTCAATTGGTTAGATCTAGTATAAACTGAGAGATATATCTCAGGACAGATCTATAATGGCATTTGCAAGGAGTCTTTGAAGAGGGGAAGACCTGTTCAGGGGTCAGAAAACACAACTTAGGATGTGGCAGGCCAAAGCTGGGGTTCCCTGACTCTCATGCATCTAATTGCCACTGGGGTGCCTTACAGAGGAGTCAAGAACAAAGCTGAGGACCCATGGCCTAAGAACAATGAGGAGCCCCGGGGCTGGAAAATGGGAACTCTAGCTTAACTCATTTGTGATTGTCCTTAGCTTACTAGTGGTTGTTTGGAAGCACAAGAGAGGCCTTCTGCTGAAGACTTAGGCTGCAATTCTGTAGGTGAATGCCTTCTTCAAGGGGGTCCTTTATGAAAGAGACAGTCCTTGGTTCCAAACTATTTATTGGTTATTTATTGTGAAAATTGGATGCATCCTGACTGCTCAGGGTGGACCAGAGATTAAATACCTTTTCCAGGGAGAAATGCCCAGGAAGGGAAGCTTATTGGCTAAACCCTCAGGGTCTCTAGATACCATATTGTCATGGAGAACTCTGTTTTGAGCTACCTACCATCTCAGGTGGGTTCATGGGTTTCGGGGACTCTGAATTTATTCAAACTACCAAGGTCCCTGGCATGGTCCTCTGTCCCATAGCTCCTCCTTTTCTTTTTATAAAGGAGAGGTGTCACTGGGGTGACTATCTCTTATGTTATTTGTAGTGAAAATTTGGGGCGGGGTAGGTGTGATCATCAAAATAAAACACAATGTAAGCCAAAGGGGTAGCACAACATAAGCCAGAGGTGTAACACTGCAAATGAGCTAAGCCGGAGTTCCCATTACACTGGTTCTGGCCTCATTGCTGTGCCCATGGATCCTTTGTTGACAATTCCTCTGTGTGGCACACCAGCATTGACTAGATGCCCAGGAGCTTGGAGACCCCAGCTTAGACTTTTTACCTCCTAGACTGGGCAGTGTTGTCTTCATGCTTTGGTGCTTCCCTAAAGCCCAGCACCTAATGGCATCAGTGCAGTGTAAACACAATCTACAAATGCCCTACAATTTGCCCCAGCGGCCTTGCCCAACATCCTAGTGTTGGAGCAGAATGTGGACCCACAACTGGCACTACAACATAGGACATGTCCAGCTGATGTATACCCCAGGTGGTGACCCACTCAGAACCACATCAGAACTCCAGATTAAACAAGGACTGTGAGTAACCCCTGATACTAGTTCAAAATTCCCAGGCCTGTCTCTCTCTCTCTCTCTTCCTCCACCCCTCACCTTTTTCTTTCTTCCTCTTTCCCCTTCCTTCTTGCATTCTAGCTCCCTGCTTCCTGAGCAACTAGCCTCCACTCTCTGCTTTTGGCCCCTCCCCCAGCCCTGCCAGCCAGGGTGCAAGCTGGGAAGTTTCCCCTGCTCACTGCCTTATACTTCCCCACCTGCACTATTGCTGCTTTAGCGAGAGAAGTAGACAGAGCACATCTATGGTGTTGCCCTACTCCCTCCATCACTGCCAATGTGGTGCCACCAAATCCCTTTCTGCTCTACTCTAGGGTGTACACCTTCTAGCAAAAACAAGCAGACAGAAAAAGGGACCTGACTGCCAGAGCAGACAGCAGCAGCCCTGATGTGGCAGAGCAGGCCCCTTCCCCCCTCCACCTAGTCAAAAAGATCGGACCAAGAAAGGACAAAAGATAAGATTGTGCTGCTGAGAATTCATAAAAACATACCTGAAACCATTAACCCCAAAATGTTTATGCTTCTTTATTTAAATATTTTTCTCCCTAGTATTCATGCCTCCTAACCTAAAATTGTCCTAAAGATTTTCAATTTGTTTAAAATTTCTTTTAGGCTTCAAAAATTATATTTAATCAGGTCAAGCTAACTATGCTAATAACCATTATTTAATCAATAATTATCAACCAGTGTCCTGTTAAAGGCAAGTCATTATTGCGTATCCCAGATACATAATTAACATGGTATTTTTTTCTCAGCCACCAAAAGCAGATAAATTCTCAACTCTTCCTTCTCCTTTCCTTAACACAACACAGATAACTCCTGACAACAGACCATGATGTGTGCCCAAGCAAATTGTTACAGGTTCAATATACACTACCCACCTTGTGCAGACATACCCCTGCTAGGGTTCTGCTCCTATCGTAATTACTCTACAGGTTTATCTCTACAAAATCGAAAAAAGACAGTGCAGCCTTCACATGCCAGACAGAAATCCAGACAGAGATCTATCCACCATCTCCTTGAACCTGCCTGGGGCAATAAAGCTGCATTTGTCCATACACATCATCTGACTGAAGACTTCCAAGACAAAAAGATGCTGAGATCCACAGATGACAGCTGAGATCCACAGGTAACAGACTTGGGGCCTTCCAGCAACAGATGAACTCTTTTGCCTGAGCCTAATGGCTACTGAACTTGGGGAAACTTACATGATGTCTTTGTAAAACCAATGGTAATACCCTCATAAGCTCTGCATGAACTCACTCTCAATTTCAATCCACTGAACAATTAATTGGTTCGATAATCCCTTGTCTAGCTCCTACCCATCATTACCCTTCTGGCTTATGTTGTACCATCCCTTTGACTTATGTTATATCTTATTTTGAAACTTACACCCCACCCAACACAAAATGTTCTCTCTCCAATGATACCTCTCCTTTATAGAAAAGAAAAAGAGGAGCTGGGGACAGTGAACTGTGCCAGGAAACTTGGTAGGGTGAGTGGGTTCAGAGTCCCTGGCATCCAGGCACCTACCTGAGATGGTAGACAGCTCCCTGCTCCCTACCAGATTCCTGGGCTGGAACATGTGCTACATTTCCCACCTAAGGAAAGGTAACCTGTGGTTCCACAGCTCAATACAGAGTCCTCCATGCTAATAAGATATCCAGAGGCCCTGAGGATTTAGCCAGTAAACTTTCCTTCCTGGACATTCCTCCCTGGAAAAGGTATTTAATCTCTGTCCACCCTGAGGTCTTAAAATGCATCCATTTTCCAAGATGAACAATCAATAAGTGGTATAGATAAACATGGGCTGTCAAGAACTGCTGTGGGGAGCATGGAGAAATCCTTTGACTACCAAGTTACTGCCTAAGTATCCCAAAGAAGGCTTCTCTGAACTCCCAAACAACCATTGCTAAGCTAAGGACAATAAAAATAAAAAATAAAAAAAAAAGAAAATGAACTAAGCAGGAATTCCCATTTCCCCAGTCCTGGCCTCATCATGGATCCTAGATCCTTCATTCCTGTGTGGCATCCCAGTGGCATCTGTATGCCTAGGAGCTTGGGAACACCAGCTTTGGCATCCTGCATCCTAGGCTCTGTTTACCAGCCCTCTGAGCAGCGTCTCCATGCTTCCCTAAAGCCCAGCACTCGACTGAAGTGCCAATGGGTAAAGACAGTCTACTAGCACTCAACGTTTTGCCTCCTTAGCAACCAGCACCCCAGCAGCGGGGCAAAACACAGACCCATACAAACCCTCATTTGCTTCCATTTTCTATAAAACCTTGACCAGGTGACAGTTTGGGGCTGTTTCACCAAACCCTGTCCTGTGAGCTGGTAGTGAGTAAGACAAACTCGAGTTTGTAATAAAGAGACCCTAATGTGATTGCACTGGCGTCAGCTCCTGGATGGCCTTTTGTGGTCTTGAACAAGGCCCAACACTTTAGTCTTCCCCTGTGGATAAAAGAAAACTTCTCTTCAGAAAACCTCCATGTCTTCTGGACCAGGTTGGACTACTGGGAATTTTCAGGTTCTCTAGAATGGCAACAGCCATGTTTGGATTATTCAGACCCTACTACTCAAGACAGTGCAATAAATCCTGTTTGGAATATGCATTTATTCTATCAGTTGTTTCTTTAGTGAACATGGCTCATAAAAGAAAAGAAATTAAACATTTTACTGATAGTACAATCATACATCCCCAACATCGACACAAAGAAAATGAAACTTTATCCAGGGTAGGGACATTTTGAGAAATTCCAGGACATATTTCCTGAAGACTTAGGTGAATCCTAGTCTCTAACACATCGTTTCCTCCTTCAAGTTATTAATCCTGCATTCTTATTTACTATTACAAGTGTGAAATATTTTCAGACATAAATGAATCTCACTGGGGACTAAATGCTGAGATAAACAGCTCTTTAATCATGCCTTTTCTGCTACCAGACAGGATGAATGAGACAACATCAGCAGTTCTGCTATCCATTCTCATCACCCTGCTTTTATGGGTTACATTCACATATAACCAGCCCCTTGCAATTTCACTTAAATCTATGTGATGAAATAAATCTGCTCTAAAATATCTTTCTAAAAATTTAACATAGGAAACAAATTTTTATTTGCACATTTCACAACTTTCTAAAAAGTATCAAAATGACCAATCTACAAAATTGAACGAAAAGTTTCTGAGAAAAAACTTAGACAACTGATAACTTTACAAGTAGTTGCAAACAACTGAAAACACACTATAGTCACGATATCATCAGCTAAGTAGATACTGAGTTAGACCTAGTTTACATAAATATATATATATATATATATATATATATATATATATATATATATTGCTGTTAGTGTCTCTCTCTCTCTCTATATATATATATATATATATATATATATATATAAATAAGATCATATTATAATCTTTAACTTGCTAAATTTTATTTAAATAATCAAATCCATGAGAATATTCTTGACTCTCTTTTTCTAGAGGCTAAATTTCCAAGGGGAAAATGTCCTGGGAGAAACCCATTCTGTAAATGAGCATCAAAGTGAGTGCTACAGCCACACTTTTGTTGATATTTAGGCTTTAGCTAGTACTTGGTGCCACCTGGATGAAATTAGCTCGATGTAAACTAATGTTAGTATAATCTTTGGTGTAACTTTCCCCTTAAACCTTCCATTGCCAAGGTCTCCTCCTACATCCTTTGAAAAAATAACTGTTAGCATTCTGCCAAATTAAGCAACTTTCAGGGAGTCGGCAGTTCTTCTTTAAGCTCCATATATATTGAGTAACATATTGCTGTTAATATTATGATCCAAAGGAAAAACAACTTTTCCTGCATAGTTGAAATTGATATCAGGAAAATAAAATATCTTAAATCTCAAACAGTGGCAGCAGGAGGTGGAACACCAAGCTCTCACTGTGGTAGACCAGTAAGAAACTCTGGAACTTATTAAAATATATTATATACTGGTGAACTCTACCTTTAGTTTTAAACCTCTACTGTGAACACAAGGTAGTGAGGATCTCCCTCTCTGTAAACTTCAAAAGGGAATCTTGGATGATTTAAGGGGCTTTGGCAAGGAATTGCCATGGGAAAGTGAATCAAGATGAAGCCACTATAATTATAAGGCAGCTGGAATACCCGAAGGTGAAATTTTATGGGGCTCAGGGGTCAAAGACCTGTAGTAGACAGGTCATCAGCTTTCATCACCTTGTTATTCAGAATCTGGGACAAAGTTAACTGTTTCTTTACTATTGCTATTAGTCATTCATATCTACGTGAATGAAAGATTCATAGCATTTCCATTTTTCTCTTATTATTTGATGAATTAATTACTTTTTGGAGAAATATCTATGCTGTTCCTGCAGTTTAGGGGCAGAACATTTGCCTAGCAAATATTGGTCCATGAGTTTGCTGTAACACACCACGGAATGAAAATAATCAAAAGTTGTTCAGATAGGACTATTAGAGAGAATTCTCCAGTGTAAATCATATTTATTGTCAACATCTAAGAATATTTATTTTTGCAAAAAATTGTTTAGTATGACTATTAATAGTTTTAAATATAAGCATGTCTTATCATGTACCTCAGTCTAGCCTTCAACAACACATGTAATCAAGGAAGATACAATCATGTGGTCCTCCTGCCTCAGACTTGTGGGTTCTACAATTGCAAAATTTTATTAATATGGACAAAACTAGCATCAGTATTCCCTTTAACCCACCCCTAAGCCAGAAAAATAGGTATCTATGTAAGATCATTGTTGAAGGTGGTTTCACTTAGCATTCATCCAGGTGAGGCAGCCTTCTATTCAAAGGAACAATCTAGGATGTCACCACAAGAAAGTAGCTAATGTCTGGGTTCAAAATTTTATAGGACCCTTCTTTTTATGAGAAAATAGTGTTTGTGACTTTAAGCAATGCAAATGTTCATGGATACTTTCAAACATTCCAAGACAATTAAGAATGACACTAAATATACTTTGCCTGTATCTAAGTAGAACCACAAACTAGGATGATAGTATGTGTGTTTATAGCATGTTTCACTAAATGTCTTATAGTAAATATTGAGATATGCTTTCCAGAAAAAAAAGACTTTTAAATTACTACTCTTTATGGGCGATGTACCTTGTCATCACAGAGTTATAGTGAAGACAAAAGGTGAGATTAAAGTGTCCATTTCAATCAACACACTTTATAGAACCATGTGTAAGTTCAAGTTTAGAGTCTTACTATTTAACATTATATCTTTGAGATACCGTGACTACCTGAGATGTTGATTTACCTGATAGGTTTTAGCATAGCTAACCATACATCTAATTATATATCTTCAAGAAAGGAATGGCCATTGTAGATATTAAAATTATTTAGAGTTCACATGAATAGGTGAAGATATAGACACTGATAGGACTTTTGGAAAATCCATCTTTCTGGATGACTTTTGGACACTGTTGGAGGATATAACTGCACATCTGGGGAAAGTGAGTCAGCAAGAATTAGAAATGGATCCATCCCATATGCAGACAGACTCCAAACCAAGACCCTGTTGTGGATGCCAAGAAGTGCTTGCTGTCAGGAACCTGATATAGCTGTCTGCTGAGAGGTTCTTCCTAGTCTGGCAAATACAGAGGCAGATGCTCACAGCCAACCATTGGACTGAGCATGGGCTCCCCAATGGAGGAGTTAGAGAAAGGAGCTGAAGGGGTTTTCATCCCATGGGAAGAACAGCAATATCAACCAACCAGATCCCCTAGAGCTCCCAGGAACTAAACCACCAACCAAAGAGTACACATGGGGGGGTCCCATGGCTCCATCTGCATATGTAGCAGAGGATGGCCTTGTCGGATATCAATGGGAGGAGAGCCCCTTAGTCCTGGGAAGGCTCCATGCTCCAGTGTAGGCAAATGCCAGGGCAGAGAGGTGGGAGTGGGTGGGCTGGTGGGTGAGCACCCTCATAGAAGCAAGGGGAGGGAGGATGAGATTACAGGGTTTCTGGAGGGGAAACTGGGAAAGGGGATAAAAATGTAAATGTAAATTAAAAAAGAAGAATTAGAGATGGAGCCTGACTTTGACTGAGTTCTGAAATCACACAATAAAACTTCAATGGATGAGGAAGGAGTTGCATTTTAGAGAAAAGTAAAGAATAATGACAGGAGATTTAGTCCAGGTACAAATGGGGTCAACACTGCTAGTGTGTCAACAAGACTATTACTGGAAGCTGCAGCAGAGGTTTTTCCTCCCACTCAAGTAGAAGATGTATCATGGGTAAAATGTCATCACACATTGTCACAGGCTACAGAGAAATCAATTGTGAAAGAGCCACTGCGTCAATTCCCATTGTAGGTGTATTTGAAGAAATGGCAGCTGGTTACTGATCCTCGCAAAACTCTTGTCATTCAGCTGTCAGTTATCCTTTGATGGCCCTCCCCTTGCACTATGGTTACAACATGTTGAAGACACAGAAGAGTTTCAGAATTTCTAAACAATAAATTATGTTTTATTGATTCCTCTACAGTGATTTTTAAGAACATAATTATCATACAATAAGTAGACTGTTACATAGTGTAAAAACGTTCATATGCACTAAAAAACCAAATATTTGTTATTTATGATTCCATTTTGATATACCTTTTATTGTACCAGTACAGAAACAATTTCTAATATTTGTAAGGGCTCTTCTAAATTTAAATGCATTAAATTATGCATTTTGTATCATTTATAATTATAAAAGTTTAGAAATATGATCTATATCATTTTAAGATGAGAGTAATTAATGGTAAAATGGTCTTAAATTGTTTTGGAGATTTTGGTGGTTTTTGGGGATGTTGTTGTTTATTTATTGTGGGTGAGTATGCATATTTGTGTGAGGAAATGCAAGGGTGCATGGACCACACTTGTGTATAGATGCTAGAAGACAATTTTGCCTGTCAGGCTTTTCCCTCCACCTTATTGTGAGATGGGATTTCATTCACTACTGCATAGGCCTGGCAGCAATAGCACCTAGAAAACAAATATGAATTACAGCATCAAACTCCCAGGGTTCTGCAGACCTGAACTCAAGTCCTCATGTGTGCCTGCAAAGTCCTTTTAGAATGAAGTAGATCACATATCTAAAATTTTATAATTATACATGATACAAAGTGTACAATTTATGTAGGTAATCTTAGAAAAGTTCCTTATGCATATTAAAAATTGGTTCTGTGCTGTAAGTACAGCAAAATGAATTCTAAGTGCAACTCTTCCCTTAGTCCTTGAAACTACTATTTAACCTTTTACCTTGTTATAGTAAAATTAGTGTAAGATATATTATTCAGACAAAGCATTTGATATGATAAAATAGAAACTTATAAAAACTTTTATAATAATATACTTCATTCCATTCCTCAATCACATGTAATTAAAAACACATAAAGAATCTAAAAAAGTTAGTCAATAAAAATGACATATAAGCATAAATTTGGCAAATAGTAGTCACAAAGCCAAAACCAAATATGAATGTTCAAGAGGTCCTTGATTTTCCCTTATAAAAATAAGATAAATCAAAGAACAATAAATTTTTTGGTATTTGTGGGTCTGTGCTTTTAAAATGCAGAACTTAAACTGCAAACCTATGTATTTCTATGTATTAGTTTTCTTGCTACACTCCTTAGTGATAGATAATGTATTAAATAAAGTAAATAAAAAACCTATTTCTAAGTTATGAAAATATTTTAAAACATATAACATGCTAACATGTAATAAACACTAGTAATATTTGAGATTATGAATCATGTGATATTTTACAAAAAGAATATTTGCTCAAAAATATTAGAATATAGCTTAGCAAAGCCAAGTCTTTAAGCATAAGGCACACATAAGCAGAGCGGTTCTTTAAGACCAGGTGGTGGTAGCTCATGCCTTTAGTCTCAGCATTTAGAAGATAGAGGTAGGAGAATATTTTGAGTTACTAGCCAGCTGGTCTGGTCTACAGAGTGAGCTATAGGACAGTCAGGGCTATGCAGACAAACTCTGTCTCAAAGCACCAACCAACAAACAAACAAAACAAAACAAACTAATAAAATTGAAAAATTAAAACAATTAAAACCAGGGCTCAATAACAGAAAGCCCAAATTAAACAAGAGTGTTTTAGGCTATCATTCAATTTTAATAGAATAAATGAAATGATAAGCAAACAAATGTCATTAGTGTTTCATTCTAAGGGGTACTTGGATGCTACATTTTTGGTTTAGTGAGTATTTCTAAATAAATACTCCAACAAAAACATACTTTTTAATTTGCATTCAAAATAGAGGCCAAATATTCACCTGAAATTTAATATAACTTACCCAAGATAACACTTTGAAAACATTTTTATCATGGCACCTTAAAAACACAAAACATTGAATTGTCTTACTCAAGAGATATTGTTGAAACTATCTGTTTTAATTTCTACTACAGTGGTTGAGATGCTGTTCTCTGGTGTTACAATCTCTCTTCAAATCTCAGTGTTCATCTTATTCAGATGAACTTGCTACATGGAGCAAGTTAACTAAAATTATAAACCTCTAATTTATTTAAGGTACATATATTAGTAATCATCTCACTATGGTTTTCCTAAAGATAATTACATATTATGATATCCTAAACATGTAATGAACTCTATTATCTCAGCTTTGCTAAATTCAGTGGATTTAAGGAAAGGAAAAAAAAAAAAAAAGAACAAAAAAACTACTAAGTTTAAACTGAGCACAGATTTTTTTAAAAGACAGAGAGATGTGACTGCACTAATAAGACCAAGGTGAGTTTTGTTTGTAGTTTATGGTTCTAATAAAGGAAATCCTGAAAATGATTTTCTCCCAGGGCCTTCGCCATTTCCAGAAGTGGCTGAGAAACTGTGAAATTCTGCATTACTTTTAACCATCAGACACAGATAGCTATCCAAAGATGAAAATGAAGGGCAAGCTGCAGTAAGTATTTCACGAATTAGATGACTACACAAAAGAAGCCAGAAAAGTGCTTCAGCATCCTGGAGTTGGAGTCAAAGGCGGTCCAGAACTGCCATGTAGATGTTTGTAACTGATCCCAGGCTCTGCACCAAAACAGTAAGTACTCTTAGTTTCTGACACATCTTTCCAGCCCCTCTTCTTATTTCTAATTTATCTTTTGGTGGTCATGTAGTTATCATAGTAACAGATAAGGAGTTTACCATAGTTTGCTACTGAGGTATGACGTTTGTACAAATGTATCACATTGATTCCAATATGTGTTAATTTCTAATGACTCATATTTATCATTTGTGTAAAACTGAGTGGAATATTTGGTATAAAATTATACAAAATACATAATGATAAGATAATTCTATTTGATGTAAAATCCTGTATTGCTCAAGGGAATCTGAGTCTGGGTTTTCTCATTACGAAGAGATAGGCAAATAAATATTAGCACACTTGCCGTGTTTCTCAACACTTACTTGTTTAAGGTGGAATTTTGTTGAAGTTAGCAACAGAGTGCAAATTTAAGGTACAGAGAGTTCCCTCAGGGGTGAACATAGTCCAGAATTACTAGACCTAAGTGCTAAAATATGTCTGTAGCTACAGAATGCCACCAAGAATTGGCAGGATGAGAACAGTGCATTTTACATAGGTCCTGGTGATAAAGTATAACAAATACATTGCTTTTATAATGCTTCTAATTAGACAATTAGACACAGTTTGTAACTGTCCAAACACAAGCCATAAATATTTCTTTCTCCAATGCCAATATTAATAGGAGTTTTCATCCTCTTCTTAAGTCCCCCCTTTATTTACATTCAAAGATTAATCAATACTTCTTTATTCACTTATTTTCTTTGTAGTTTTCACATACTACTTTTTTGTTGTCATTGCATGCCATGCTTTGAGCTTTTGCATAGGTTCTACCTAGAGGTAATCATTCACTCTCCTCATTTGCTGTATTTTCGGAAAGTTAACAGCTTCATCGATGCAGTTAAGATGGTAACTATCTAAATGGCAGATTATATTCAGTCTGTCCTCACATTTTGTAAGGCAATGGTAGACACACTGAAATAAGCACTGCTTTATGATTCTTATCACTGTAATAAGAATGAAGAAAATATCAAAGTAAACCTTTGAAACTTATGTCAGTCTCATTGTCAATATCATTTTAGCATAGAATAGCATAGTTTGTAAATATATTTTATAAAATAACTTTAAGTAGATAGTTTAAATGAAGTTTAAATAAAGAAAAATGTCATTAATACTAATTTCCTGTTTTAACTTAATAGTTGTGCTCTTCCCAATTCTATTAGATAGGCGTGGTTTTGCCATCTGTTGAACAAAAATTGTAAGTTTATGCTAACATGTCTTTACTTAGATGTACACAAATACACTTTATATACTCAATCGTATGTAAACAAACTGCAAATACATGAAAAGTTTTGAATAAATACATTAAATCAAAGCCTATCAGTTAGAGCCTATCTGAAAGTGCTTATTTCATTTAATATAAAATATTGTAAATGGGTAGTTTATTTGAAAATAATTGACACACAGTACCTAGGTGACTAGATAGAATTACATTTTAACTCAGTCCTTTTGGCCTCTAAGACCTTGCGGTATTCTCCAAATGAGCATACTTTGTAACATGATCAGATTCTTTCCAGTTACCATACTGTACAATTGCCTTGCTGTTGCTGTGATGAAACACTAGGCCCAAGAGCAACTTATGGAAGAGACAGATTATTCTGGCTTGTTAATTCAGGGAGCTAAGAGTCCAAGAGCTTGTTACTCATGGAAATATGGCAGCTAGAAGCAGTCATGCAGCCGGAATAACAGTCCAGGGACTCACCTTGAGATACAAACAAAAGAGCAGAGAATGAAGTGGTGGTTTTGGAGAATTTAAATCTCAACCCCCATCCCCGGTGATACACATCCACAGAAAGACTGCTCTCCCTAAATCTCCTCCAACGGTGCCATGAGAAGGTGGCTAAGTGATCTAATGTTCAGACTGCAGGGTATGTCACATTTAAGCTATCACAATGGTCTGGCAATATCAGGAGCAAATGAACCACAGGGGTAAATATGTAACTTTCATCGAAAATACAGTGGTGCTTTCGATTACAATGAATATCAGAATCCTGAAGCCTGTGCATTCATCATTTTTGTTTGTTTGCTTGTTAGTTATCATTTGTTTTAAGGTTTGTTTGGTCTTTAATTCAAATGTCATCCATTGAAATAATCTTTATTTTTGTACCACAAATTTATATATACAACAAAACTTCAGTAAATATGTTCAGTCAACACAATGACTTTGATATGTTTTCTATTATGCCTACAGATTAATTTAATATAAAGATGGAAAAATAACACTGTGGTATATACATGAAAATAGTAATTATAGTCATGCTTGGAATTTATCTCTAACTGCACATTTTAAAAATTATTCTGGAAAAATTTAATCCCAGATTTCAGAAACAATAAAGTTGTAACTTTTCCTAGTTCTCTCAAAGCTGACACCTGCTCTAAATCCCTTTTAAGGTAAGCTCATGGATTAGGATATTAATAATTCTTTTTAGGTTATTGAACTGATTGTTTACTGCTGATCATTTATTGTACATTGGATAGTTTGTTTACTTGTGCTTAATATTGGGTTTTCCAAAGTTATTGATGCAGGAAATTTTCATTCACATATTCTTTTTCCAAAGCCCATATTTATACCCAGTTCATTTCTCCTTCATATTGTGTTGAAGACACAACTGGAAGATGATAAGAGAACCAATTAGACTTGAAAGTGTATCCCTAAAAATGTTGGCTATATTTTCTGAGATATAGCTGGAAAGCTTGTTTAAAATTGGTCAAATCCTTTAAGTTGTCTGACTTATTATATACGTAATAGATTATAGTACAAAAGATTTTTATTGTCCAAAAATGTTACTGACATAACAATATTGCAGAGTATCTTTATCAAAATAAAATTTCCCCCACTTCATTAAGATATGGCAAAAATGGTATGAATGAAAGATTTTTAAAAAATACCTTTTACAATGCCTTATTCCTGATCACACCCCTACTACCTCCTTCTGTCCCACCCCCTTCCTTAGGAAAACAGTCCATCCAATGACACAAATGCCCTGAAGAGTTTGTAATGAGAAATGCCTGTGATATTAACTCAAATATTTCAAATAATAGGCTAAAAGAAGGGAGGGAATTTTTGGAAAGAAAAATAAGTCCCTCAGTTATCGTGCTATGTGATATCAAACAAAATGTACTCCCAGGTTGCAAAACATCTGCCAAACTACAGAGTGTTTACAAAAACTAATTCTGGAGAGGGTCTAAGTGGCACAAGTGCTTTTAAGGTTCACCCCCAGAACATTTTATCCACAAATATCATGCCAAACTATAGCACAGGGAGCTTGCAAAACACAGGATTTCATTTAGCACCCTGGTAGTTCACTTAATTAGAATAAACCCAGACTTCCTAAGACTTTTTTTAAGCCTAAACCTCATCACCACAAACTGGCTTTTTAATTATGTGGTCCTTAAGAGACTCTGGGCATGTAATAGGACAGACTGTAAATATAGTCATTAACACAGTGCGCTCTCTCTCTCTCTCTCTCTCTCTCTCTCTCTCTCTCTCTCTCTCTCTCTCTCTCTCTCGTAATGGGCAGAAGTGCTGTTCATGATATAACATTTGAAAGGCAATGTTACTGTTCCATAATTTTTTCCTTGAAAAATAGAAATAAACTTATTGCTGATGCATTGCAATAATATGTTAAGACTTAGAGAATGAGTAGAAGACTTAGAGATTTCTAATACCGTCTCTGACCTCCACATTATACCAGCTTCTACATTCTTGTAACTGTTACTAGGTTTCGAAGTTCCCGCCAGCGGGTACTCCATGCTGTGGAAATGCTGTGGAAGGAAGCCATTGATTATGGAAAGAAGCAGGAAACAAAGGAATGTGTTGGAGCAAGACGAGATCCGATCAAGCTCAAAAGAAATCTTTTAATGTTACAATGTTTTAAACACACAAGGGCGGGAAATGGTAGGGGC
>CM052705.1:95967626-95979097 GCA_028551405.1 Uromys caudimaculatus | reverse complement strand
TGGAACACCTTGAAATGCTAATCAAGCCCAGCCTAAAGTCAGGGCCTAGAGGAGACACCTGCTGAGCAATCCCAGACATTGTGGCTAGCAAGATTAAGTCAAAACTGAGATCTTTCATCTAGCAGACTTAGACAAACCTGGGATCTTTCGTGCAGCAGATATGCAAAAGGCCAAGGCCTTGGTCTCCAACACATTCTCATTCTCATTTTGTTTTCAAACTGAAAAGATAATGCTTGTGAACATAGTATCTATAGAATAGTGACGATATTATACACTGAAGCTAAAAATATTTGTTACTATTAGTAAGGAGAATACTAAAGGGAAGTAAATGTTGCTTTTACCTATAAAATTATTACAGTATTTGACTTATGTTTAGCATGTTAAGCACCATAATACATTCAGGTTTACAGGCTGTCATTTGTGTGTGTGTGTGTAGATGTGGTGTATATGGGTGTATTTAAAGGTGTATGTAAGTATTTGCATCAGTGTGCATTTCTATGTGGTGTTTAGAAGATAACACTTATCTAGTATCTTATTAAGCTTCTGTCTACCTTATTTGTTGTCACAGTTCCCTATCTAACCTGGAACTCATCAATTCTGTAAAACTAGCTGACAATAAAGCCTCAGGGTTTCTTCTAGCTCCCTCTCCCTGCACTACAATTATAGGTGTGAGCCATTAACTCTGGCTTCTTAATTGGTTGCTGGGATTCCAACTAAGCAGGTCTTCAATCTTGAAGAGCAAGCACACAACTCAAGAAGTCATCTCAGGTTCCTCTGTTTTAGAATTCTCAGTAGCTAAATAATAGTGACAGAAAACATTTTTCCTTATTACTCAAGTTTTTCTTTTAAGGGAGAAAAATATTTTTACATAGTATATTGCAAGGAGAGAATAAGTAGACCAATATAGAACTATTAGCTTAATCTTCTAAAGTCACACTTTTACATGATAAGCAACTATTAATTCGCATGTATAAAGATGTCAAGAATGTATAAATTATAATTTTTAATAAATCATAGAAGATTACTGTCAAAAAGGTATTCAGCTCCTTTGAGTTCTTTGACCTAAAGAAATTCAACTTTCAACTGAATATACTTTAATGAACATAATAATAATAAATAGTAATAATAATAATAATAATAATAAATAATGATATAATCCATCAAGTTCATGTGTACTTGGGACATTAGGTTAAATGTTTCCATTTGAAATGTATCAGTCACCAATAAATAATAAATTAATAAAAGAAGGTTGAAAGCAGGCAGGGTCTCTGGCAAGTAAGTCCATAAATGTCTTCATTTAACCTAACAGAATTCCGAGTTTTCCACATGTATATTCATTAAGGGTTTGGAAGACAACTACAGATCAGTGTGAAGTGAAAATGAGAAATATCAGCAGTTTCCAAGTTCAAGAAAACAAAACCCAAGTAAAATCAAACTTGGGAATAACAGTAAGAATTTGCAAGAGAAGGGACCTTTCTACCTGTAATTTAGTGTATAGAGGATAACCACTCTTTCCCTATGGAACCAAAGCTTAAAAACAGACCTTTTATGATTTTTAAATTGAATGATAGCATAGAATGTGCATCAAACTTATGAATTACAACTGAAATAATAGCTACTGGAAGCATCATCTTCAAAACACCAAACTGAGGAAATAATCAATTAGGATTCCCTCGTAATTTTTACAGAAACATCTAAATTATTTTAGGTGTTGGTATGTATAGGAGCATATGTGTGACTTCCACATGCATTCAGGTGCCCAGGAGGCCAGAAGTGGGAATCATGTCCCAAATTGGGTTACAGGTCTGTATGAGCTATTTAATGTGGATGCTGAGAACTGAATGCCAGTCCTGTGTAAGAGCAGTATGTACTGTTGAATACTCATCCATGTCAAGAGACCTTAAATATCTTTTACAAATTAGTTTATTTTTCTAGTTTCTGCAGTTACTGAAACTGTACTTCTGTCTGAAGAGCAGGAGCTAAGGAACTTAGATAAAAGAAAACATGTGACATTTTGCTTTCTGGACCTGTGTTAGCTCACATACTGTGACGCTTTCTAATTCCATCCATTTCCCTGGCAGGTCCATGATTTTGTATTTCATTACAGCTGAATCATATTCCATAGTATATATGCACCATGAGGCCTTGGTTATAGACAAAGAACTACAGACAAGTATGAAATTTGGATAGCAGGAGAAATAATCTTCTCCCCAGGGGAGAGCACACATAATTGGTTATCCAATGCTAGCAATTTAACCCTGAAAATCTACATACAGGTAATAGTATAAAGACAGCATAGCTGGGCAGTGGTGGCGCACGCCTTTAATCCCAGCACTTGGGAGGCAGAGGCAGGTGGATTTCTGAGTTCGAGGCCAGCCTGGTCTACAGAGTGAGTTCCAGGACAGCCAGGGCTACACAGAGAAACCCTGTCTCGAAAAACCAAAAAAAAAAAAAAAAAAAAAAGACTTAGCATGTTATAGTTAGGGATATATATGCATGTAACAACTGTGAAAAATATTTATGAATTATAAAGAGGTAATGGAGGAACATATAGATGGTTATGTCAAGAAATGTGAAGAGAAAATGACATTATTATAATTTCAAAAAAATTAAAGGAATATTTTTTTTAAAATGACTTTCAGTGTGAGAGGCATATGAATATATGTGTGTGAGTGTATGTGTTTGTATGTGTGTGTTTGTGTGTGTGAACATATTCGTTACATATTCCTGACACATACAAATATAAGATAATACATAATGTATAATAAATACGATTTAAATGTGATATTCTATGCGATTATAGTTGAGTAATTCATGAGAGGTAGAATTCTTGTTGGGAATTGTTTAAAAGGAACAGAGTTGACTTTAGGATTTTAAAACCATCTGATAGGATGACTGAAACCATTTTTTTCATGTTTATATGAATGTAGCATATGATGTTCAAAGAGCAAAGGGTGTTGCTGCAACATTAGATTTGCTATGTGATTCTTCTCGGGGTTTATAGTACTTCTTATTTTGTGTTATCTGCATGTTTTTTTATGTGAGTAATTATCCAATATCACGTGATAGGATTATATCATGTTATCCTCCTTCATCAAACTTCTCTGTTTTTAAATTTTAACAAATCCATCTGACATCCATCTTGCAAACTGCCGATTTAGTGTATTTATAATGTCACAGTATTGTGCATCTGAGACTCCCATTCAGTTTTTTTCCGAACCTTGGTCACTGTGGGATGTGTTAATTACCATCTACACAAATCAGAGCTTCTCAAATGAGAGTACTACTCCTTCCTTATTAAATTTTTACAAATATTTGATTTCTTTCCATCTCTTGGCCTCTTACTTCAGGATCATTTCTCCCTATCTACATTATCTATATTCAAGTTAGTTCTTACCTGTGTTTCTTTTATCTTTCCTAGCTGTGCACATTATCATGTGAACATATTTGATAAGATTAATTTGTTTTGGTAAACATGGTAGGTATGAGAGGAAAGTGGGAGAACAGAAATCTTGCTTTTCTCAAGAGTTTCATGATATATTTTATTATCTCTGGTCATATAGGAAGACAAACTTATATGATTTTCTTACATGAAATAAATTTCATTTCAAAAATATGATTAGTCGTTGTTTAAAAGAAAAAAAAAAGGACATTCAGTATCATTTAAGTGATTTTTCCAGATGATAGAACATTGTGTGTGGAAGTATTCATCTTACATTTAAACCTGAAAATATACACCCAAACAAACAAAAAGGAAAGCCATCCAGTAGTTGAAAAGTTTTACTCGTCATAGAGTAGGGCATGATGGCAAATTGAAAAAAATTCTCCTTAACTTATCCATTAATAAGTGAGACATAGGTGACCCTGTGCTAAGTTGGGAGTTATGGTACCTTGAGATACCATTGTACAGATGATTAGTGTTCATCTTGTTTTCCGAAATAGGGAGGGTTTAAAACAAATCACATACACTTTCTCTCCCATTCTCTCTCTCTCTCTCTCTCTCTCTCTCTCTCTCTCTCTCTCTCTCTCTCTCCCTCTCTCCCTCTCTCCCTCCCTCTCTCTCTCTCTGTCTCTGTCTCTTTATTGTTATATGTGTTTGTGAACATGTATGTGTGTATGACTTACATCATCAAACGTGAACATGGAATCCGTGTCTGGCTGAACACTTTTCATTCACGTCTGGGAGGAGCCAGTTGTGGTGGTTGCAAATGACATCATCAGTCATTGAAGCTGTTGGAATGCTAAGACAACATTCTTCACCCCAATGTAAACACTGATGGTTCCTTTGAGGGATGTCTTACATTGCAAGTCTGGGATTTAGTTTATAGGTCTGACAAGTGTGACCTTTAAAATAATGTATTTGCTATAAAAAGGAAAGAAAACTCTTTATAACTAAAATATACTGCCTACAAAATCAGTTTCCAGCAAGTAGTTTGATTACAATAAAAATAACACACCAAAATGAAACAGTTTACCTGTGATCAATTTAATGTGGTTGTAAAATGCTAATTATGAGAGAAAACACATTCAAGTTTGTGGTACCATCTATAAAACTTGGAGAGAATCTAACACTCAGTGATGTGTAGCACATATGTGCAAGCAGATGGCCAAAGTATTATTTTTAAAAACAGGACTTTTGCTGACAAAATACAGAATTGGAATGGTGTGACTGGAAAGCTAAGAGGATGTTATTTATGAGGCAGTTAGCTTATACGCTAACTGGATTCTGGCTAAATGGCAGCTAAAAAGGACTTAGTTTTTTTAGAAACTAAAAAGAATGTAGCTGCAGAAAGGAATGAGAAATGATTCCGAAAATATACTTATCTGTAATTTCCATCCTAGATGATTGCTTTCCAGGTCTTTCACTTTCTGGCAGCTATGAAAGACTGCTGTCTTCTGTTATATCAGATTTAGCATACATAAAATATTAACTTTGTCTTCTTGACACAAATTTGGGGTAAAGGAAGATGTAATTGTATAGTTAAACAAACAAATACAGAACGGATCCTCTGTAGAGATGAGATCATATAACAAACATTACATTTTATGTATTTCATATTTAATATGCTTTGACTGAAATAGATTACATTATTTTCCCTCCTCTTTTTCTCCCAATTATTTCTATAATCACTTGGGAATGCTGATGTACCTTTTTGAACTATATAAACTTTTGTTATATTCTCCCTTCTTATTATATTCAATTGAGATTTAGAAGAGATATGTATGCCTTCTTGAATTTAATATTAGGCTGAAAAATCAGGAATTATTTTGTACATATTTTATACTTCTAGTGAATTTTACTAAATCTGTGGTGCTTTGAAATAGATTCTAAACAATTGCAATTTCAAAGAGAAAAAAATTAGGGTTAATGAAACTTTAATTTCTCCTTCAGAGTAACCATTTTAAAAAAATATCATAATGTTTCCGTAAGAATAATCTCAAATACCAATTTTTGTATACAGTTGAATGAATCCAATAATAGCAATGTGACTATGAGTGTTTTTTGAGTTTTCTAATAACTACATTCATAAATCAATACAAAATATTCCCTGCATTTATAAATTTGACTCATATTTTAAGAAACTTATTAGAAGTTTCTAAGACGGCTCAGTTGTTAAGTGCACTGGATGATCTTGGTTCGAACCATGGTTCGAAAAACCAATTTCTAGCACCTCACACCAGAGTTGTGACTCCATCTCCAAGGATCTAGGGCCCTCTTTTTAATTCTATGGGAACCCACACATACAAACATAGACAGATATAAATATACATATAGATAAAATAAAATAAACTTTCCATAGAAGATATTTGTAGAAAATTACCTCAGTTTAATACACAAAGATATTTTTCTTTTGTTATATAGCATAATTATCTTTAAGTAAATATTCAGTAAATATCTATTCTTTACAGAGATAATAGTCAAAGAACTAAACAATATGTGCAAATGTTACAATAGAGTGAGCATTTTATGTATCAGTTATAATGCCAAATATTTGTTGATATTTTTAGAGTTTGTAAATAGGTAAGAATATATAATCAGAATTGTACAGTCTTGGATACCATGCATACTATTAGTTAATCTGGGCAGAAATGTCCTATGAACATATTTTTTTGGTAATAACGTTTTTGTCATATAACCATCAATGTGTGAATAGTTTATCCTTTACTGGAAGAAGTGACCCAAGTATACTATCATTGGTTGAAGAAAGAACAAGTCTAGGTCATAGTTCAAACTCAGAATAACAAGAACATTTCAGCTATGAGTCTCCGTTCACTAGAACACAGTTACTTTATACACAAAACATGGCCCTACCCCTCTAGAACACTGTCCCTATCACATCACAAAGCAATTAATTATATTTTTAGGCTATTATCTAGCACAAAGTGAATGAAAGCTTTTGTCAATGAAACAAATGCATTTATGAAAGTTATTGTAGCATTCCATCGTTTTGCCTTTTAAAATTCCAGTCTTCAAGAGGGTGAAGCAATTGAATTGTGATTTCAATTACTTTTCAGATCATATGGCCAGATCATATATGTATAAATAGTAAAGAGAAAGTAATACATTTCTAGGTAAACCATATTTGGAAAACTACTTAGGTTATAAAAGGATTAGTGTGAGCAAGAGATTTTTTAAAAAATATATTTAAATCTAATGTAAACAAATAAAAGTGTATTTTTATATATTTATATGTATATGCAACGATAATGAATATTTCATCTTTTTTATATCACCTGAGTATGCAGTAAATCTAACTATTTGCACGGTTATAGGAAAGGTTTACATTTGAAAACTCACACTGAGCAAAACCTCAATTCAGATATGATTAACCCTTTGCACTTGGTAGAATTATCCAAGCAGCCAGAACATATTGAAAAACTGATTGAAAAATAAACTTTAAACTTTTATTCTGCTCAAATTATTTGCATAAGAAGACTCTCTAAAGAAACCTGAAAGCTGTAGTATACAGTTCCCTCTTCTGCACAATGCAACCTATCATTTTGGTAATTGTTATTTAAGGAAGATTTTCCAGAAATTAGAGTGTTTTATTAATGAATAAATGCAGAATATTTTATTTCTTGTACTTTTCTGTCTAGTTTTATGCTGGAACCTCTACGTTGTCATTTTTTACTGAAACTCTTTATTTACTATTTACTACCAGGATTCCTTTTGATATATCTCACAGTTTTCCCAATAATACACAGAAAGCACTTCAACTTCAGTTAGTTATGGATAATGATCATATATAGACTACTAAAAATTACCTTCGATATAATCATGAGCATTGCATGCATGATTAACATTATTTTCCTGTTGCTTTACTGTGACAGAGTATAGAATATTTAAACAGAGCTGAAAATACAATACATGCACAGTCTGACACAGTTCCAGATTTGATCTTGTAAGCTCCAAAAGATGTAACTTCTAAAATATCTTGTCAAAAAGAGTATTTCTGTTACATGTAGACTTGTAATTGGTCACAATGAATAATGTTATTATATTATTCATTTAATATAATAATATTATGAGGAAGAACAAAAGTTAATATAATATTAATTTATTATCGGGTTTTGGGATATCCAATATTGGCTTGTCCTTTGCAAACAATGGAGAAAAAGTGAAGAAGTTCTCTTGTGACTTTCTGACTAACCCCAATAAAATACTCAATTTGAGATTTTGTAGCCAGAATGGTTGACACTGCTTCACATATATTGCTCTTTTCTTTCCATATTGGTGAAAACAAAGCCCAAAATTAGCAAGCCAAGAAATAATAGTAAGAAGAAATAGAATTGATTATGTTAAGGAGAGCATAGGATTTATTTCCAAAGCAATGACTTCATAAAAATAAAAAGGATATAGAAACATGGGTAGTGCATGCTAGGAGATTGTAGAATCATGTGTGACTCTACTTCTGAGGTCGGCACTATCCTGAGCATGCTCATTATAAAGTTACAGTTTACTTAGAGATTATGATGGAACATTTTGTGAGCATGCCTATGTCAAAGTCTAAGAGCAGGTGTTACTGTAGGATAAAATTATGAACTTGAACATTCTGTGGTATGCTCAGTCTGTGACATAAATTTGGTGCACTGGCTCTGAGTTTTCTCCAAGCCTTTTGAAAAGCAAAGAATGCTATTGTAAAAATATCTGAAAAAAGGACAAAAATAAATAACTGAATATTTTGATGAATACAGGAGTGTTCCTCTGAATGTGAGACCTCACTAATAGTAGTCCAGAAGTCACAAGTAATCACTAAGAAATGACATATCCATAAAGCCGCCATGAAAACTTACTGGAACAGTCTAACCTAACTCTGCTCTTTTATGGACTTTGTTTTATGCATGTTCTTAAACTTACAGTTTTCAATGTTTATTTGTGTTCTGTAGAACTATTTTGTAGTTGTTAGTATTAAATGATGATTTCTTGGAATCTTAGTAAGTCATAGGGCCTGAGAGCAGTTTTGAGATTCCAAAACCAGTATTTTATAAGCATATTCTTAAAAAGATGAACTTGAAAGTTTTAAGAAGATAGTAAAATTCCGAGGGCTAATATCCAAACTGTTTAGCTTTGAATCAGAAAAATGAATGTAATTATTAATTCATACAGAATTTGGTTAATTATTTAGGTAATTCCATGCTTTTTTAAAGAAATATTTATTAGTTTGTTAAAAAAAATAATCTTTTCAATATTGACTATATTAATATTGCATAAGCAAACCAAATCATTTTACCCTGAATGACCTGGATACTAGCTTTCAGTAGACGTACTTCACTAGTATAAATCAACTCTGGTCATGGGTGAGAGTTATTTGTCTAGTAAATGAGGGATGATAAAACAAGAAAGAGAAGATAAACACTGCAGTACTATTTACAGTTTGAGGTGGGGCTGCACCCCTGGAGACACTACATCCTGAGCCATCCCAGGAGATCCACTGCACTCAAAGCATTTGGTTAGAAGACTTTGGAAGTCTCACAGCTGCTGCTGGGAGCCCAGTGACTCCGGACAACACATCACCACCCAGCCCTCCCCTTCCCCCAGGCAGGAACTCTGGTGACTAAAATTTTTAGTAGCTTAAGACCTTAATTTAAAACTGGTAAGAACTGGCTTAAATGATATTTAAGTTACTTAAAGTTTCAAGTCTCAGTTTCATAGTATACGGTGAGGTTTCTTTTTTTATTAATGAATTTACATTGAGCAACTATCTTGGTAAAGTTATTTATTTCATCTGACCACAAGACATTAATAGCATTAAATAAATTACATATAGTAATTCAGTCTAATTCTCATAAACTTTCAAATTTTCTTTTTCATTCATGTATATGTACTTCTTTGTAATCTAGTAGATGTAATACTGAAGAATTAATAAAAAACTAAATAATAAAATAAAACAAAATAACAGTACAACAACAGGAAAACAAACAAACAAACAAATGATGTATCATATCCACCATCCCTTCACAAGACTATGGCCTGACCAACTGGATGAGACAATCGATGTCTAGCTGTAGCACTAAAATGGAGTCCAAGTTTGAACTACACAGACATATAATGTACTGTGTATTGAATTAAAACAAATCCTCTCCCTAATTTCACATGAAGTAGCTCTTTAGCATACTGCAAAATGGACTGATGATTATATTAAATACATTCACAGTACATTACATATTAGCCTTGGTCGAAATATGGAGAGGTTTCTATGCTGAAAATAGTCTTGATTCTGAGATTACATGTAACAGAATTCTGTGGCTACTTAAGGATGCAATTACTATGATATATAATGATAATTTTAAATAACCAAATATACTTAAAATATTTCATGATATTTAAATAAACCATTTGGAAGGCATTGGTGAGAAAAATACAACTCAAGTAAAATTTATCTTAACCAGGTTTAATTTTTGTCCCCTGAGTTAAATGATTAAGAGCTCTTTGAAAATTGGACATTTCTTAAAAGGCATTCCTAGTTATAGTTTCCCTAGAAGATTCTATTGAATCAATAACCATAAAACAAGAATCTTCTTCATGCAAAATGTTGGCATCAAATCAAACATATTTAAAAGATGCCACTGGCTAGGTATTCTCAGCAGGCTGCATGCTTTATAATTTCATTCAAGAATGAGATGAAACCCTCTCTTGAAAAAAAAAAGAAGAATGAGATGAACAAGCTTATATGAAGCCATGCAGACTTGAAACTTTTGTACTTTTGAAACTTTTTATTTATGTATCCTCAAGACTTGCTAGGAGACAGTAGAATAAAAGTATTAAAAAAAGTAAAAGGAAGCAATTCTTTTCAATATTCTCTTGCAAACTTATATTTTCTTTTTAAATATTTACAAATATTCTAACAAATGTTTTATCTTTGTCAGCTTCATTATGAGAATTATTTATATATTTATATTATATTTATATTCTGATATATAAATATATTATATTTTTATATTTATATATTATATATCCATATTATATTTATATGATCACATTGAAACCATGGAAATGTTATTTCTTGGCTTTCATTTTGGAGCATATCAACCATCTATCTAGAGGGTATATATAGCTAAGGCTCCCGTCTTTCTGATGGTTCACTACAAAAGGTACTGTGCTGTGCTGTTGGAATATGTTTAATTACTTTATCTTTTCAGAGAGTATGAACCTTAATATGATGCAAAATCACCTTCCCACTCTATGACAGGGAAAGGAACCAAAATTCTGTTATTTCCTCAGGTACTTTTTGTGACAGTTCAGAGTAGTACTCTAATATTCAACCTGGCAGTAATTCTTTCCTCGTATTAATTTCTTGTCTTATTCAACATGACCTCTAATGCAACTATACACCAGCTTCCTAGTGAACATCTTTTGACTATACCTACTCTACATCTGCATCTACATCTACATCTACATCTACATCTACATCTACATCTACATCTACATCTACATCTACATCAACTCTAAATCCACTCCTCAATTATACAACAGTGGAGGAATATTTCACAGTGGGTACTTATGATCATAGATTTTGATAAAACAGAGAATGGGATTCTGAGAAAATGCAATAGAATAATGGTGGATGAATAGAACAGCTCTTGTTATAAACACTCGAAATTTATTTTTATTATTTAAAATTTATGTGTGTGTGTGTGTGTGTGTGTGTGTGTGTGTGTGTGTGCGCACGCGCGCGCATGAGTACAGATTTCCTAATTGGCCACAAACACTGAACCCCACTGAAGCCAAAGTTCTGGATATTTGAGTTTGAAGCAAGAAAAGCAGGAAAAACTCAGGTTGCAACTCCACTTACTTCAGCTACTGATAAACATCTCTCTAGCTGCTCTTTGTGGGGCGCGCGTCTCTCGCCGGCAAGAAGACGCGCGGACACGCGGTAGGCTTCGTCTACAGTTCAACTTTATTGTTGTTGTTGATAGAGAAGGAAGAAGGAGAACCGCGCGGGGGCCAACATGGCGGCGTTATATAGTCC
>CM052705.1:95909006-95967126 GCA_028551405.1 Uromys caudimaculatus | reverse complement strand
CTCTCTCTCCTCTCTCTCCTCTCTCTCTCTCTCTCTCTCTCTCTCTCTCTCTCTCTCTCTCTTTCTTTCTCTCTCTCTCTTTCAGACAGAGTATGTAGCCATGGTTGTCTTTTAACCCACTATATAGCCCAGGATAACCTTAAAACAGATCTGCATGGCTCTGTCATTCAAGTGCTGGGATTAAAGGTATGAGTCTATTTGCCTAGCTCTCAAGACATATTTTGTAAAGGTGGACAATTAGACAATTACTAACTCCTATCACTTCAGCAAGTTGATGCTCTGAATATAGCAGTTCTGAAAGCCCTGCACAAGAATAATTTTAAAATGGTACCATATTCACTGTTTCATCTTCTCAACGAAGCTGTCCAAATCTTTGTGGTGTGCCTGGAGCAATGAAAATATTCAATGAGAGCTGGTTAATAAAATAAATAATTGGAGCAATAATTATGATTAACTATTGATACCAGGTCTTGCCCCTAATCTACATAATTTTCATAGCATGTTAAGCAATGCTTAAGACTATCTTGTCCTGAGAGTCCATCTGACAAGCTGCTTTGTACTCCATTTTGGGTACTAAGGATATCTGTGAATTCAGGTTGTTGTATGAACAGTGCCATATATCCAGCACTTCCAACTTGACATGGATTGTTAAATGACTCTTTCCTGGAATAGAAAATATACTACCTTGTAAATGTGTTGTGATGAATTGGGATTGAAGGAACCCATGGCCACACTAAAATCTCATCAGGTAAACCATTCCTTAGACCTTGTCAGATATACCAAACCAGATGAGGTTGGCTCTTCCTTGGAACCTGGAATCACAAAGATGTGAACATTTACAAGTGATGGTCAAGGACCTATATCACCCTTCACTTCAACACTTAGTGTATGCTTCAATGGACTAATAGGCAGAGAACATCCAATTTTTCCAGGAGTTTGGCCCTGTCTCCTGTACTGTTTATGAGTCAGCTTGAATTACCTACCTTCTCATAATCCTCCAGTTTGACCATGAGAACTTGTCCATCAGCTACCTGTCAGTTCTTCTGGAACTAGTCCTTCACCTCAGAAGCTGGACTTAACCTGTCAACTCTCCTCCTACTTGTCACTTGACTCCACCAGCAGAAAAAAACAGCACATGCTGTAACCAGGGCTTCTCTGGAGAGTAGGAATATCAGATCAATAACTAACAATGAATCCATTGTGAATTTTAAGTTTATTGTTGTTCAGTAAATTCTGACCTTGGAGAAAAACTTAAATATGATTAAATCTATATCCTTTTGATCCTCTTTCCAAGAATTTACTATATGAAATTAGTCTGTTTCTTGAGAAAACAAACTTTCCTCATGACTCACTTCAGTTTCGAGTTTGATGTTTCTTTTGCTTTTAAATCCTCAAAAACAGTTGTTAAGTGTCAAAGGTTGATTGGGGGGGGGCTGAGGTCTGGTGGTAATTTAGCTACTACATGAGGTATGTTCTTATCTCAACTGATCAACAGATATCAGTCACTGTTATCAACAACCACACAGCAGCTCTAACAATACAGAAGTGCCATGCTCAAATGTTAGTAGTGTCAGATGCGGTGACATATGGATATAATGCTAACACATGGGGCCAGAAGTAGGGCTTTAAGATTTAGGGATAGAAACCATAGTGAGATATTGTGTTAATGCATAAACATAATTAAAAATATTAAAAAATTATGCTGCTGAGGCAGAGGAAAAGATGAGGGAGGAATAGGACTGAAAGAGAACAAGAGATAAAGGGAAGAAGGGAAGGTGGGAAAACTCTAAGAATGTCTTACTAAAGGCTGTAAAGTTAGTGGGAAAACATGCCAGCCAAGGAAAGTTGCATTTTCTCACCATATACTAGCCACAGGTACCTGGAACTGCCTGTGTTTATTATTCCAGGTCCAGAAGCACTCCAAAGTGTTGTGTTAATCCTAAACACTCCTTTGGGGAGAAATTTAAGTTGATCATGAGACATGGCATGCAGAGGTAGATACAGCCTCAGTTAAAACAGAGCAGAAGAAAACTTCAACCATGCAAATGAGGTAATGTGCTGTCACTGTCACCCAAATGCTGCTGCCCTATGTGTAATGTATCCTCACCTTCTGTCCTAGTTAACACTTTTTCTCTGCATCCTTTAGCCTATGGCTTGGGAAGGACAGCTTTTTATAATGACCTGCCTCTGCTTCTGTCACTCTCCAGTTCCTTGTTTTGGAACACAAGACTCTGGAAAATCTTCTGAGGTTTCCTACTGTGACCTAATATCTCCTGGTATCACATTTGTTAAAAAATATTTTTCCCAGTAGCAAGTTTTATTGTAGTTTGTGGACATTTGAGTTGAAAGTATTATTACACAGCCTCAGGGCCATGTGATGACCAAATTTTTGCTGTTGTTGCTTTTTGTTACTTCTTGTACCTTTTAGATCCTATTCAGAAAATAACCTTGTACTGAAGATCAATACGATCCTATCAGAAGCAAATTAACTTACACCAAGGATTTCCTTCATCCCAAGTCTACTCATTTTCTGGAATATAACTCCAGGATATTTTTTCCCAGTTCATAAAATGATTCCAACCTTAAGAAAAGGGTTTATGATGTCCAATCATGCCTGATAGTCTTTTGTTTTGAAATAAGGCACTAAAATGCAAAAGTACCATAGGAAGATGCTGGATGACCATTTATCACGATACAAACAAATATACTTTAACAGTAATGGTATGCCTACATAGTGAGCTTTGCAAAGCTGTATTGTTCTTGTGTGGAGAGAAGTACAGCAGAGAACTTTTGGCTTCCCTAGCTGGTCCTGGTTGCTCCTGCTGCCTCATGCTGATTGGGAAAAGGCCTGGCATTTCCTGCTAGATGGGGCCACCACTGCTGATTCATGTTTGTGCTCCTAACACAACTAAACTAGAACGATCATATACTGAGAGAGATTAAAACTGCCCCAAGGAACTATTTCTAAACAGGTCCACATCCCCTTATCCTATTTACCATCTTTTCTCCCCTATCATTGCACAATGGGTTATAAGAGGAGGGAAAAAATTAAAAACCCCTTATTAAAGTAGATTTAAAAAAAACTAATCTACATAAATGTTAAAAAGTAAAAATCATTTTAAAACTTACAAAATAGAAAACTTGTCTGCATCCCTCTATTTCAGATTTCCTCCATATTATATATCTCTGGTAGATGAGTTTGAACTGATATATATAAAGAATAAATAGGTCTGCATTCCTATCCCTACATAGATACCATTCCTTCACACCTGTCTCTTTGCCATTGCAATAACTGAGATGTTAATCACAAAGTCAGTTCAATCCTTAGTCAATTAAATCCTTTCTTGTAGCCAGAGAAATTGTAAAGTTTTGGCATATTTTTCAATTTGTTTTAAATAAATTCAAATCCTCAACTAATATTCTGCCATAATACCAGGTTATGAAGAAATCAGCCACCAGTTTCCACTGGCCAAGTCAGAGATAAGGAATTTGTTCATTCTCTGTTAGGTCATGGACTCAAGTCTCCAGCATTAAAACCCAAACAAAACAAACCATAAAAAGTAAAAGCAAAGATCTCCTGGTTATGTCCTTACATCTGTACCCTGTTTCACAGGTTCTGATCATCAGATAAACAGCAGCTCCAACTCTTGATAGTATATAATTCTCTGTTTAAATTCTACAAACACTTTGTTTAGCTCTGTACCCCATTTTTATGGGGTTATTTGATTCTCTGGAGTCTAACTTCTTGAGTTCTTTGTACCTATTAGATATTATCCCTCTATCAGATGTAGGCTTGGTAAAGACTTTTTCCCAATTTGTTGGTTGCCGTTTTGTCCTATTGACAGTGTCCTTTGCCTTACAGAAGCTTTGTAATTTTATGAGGTTCCATTTGTCAATTCTTGACCTTAGAGCATAAGCCATTGGTGTTATGTTCAGGAAAATTCCCCTATGCCCATGTGGAATAGCAAATGGTCAAGAAGCATCTAAAGAAATGTTCAACATCCTTAGTCATCAGGGAAATGCAAATCAAAACAACCCTGAGATTCTACCTCACACCAGTCAGAATGGCTAAGATCAACAACTCAGGTGACAGCAGACACTGGCAAGGATGTAGAGAAAGAGGAACACTCTTCCATTGTTGGTGGGATTGCAACCTCGTACAACCACTCTGAAAATCAGTCTGGCTGTTCCTCAGAAAACTGGACATAGTATTACCTGAGGACCCAGCTTTAACACTCCTGGGCATATACCCAAAAGAATCTCCAACATATAACAAGGACACATGCTCCACTTGGTTAATAGCAGCCTTGTTTATACTTGCCAGAAGCTGGAAAGAACCCAGATGTCCTTCAGCAGAGGAATGGTTACAGAAAATGTTGTACATTTACACAAGGGAGTACTACTCAGCTATTAAAATCAATGAATTCATGAAATTCTTAGGCAAATTGATGGAAGTAGAAAATATCATCCTGAGTGAGGTAACCCAATCACAAAAGAACACACATGGTATGCACTCACTGATAAGTGGACATTAGCCCAAAAGCTCGGAATACTCAAGATACAATTCACAGACCACATGAAGCTCAAGAAGAAGGAAGACCAAAGTGTGGATGCTTCGGTTTATATTAGAAAGGGGAACAAAATACTCATGGGAGTAAATATGGAGACAAGTATAGAGCGGAGTCTGAAGGAAAGGCCATCCAGAGACTACCCCACCTGGGGATCCATCCCATATACAGTCACCAAACCCAGACACTATCATGGATGCCAGGAAGTGCTTGCTGAAAGGAGCCTGATATAGATGTCTCAAGAGAGGCTCTGCCAGAGCCTGACAAATTCAGATGTGAATGCTTACAGCCAACCATTGGACTGAGCACGGGGTCCCCAATGGATGAGTTAGAGAAAGGACTGAAGTAGCTGAAGGGGTTTGCAACCCCATAGGAAGAACAACAATATCAACCAACCAGAACCCCCAGAGGTCCCAGGGACTAAACCACCAATCAAGGAGTACACATGGAGGGACCCATGGCTCCAGCTACATATGTAGCAGAGGATGACCTCGTCAGGCATTAATGGGAGGAGAGGTCCTTGGTCCTATGCAGACTCGATAGATGTCCCAGTGTAAGGGAATACGCTGGTTGGGAGGTGGGAGTGGGTCGTTGGGTGGAGGAACACCCTCATAGAAGCAGGGGGAGAGGGGAATGGGATAGAGGGTTTCCAGGAGGTGGTAAAACCCAGAAATGGAATAACATTTGAAATGCAAATAAAGAAAATGTCCATTAAAAATAAAATAATAAAAGCATTGCATTAAAATAAATAAATTTTACAAACCCTTCTACTGGGCCATTCATACATTTCTTCATACTGAACATTGTTGACCAAGATCCCTTAATATTGTAATAGTGGTTTAATGGCTGTTTAATTACAAAGCAGTGGAGGCTGGATAAACTTAGCATGTCCATTTGTGTTTTCACTTTTTTCATTGTGTCTCTCTTTCATTATCTCCTTCAGTATCTAATTTTTGACAATCTGAAGAATATATAGTTGGATGTGTAAATCTCTTATACTTAAATTTGGAAATTTAGAGGAACTTCTTGCCATTTTAACCAATTATTTTTTGGCTATCATATGTTACTACATATTTTCACATGATAAAGTGTTTATAATATAGAGCTGGAGACATAGCTCACATGCTAATAGAGCTTTTTGTTCGCCCAGGGGTACTAAGTTTCATTATCAACATTTAAGTAGAGTGGGCTCATGACAGACTCTAACTCCAGCTCCTGAGGATCACACACTCTTTTTGTCTTCTGTAAGTACAAATAAAATGTTCCATATTCCCACATAGACATAAACACACATGCACGCACACACACACACACACACATGCACAACACAAATAAATAAATATAAAAATAACTCTTTAAAAGAGCCCATGATTTATTATCTCATGAATATTATGACATTTTCATCATTAGCATTCTATCTATAATCACTACTTCATTTCATCAGTTAGCGTTTAATTTTAAACACCTGGTTTTCTATTGTTTGCATGTCTATTTTTTCCTGGGCTATTATGCCATTTTTAGGATATTCTCACAAGTTCTTTGATCGTCCCAGTTTGACTAGAGACTTTGTAATTAATTCAACCCATCCAAGTATCTTTCAAAGCTAAGTGAGAAGCTTATACAGCACCTGCCTTGCATATGTTTTGAGGTTTCCAGCACCAAGGTATCAATTATACCCACATAGAAGCTATCATGGTGCTGTGTTGTTCAACAGTCATCTTTCACAAGACAATATGCAAATAAGTACAGGATGTGAGTTCACAAAGTAGATGCAGATGCTATTATTAATGTCAACTAAATGTGGCAGAGAAGAATGAGACAGTCAGATACTATTGAGTTCCTGAAACACAGAATCACTAAATGGAAGTCAGGATCATCACTTCTTTTTCTAAATTTGGAAAAATCATGTTACAGCAGCCATAGACGATAACAATGGGTACATACTCAGAATTTGCTCTTCACACATTTAAAACTTTGACTCCCATGTAGTTGGTACTCAGCACACTGATGCTGAAAATCAAGAGTGTCATAATGAGGTCGTTGGACATAGAATTGGAGAGAGGTCCCTACATTTTAGGGGGAAAGTAACAAAGTCATTACTCAAAGAACCCATTAGAAGTACAATTACCTGCGGGCTAATTTCTGCCCTTATGGCTAATTGCAGACAGAAGAATTTGAATGACAAATGGAATAACTCCTCAGAAATGCATCTTTTCCTAGTACTTTACTTAGGATTTGATAACCTACAGCCATTCTATATCATGAGCTATTAATCAATATAATCCTGATAATTTGAGCTACATTTGTGTTTTTTTCTGGCTTTTTAAACTGTAGTATTTAATGTGCTTCAATTTTACTTTCTTTTCCTAGCCACTTCATACTAGTAGTATGTCCTTAACTTATTGATATGCTGATTATAGAAATTCATTATGTCACGAAATAAAAACCTGTGTATTTATAGACAAACTGAAGAAAAATGCAAACTGTGTCTATTAGAATATACATTGCATATACATTATAGGTAATTGAAAATTATATTTAGTATAACATCAAAAATATGTTATACTTATTACCACAATTCATTCTTACTAAGTTCTTCACTGACTTATATCTTAAAAATATGATGATCATATAAATTCTTATTAAAATGCAACTCTGAGGTGTGTCTTCTGTTTTATATTTCTTAAAATATTGTTTTAAATATGGCTATTTTACACATTTTTGAAAATGAGGATTTCATAGCTTTGTTTGCAATATATTAACAATATCATCTAATTTGGCAAACCAGAAAGACAACATAATTCTATGGAATATCAGCTATAGATATTTTATTTCATTTCCTTTAAGAATTTTAAAGTTTCATAACCTCATCCCTGACATAAGATGTATCAATTATATGAATTAAACATGCCCAAGAAAAGGCTATTTTCTCTCAAACATAGAATCATAGTGTTTTCTTTTTATCACAGCATATCAAAATTCTAAGTTACTTAAGATCAAGGCTAAAGATAAAGGTATTTATGCAGCCAATAAAGAAAAAGGGACAATGACATTAAAGAGAGCATCTTGAATGTATGTAGTAGGACTGGATGGAGGATAACGAAGGAGAAAATGATATAATCTCAAAAAATAGAAGAAGCAATTTTAAAAATGAATTATCTTTAAGTTCTTCCTTTATTTCATATCCTAAATATCCATATCTATATCTACCCACTGCACTTAGTATGATTATACTAAACTTCCTGTCATTCTTTGCTGGTAGACTGCAGTAGGTACAAATTATACCCATCCTTTAAATGATTGACTACGTTATTGGCTATGTTATGGCCTATGCTCTTTATTTGATATTTTATAATCCAAATCTATATCAAAGTTGTCATCCTGGGTTTAACAGTGAGACACTGAGGAACAAACTGATACATTAGTTATAACAAAAATAAGATCAAGAACTAACACCACACTTTTTTGCCATGAAAAGCATGACAAAGCAATTGAATTAAGTTCCGACTTCCATCTTCCCCTCTCTACTTTAGGTACTAAAGGACTGACTTCCACACTACTGCTCAGAATAACTTCCATGAAATGTCTATGCTTTCAGTTGTTGATATTTTAAGGCAAACTTTACTACTGACATATATCTATCAAGGAGCAGACAGTTGGACTACATAAATGTTCACTCGCATCTCTCAGTTCTTTATATTTGCTTGGCAGGTACCCTTCAGGGAAATACAGGTATCAATGACAAACAGAATATGTTTCTCTATTTGCAGAACAGATTTACCTGCATACGTTTGGAAATCATTAATTATGCATCCTGTCATAGTTTTAAGGGCCTTTTACTTCATTCCCTGATTGCTATATAAATGATCTGCTACCTGCTAGCTCTCTTACAAGAATGCAAAACATTACTGAGAAGTAATAAATGGCCATATACATAGAAATGTTCTCTTTGTAAAACAAGATACTGATTACATGGGCTAAAAATAGTGAAATGTAATATTAAAACAGAAAAATGCTGATGTCCCGACAGATGGGTTAATATAATGTATTTTACTGAAATTGATTGCAAGTTGAGATTTCTTGTTTTCAATTAAAATGACATGATTCTGGGGAATATTGATCATGCTGCACTGCATACTATAATTTTTCAATTCTTATTCATAATTCTTACTGGAAACAAAAACAAAAAGATCAATTTAAAAAGGATTTAAGCTATTTGTTATTTTATCATTACATTCTAGGAAATGTACTACTTTATAATTACTAATTAAAGCACCAAAATAAAATATTTGCTTGTCACTTACTAGTAATTACTTAAAGTTGATGAACTTGTCTTGGGATTTATAGCATTTCAAAGTAGCTGTCAGAGAGTAGAATTGGGAAATTAATTTTCATTACTAATGCAAACTTCAACTACACTTCATCCCAAGAACTATGAGACACATAAATATGATAAATATATTCACAGATTGTACCAAAGGCATCAAATAAAACTATTACTAACTACATCTTTTAGGAATGTCTTCTTTTCCATTCAATTGCAGTCAGCTTTGTTGACTTTGAAAATATTCATTATCAAGTTGAGAGATGACCTCAGGCCAGATCTGCATAATGGTGTTAAACAAAGGGCTTACTGCAATTCCTGAGGTTTGACAAAATAATTTTTATGGCAAAAGAAGTCATGAAATTCAGTGTTCTTCTATATCACGAAAGTGCCTTTTTGTTTGTAATATTCTTTCAGTTCCTCATGCCCCATCAGCTATGAGACTTCATGAAATAAGTACACTCTACTACTGTTTCTTTCTTTGAAGGGATTTTTTTGGGGAAAATTATAGACTTTGAATTAGCAAATGCCATCTCTAAATAATAGGAATCTTTAAGACCTAATCTACAAAGTCACACGTTTGCTTCTTTTAGTGCTCCTTTTGTTTGTTTGCTTATTTATTTTGAGACAATTCTCACTGTATGCCTCTGATTGGTATAAAACCTGCTTTGTATACTTGGATAAACTTAAAATCACAGAGATTCATCTGTCTCTGCCACTAGAACATTGGGTAAAGTCATTTGCCACCACAACCAGCTTCTATTTTGATTAAGAAGTAGAGAGTGTTACAATATTACTTAATGAGAGTAAATTAAATATTTCCAAGTTTCTTTGTAAATAGACCAAAATTAAAAACAGCCTATTCTAAATCATTCTTTGTGTACTCAGTTTCTTTCATTTATGCATGGCAGTAGTCTCAAAAGCATAGACTGAAGAGGGAAGGTAACTGCTTTTAATTTACTAGGAGTTGATAAAGCTTATTTAGAAAGGCATTAAGATGTTTTGTATTTTTCAAATTCATGCATGCAAAGAACCATCCTGTTTTCTAATATTTTGTGACACAGACAGCTTCTGCTCTATTACTATTGACTGGATAAATACAAAATGAGTCCAAGAGTTTTCATATTAACATAATATGATATATATATATATATATATATATATATGCACATAACCCATATGATTGCCACTTCAAAAATAATAAAAAAAAAAAAAAGTTGTCTTTTTTCAGTGGATGGTTTTAGCTTCTTTGTCAAAGATCAAGTGACTGTGGGTTCATTTCTGGGTCTTCAATTCTATTCCATTGATCAACCTGCCTGTCACTGTGCCAATACCATGCAGTTTTTATCACTACTGCTCTGTAGTACAGCTTGAGGTCAGAGATGTTGATTCCCCCAAAAATTCTTTTATTGTTGAGAATAGTTTTGTTTTGTTTGTTTGTTTGTTTGTTTGTTTTTTTATCATGGTCGTTTTGTTATTCCAAATGAATTTGAGAATTGCTCTTTCTAAGTCTATGAAGAATTGAGTTGGAATTTTGATGGGGATTGCATTGAAGCTGGAGATTGCTTTTGGCAGAATGGCCATTTTTACTATATTAATCCTGCCAATCCATGAGCATGGGAGATCTTTCCATTTTCTGAGGTCTTCTTCAATTTCTTTCTTCAGAGACTTGCATTTTCAACAAATGGTGCTGGTTCAACTGGAGGTCAACATGTAGAAGAATGCAAATTGATCCATTCCTATCTCCCTGTACAAAGCTCAAGTCCAAGTGGATCAAGGTCATCCACATAAAACCAGATAAACTGGATCTAATAGAAGAGAAAGTGGGAAAAAGTCTCAAACACATGGGCACAGGGGGAAAGTTCCTGAACAGAACACTAATGGCTTTTGCTCTAAGATCAAGAATCAACAAATAGGACCTCATAAAATTGCAAAGCTTCTGAAAGGCAAAAGACACAGTCAATAGGACAAAACAGCAACCAACAGATTGGAAAAAGACCTTTACCAATCCGACATCCAATAGAGGGCTAATATCCTATATATACAAAGAACTCAAGAAGTTAGACTCCAGAGAACCAAATAACCCTATCAAAAAAGGGGGAACAGAGCTAAACAGAGAATTCTCAACTGAGGAAACTCGAAGGGCTGAGAAGCACCTAAAGAAATGTTCAACATCCTTAGTCATCAGGGAAATGCAACTCAAAACAACTCTGAGATTCCACCTCATACCAGTCAGAATGGCTAACATCAAAAACTCAGGTGATAGCAGATGCTGGTGAGGATGTGGAGAAAGAGGAACACTCCTCCATTGCTGGTGAAATTGCAAGCTGGTACAACCATTCTGCTAATCAGTTTGGCAGACCCTCAGAAAAATGGACATAATATGACCTGAGGACCTAGCTATACCACCCCTGTGCATATACCCAGAAGATGCTCCAACATATAATAAGGACACATGCTCTACTATGTTCAGAGTAGCCATATTTATAATAGCCAGAAGCGGGAAAAAACCCAGATGTCCCTCAACAGAGGAATGGATACAGAAAATGTGGTACATTTACACAATGGAATACTACTCAGCCATCAAAAACAATGACTTCATGAAATTCACACGCAAATGGATGGAACTTGAAATATCATCCTGAGTGAGGTAACTCAGTCACAAAAAAATGAACATGGTATGTATTCACTAATAAGTAGATATTAGCCCAAAAGTTCAGAGTACCCAAGATTCAATTCACAGCAACCTTTGGACTGAGCATGGGGTTCCATATGGAGGAGTTGGAGAAGGGACTAAAGGAGCTGAGGGAGTTTGCCGCCCCATGGAGGGATCAAAAGTGTCAACTGGCCTGACCGCCCGGTACTACAGGAGACTGGACCACCAACCAAAGAATACACATGGAGGGACCCATGGTGCTGGCCACATATGTGGCAGAGGAGGGCCTTGTTGACCATCACTGGGAGGAGAGGCCCTTGGGTGTTGAGGGTGTTTAAAGGCCCCAATATAGGGTAATGCAAGGGAGGGAAGATAGTAGTGGGTGGGTGGGTGGGTGGGGGAATATCCTCATAGAGAGAGGGAGAGGGGGGATGTAGGGTTTCCAAAGGGGAGACCTGAAAAGAGGTAACCATTTGAAATGTAAATAAAGTATCAAAAATAAAAAATAAAAAATATTAAAAATAATAAAAGAAGAAAAAATAAATTCATGCTAAGATTTAAAAGAATTTCTAATTTTAATAAGAAAAATGAAATAAAATAGAGAAATATAAGAACCTTCACAAAGAGATTTCAGTGGTTGGAAGGAGACAATGGAGCTAATTTAGAAAAATATTAAAAGGTGTTTGGCATTTTTCAAGTTCATACTGGCAAAGAAGCATCATGTATTCTAGCATCCCATGACACATATAACTCCTACTCAATTACTATTGATTGACATCTTTAATAATAAACACTTCTTAATTTCAAAATTACCATTATTTTTTTAAAATATAATTTTCATAATATTAAAACAATATGATTGCCCACAAATGTGCTAAAAATGATGATATCAATGAATATAGCAATCTTGATTATGAAAACACATGGACCTCAACCCAACACAAAGAACTACAAGCAACTGAGAGGTGGTCTTCTCTAGGGAAGAGCACACAAATTGGTTGTCCGCTAGCAAATGTTTAGCACAGAAAACATACAAACATGTAGCATTATATGTTCTGAACTGTTTATATTTAGGAATGTAGGTATTACATACGCCTATATGGATGGAATAAAATTAGTAAGAAAAGAAATTAAACAACTAAGAACTATATCAAAACTAAAAACCTATGACCAAAGCAATTATTTTAGAATATTAATTGAAAAATCTTACATTTAAGTTTAATTAAAAATTAAAGACTTAAAAATCTTGTATTTAATGATGTTAACACCCAAATAATAAACTGAGAATTAAAGAATAAATAAATGTGATAACAGAGATAAAAAAACATCCATGTTATGAAATAAGGTAGCAGGAGTAGAGGGTTGACTTAGTGGTAAAGAGTGATTTCTGGCCGGGCGGTGGAGGTGCACGCCTTTAATCCCAGCACTCGGGAGGCAGAGGCAGGCGGATTTCTGAGTTTGAGGCCAGTCTGGTCTACAGAGTTCCAGGACAGTCAGGGCTACACAGAGAAACCCTGTCTCGAAAAACCAAAAAAACAAAACAAAACAAAAAAAAGAACGATTTCTGTTCTTTCACGGGACATGAAGACAATTCCCAACAACTACATCAAAATTTCACAACCTCCTGTAACTACGTCACAAGGTGATCTGTTGCCTCTTGGCCTAACAGAAAAAGAAATACAGCACAGATATGCATAAATAAGAAAGTGCTGCTATAATAAACACATTAGTTATCTTCACTAGCAATTCCATATTTTATATATGTGTGAGACTATATATATATATATATATATATATATATATATATATATATATAGTCTGACATAAACTTATGTATTTATTGTCAAACATTTTAAAACTAAAGAATTATTTACCTAGATTTATTAACAACAAACTGCATAGAATTTGAGGATCTCAACTAATTGGAAGTGGTAAGCTCCATTTCTATAATAAAATTACCATTAGCTATGTTTCTTGGGCAATGCTACATGAAGATGTTGCTAACACATGGTGTTTTAGAAGACAGGAAATACTTTCCATATGTCTTACACATGATTCATTGCTAAATCTATAAAATAACCTAAACCAAATATTCACATATTTGTTGAATAGTATTATTTTATAAGCAGGACATCTTAATAAAAAGTTCCCAGCATGATTATCTTTGTATTTACATGTGGATTTATAGCATGCCTTATACGATAGCCAAGTTAACATGGGAAGGATACAGAACTTTTCCACTTAGAATAGTCTTCATAACAGTTGAGGACTGTGAAAGAAAATCTGAGTAGCTCAGGTAATGGATTCTTGTCTGCTCTCCTAGAATAAGCCAGTTATATGAGGAGGTTGAAGCATCCCCAAAGGTGATGGGTTGATGGCATTCAAGTACTTTTAGAGTGTCACTTTAAAGGCAGAAGAAAGGAATTCAAAGAGAACTTGTCTCTCCATTTGCAGTTCTTCAAGTACCTTCTGCTGAAAATAATCAATAGAACAACAGCATAGTTTTAAGCAGTATGTTTCAAATGGCTTCATGGTCATGCACAGTTGGATTAGGGGTTGCATATTCTGATGTCTAACGTCTGTTTCTCTTTCTCTTTTTGTGTTAAATCATTATTTTTATACCTTTATTAATTCAGAGTACAGTTAACTCATAAATTATATAATGAAATGACAGAAATATAATGAGATAGAAAATGAAGAAAAGATTGTTTATTGTATTGTTAGCCTTCGGTTCTTTTTTAAAAAGATATATCAATTATATTTGTGCATTGTAATACACAGTTGAAATAATGTTTTCAATTTATGTAATTTATGAGCCTCTGTCTTATTTTATAAACTTACCAGTTTTGCCCTTATAAATGAAGACTCGCAGTAATTATAAATGTCAGCAAAACCATGGATGTGAAATTATATTTTATTCTAAAACAAGTGGATAATTGTAAAAGAAAACTAGAATCAAATAAAACAAAGTACTCCAATGAGGTTTGGGGAAATTATTGCGAATATATTTATAACTAAATGATCATTAAGTGACAGGAACTATCCTGGTAATTTTTCAAAAATATAATTAATAAAGAAACATTCTTCATTTGACAAATTGAGTAATAATTTTCCCAGCAGTTTTGAAAGAGCTGATTTCCATATAATTCTGCGTTGATTTAGGTGAAGAACTCTGCAAGACTAGGGTATTTCACAGTCTACAAATATGTCCATCCTCCCATCTGTTAAATTGTTAAACTGGTAACAATATCTTTATTCCAATCATCTCATTTTTCATTTACAAGAAAAAAAAAGATTAGTAATTATAAGGAAGATGATTTCTCTTTTACATATACCTCCTTTTATTAATCTCCCCAAAATAATCACAAGTTTTGAGTTACTAAAAGCTAAATGACAGTCTGCAATTGATGCCAAAATGTTTCCGATTATCATGCTTTGAGTTTATAAAGAATTCTGGAATTTGATAAGAAAATTTAAAAGGGACAGGGGATTTCCCCAAATCTATATCTGTGTATCAGAGATAGAAGGTGCTGGTAAGCAGAGATACAATCTGTAATTTTAGAAAAATTTGCACACTTAACAAGGACTGCTTCTCATGGCTATGGCATCATTTTTACTTTACTAAGATTCATCATCATTGCCAGGATCAGTCTTTGCTTCTGTTGTAGTCAGATGACTGGGTAGAGTGCAATCTAACAGACTTTACAGAAATGTGAAATTAAGCTAAAAAGAAACATGACATTCAACTGGGGTGGAGTGTGATCCTAATCAAACCCTGGGCCAAGCCCTTTGCATGAGTTTTTTTCTTTTTCAATAGGTCTGTGAAAATATCTATATTTACAAGTATGAAATTCAATGTAAAAATGAAATGGCTCCAGGATCACACGGTTAATTGATGAGTTAGAATTCGTGCACTGACATCTATTTCTGAAGACAATTATTCCCTACTCCCTTTATTAGAATTAATAATGGTGATATTGTATTAACTTAAAAAAGCAGTGACATACATGTACCCTTTTTCTTGTATCATTATATTAAGTTTAGAATCCCATTTTTTCTATATTTTATTAATATTAGGCTTTGCTTTGGCTTTTTAAAAATGAACACTGTCTTGATAATATCCCATTTATAAGCATCCTTGGACTCATTTTGAACATGGATAATCACTGCATTTGGATGACAATTACACCATTAGCCCCATGGCACTAGTGTGCTACAGATTCACAATGACTTACTACTGAGAATAGACATAGTTCCATCATAGGAATTAAGCAGAGGGATCTGAAACTATAAGAGTCCATGATTATACTACAGTAGTTTCATAAAATCCAGACCCAAGAAGATAATAGATATATCAGACTGAGGAAAATCTTTTATTTCAGCGACATGAATAGGTTGAAAACTAACAATAAAACAGTTCCCCACCAATCTGAAATCTGACTACCCATTTTGGGCATCAGAGAGGCAGAGAATGCCCAACTCTTCCTGGTGATTTAGTTAGCTTTTTCACATCTATTGATGTATCCTATTGAAATTGCAATTTGCCTACTTTTTGCACTGCTGGACCTGCTGTTTATCAAGGTCCCTAGGTCTGTTACCTAGAGCATTTGCAACCCCTTGTCTCTGTAAAATGATAGATAGGTAGATAGATAGATAGAAAGATAGATAGATAGATAGTTAGATAGATAGATAGATAGATAGATAGATAGATAGATAGATAGATAGAGGTAGATGATAGCTATGTAACTATTATCACTAGATAATAGATAGACAATAGATCATAGATGATAGATATATATTGATAACCAGAGACAGACAAATAAATGATAATAATAGACAGATGAATGATAATAGATAAATAACAGATAGATGATATATACATTTATCTATCTATCTATATGGATTACAGATAGAAGACAGATATATATAAATACATAACAGATTATATATATATAATTATATATATAATTTACTGTGTGATGTGTGATTTGAGACTTACTATTAGTGATTCAAATTGGTATTAAATGTACGTTGGCTCAGACAGTACTATCTTTTAAAAGTGTGAGTAGCTACCAAATTGTGGTCAGTGAAACCATATCAATTGAGTTTATTGTTATTTAATAAATTATGAAATTGTGGAAAGACAGAAGTGTGTTTCTGACACAACATACTCACGACAGAGCAAAAGAAAAACCCAAGTTTATTTATGTTGGATAAGTATGTTTACGAAGGTCCTATAGTCTATTTTCCATACAGTATTTTTCTATATAATAACACGTACAATATTTATGCATCACACTTTTCTTGTTCTAAAAAACTGAAAATAATTTTTGTTTTGGTTCATTTTATATTTTCCACCCACAAAGTTCACCTTAATTTTTGTTTATGTGCAAAATCCATTCTTTAGTTTTCTTCACTCAGATATTTATTTTCAATAACACATTTGACTGCTTGCCACAAACTAAGATGGATAGCATTAAACCACACAAATATATTATCCTTCTTAATAATGTTTAGAATTATGAAATGATTTTTTGGGGTAGGCCAAATTAAGATTTGAACCAATACATAGAACCCCTCTAATCTAGTTAAAAATCTGTCTTTGTCTTCTGCAGCTTTGAAAGGATATACTCAGATTGGACCATGGCCGAATGTGACATTTCCTATATGCCTCTAGCTTTGGTAGTTAAATCACTTTTATTTTCTACGTCAAATATTCTAGTACTTTCCTTTTAAAATAACTTTTACCATGGTGTTTATGATACATTCTTATAGTAAATGGAATTAGTCCCATTCTAAGGTAAATAACTTATCTTAATCACATCTGCTAAGGCCATTCTGGTATGAAAGGTGACACTCAACAGACTCCAAGTACTACCATACTAACATTTTTTTAAGAATACCTAATCATCTAGGCTCACATCTATAGAATAGCTGTCTACAATTTCATTCTATTTCTTCAGAAAAAGAATTTATTACTTAAACATATTTCACCTCATCTTCATTGTTCTTATTACTTGAAAAATTGCTTAGAAGAGAGTATAACTAGATTTCTAGTTGTATATTGTACCTACTAAGCTCACTTTTATTTGTCAATGGTTATCTATGAATGATATTTTTTGAAGCAAGAATAATATCAGATGATATGATTTTTTAACTTAATGTTAGTCTTCTACAAGTACTGTTACAGAAGGCTTTTAATGAGGTTTGAGATTGTTACATTAGACAGTCCAAATTTTTTGATAGATTATACACATATAAAATGGTAAACTGAATTATTTTCCTGGAAGGATAAATAACTTGTGCAAATCTATTGTGAGAACAAAATTAAATTTGATCTGATATGAAAGGAATGCTTTGTTTTTTCCTGGAAGTAATATTTACAAGTAAATAGTTAAAGCAAAAAATATCACTAGAAAGGTAAGAGGCTCATGAATGTGAAGTTTTCTAACTCACTTCAGAAGTCAACAGATGAAGGCAATGAGCATTGACAATGAAGAGCGGGATTTTACTGTTAGCAAAAAGAAAGTAAACAATATTAGAAACATACAAAAAATTAATTTTATATATTTTCAGAGATGTTACAGGACCTTGGAGGATGAATGTCTAGGAAGAATGGGAGGCCTATAAAAGGAAGGATGATCCTTTTAAATGATTCCAATCAATCACTTTTAATCAACTGTGAACTTAGAAATTCCCACTTTACAAACCCCAGTTGCAAGTGGTGGCTTGAAGAAAGTTTATTCTAAAATCTGCTACTTTTTCTGAGCTACTGTGCATCTTAGTTGTGGGTCTGAGGTCTCTGTTGGCTGTTAGGTTTAGGCTGGGAAGGATGACCAGGGGTGGAGACATTGCAGAGCCACATGGCATCTTCCTGTCAGTTTAGTATCTGTGATGAATTTGAAGAATACATGGTTACATCTCCCTCTGAGCTTATGGCATGTCCAGTGTACAAGAATGATAAAAGGAAAAAATGGAAAAAATTCCAAGAAGTGTGCCTCATATTTTAATCTGTAAACAAAATGCTATCCAACACAGTAGCACTTCAGAGCTTCACACATTTCTACTTGTCCCATATTGTCACTATATTACAACTGAGTAGCCATCTTTCCAACAGTATGGGTAGACTTTGTTTATTATGAACTCAGATATGAATATGATCAGATACGAATTATCCTCTGCTTTGTTTTGCTGAAAAATAGTTTTCTATTCATTCATAGTGCATGCATTGGCTTGGATTTTTATTCTTCTTACTTTTATATAGTATTTTACTCAGCATCTCAATCAAATGATATATTAATATATTAATATCCTATCAATAGTGTGTGATTACTTGTTTCCATTTGAGACCTAGCAGTGGTGATATCAGTATTTTTCAAGTATTGTTTTCACGTATGAATAAATTTTACTAGTATTCTAAATTAATTTTAATTTTTTGCCCTCAAATCTCCTTTTATAACATAAGTACCATAAAATGGTTAAAACAGGCTTTAAAAGATTAATATGAAATCAGATTTCCATCAACTCATTCAATAAGTATGATTGAGCTTTTTAAAGGAGGTTAAAATAGGTCAATCTTCCCATTATTTAAAATTTTTACATCCTACTTGAAGCATTAATAGTAAAAAACTAAGTTAATAGATAATAAACTAAAAAAATTATATCAAACAGGTAGCTTTCTCAAATGAACATATCAAAAATCAGAGGGGAATTTTCAAGTTGGTCTTGGACACCTGTGAGAACAACTTCTTACCCTTGTCTTTCATGCAAAAAAAAAAACAGCATCACACATGCACTCATGTCTGTGTGTAATAATAGTATGCATACATACATGCAGACCTTTAATAATTTTAAAGATTAATCTTTGAGTGCCAATATTTCCCTACCCTTACCTGTAGTGATTGTACTGTGCATAAATCAGTTGAGAACGAGCATTCCACAGTTTTTCCCTCCATTTTGATCAGGTGTGAGTTTTTTGATGGTCTCTGCTGCAAAATAAGCTTCTTTGATTAGAGGTGCCAATTACACTTTTTAATGTGGATGTAAGGGTAAGAATTTAAAGTGTAGTTGGACATTATATTGGTTTAGAAATGAGGTATTAGTTAGTCTTATATCTAATTAGATGGCTGTTGGTTATTCCTTGGGTATAATTGTGACTATACACCTTTGGACATATCTCATTGTGCTTATTACTGCCTTATTTCATATGCATTACATATGAAGGATGTAATTCCTCATTCTTATAGGATGAGAAGCATTCCTCAGAGAGTAAGCTGACTAAGAAAAATTTAGCTCTGACAGTTGGCTGTTAGATTTTCTCAAATCTTTGCAATTATAAATTGCCAAGGAGAAAAGACAAACGTATATGTCTAGAACTGTTAGAGGTAGAAATACTGACAACACTTCATAATTTCACTTTTGCTGATGTATTTTCAAGTGAGCATTTTGAAATTTTAAAGTCTAAATGTCTTAATAACACCAAGTCAACTCACTTTTTAAAACTTCATCTTGAAGCTCAATCCCAAGATAATGACTCATAGCTAGGTTTTTAAAGACAGCAATATTTCATTAACATGGATGCCTCAATTCAACTGCCCCAGAGAGATAGTATGTGCCACTTTTGCTGACTGGTTTCATGATATTTTCCTTGAAACTAAATGCTTCATTTCTTTTCCTTTTTTCATTTATTCAAAAATTTCTTCATGGAAGTGATTGGTAAGTGAAACAGAAATCAGAGAGAAATAAAGAACACATGTGATTTCTCTAAAGGCTGATATAGTTCTAGACCAATTTGTTTAATTCACTGATTTCGTAGAGTAAGACTCAGAAAATATTTGTTTTTATTATTTTAACAAATAAACAGTGTCTAATTTGGAATTCACTCTAAATAGCTGCATTGCAATGTGAAAAGAATTTTCAACATTCTGTACTACAAAATATTGTACCAATTAATGTGTTAGGGTGATTTTGATTATGGCAGCTATAATTAGATGACATATTTCAATTAATTTTAAATTTGGGGTTTTCTGTTTGTTTTTAGTTTTTGTTTTCTTTTCTTTATCCTCTATATTATCCTTGGCTTAATGATGATGTTTTTCAGTTTCATTTAGGTTGTTACAAATGATAGGATTTTATTGTTTTACTTTTACAAAGGGATCACTTGCATATTTCTACATTTTTATATGCTACTCTGTTGGAACTCACTTTGGATGCTCTATTTACAGACATCTCTTTCTTTAGGTTTGGGGAATTTTCTTCTATGATTTTGTTGGCAATGTTTTCTTGGCCTTTGAGCTGAGAATCTCTTCTCTTTTTCCTCTCCTTCTTCCTCCTTGTCCTCCTCTTCTCCCTTCTTCTACTTTTCCTGTTAGTTTTAGGTTTGGTCTTTTCATAGTGTCCCAAATTTCCTAGATGTTTTGTGCCATGAACGTTTTTGATTTTGCATTTTCTTTGACTAATATGTTGTATCTTCTACACCCGAGATTCTCTCTTCCATTGCCTGTATGCTGATGTTGATGTTTACATCTGTAGTTCATGTTCTCTTTCCTAGGATTCTTATTCCCAGGATTGCCTCAGTTTGGTTTTCTTTATGGCTTCCATTTCCATTTGCAGGTCTTGGAAAGTATATTCATATCCCTTACTTCTCTGACTGTATTTTTCTGTATTTCTTTAGATTTATCTGCTTCCTTTTTTAATGTCTCTACCTGGTTGACTGGTTTTCCGGTATTTCCTTAAAAGATTTATTCATGTCTTTTTATTTTTAATTTATTTTTCATTAGATATTTTATTTATTTATATTTCAAATGTTATCCCCTTTCCAGGTTCCCTCCACACACACCCCAAAACGCCGCCCTATCCAATATCCCCTCCCCCTGCTTCTATAAGAATGTTTCCCCCCAACTCACTCCTTCCTCCCCGGCACTGGCATTCCCCGGCACTGGGATATCGAATTTTCACAGGACCAACGGCCTCTCCTCCCACTGATGCCCAACAAGGCCATTCTCTGTTACATATGCAGCTGGAGCCATGGGTCCCTCCATGTGTACTCTTTGGTTGGTGGTTTAGTCCCTGGGAGCTCTAGGGGGGTCTGGTTGGTTGATATTGTTGTTCTTCCTATGGGGTTGCAAACACCTTCAGCTCCTTCAGTCCTTTCACTAATTCCTCCACTGGGAACCCCATACTCAGTCCAATGATTGGCTGCGAGCATCTGCCTTTGTATTTGTCTGGCTCTGACAGAGCCTCTCAGGAGACAGCTATATCAGGCTCCTGTCAGCAAGTGCTTGGCATCCACAACAGTGTCTAGGTTTGGTGACTGTATATCTGATGGATCCCCAGATGGGGCAGTCTCTGGATGGCCTTTCCTTCAGTCTCTACTCCATACTTTGTCTCCGTATTTCCTCCTGTCCTCTTTAAAGACCCTTATCATCTCTGTAAGATTGGGTCTAAGATCCTCTTCATGTGTTTCGCTTTCATTAGGAGAGCCAGAGTTTGTTATAGCAGGATAGCTGCGTTCTTGTGGTGCCATTTGCCCTGGGATCTGTTGTTTGTGTTCTTATGCTGTCTTTTGGGAATCTTTTTTCCTGGTGCTGGCTGGATCATCCTGATGGCAGCAGGACTTTTTGGGAAGGTGGGGGGAGCTGTAGGCCCCACAGTTTGGGTCAGGGTGCCCTAGTCTTTTGGCTGTTCATCAGGCAAACCCCACTCGCAGGCTGTGTCCCAGTCAGACCCAGTTGGTGTGGCAGGAGAATCCAACTCTGCAGGCTGTCCCAGGCAAACCAGCTCTGGTGGAAGACAGATCTGACTAATATAGGTGGCCCTGCGGGGTTACAAGCTGGTTAGTTTTAGGGACTCCAAAGGTTTCTACGGGAAGGCAGGATGCTCTTGGAGTTCCACAAGGCTCCTCTGGACTGAGGAGCAATGTCAGAGCTAGACAATAGGACAATGATGAACAATTTTCATTCACATACCCACGATTCATTTGTGTATCTTCAATTTTGTATTTAATATTTTGTATTTGTAATTTACAATGTGTTTTCGTAGCAACTTTTTGTCATACATATGGTTTGAAATCTTTATTTTTGTCCTCTGTCTGGGATCATCCTTGCGTGTACTGTGCAAAAGTCTTTCAGATCAACGCAATTCTAGTCGTCTATTTGTAGTTTGTTTCCCATGTTTTCGATGTTATGTTCCAAACCTTTTCTGGTATTTTCCCAGATGTTACACATAGATAAACAAGAGTAGGTACTTCTCATTAAGAAAGAAAAATAGAATGGATAATTATGGTTAGAGGGAGGTGGGTAGAATGGGAGGATCAAGTGGGGCGAGTCAGGGGAGGTGAGAGGAGGATGAGGAGGGGACATAGAAAGAGACACCTAACAGTAGAGGCATATGAAACTTTAATCAGCATATAATATGTGAGGAAAAGATTCATTTTCAATTTTAAAAAATCTAGTTTTTTTCAGAGACCTGAAATGATTTTTCTGTGCTTCACGCTTCACATCATTCTTCGCTGCTTCTACGGCCACTTCTGTAAATGTCTTAATGACTAGTGGGCTATATTTATGTGCTATAGCTGTCTGATACCCTGGGCTCCAAGTAATCTCCCTGCACGTATTATTTGCAATGAGAAAAGAATTTCAAGGGGAAATCTCAAGTTTGATCATTTTCTATCAAATGGAACCCTTCTAATGTGTATATGCACCTCTTGTTTTGACTATTGAAATTAAAGAGCAGTTCTTATCTATATTACAGTGCCTTCCATTATATTAACAAACAAATCTAAATATTAATTATTCATATTTATTTATATTTTCAATGCTTTAAAGGCTGTCATTTATCCTATGTGCAACTATTTTTCCCATGCTCAATCTAACTAATATAGACACATGGTACCCAGATAAATACATAGATTTACTTAAATAGCATCCAATACTACCTATCATATTGCTGTACTTCACTTTGTGTGTTAAATTATGTATGATGCATTATTGGTAATTAATTTAACTATTTCATCTCCTTGTAATTAATAACTTTAGTTTTATTTCATACCAATAAAATTATTTTATCATTACCAGTAGCGTCATGAAGAATTCTCATCTATTTTGACACCACTTTGCTATTATGAAAGTTTACTTCCATAGCACTGAATAGTTTTCCTTCATTCTATCTTATTCTGAATTAAACTGTAGTATTATTCAGTTCTATATTAATTTGCTTCTTCCTTGTACTATGTATGCCACCTGGCCAATTTTAAATTTGCTTTCATAGCTCAGATTTCGAGTATCACAGGTTGTTATCTCAAAATTATTCTCTCACACAGCATTTTCTTTCACATGCACAATACGTTCAATTCTTTCCAGATGATTTTAGATGAATATCAGCAAATAACACAAACTCCACATCTGTATTAATAAACTTACAGTTCATTAGTGACAATGTTATCAAACTAAGACATCTGAATACAAGCTTTCTCTGTTTCTCCTTCATCCTTCATATCCATGGAGAAACAAGACTTGACATTTAGAATGTAATTAGATCTATTACAACTGTCTACTCATTCTTATTACACTGAATTATGTCTTGATTATACCTTTTCAATACAATTTTTATCTTCTGAAAACACACTTTTGTGGATTATTAATTAGTAAAATAAATTGATACACATAGATATTAGGATTTTATTCAGACACAAGGACAATGAAAGCTCAGGTAATGAATGGAATTGTGAAGTATTATATTAAGTGAGTTAACTCATACTCAAGTATGATTTGAGGTATTATGAGGTAACACATATTTTCTCTCATATGTGAATCCTAGTTTCTAATTTTATTATTACAATATGTACAGTTATGTGGGAACTGGGTCTGTTTATATACAGCTTAGGAATGAGAACATGGCACAAGCAGGGAAGGAAGATGCTTTAAATGAGGGCAAAATAAAATAGAGTGCTGAGTTACAAACATTGGTGGAGGAACACTGGCATAGGAAAGTTATGTAGAGAGTTTAGAAAGTGTTGTTGGGTGGGAAGCGGCAGGTTGGGTGAAGGTTGAGCAAAGCTGAGGACATATGGCAAAGTCTTAAGGGGTTCTGAAAACATGATAAGCTAATATAAATAATATCATAAGGAGAAAAAGGTGGTTTGAAAGGATGCACCCTTCATGGATAAATAACACTGTTCTCAGAAGCTATTCGTGGGTTAATAAATCCTTCCAGTAACTTGAATTGGATACTGGGAAGCTCCCCAGACAGGAGATGTTGTTAATTACAGAACCAAACTAGAGGAGCTGAGTGTATTGGTGAAAATACCAAATTGTTAATCATGGAAACAAGCTGGCATTGGGCCAGAAACATTCTCTGGGCTAGCTTCTATATATAATGCTTAATGTACAATGAGGATGTTGGGCCAGAGTGGTTAGCATGCAGATCCTGTGGATAACACCAATAACAGGCAAGGCATGCCTACACTTGTAAATGGCAAGTCTTAATGCACTAATAACTACATTTTCACATAGGGATGGACTATTTGAATACCATAAAGGGAGTCAAAATTTCTTGGTTTCATTTTTCAGTAGAAATCAAAGAGAGGCATACGGGAAGGTATGGAAGGAAAAGGAAAGGTTAAATGTAATTACATATGAAAAACAAAACCAAAAGACAAGCAAAAATTCACCGTGGTTGGGGAGGATACATCATATGTTACTGCTGCTTTAATCCTGAAAATAGAAGCATGTTTCGAAGTGGGTGATATTAAGTTCAGATACTTATAACATGTCAAAGGGATAATAAAAGTTGCAATTGAGATCTCAGCCATAAGAACTCCATCTATGCTACCACTTCTGACAGTTTCACAGAACTTCACAGAATCATAGAGGATGTAAATAATGTACAAAGCCTCAATAAGAGAAACAGAAGTGGCATGAAATAATGACTTTTTAGCCTAGGATGGTGATGGGCTTTTAAATGTTCAACAACTGGCATTGTCTATATAAGATCTGTATATGATTGACCACAGAAAGTACCTATCATAGAAGGCAAGGTAATTCACAGGTCCTTTCCCTTTTCTCTGGAATTATATGTAATTAATATTTGCTAAAGTAGGAAGAGTCATTCTCTTTAGTGGTATAGCCACTGATGAGGGAGCCATGCTCTTTATTATTATTAATTTTATTTATTTACATCCCAAATGTTGCCCCCTTCCTGGTTCCACCTCTATGAGTTCTTCACCCTCTCCCCCTCCATTTTGCTTCTGAGAGGGTGCTCCACACCCACCCACCTACTCCCACTTCACCCCATATTATACCCCTTCCCGGAGGCATTACAATTGATTCTACAGTATTAAACACATCTTTTCCAACTGAGGCCAGAAAATGTGGTGTCCTGCTACATTTGTAGCCTCCAGTGGATAGACATAGCCGCCATTTGAGACATGGAGCCATGTTCTTGAAAAGCCTTCCTCACCCAATTATAATAATACCTACTGAGCAAGTAAAATACACAGATATGGAAATGGTCGTTATGCAACAAAGTGGGTAGCAGAAGTGGCAGGGGCATATAAAATGGTAATGAGGAGTGAGTGTCATAAAAATGCATTTCCCATGTGTAAAAAGGTAATAAAATCCATTATCTATAGTTAAAACACATTAATAAAGAGACACATCAAAATAAACAATTACCTGCCTACAAGTTATGAAGGGATAAGGATAGAGCAGAAATTGAGGGAGTGGCTAAACAGTGACTTGAAAACCCATACCAGGAGAGAAAGCCCACCCCTGACACTAGCGAGGATGTTCTCCTCTACTTCCAGACAAGACACGAGCAGAACTATCCTCTGAGAGGCCTCACATAGCAGATGATGGAGACAGATACAAACACTTACAGCCAAACATTAGATGGAGCTCTGAGAATCTTATAGAAGAGGGGGAGGAAAGATGGGGAGCTCAAGGGCACCACAAGAATAACCATAGAATTGACTAACTTAGCCCCATAGGGGCTGAGAGAAGCTGAACCACCAACCAAAGAGCATTCATGGGACTGATCTAGGCTATCACACATATATAACAGTTGTGCCGCTTGGTTTTCATGTTGGACCCCTAGCAATTGGAGCAAGGGTTGTCTTTGACTCTGTTGTTTGCCTTTGTACCCCTTTCTCCTCAGTAGGCTCCTTGTCTAGGCTCAATAGGAGAAGTGCTTAGTCTGACTGCAACTTGATACATCAAGATGGAGAATATCCATTGGAGAACTCCCCTTCTCTGAGCAGAAAGGGAGAGGGGAGGGAAGGAAAGGGAAGAAGTGGGAGGAGAGGAGAAAGAAGAAGCTGGGATCAGGCTGTAAAGTAAATGTATAAATTAATTTTAAAACTTAAAAATAGAGTAATTACAATAACTCTAGAAAATATACTAAAATTATGTATACCTTTCTTTGTGAAAAAGGAAAAGAATTTACTACAAAGAAAGCAAATCAAATTGTCAATTTATTTTGTAAAGAAAATAAAGTCTGTTATGATATATTTGTACAAATCAATTATTACAACAAACATTCAATATTCAGAATAATCACCATATGAATTGATTTGATATTGAATCTTTGGGTAAACGTATGTTAAGTAATATGAGGCAGAAACAAACCTGAGAAAAAATGGAGTAAAAACAAGTAGTCCTCCCTTGCTACTATTGTAAAGGACATTAAAGTAGAATTGTGTTTGAAATACCCAGCCCTTTGGTTGCTTTGTCATACTAGAATTCTATGATGTCTTGTAGGAATGATACTGATTCATTAAATATATTTTTCTCACAACAATGATAATTGTTTTTATTTTTTGCAGTTAAGTTACCATGCTTGTTACTAGCTATATCCTCATTGGAAACTAAAGCTAAGTCTATCTACAGGACTTTTTTTTTGAAAAGTGGTTGTTTTAGATTATAGATTAATGTATAGTTAACACATACTCCCTACTAACAATGTGGGAATTTTGTACTGCTTCTTCACTATTTATAATACATAATTATTATTTTCTCAAATAGAATTCTAAATTGAGAAGAATTTTGAAAAAGTCATATGCAAATTTACCTTCAACCATGAAAGTTTCAAGATATGTATTATATGTTAAGTATATATTAAATATACTGAATCTATTGCATGAAAACAATATCCTAGTATATATCACAGGTTGACAATTTAAGAGCACAGTTCCAGGAATGGGCTGGTTTTAGAGGGCCTGACCAGTGTGACCCAATAGATACCCAAACCTTACAAGCTAATCTCAGTTCTAAATTGATAAGACCCTATTGATGAACATTTCATGGATTTAAGTCACAGAGTATCGAGATATCAAGAGAGTACTGACTTGGGTGCTTTATCTGTACTGCTGAGTTTTCATAATACTGGATGGTGCTACTCATGCTACAGGGGGAATAATCCTAAGTCTTAACCCAGATGTGAACCCTGAATATTGCCATAACAACTGCTCTGACAGAATTTTTCCACTAGGACAATAGTGGCATGAATATACGCAACAGAGAACTACTCTCTCATTTAATTGACAAGCTTCTAATATGGTTAAACTCATACCTTGCAACATTTTGGGCCTATAAGCTATGCTGAGACATGTTATAGACCCTAACACAGAAGTTAATTCTATTTTTCTGATAAATTGACATAGCATTAAACTGACTTCTTAAGATTTATTATAATATCCATTGGTTAATGCATCTCTCAGTTTTCTTCGGGGAAGATTTTATTTGTAGTAGATGATAATTAACAGAGAGACTCACAACTAGCCAAGGTGCTGAGAATAAGCGTCTGTGACATGTTCAGTCATGAGTGAGACATTTACTTCACATCTACTCCTTCCACGTTCAGGAATAAGAAGGAAGAGGGAAGGGAAGACTAAAAAGACAGAGGGTGTTGATAAATACTGTGTCCTCCAGACACAACAGTATACATGTAAACTACACGTAGAAACTTTCTGCCAGTATAACCTCAAGCACCTGCCAGAGGAAATATCATCATGGAGAAGGGAGGTAGACATGAAATCCCATCACTAGTTAGGGAAATATTGGTAATTGATAACTCCTGGTACAGGAGGAGTTAAGTTTTAAAGATGTTGCTTCTGATGAGCCAACTATACTACAGCCAAAGGCTATATACCTAAAATATATCAATAGAACAAATTGGACTTGATAGTTCAACAACAATACCACAAAAACATAGAGGACACAAAGGTAAATGAGGAAAGTCATGGGAGTATATCTGGTAGGAGTTAGGGGAGAGATAAATATGACCAAAAGACAGTATCCAAAGTTCTATAATAATAATAATAATAATAATAATAATAATAATAATAATAATAATAGTAATCCAGTATAGTTACAGTTTTTATCCACTTGGTCTTCTGTAGTCAATGGATACTATAATCATCAATTTTTTCTCTCCCAAATTTCATTATTGTTTACAGCTTTAAGGCAAATATAACACATTATTGAGGACTTTGAAACCTTTAAAAATCACTATTTGTAACACTTTATACAGACCCTGAGAAATCAACAAATTTTGGGACTGGAGATATGGCTCAGCAGTTAAGAGCCATCTGCTGCTCTTGTAGTGTCTAAGTCACTGATACTGATCTGGAGATCTGATACTCCCTGCTGAGCTCCATAGGCATCTGCATATTGATGTATTCTCTTCCCCATTTCGACATGCACAAACATATAATTTAAAAAACAAAAAATATAAGAAACTAGTCAATTTAACCCTAATCAAACACAGGACTGTTACCACTGGCTAGTAATAATATTGGTAGACTTAAACACTGACATGTTTTATACCAATAAACCACATTAACTCTTTTACTAAATTTAATAATGATAAGATTTAGTATTAAAAAGTATTTGAGAATCTAAATTTATTAAGCAATCCAAAATTAATGTTCAAACATAATTGATTGGGTAAATACAAAACCAGCCACTGTTCTATACTCCAATTTTAAAAGAGGAAAAAAGTAAAAGTGTAATTACTTTTTTAGCTATATAAGAATGACTAGCATGGATCAAACACTAATCATTAAAATATAATTTTAATGTTTTTAGCTTACACTTTGGAATTACTAAATAGTAGAGATTGTCCAAAGATATCCTATAACATAATCTTTGTATTAAAATGTTCCTAGTAGAATTTGAAGTGACATACTACAATCTTCTAGGTTTTATTTATACACATCATATACTTTGGACCTAAAAGTACTCAATAATGTTATTACTAATCTTACGTAGAAAACATAGATGCAAAAATATGGAAGATAGTTTAAAAATTAAAAATAATCAAACTTCTGTGTTCTACAATCATTGTGACAAAAAATGGAGATTGAACAACATAAGATTTATCATAACCCATACCCATCCAGATATATGAAAATTCAGTTTTAAAATGCCTGGGTAAAAATACTGGAAATTTATTGCTGGAAGAAGAAGACATTAAGAATCACTGTAGTGTGTCTGGTGAGATGGCTCAAAGTTGGAGAATTCATACAACTTTTCCATAGCATATAAACTCTGTTTTCTAGCAGCCATGTATGGCAGATTAGAAAACATATTAATGTAGCCCCAGGACATCTGACACATTATTCTGACCTCTGTAGACACCTGCACTCATTTACACACACACACACACACACACACACACACACACACACACACACACACCACTCTTTAAAAGAATACCTTTTTTTTCCTCCAATTTGATCATTATATGTATTCTCTTACTTGAGCATTTTAATATTGACTTTAGTGCATCCACTCTTAATGCTTAAATCAAGGGAGAACCAAATCATGATGTGGGTCTTTAAGTGCTTTAAGCAAACAGTTATCCATTACTGGATAAGAAAGGGGATAGAACTCTCAGTTTTTAAAGAGGAGACACCAGGAACATTATGTTTCTGTGGCTATAGATAGCACCTGAATTTCATCTTTGCTTTCTTTAATTATTCCCTGAGGACTACCAGTTTATACTGAACTGAACATTTTAAAACAATGTAAATCATCACTTAGTTGTCAGAAAATTCAATACCCTACTTTCCCCTCAATTTTATATTAGGTTTTCTTAAGAAAAGCATGTCAATACTCTTGACTGACAACTGATAAATCCCCAAGGCAGCTCTATAGATTAACAATTATTCTTGCATATAAGTACTCTAAATTTGAGTTGGGATAACTTTATGAACACTGTCTCATACATGTCAATGAGTTTTTTATTTCTTCTGTCTCCTTAATTGCTTGTAAATTACCCAGTCAATTCTTCGTTATGTGACAGGGTAATAAAGATTTTTTACCCTGTTATTCACTATTATTCTTTTTCTTTATACCTAGATTTTCACCTTAACTTCATATATCTCTGAGATAATATTCAGAAGTTAATAATGCATCCTCCATAATCAGAAGCATTGTCAATATTCTGCTCCATAAATATGTTCTAGATCCACTTGTTTCTTTTCCCTTTCAAAATATTATGATATCTTCAGCATTTCTATTGTTCACATGGGCGCAGTTAGAAAAAATGGAAAAATGGAGTATTAAATCAAACACAGACTTTGCATCTAGTGCTTTTGAAAAGTGTGAATAAGAATACTGAATTCAAGATGCTTAAAGAAATTTGTCTTTATTTGCTTTGCCTCAAATCAAATGCTAATATAGTGAATTTTTCTAACATATAAACTGAAAAAACACTCAAAGTGTGGGTGTAAGTAATAATAAGAACTACAAAGTGGAGAAAGTACATACTTTATTCCTTCAGTCATGGATTTTCCTTTTCTTTTTAAATCTCTTTTGACTGTAAATTGTAATAGTTTTCCAAATTAGTCTTTCATATCAAGTGAAAAATTATGTACACTGTATTAAACAAGAAATGTTATTTTCAAAGAGACTTATTTTATTCAACAACTGCTTTTGAATCATGATTACGGGGCAAGTGGACTGTGCCACTAGACAAAAGAACTTGAAAGAGTGAGCGAGCTCAAACCCCATGCAATTCAAAATTGAGAACAGTAGGACAGGGACCAGCTGCTTGTCAAATTCTGCCTGCCCTGGAAGAGGTAACCATGGTTCCCCACTGAGAGAACCATAGCAATTAGTCAGGTAGCATAAAAACGTGGAGGTCTCCATGCTAATGAGGTATCTAGAGAGTCCCTGACTGTTCAGCCCATGAGTTTCTCTTCCTGGGCATTGCTTACTGCAAAGGGTATTTAATTCCTGGTTCACTTTGAGTAAGGTGTATTAATTCACATTCGCCATCAAATAAAGCAGTTTACTTAAGTACAAACCACCTCTTCAACAAAGATCTCTGTATGGGGAGGCCTTAGTCTTAAATAGCCAAGCGTACAATCTCCCAGGGAAGGTATTCTCTCTTTCTGTTCCTCTGTACTCTCACATTCCCTCAGTATCAAACAGAGTTCTTCCCCTGAGCTCTGCCTTCCTCTTCCTGCTTAACACCTGGATGCCCAGAGAGGAAATACGGACCAGGGACCCAGTTCCCAACTCCTAGTGATATGCCAGAGCTGGATATACAGGAGACTGGAAACCACAGCAATTTTCCCAGACTACACTGCTTCCCACCTGGTAAAACACAGCAAGAGGGGAGTGGGTGGGTGGGTGGGGGAGCACCCTCATAGAGGCAGGGGATGGGGGAATGGAATAAGGGATTTTCAAAGGGGAAAACATTTTAAATGTATATAAAGTAAATATAAAAAAGAAAAAGAAAAGAAAAATTCAATATTAAAACAAACAAACAAACAAACAAAAACAAAAAACAAAAAACCAACATGGACTGAGGATCCACCTTGCTCTGCCTCCCCTGAGTAGCATGCTGGCAGTGCTCTTAGGACCCCAACAAGGCTGACATGTTGCCTGGCACATGCTGAAATATATTTAATACTTGTTTTTTTTGTTTGTTTTTGAGTTTTTTATATAGTCTTTCTATACAACCCTGACTGCCCTGTAATTCTTCCTGTAGAGCAGGATAGTCATCACCTCACAAAGGTTGGTCTGCCTTTGACATCCAAGTACTGGGACTAAAGATAAGCACCACCACTTGGCAAATATATTTAATCCTTTGACAAACACGATGTTGATAGAAATAATAATATTAACATCTCACATTTATTTGGCATATATTATTAAACATATTGAATGACAAACCAAATTGAAATAATATCTTTCTACTAATCCATCCCTACAGAGGATACTGGATGAAGTAAGCATGTTGTCTTCTCTTGCTTAAGTGCTGTGATTTTGGTTCCTGTATGACATTGAACAGTGCTTGTAATGAAGAGGTCAGCTCAGACTTGTCGGAAAATTCTACCAGACCCGGGAGCATGTAGGCACTCTTCCCCTCTTGGAAGAAACAGGTTAGAGAGCATCTAGGCTGGAAGGAAGGGGCTGATTAAGCCCCTACTACCTCATTCCCTAAACACCAATCAGTTTAAATGGCATGCTGTTCCTCCAATCATATCATACCTAGCTGCTGATACTCTGTTCCTCTCCTGGAAACTGTATAAAAGCTCACCAAACTGGCTACGTGGAGTTGTTCTCTCTCTTTGTGTGCAGGGTGACCCCAGCATGCATTAGGGGGAAATTTTCAAAATGTTACAGGTGAGTATGATAACTCTGAAGTACCACACTTGTTTTCTGTTGGGAAATACATTCTTTCTTTACCTGCTTTGCTCAGATAATTTTTTTGAGGATTTTGTAATAATTTACTAGAAGCAAATAAATAAAATATTAAATTGATCATGGATTTCTTTATTTTTTTGGTATCCGTAGGCTTAGATTTTTTATTATCTATGTTTGTTTTTTTTCTCCAGGTCTCATAGCAGATTAACACCTGGTTTACAGTTGATGCTACTACTGTACTTAGAGTCTGTAAAGCTATGCATCAAAAAACTATCAGAAAGTACCACTGTTTGAAATTTTATTAAAATAGAACTTTTCCTAGAAGCCATGAGATTTAAATATTTTAAAGACAAAATTACTTGTTTTGAATGATTTTCACTGTCTGTCAGATATAATTAAATTAGAACATGCTGTCTTAAAGCTGCTAGTATTTTGAGACAAAAATATCACAATTTTGCAGACTTTGAAATTTTCCATTTTTGTATTACTTAAAAGTGTGTACTTGTCAATGGTTTATGATGTGGTGTTTAAAATATTCTTTAATTTTCTCAGAAGCCTGTTTAAAAAATGTCCTTTATATTTATGGCATAAAAATAAATTTACTGTTTTATAATTTTATGGAAAAATCCATACTTGGTTCTATTTGTTTATAACTTGACTTTTGGCTGTAAGACACTAAGAATTTTTTTAATAAATAGCTATATTTTTATAACAGTAATAATAATTAATTATATTTTTTGTCTCTGGATAAAGACTGAACTAAAGTAGCAAACAAAAGATGAGAAATATGGCAAAGAAAAAATAAAATGTTCTGTATCAAAACAGTTTCTCAAGGATGTAACTTTTTTCATAAAATAGAGGCTATGTGATGTAGGGTTGTGATTGGATTGTGATAAGTTAAAGTCATCATAAGTCATTTTTCTATGTATCAACAGACACAGGTTCACTGCTTGTATTGTCACCGGTGATGGTTTTTAGTAAATACTATTTATACACACACACACACACACACAAAAAGACAGTGATAGAAACAAAGTGCCTGAACAAGGACTTGTTTTCAATGGTTATGTTTTTGCATCTTCCTGCCCTGACTTTTCACCTCTCTGAGACAATTTGCAAAGAAATATGAATACCTTCTACCCCTAATTTTTCCCAAAATATGTCCAGATGTCAAGCCCTATATAGTGTTGACTTTCCCATTGCAGCTTAAGAAAGCCAATATTGGAGATCCTTATCCCATCTGTGGATCTGAGATTTGAACACACACACACACACACACACACACACACACACACACACACACACACACAAACAAGCACATACAGAAACACAAACACCATTAGTTATTATAAGCTACTGAATTGGTAATTATAATTTCCCCATTAGAGATAGGAAACAAAATCCTTGGTACAAACTCAATTGTTCTACTGTCATCGTCAAAGACTGATTTAACTCGGTTTTTAAAAAATCTGTTGAATGCAAATTAAACCCACAGAATATCAAGTAATAAAAGTTACAGGCATTTTTTATTCACTAAAGATAAAGACATTTTGTTTCTCTGAATGAATTTCTTTGCTTAACATATCAGGATAATGCAGAGCCTGTTAAAAACTTGCTTACTACAAGTTAGGAGTTAATATTTTAAAACGGAAAATGTGAATTCATGTTTATTTTGCTAGAACATCATGATTTTAGGAACAAGTTTTTATACAGAGTAATTTTTTTAAAAAAATGGTAACAAGTTCAAAAAAGAAAGCATAGATTTAATTACATTTTTTCATGAAGGTACACAGAAGAGGAGACTAGGAAAAGAAGCCTTTAAAAAGAGAAGAAATAAGCAAGGGAAAAGGCAGTTTCATAAAAATGGAACCAGAAGAACAGATTTAAAGGAAAATGATGGAAATTATTTAAGCTTCTTGGGCAAAAGTCTGTATTTTTTTGAGATGCTATAATTATCGATTTAGTTGCTTAAGAATAAAATTGTAACAAATTATTTCAAACAGAAACAAAATTATATCAAACAGAAATTCAGTGTTGCTTCACAATCATGGTCCTTGTTAATGTGATGTTGTAAACTGAATAGATAACTTTTTTTTTAACTTTTTATGTGTTCTTTGTGAATTTTACACCATGTACCCCAATCCTAATCTTCACGTCTCCCCTTTAACCTGCTCTTCACCCTTGCAACTTAAACACAACAGAGGAAAGAAAAAAATTGTGGAAAATGTAGAGTGTTATAACGTATCCCACAGAATACTCCTTTGTCCACACTTCTTTGCTTGTAAATGTTCCTTTTGCAATGATTCGTTGGTCTGGTATGAGGCCTCTGGCTTTGGCTACTCTAACAGTATGGGAACCTTCAATGCGATTCATCTCAGAAATCCTGCTGTTGCCCTGTGTCATGGAGATACTGTAGTTTTGGATTTGTAGGACTCGCCCCTTTAAACCCTCTAGCAGTTCATCAAGCCGGCTGATGCTTGGGTGGGCCAATTCAAAGCCCTGAAACTGAGTCTGAGAAGTACCAGATATGACCAGCCTACAAGATGCTTCATGCCCTTGGGAAAGCTCAAGAGCAACCCCTGTAACCAGGGCGAACTCTACTCTGCTGCCAGTTTTTCCACGTGCCATAGATAATGAGGGACAAAGGAAAGGAGAAGGACATCTCTCCTTTATCCACACTACAGTCCAGCAGACAAGAGGCAGGGTCAGCTTTCCTGTGCTCACACTTTTGGGAGCAGCACACTCCACATCCAGTATTAGCTCATCTATGCTACTCATGCGAAGTGCAGTGTCTGCTCTCCTGAGTACTGCAGCATGTAAGGAGCACAGCTGGCTCTCTTGTTCTGATTCCATTAGGCTAACTCTCATTCCTACTGTAGGTGGCAAGGGGTTGGTAGAGAATCTTTCTCCCATCCATGTCACTGTATGGCAGACAAGTGACAGGGCTAGCTCTTCCATGCTCACAACCTATAGGCCAGATTACCTGTGTCCCCACCATCAGAGTCAGCTCTATGATGCTGCAAAGGAAAGGAGCAGGGCTGCTCTCCTGTGTGCTGGAGAAGGCACTGACAGCTCTCCTGCTGTCATGACCCCAGGACCAGGTCTTCCACCTGCCATAGGTGGTGAGGGGCAATTGGGGAGAAAGGTATATATCCCTGGTCCATGCCAGCACAGGGAAGACAAGAGGTATAGCTAGCTCTCCCAGACTTGTATTCTCAGGGCTAGCTTACCAGCAACTCTTGCACTGTAAGGAGCCTGCTCTTCTGTGATGCCCAGGTGAGGGGTCCTGCCAATTTTGCACAGCTCTGAGTCATCTTCATGCCCCTGGGAAGCAGTCCAGATCAGGGACAGCTGTCTGGCTTTTGGTGGTAACAGATCCCTGATGTTGCTGGGCCAGCCAGAGACCCAGTCCAGAACTGCACCATGATTCCAGATGGCATCATATCTTGGCTCATCACATTAGGCTGTTCCTCAGTACCTCAGTTCTTTAGTTCTGCCTCACATCATTGTGCCCACTTTCTTCTATCTCGCTTTCTCTTCCATTTCTCCACCACTTATTTAGTCTTCTTACTGGAATCCAGGGTCTCTGAGTGATGCAATCATCTCAGTAGTGCTCTGCTCTGCTTGGACATTATGATACAGAACAGAGGTCATTTTAGGCATGGTCTGGCCCCACCTCCAAACCTGGTTGTCATCTCTGGCTAGCTTCTTATCCCTATCCTGGCCCCAAGGTTCTGGTCTGGTGATTGCCTCAGTCTTGCTCCTTGTTGTACTGTCCTACTGGCCCCTAGCACAGGTCTTCTGTCTCAGGCTCCCTTCCACCTACAGGCTGTGGTGCTAGGTGGGATTCTCCCAATCTCTAGAGTTCTCCCACCCTGAGATCCCATCTGTGCCTGCATGATGCTAGACTGCAGGTTATCTCAGGCTAACTTTCTGTCAAGGGGCTCCAGATTTAGAGCAGTGGTTATCTCAGGCTCATTTTTTTTTTCAGAGAATGTTAGGTTACAAATCATTCAGATGTTCACAGGAAAGAACATATACATTCCGTCTCTCCTCTCTGCTACTCACTGACTTGCATGGGACCCAGCAGCCACACTTACAATGCTTTTTCTAGGGTCACAGAGAGATATATTTTCTATTTTTCTTTTATTAAAAAACATATTGTTTCATTCAATATATTATGATTAAGGTTGCCCCTCCCTTAGCTCTTCTGAGATGTTCCCATCTCCTTTCTCTTTCTGAATAAATACCCTTTTGTTTCTCTTTATATAACAGGTTGGCACGTGAAGAAAAATGATAAAGTAAAACGATATAAAAGGAAACCAACCCAAAGAGGTATGAACAAACAAAGAAATAGAAGAAAAAGAGCCCCCCCCAAAAAAAAAGCACGAGAAAACATAGAGCCTCAGAGACACACATGGTCATACACAAAAGAATTTAATTGAAAACACAAAACTGAAGACCATAATATGTATACAATGGACCTGTCAGGATTAAAAGAACGCCCTGCCAAAACATTATGAGAAAAAGTACTTCCAAAGACCTCCTGGAGTTCATGGGTGGACCATTTATTCTACTGTGCTTAGAGGGCCTTATTTTCTTTGGTTTTTCTCCATGTCTTCCGGCTCTTAAAATCCCTGAGCCCTGACAGGAAGGATGTGATGGAGACATCCTTCTTAGGCCTAAGTGTTCCAAGGTTCTTACTATACAGATTATCTGGATATAGTTCTCAGTATTTATTTCTGTCTACTGCAGAAAGCAACATCTCTGATAAGTGCTCATAGAAGCACTGAACATATTTGTCATTCTGTGCTGGAGAGATGTTTAAACCATAAAAGGCTAGGTTGCCCAACAGAGATTTCCTCTTTCCAACAGCATCCAATTGAAAACTAATGTGGGCTCCCAAGCCAGTGGAGGAGCTCTAGAGTGTTGTCCATGCTCCTGACGTCTCTCAGGAAGCACTCCAGGAGTAGTGCCACACTCTTTCCCAATTAGGCTTTGGTCTACTACCCTCCATAGAGACAACATTCATGTCATGATAAATCCAAAAATATTTCTGTTATCTCGACAAAGAACTGGCTTCTCAGGAACCATGTGATTGGCAAGCTGTTAGTCTAGCTGATATGTTTGGAAGATCCCTATCCCCACTGCAGCTATTTCCCCCTTGTCTTTTCCCTCTCTCCCTCCTGACTTTAGCTAAATAAGCAAGCCCTGATATTCCAGTAAGTGAGGTGTCCTCTGAAAGAGTCTCAGGAGTCATTCATATCTCCCATACTCAGTATAGCCCAAGACCTTGGTCCTCAGCTACGCTGCATCCTGAGATCACTGGAAAGCAATGGCAGATTAGGGGAAAGGGGTCCACAAGCCAGTTGTAACTATCGCAAATCTCCCCCTTATCAACTTAACACTAGAACATCTCAATCTTAAACCATACCCTTATCTTGTCCCTAGAGTCCATGTTAATATCACAATATGAATCAGATTATAATTTTAATAAACTCACAGTTTTTAAAAAGTTTAGCACGCTAAAAGCCCAAGGGTTCTTTAAAAATTCAGTTTCTTAACTGCAGCCTAATGTAATATCAAAAACAAGATAAATACTTTATTTCAAAATGAAAGAACCAGGGCACACTTACAATTAGATCAAAATAAATCAAAAATTAAGAATTATAAATCAAATTCTGTAGTTTAATACCCAACATCTAGGACCTGTTCATGACAATCTGAGCTCTGAAGAAGTCCCACATCTTTAACTTTACCATACATTGCTCACAGAGCTTCACTCTTTGGCTCAGTTGAGCTCTCCACAAAAGGTGCTAATGTCGTTAGTGGTTGTCTCTTGGTCCTGGCATCTCCAATATGCTTGAATATTCTTTGCATTTGAGGCTACACCATCACCCATATTATCTACTGGCCTCTTACAACTCCAAGCCTCAGATTGTCTCAATGATCCCTTCAGTTCTGGGGTTTCTTCTGTAACCAAAACTGCTCTTCTCTAATAGCTTCTCCTGGCCTCTTAAAGGGCCAAGCTTCCGATGTTCTCCATGACACCAATAGTCAGGCAATTTACATACTGACCAGTACCACATGGTAAACTTATATACATTACCAAATTTGGTTTCCAGGTTAGGACACATTCTTGATACCCTTTGAACCACAGCTCCTGTGTGCTGACCATGATGAAATATATTCTAGAAGATTTTAGCTTCACAAAGCTGATCTCCTATTAATCACAGATGTTTTTTGTTTGTTTGTTTGTTTTTGTGTTTTTGGTTTTTGGTTTTGTTTTTAAGTCTTAGATAATCAGGATCATGTGTCCCAGTAAAGCATAGTTTTAGTTTAATGGAGTTAGTCAGTTGATCACAGATGGTTGTGCAGCGCCAGCTGACCAGAAAACACAGATTTAACTTAAGCGATTGCTATTGTTCTTGTTTTCTCAACAAAAGTTCATAAGATCCCACTGTCAAAGACAACAAAGCCTTTGCTGACAGGACATGAACAAATAAGGTAGGTATGGCCAGGAAGCTTTCTTCCTGCTGGCTAACTTTCATAACATCTGAAGGTGATGTGGAGACTCTTGGGGTACAAAATATCAACAATAGGGCTCAACCTGTCCTTGAGCCCTCAGAACTGCAATAATGTTCAATGTGGCAAGCAATGTCCATGAGTGCAATAGTGGAAGAAATAATACTGAGGTGATCCACCATTTTCTGATTGGATTTACAGTCACCTCTAGAGACAGAAATGCACTCCTGGTAGTGCAACTGTATCTAAGTTCTCATAGTTCCACGTCCTGAAATGTCAACCTACTATTATTTTGCTAAATGAGTAGAGTATACAAATGTCCTTTGAAAATCTCTCTACCAATAGATTAGTGCAGAACTCAGAGATAATCAGAGAAGATTTTATTTGCTTTTGTAGTTGTTTTCTCCGTGTGAAAGGCAGTTAATTCAGAAACTCAGGAACAATAAAAGTACAAAAAATGTTAATCTGGAATATTCAGGTACAAATGAAACAGCTATATTACACATTCTTCCTGCTTGAAAATCTTTGCAAAAGAAGGACAGAAAGGTTCTAAAATTCACAAGCCAGTGAAGAACAAAGTGAAATTGTCTATTCAGACAAGACAATTGAACTCATGAACTCACACCAGCTACAGTGGCTTCAAGAGACCTGTATGAGACAAATTCAATAAATATTCTAGCTTGAAAGAGGGAGAAGCACATGAGTCTTCATCCATAAGTGAGTTGCTATTGACAACTGATGCATCTTAGGGACTTGGGGAGGATCAGGTTCCCTTAAGGATTGGCTTTTTGTAGGCCACATTCACTTCTATGGATGACTCTGTACTAATAAGAATGTGGGCCTCGGAAATTGCACTCAGTGAGTTATTTTTGTTTAAGACACAGAAATGGGAGCAAGGTAAAATTTAGGATAGATCTGAGAGAATTTAGGAAAATGGATAGTAGGTAAAAGAACAGTACATTAAACAAAAAACACTAAATGATTTTTAAAAGACTTTTTTTTGTTTTATTTACACATTTAACCAATTGTGAAGCATGGTGAACAGTCTTGGGGTTCAATAGATCATTGAAGGTAAAGCAACTGACACTTGTGAAATTACTCACAGAGCAGTTCACAACTAATCCAAACTCATGGGCAGCAGAAAAAAATAAAGTGTCTGCATCATGTAGGTCCAAAGAAACTGCATTTAGAAAGACTGTACAAAATAGCAGAGGTGTGCAAGCCACACCTTATGGGGACAAGAGATTGAGTGACTACTGATTCATACAGAAGGCTGTGACTAAGCTATTGTACAATCACGCACTCAGAGAAGAGTTGTATTCGGGACAAGTTGGGTTGGCAGAGTCCAATTTCAGAATAGATGACTTTGCTTCAGAGTTTTTCCTTATGTTTAGAGGGGTTATCTTGGAGGAGGTAGAGAAATTGTGCTTCATACTTTGAGCCCTATTAGCCTCGATGTAATTAGGAAAGAATGTCAAATTACAAAAACTAAAATAGTATTAGTCTTTACACTGATGTTAATTGTACAAAGTGGTAAACTTCATTATGCATGTAGTAGAATTTGAATATCCCCATACAATTTTCCTAAATTCTATATTAATCCTAAAATGGTTCTGCTTTTTTAAACTTTTTAAACACCTGTGTACATTTTAGAGACAGTCTACATTAGAATTTTTGCTCTATTGAAGACAGGGAAACCATACTGGAAGCAGCCAAATTTTATAGAATAAACTTGAGTCAAACTTCAGCATAAGGAAGGTTAAAAATTACTAAACACATTGTTTTACTCTACAATCTCATTTTACATAGAGACATTAGGTGTTTGTATCCTTGTATTGGCTTGTATTACATCATTAAATGGCTAGGCAATTTACAAAGGAGAGGAGGGATTTATGTACTTATAATTTTGAAGCAAATGTCAATGATCACGAACCTTTTCTGGTAGGGTTTTCTGAATGGCCCCATCAATACCTCCCAATAGAAGATGACACCATGAAAAGATCGTAGACAAGAAGGAATATTCCCTAGCAAGATATGAGGCCAGAGAGGGGCCAGGAAGCAGGCTTACTCTGTTGTAATAAATCACTCTCAGAACTAGATTACTCCAAGGAAACTAGCATCTATTCCTTACAACTTTGTACCTCAACCAAGCTGCCTTGGACGAGGCTCCGCTTAACAAAGTTTCCCTGTACTTTAATCATCTGTACTGGGAACAAACTTTCAACACATAAAACCTTCAGGGACAAACCACATCCAAGCCATACACATAAAGTGTTTGCTGACCTTTAACATAAACAGTGATGAGTAATAGACAGTTATGTCATACTCCAGAATGTAAAATCCTTTTCCTGTCATTGCCACTTGTGTCAATATCTTATTTTTTCTTCTGATGTAAATTTTCTTAGCTCTAGAAGGCGTGAATTTGCCAGGCTTCCTTAGCCATGCAGTATAAAGCAGCATTCATTTTTGTTTAGCTATGCAAAATTCAAAGTATAGACTACACAGATTACTTATGTCTGCATCTCTAACATCCAGAAATTTTTCTTTGTTCTACAACACCATTGTTGATGGGATGATCTTTATTACTTATGTTATAAATTAAATCTGTTTTCTGATATAGTCACACATGTACAAAACACATATTAATAACTCTCACTCTTAACCATTTCTATTGTATCTAATATACTATCTATTACCCCATTACATTTTTCATCTTTATACTTGATAGATATTTTTGTGATTAATTGAGTATAACCAAAGTTTTGTGTTTGACTATGGCTGTAGGGTCATCTGTTGGCGCTTACTGCCCTCAGCAGTTGGTATACAACAAAAAGAAAGACTCCTCTTCTCCTAGAATCTATAAGTAGTAATGATTCCTAATTTTAATTTGTCAACCTGATATACCTGAGAAGAGAGAATCCAAATTGTAGAGCTGACTTCATCAGATGGATCTGTGGGCAAGTGTGTGGAGACATAATTTTTATTGCAAAAAAATATAGAATATCTCAGTGTAGGTGGCAGCATCCGATAGCATATGGACCTGAACTGTACAGAAACCTATAAATGCAGTTGAGGGCAGGCCTGCGAGCAAATCTGTATACAGAATTCCTTCATACCTTCATGTTCTCTCTCTCTCTCTCTTTTTTTTTTTTTTTTAGTTCCTGTTTGATTGTTTTCTGTGATTTCATTCAGTAATTGACTGTGACCTGAACGTAAAAGCCAGGTGAAGCTTGTCCTTCGCAAGTTGTTTTTAGACGTGTTATTTTTTAAACCACAGCAATAGTAACTGAAGGAAGACAGTAGTAAGTAGTTTAGTAGGAAGTGGGACAATTACACGAACCCCTCTCCAATCCATGACTCTGTTGGCAGAACTAATCTTGTACGTGTAGCTGCTGTGAGTAGGTGTATGGTTATCATGGCTGTGTGTAGTCCAAAAGATGGAATTTCACAGCTGTTTTTCCTATATGTTAGCATTTTCATACTTCGAATTTCTTCTTTCAAACAGTTCCCTGAGCCTTCATGAAAGTGACGTAAATGTCTGGATTAGGATGTAGCCTTCAGCCTTCAATTATTCTTAGCATTTTAGGCAGGCATGATTCCCTGCAGTGACCATGGTTCACTGCAGCTGTACCTTCTGTTTTTAAGACCTCACTAGCTTTTGTCTATTTATATAAACATAAATATTTAGAAGGCAGTTTGATGCTGTGTCAATTTAACTAAGCAACAATAATGAAACAATATTGTATTTCTTCTCTGGCGATTTTTATCTCACCAGCTATGAGGAGGTAACCAGTATCATACTACCTTGTTGTTTAGAGTTCTGTGTTGGACATCCGAAATCCAACCAGTGTGTGACTGGTTGTACCTACCCACTCCTGCCACTGTTGCATATGTATTCTCAGGAACAAACGCAACTTTTCGTGGTTCATAGGCAAGCACTCCACAAACTGAGCCATATTCTCAGCCAGATTAATGAAGCATCTTACTAATAAGTACCTTATCGATGCAAGTATGTAGAATATGTCTCTAGTACATGTACTCAGTAGATGAATAAAGCAAACATTAAAAAAATTTATAGTACTTTTCATAGTTTTAAAAAGAGTTTAAAATAGTTTTATGGATAAAGGGAATGATACTTAAGAAATGTATATTTTAAAAATGTATATTTTAAAAAAATTCATTTTCTAGAGTCTGTCTTGAAGTGCTTAGATGTTCATTTCTTGATGCTAAGCTGTTTTTGATTCTAGAAAATTCTAAGTCATCCAGAATTTACAATTCCTTTCTACCCTTCTTAACCTCTTTAGCAGTAGTAAATTATCATTAAAGTTGAAATACTTCTGAATGTTGACTTTCACATCTTAAATACTATAAATAATGTTTTTCGTTTGTCATTGCTCTATTTTTTTTCTCACTAGAATAATACCATGTGATAAAATTCTTAGATATCTCTGTGGCTTATGAGAGGCTATTTGAAAATTTTTCTCATGAAACATATCATTTAAACATAATTAGGGATAAGGATATTCCCATCCCTAGGCTCTGTCATATTTACTCAGAGCTTCTAAACAGTGAGGAAGGGTACAGAAAGTAATAGGCAAAAGTACTTTATTCAAAAGTCTTGAGAACTTAAAATCACTCCTATTTATATAATCATTTTATATAACTTCAGCAATATATGTGTGACATATGTACGCAAGAGAAAAATGAAGACGCCTGAATTTTTAATTTTTAATGCAATAGTCTTTCTCATCTACCAGTTCACTCAGAATCAGTAAAGCTTTCTCATCTGGAATCTCTCATGCCTGTACAAAATAAGAGTTCAATTGACATTGCTCTAATCTTCCTTATTTCTTGTCTCCTTCCTATCTTCCCTAAACTGTGAGTTATGAAGTCGCATGTCCCTCGTAGACATCCTGCATTTTAGTGTTTAACATTTTATTGTTTAATATTTTCTGTTTTGAGTGAACTTCCTCCTGTGAACATTCAGTTGTTCATTACTGGCATAAAAATTTATTCTGCTGAACATCAAGACAAGGTGGTTTCATCTTTGATGTTCTAAGCATTTATAAAGGATCACTTAATTTATAACAGTTCAGAGCTGAGTATCCTGTGGAGTTTTTGTAAAGTTGAAGCCTATTTAAGAAGGTATTTTGCTCTATTGAAAGCATAAACCAATTCAAATAGAAAGTTTCAAATTCTTATCTGAAAATCAATTTATGTTATTATATAAAGACACAGGATGCCCAAAAAACTTTGGAAACAGTTTCAATATATAACTACATTACAACCTGGTGACAACTTGAGGACACAAGGATAAGTCATGATAGGAGTTATCAGCATGAGCTTAATGAAGATTAAGGTGAATGCATAGAAAAATGTCAAAGGCTTTCAGCATGATAGATACATTATTCCTGACACAACCACTATACTGAATAAGCCATCATACTGGTGATTAGGTTGCAATAACCATTATATTCGTATATGAACTGTTTGCAGTTTTATTTGGTATACCCTTTTTACCAATATAAATATCTGGGGATAACTATGCTAAATATAAGTGTTTTCAAGTATTATGATTTCTCAAATATGTATATGCTATATGCTTTTATTGCTTTTAGTAACTGTCCAGCATTGGAGTTTCTGTTTGTCTGAGAGAATATTTGTAGTATTCAAATATGTCTTTGTTGTCTGAAAATCTTGAAAATATCACCTAGCCAGATTTCACATGTGTTGTAAGGAGAAGGGATTCATTTCATCTACTAATTTTTTCTGACTTTGCACCTTTCACTGAGTACTTTCTTGGTTTTGTGAGACAGGGTTTCTTTGTGTAGTCCTGGCTGCTGTGAAACTAGTAGACCAGGCTGACGTCCATTCAGAGATCCACTTGTCTCTGCCTATAGAGTGCTGTGAGTAAAGGCGTGTGCCAACACTGCCTGCCTCACTAAACACTTACTGATTGCCGCATTAGCACTTGTTTATTTCGAAGCATGTCAAACAAATGGACAGAATAAGTTAAAAATGTATATATAATGGCTATGAAGGTGACCCAAGCCTGTTTTATATGAAATAGACAGGTAGACTGGTAGAAGGCTGGGTCAAGAGGTATTGATAGTTTCCATTTCACTCACATGTTGCTCATTGCAATTATATTGCATGAGAATCAGAATCAATGGTTTGTCTTTCAATAAATATTACCATTCAGGTCATTTAGCACACACTTAGCATTTCATCGAGTTCCAAATGTATGCCAGTGTTTCCATACAACTCTTACCTATCTTATCTTTAAAGCATTATGAAATTTATAACCCTGGGAAAATTCTAATTTCTGCATAAGCCACATTTGTACCTTTCACACTTTTGTACCTGATAAATGACTTTGCACAATCCGATTTTTGACATTTATTTTTAAGACGTCTATTCACAAATCTTTTTTTCTAAAAAATGTTCACACTATTCCGTCATTATAATATTTCTCCAGTTTCACATAGAAAGGGAAGCCAATATTAAATAATAGGGTCCTACATTGTCATTTCCTGAATGTTTTTCTAATCTTCTTTGTTTGGTCCTCATAGTCTTAGCTTTAAGAGTTAAGAAGGTACTTTCCTCCTTGTTTAGTTTCTTTGGGTCTGTGGAGTGTAGCAGGGCTATCCTCTGTTTTCTGGGTAATATCAATTTATTAGTGAGTACATGCCATGCATGTCCCCGAAGCAGACAGGAACTACTCAGAAAGACCAACAGAGGCAACTAACCGGGATCTTTGGGGCTCTCAGATTCTGAACCACCAAGCAAGAACATTCACAGGCTGGAACTAGGCCTCCCCACACATAAGTAACAGATATGTAGATTTGTCTTCATGTGGGTCCCGAACAACTGGAGCTGAGGCTATCCCAAAAGCTGTTCTTATGTGTGCAATGTATTCTACCTGGGCTGCATTGTCTGGTCTCGTTAGAAGAGAATAACCCTAGCCTCACAGAGACTTGGTGTGCTAGGGTGAGAGGATTCTAAGGGGGGCCCTCACAGCTCAGAGGAGAAGGGAAGGGGAATTGGGGAAGGATTGTGGGGGGTAACAAAGAGGGGGCGGTGAGCTGGATGTAAAGTGAATACATAGTAGTAATAGTAGTAGTAGTAGTAGCAGTAGTAGTAATAGTAATAATAATAATATAAAAATAAATATACTTTACTATGGAAATAAGCACAGATGAAACTACAAATTAAATGTTTAAAATATTGACGACCCTCTCCAATGTTCCTCTTTAATTTTATTATTAATCTTAGTTCTGTGTCTAATGAGTTGGATGTATATTTATTGAAATTTCTGAGGAGCCAGACATAAAAGTGTAAGAATTATACCCTCCAGCATATATTTTATTCACACATAAAGATATAGAAATAACTGGACATAAACTAAAATGCTGAATACTACTTTTAGTGAAGAATTTTTTTCTAGATATATTCTCATATTTGATTTCAGGTATATATAAGAAAGGAGAAGTAAATTACTTTTTTATACATTAGAGTATTTTAAATCAAACAGTAAGGAACATTACCTTACATATATTTTTAAAATCATATTTGAATAATTTTCAGAGTAGGTTTAACAAAATTCTCTGAAAATGTGGCATTCAGCATAATTTCATTTCTTAGTTGTATTTAAATTAATTAAGTATTAATAAAGCTAATATCTTTACTAATGTTGATATAGTCTTTGTTTTATTTTATACTTCAAGGCATCCCCTGATATTAAGAAATACTTAATTAAACTATTATGCTATATTTAGGAATGTATTAATTTATACATGAATGAATTAAACTATCAGTAAAAAAAGTTACAAATGTACATTGACATTTGAGTTGAAATCAAAGTCTGGATGTGCATGAACAGATTCAACTTGAGGAATGTTTTCTGTACTAATGAGTCTCTATGCATCTCTCTCAGGGAGACATTGCAATCACCCTACAGATGAGAAGACTGGACCACATGTAAGCTTTTGTGTGAGCAATGCATTCTTTGCCAAAGAAATCACTTATACTTGAAAAGAAAAGATACAACATAGTCATGGTAGCAATCTATAGTGCCAGGGTCCAGATCGCAGTTTTTAGAGGTTCTAAGTTGTTAATAATAGCTGTATTTTGATTTTTTCATTTTTTATTGGTTATTCTATTTATTTACATTTCAAAAGTTATCCCCCTTCCCAGTTTACCCTCCTGAAATTGTTTAGTTTTGTTTTTATAAAGTCTATGTAGTTATCTATGAAATTTTGTTGTCTGATAATATCAGTATTTCACAGTATAGTTACTCAGTTAGACTTCATGGCTTCAGCTACATACATAGCAGAGGATTGCCTTATCTGGAATCAGTGGGAGGGGAGGCCCTCGGTCCTGCGGAGGCTTGTTGTCCCAGCATAGGGGAATGCTAGAGGGGTGAGGCAGAAGTGGCAGGAAAGCACCCTTTTAGAGGCAGGGGAAGGGATGGAGGGTTTGCAGAGGGGAGATTGGGAAGGTGGACAGTATTTGAAATTTAAATAAATAAAATAACTAATTAATAATGAAAAATAAGTTAAAATGCTGTCAATATAGCAATGAATGCATAATTTAAAATCATATCACACAAAAGAGAATTTCTTGTTCCACAGAAATATAAGCAATGATTAAAATGATGTTTTGACTTTGGCTGGTGAGGAACAATCATTTCATGGCATAAATACTTAATGTGTCTTGTACTTTGTTCCATTTTAATTAGCTGACAATTTGATTGTTCAGACTGAAACATTACTATATGCATTGCTTATTTTAAAATAAATTCCTTAGTGATTATCTTTTGCAGAAAAATAGTTAAAATTTTTTATCACGCATATGTTTACGTGGTATGACATTTTGCCTAGTGCACAAAGATGAAACATTGGTCAAAGTTTTTCTACAATCTTCATACATTTTGAAGAGATATTTTGTTTTCTTAAATCCCTGAACAGAAATTATCTTTGATATTTATTAAAGGATGTTTTCAAGTAAGAAAAAAATGAAAGAAAAGTAGTTTCCCAAAACTGATTGAATTTTTAGAAGGAAAAAAATAATTATGTGAGTGTTTAGAAGTAACTTTATAACACCTGGGATGGAAAAACTTCTTCCTTCCATTCCTAATCAAGAGAAATACACTTTTATGGGAGCATTCTCTTCTTAATGTAAAAATAAGTGTTGAAAAAATCAGAAAGCAATGCCTTCTAAATGAGAAACATGTTGCTCCAAGCAGATTGTACTACATAGTAATGCAAAGACTCACCAGGGTGTTTATTTGTTTGGTTTGTTTTTATTTTGAAAAACTTAAATTTCATAGATAAAGGGAGTTCCTTAATTTGTTTCACCCCCCTTATTTTTCCAGACTTAGAATCTTATTCAGTCTTGAGTAAAATTTACTTTATGTAGCATTCTTTGGTTATAACATTTAGAGTGGAGTGGTTTCTCACTGCGTAATGGCTGATATGTATTTTTAAATTGTTAAATTTTATTCATTTATCAATACGATTTTAATGCAATGTTCTCAAACTCATTTCAAGGCACCATGTTGCCATGGTTCCTGCTGAATTATATAGAAAAAGTAGAAGGAATATCGCTTAAGAGAACTTTTAAAATTGAAGATGAGGAGATGACAATGTATTAAGGGGACTTTGATCCAAAGAAGATAAATTGGCAAACTGTGTGCTCTCAAAATAATGAATTAAATGATACATAGGTTTATAGTTAATTACATCTGTATATATTTCTTCCATTAGGTTGGGATGTTATTGAAGATGGGAGTTATAATTCCTGAACCACAGGAATCTTCCTGCCTGATCCTGAGAGGTTGCAATAAGTGTTTGCTGGCATGTGTGCAATTGAATAGAAAACACAAATAGCAATGATTCTTTAGTCCTAAGACACTCAAACTAAATATTGTAAGCTTCCATAATTAGGTATTGTGAAATTAAATTAGAATAAAGACATTTAACTGCACTGCCTATAATTCAAAGCTTTGCAGTGGGAAATATAAAAGCAAGCATGTAACATCTAAATGAATATTATCCATCAGATCTGACATTTATTAAGCAATACCAGCATGCTGGGCACTGCCGTAAACACAAACTCTTTTTAGTGAACTTAGATTTATCTCTGTTGGCTTTTTTCCCCCTGAAATAGATTGATGTAATTTCATGGCAGATGGTAAACGAATACAGGATGGTGCTGTTACTTTTCAGTTTTTATAGGCTGTAGCTTAAATCAGCTCTTTTTGCTGAGAATCCATCACCTTACCCGGATACAGCAGTTCAAATACATTCTACTCCCTATCATTAGCCTGCCATAGATTGACTTACTCAAGACTAACACATGTGTGCTATAATGTTGGTGTGCTTTATGATCAAGCCATGTAATTTTCGCATGATATAAAACAGTAGTTGGAATTTTTTAAATTAAAAATCGTGTTGACCAACAGTTTACTTTCAGGATATTCTGCTAGATTTGAGTCAAAGAGACTGAAACCCAGATGTTCTACACTACAGAAAATTTTGATAAAATTGTCTCTGGGAACATGATATCCTTAAAAGAGTATAACAAAAGACAAATAACAATGTAAGTAATTTGATGTTTCAATGCAATTTATTTAATTAAAGATATTTCATTTGAAATATATCTGATTAATTTTATGTTATGAATACTGCTTATATATAGGTCCACATTTAATACTAAACATTTATTTTAATGAATTTTGCTAACTTGGTAAAATTGATAATATTAAAATTTATAAATATTGTTTTAAATTCATGGGAGAGCGTGAGCACAGTCCTCATTAGCACTAACTAAGAAGTTGAGTTTCCCACTTTTGGGGAAATTTCCGGGTCAGCACATCCAGAGTGCAATGGTAAACCTCTCCCTATGAAAACCACCTTCACGATCATGTTATCTGCCCTGTCACGTAACTATTAAGCTTGTAACTTCTAGCATATCTTTTACAATGGAATTTTCAATTTTACTTAATTCAGAATTTTAATTCTTTATAGTGATTTTTATGTAAAATTAACTTTTTGTAAGCAAATTGATAGGAAGCTTGTCCCAGTTACCTGAAAAAGAAAAATTGTGTGAGGCTTCTCGGCTTCTTTTGCCTTATTAAGAACAAGCACATAAGCGACTTATAGGACATGACCTGAGGCAGCACAAGGGGAAGTTTGGAAGAGGGCTATGCAGGTCTCTCTTAGTCCCAGCTTCATTTTTAAAATATATATATTCACGATGGAAATCCTAAGTTTAATTACCCAGGAGCTTTATTGTATTTCTTTTTATATACCCATATGGCATATTATGATTGCCAGAAAAAAATCTAAAAGTCTTTATTTTAATTACTGTCAGAATCAAAGCCAGAACCTAGAGAAATTGTCAAGGACAGAAGTAGCATATTCTTCCTACAGGGAAAGAGTCCAGTCTGGACTTTTCTTGTCTACTTTTAACAACTTTCTCCATTACAGAGCTGGGAGTGTGATCAAAAGTAATAAGTGAGGTCATGGGACCACCAGAACAGTTAAAAGGTCTAAAGGTAGACCGAGGACAGTTGTTCTGTGTGAAATCCAACTGGCTTTGCTAATTGGCATTGATCAGCGTGAATCTGACCCCTAAGAGACTGTGAGGTAATGGAAAGTGAATCCTGGAAGCATTTCATTGTCTTCGATAAAACATGAGGAGGCATAAACTTACCAAGAGATTTTGTCCCTGAATTATTAGAAATTATATTAATACTATTTGTGCAAGGCTTTTGAATCCAAGGTTGAGTCCAGGTAAAAAAGAGGATCAATGGGCCCAGAGTCCGCTCATTTCCTATTCCTAAGTGTACTTCTTTTGTTTTGTAAAGAAATGAATATACATACATACATACATACATATATTTTTTTTTCTTTATCTTTCCTTAAAAAATGGCAATAAGGTCAGATTCTTAATCTCAAATAAATAAACAACACAAGTATAATCCTAATATTCTAACAAGATGACTGTCAGTAGAAGGATAATTTCTCCCCAAATAGAATAGGATTTGCAGAAAAACAAATATGTGTGGTCAGAAATAAGGTGGTGTTCCTGTAATCTTTGCCTTGGATGTTCAGTTGTGTTAAAACCTGCTTGGGTGGGGTTCATGGGGCCAAAGTAGACAGGTTTCAGGATCTCTTTAACTTGATGAATTACATAATAAGGGATAAAAAGGATCAGAGATGGGAAAAACAACTCTTGTACAAAGACTGGCATTACTTCATGTTGAAATATATTGGCTAGTTTCCATTGATGTACTCTGATTTTATTTATAAATATTGAAAAATATATCTGACCCTTTGATTACACTAAGCCTGAGTCGCTTACTTGTCAGCTGTTAATCTAATTTACTCTTTTATGCTCTAATGATCGGAGGAAGGCTGCCAATTTCTTCTTTCAAATATCTCTTTGGGATAAGTATTTTTCTTGTTTACATTGTATTGGACATGAATGTTGTAAAAACATATATTTTATATATTATACAATGCATCAATAAGCCTGAAATCAATGCCTTTTCTATAATGGAAACCAGATGGTAATAATTCATAAGGTTAAGGTGAAGCTCAAATTTTGTGTGGCATGAAAAATAAACTTACTGAACAACTTCATAAAGTTGGGTGAGTCAATGTATTTGAACTCATATTTCTCACCTCATTCCATATATAATGTTCTGTCCAGACAATCAATCCATATATTGACATGAATCACGACTATATAAAGCCTGCACAGTAAAATCCAATATTGGTATTACTTGTATGTTCATTATTTGTTTTAACATCTATGAAGTTAAATTTTGAGGTCGATTTTATTTTTCAGTAAAATATGTAGAATCGGGCAAAATAAAAACAAAAATAAATCTTTATGATATATTCTCTATGTGGTCTTTTTCGAGATAGGAAAGGGATCAATAATTTTAAGCATCATCAACATGCTTCCATTTACACTTATGAAAATGGCATAATATTTTAGTAATTAAGTAATTCACTAGTTAAGTGCTCTTGCTACTTAGTTTCTGTAGAATAATTGAGAATTATTAAGGATTTTAGAACAAAATATTTGGGAAATTGAATTTTTATATTTCTGTTCATTTTCTCCAGTGTTTGGACACCTGAATTTTCACAATGGGGCCTGCAGGCCAATGAGACTGTGATATCTTATAGGTTGCTACTTTCTGTAGATAGTATATCCCTAATTTTATGAATCCCTAAAGGTCTTCAAAGAAAACCCTAAAGAGAGAATCAGATTAAATTTCTGTAGTCTTCCTCCAACCTGTCAGGTAATGGCTTTCAAATTCAAAGCGCTCTCGTGATCCTCTGATGCTCTAAAAGTGGTAAACAATTTTATCTGGTTAGCTCACAGAAACTATAGCTGAGATACAAACTCCTTTGTCTCACACACACACACACACACACAGAGAGAGAGAGAGACAGAGAGAGAGAGACAGAGAGAGAGAGAGAGAGAGAGAGAGAGAGAGAGAGAAAGAGAGAGAGAGAAAGAGAGAGAGAGAAAGAATTTGTGGTGAACATTCCCAGAGTTCAACACTAAGCAAAAGTGTATTTGCAGAATAAAATCTAGTGTGTACCTATATATACATATGTTAGCATGTTTCCATGAAGCCACCAAAGGAAGTGATAAGGAAGCTATGATCTCATTACCATAGATTAGATGGCAGACAAAGAGGACACAACACAGGTGACATCAGATGAAACAGAAGGATAAAATTACATATCAGAAGATTAATACAAAAATCAATAGAAGGTACTGATGAGTTCAAGTCTTAGGAGCAGATTTATTATTTTAATTTGAAAATTATTACAAAATGTATCTATTACCAGCTTGTTATTTCTTTTTTAATTAATTAATTGATTGATTAACATCCCAGACACTGCTCTTCCTTCCAGATTCCCTCCCCCCATCTGTGCTTCCCTTCTTCTTTTAGAGGTTAGTACTTCTCCTGGGTATCTCCTCACCCTGGCACATCAATCTCTGCTAGATTAGGTTCCTTCTTTCCCACTGCAGCCTGACAGGGCAACTGTGAAGGCTCATCTGCACATCTGCTACATATGTGTCCGGCCCTAGGTCCAGCCAGTGTATGTTCTTTGGTTGGTGTCTGTGTCTGAGATCTCCCAGGAGTCCAGGTTAGTTAATTCTGTTGTCTTTCTATGGGGTCCCCATCCTCCTCAGGGCCTTCAATCTCTCTAATAAGTGTTCCAGATCTCCATCTAATGTTTGTGTGTCTGTATCACCATCTGTTTTAGTCAGCTGCTGGGTAGAGCCCTTCAAAGGACAGTTATGATGCACTCCTGTAGGCAAGAATATTTGGGATATCCCCTGCTCTAGTTGTTTAGGACTCACATAAAGGTTTGTAAGAAATTAGAAGTCAGGAACAAATATGAAAGTGAGTATTATAAAATGTAGTATATGTAGTTTTCATCATGTATCTTATTTGGTTTGGTTTGTGTGTTGAAATTACCAAAGCTGTTATGAAAGTTGATACTAAGCAAGTATGAAAGATCATATTAAGCAAGCCTTCAAACAGTGAGGTGCAATCTAGCCTGATATTTTGTCCAATTGTGTAGTGTTAATTTCTTGATTAAGTACATTTAAAAATGAAATAGTGACTTCATGTGAAGGATTGATACAGCTTCAATGTTTTATTTGGAAAATGATGTCTTTAATATCAAGCATCTAATCTCTTGGGAATACGTTAACATGGTATCATAAGAAAGCAGAGGTCTACCTGAAAATAAATAGACAAATTCAATGTTGCCTTTACCTGTAAATCATCCTATACACTTCTTACAATCTGATTGTGTATAAGCATCGCATTCTCCCAGTGGGATGGTGTGGACTGTAGATTCTTTCTTACTACTTGATCAAGATAAAGCGTTTTGCCTTTCCATCATCCTTCCAGACAGAAGGCTTTTATGGTATACCCTATTGCTTTCTACATTGTCATATTTGTGAAAAACTTCTTGTCTTTGCTATGGACGTGATTTCTCTTGTCCTCACATGAGATAGATACTTCTGGGATATTTCTTTCCCCTAATCTCCAAGATCTACTTATGCCTAGCAAATATTTTCTGAGCTCGTTATGAAATTCCCATTTTTAAGCCTGTCAGTAGCACACATCTTAAGCTTTTACTTGGAAACAAGAAACATTCTTGTCACCAGAGCCTAGAAAACTCCCAGCAATCACCTATAAAAGTAACTACCTTGTTACCAAGTGGGTTGAAGCTGTAGAAAAACAAAAACATTTTAGTCAATGTTTATCTTCCTTTAGTCTGCATTGTATTTCTATTGCTTTTCTATAATTGTCTCCCATTTTCCACATGACTCTGTAAGCACTTTGGTGTGGTTATTCTCTAATCTGAGAGCTTGCATATGATTTTAAAATTCTGTAGGTTTTTCTTCCAATAATGTCTTTGATTTCAATAGGATTTTCAAATGAAATCCGTGACCTCAAGAAAGTCAAATTGTCTCTACCCATTCCTCCATAATCAATATATTTGTACTGCCATACACATACTTATAGTAAGTCTCATCACATTAAGCAAAGCAAGTCTGTCACACAGGTCACTGGAACCAGTGGTATGCTAAGGAAACTAGACACTTACAAAGTGTGATATGGATCATGGCTGCTCCATGACCATATGCTAGTGTTATGCATAGGCAGATCATAATATGAACACAAGCTTCACACTTTTAGTTCTTTAGATTGTGGCTAGATTCAGTAGCAGAGTACTAGACTAACAAACACAACATCTGATTATTTCCCCCAGAATGTGCATGTGTACATGCGCACGAGCATGTGCGCGCGCGCACACACACACACACACACACACACACACACACACACACACACACACACACACACTTCTATTGATGCTGATAAAATGTAATAATTAATATAACACCACTCCACATTGTCTGGAATAAATGAATGCCACATGTGTCTCCTCTATCTCATTTGACTCCAAAGATATGATTTGAGACCCTTCAACAAATTCATGTATTTATAACAATAACAATTACTATTTCGGGAAGAAGTGCTTGTGAGTAGCTGACACCACAGCCCTTGTAAACGGTCAGCACCAAAGCTGGGCTTCAGAATCTCCATAGAATCACAGCAGAAGATGTACGCAGAACAGCTCTTGGTTTCTGATTCTTGAACATTAAGGAAATTGCCCAGTTGTGAACTCAAACTAATGGCTTTACATGAATTTTTAGTATCACTGTCAGACATTTGGTTAATGACAGATTATAAATTACCATGCTAACTCAATGGTGAGGCCAGGTCTATATTAAGTTAATGAGTCACATGACACATTGTGAATGATGACTAAGACTCGTCATGGGAAATTATGACTGTCCAAATGATGGGCAGACATGCACATATCTCAGTGCACATATCTGGATTCAAAACCTGGTGTACTAGCATAAATTAGCTCATGGCTGATTAGTTAATCTTGAAAATCAGATGCATTTCTTGTAAATGGGAAACGTACCATACAGAAAACAAATTTTGACCACCAACATAAAAGGAATTTATATATGGTGAAACAAGTTCTGTGTTATGATCATGTCACCAGTTTAAAATTCATTAGATATTAGACATGCATTTAGCATTAAGTCATGCAAAAGAGTCTGAAGTAAATTGAATGAGTTATTTAATGGCAAGGAGAAAAACTGGTTAAGGAAAAATTATTCATTACTTAATTTAATTCAAATTCTCAGTGGCATTTTATAATATAAAGTTATGTTACATTGTATTACAAAATTGTTTCAATTTTATTTTAATAACACTTTAAAATCATGAAAGTGCTCATTAACTTCATAATTATCAAAGAGGTAGATTAAATCACAGTGGATGTCTTAAAATAACCTACAATTCAAGATGTTTCTAATTTTGCAGTGAACATTGCTGAGAATATTATATAAACCAAGTTATGACAACCTATTATAATGACATTTCTTAAGATCATTTTTACCAACCTTAGAAGCAAGTGGTGTCACGCCAACTCATAGAGACTGGATCTGAAAAGCCTTCTTGCCAGACTCTCATCACTAATATGTGAGAACACTAATATCAATGATTTTCTAACTCCCAAACTAGTGATTTTTGTTTCTATGTTAATGTTTTGCCAGCTATCCTTCTATTTAAGTAACTTTCCATATATACAAATTATTAGACAAAATAGACAGAAATCAGAAGGTGATCTAGGTATACATACTTCATTGTTTCTTATTTTAGTTTATGTATTATGAAGCCATACCATCTGTATTCACAGTTTAGTGGAATTCTGAGATCACTGATTGTCCAAGTATACACATAATCTTCTCATATATCGAACAATTTCAGGTACATCTGACAAAGTCTGCTATGGAATAAGCATTTATAGGTAAGTGCTTATTATTGTTGGTGGTGGGTAATTCCTCCCACTATCCCCTTCAATTACCTTCAAGAACATTTTGTTCCAAAAATAATTGATGACAAAATATTATTAATATACTATAATATTTACTTTTCTGATTGTTGGGCAAATTCCAAGAGCAAATTAGGAACTATTCTTTAGCTCACTGTTTTGTTTGCTTGTTTTTGTTTTTTGTTTTTATCTTTTCCTTTATTAAATGTTGTCCCATTCCCTGATCCCCTCAGCAAAACTCCCATCCCATCCCTCCTCCCCTTTGCCTCTATGAGGGTGCTCCCTCACCCACAGCCCATTCCTGCCTCACCACTCTAGCATTCCATTATGCTGGTGTAGCAAGCCTCCACAGGATCAAGGGCCTTCCCTCCAATTGATGCCCGACAAGGCCATCCTCAGCTACATATGTAGCTGGAGCCATGGGTACCTCTATATGTACTCTTTGGCTGGTGGTTTAGTCCCTGGGAGCTCTGGGTGGGGGCTTCAGTTAGTTGATATTGTTGTTCTTCCTATGAGGTTGCAATCTCTTTCAGCTCCTTCAGTCCTTTCCCGAGCTCTTCCGTTGGGATCCCCAGGCTCAGACTGATGATTTGCTGTGAGTATCTGCATCTGTACTGGTCAGGGGCTGCCAGAGCCTCTCAGGGGACAACTTATCTGACTCCTGTAAGAAAGCAGTTCTTGGCAACAGCAACAGTTTCTGGGTTTGTTGTCTGCAGAAGGGATAGATCCCTACGTAGTGCAGTCTCTGTATGTGTAAGGAGCTGTTAGAGTATTTGCCATTACCAGATGGCGCTGTCACTTTAAGGAAGCTTGTGGTTAGCGCAGGGTGGCTCGCCCGAAGCGCCTGCGCATTAAGGGTGTACATGACTAATCACCGCCCACTCCCGGGGCGCGCCAATCAATGGAGGACACGCTGCCTCAGG
>CM052705.1:95877946-95908506 GCA_028551405.1 Uromys caudimaculatus | reverse complement strand
CTGGTTCTGTGTTTTGATACCACTGTAGGGAGGTGTGGCCTATTTAACCCAGCTGACCCCCCTCTCCTTCTTATTTGAAAGAATAGGGGGAGATGTAAGGAGCTGTTAGAGTATTCGCCATTACCAGATGGCGCTGTCACTTTAAGGAAGCTTGTGGTTAGCGCAGGGTGGCTCGCCCGAAGCGCCTGCGCATTAAGGGTGTACATGACTAATCATCGCCCACTCCCGGGGCGCGCCAATCAATGGAGGACACGCTGCCTCAGGGCTATATAAGCAGCGCCATTCTGGGGCCCCGGGTTCTTCCTCCATCAACGGCTGAATAAAGCTGAACTGCAGACGGAGCCTACTGCGTGGCGCGTGTCTTCTTGCTGGCGAGAGGCGAGAGGCGCGCGCAACATGTATGGCCTTTCCTTCAGTCTCTGCTCCATTTTTTCCCTGCATTTCTTTTAGATAGGAACAATTCTGGGGTTTTTTTTTTTTTTGTTTTTTTTGTTTTTTGTTTTTTTTTTTTTTTGTTTTTTCGAGACAGGGTTTCTCTGTGTAGCCCTGGCTGTCCTGGAACTCACGCTGTAGACCAGGCTGGCCTCGAACTCAGAAATCTGCCTGCCTCTGCCTCCCAGGTGCTGGGATTAAAGGCCTGTGCCACCATTGCCAGGCCTGGGTTAAAATTTTTGAGATGAGTGAATGGTCTCATCCTTCAACTGGGGGCTGTGCCTATCTATTGGAGATGGTCTCTACAGGTTATATATCCCCTTTGTTGGATATTTTGGCTAATGTTATTTCTGTTTGGTACTCTTGCTTTCCTGGCATCTGTGACTTTCTAGTGGCTACCCCAGTTTCCCATTTCCTACTGCTACATATTTCTGTTCAATTTCCTGATCCTCTGTACTGAGAAAAGCACCTGAGAGGTAATAGAAACCCATAACTGTCAGTGGTAACTAGAGCATGCTTGCTTATATCTTGTTAGTCCAGAAAGCACTGAACTCAGGAAGTAATGGTAGTGAAGAATCCATATAGCTGCCCCTATGACCAGCTTCCTCTACTTAGCTTTATCTCCTAGGGCTTCTACAATATCCCAAATAGCCCTACCATATAGGGATGTAGGGCTGAAATACAGATTTATGTAGAGCGTATTTCACACTGAGAAAATTTTACAGAATATAATTTAACATAATATTTACAAATATAAAAGTCAAATCTATGGTTCTATAATTATTCCTCATTATCTTGAGTATTGCAAATGCCATTTGTGCTTGTATTACAACTAATCAAATATATCTGTTTTATCTTAATGTATATCAAGAGTATTATACTGGTTCTAAAGCTTATCTTAATTTATGACTTTTCTACTCATGATCAATATTTTGGAATTTTCATAATTTGATCAGACATTTTGTAAATATTTGTTTTCTAGGTGTAAGTCAGCCTTGTGTGCCCATATATTTGTATCAGAGTAAACTAAAGAATCCACTACAGAAACATTCCCGTTCCCTACCTTCTCACTGAAAAGCATAAACTTAAATGTGAGTACAAGTGAAGTCCTTGGCTCTGGTCCTCACCGGGACAGCAGGAGCTTACAAACCACTCCAGTTTTATGTTTTTATTTCTAGAATTGAAACGTCTGGTGTAAGAACTTTCGTTGTTATTTCTGATGTCCCATGAAGCACTCTTTTATATAGTGGAAAGGGTATTATCCACAGGAGACTAATATAACATCAAATGAAAAATAGCATATTTATTTTCACACACAAAGTTAAGGAATGTTATTTGTCAAAGGGAATGATTGATTAAAATGAGGTAGAAGTAATTAACATATTATGCATATGAATACACATTTTTAAAAATTAAATATATTTATTTATATTTGCAAAATATAATCATTTTTAAAAGATTCATTTTAATTTTTGTGATTATAATTACATTATTTTTTCCATTCCACATTCCTCCTTCTAGATACTTTCATGTCATTCCACCTTTGCTGTCTTTCAAATTCTTGGCTTCTATTTAATTGTTGTTATACGCATACATACATTATATATATATATTATGAAACACATAAATGCAATCTACTCAGTGTGCATACTGCTACACTCACACATACATCTCTCTTTCTTATTTTATTTTCAAGAGCAATCATTTCATAGTTTATAACCACTTGTTCTCTTCCCTGGGGAAGAAAACTCCCAATTCTCGGCTTTCCTTAGTCCTATAGTTCTTTGTCTAAGTTGAGGTCTTGTGAGCTCTGTAAGGTTTTCCCACCCATATTAACATGTCTTCTGGTTTGCAACCACAGTACACACAATGTGATGGTTGATAAAATATGATTTCTTTTACAGATGGAACTTCGTAGTCATTTAACATATTGAATGAGTTCTGAAAAATGTTACCAATAACATTTTTGTGTGTGAAATAAACAAAACTTTGATGTATAATATTAATTCCCCAATTAGCTCAGCAAGAAAAACATGAGATATGTTGTACAAGACGAGATGTTCTTTCTTCACCAGAGGTATACATATCTTAATATTTGTATTAAATATTTGAGTAATTCAGCTATGTGGATGTATTCTAAAATATATGTATTTATCTACATGACTCACCAAAAATTATTAAATTATCAGCATACTATATAATCAGCACCTTATGAAACCTCCTACTGATCAAGAAAGATTTACTGGGTTTAATATTCTCCATCCTCGTCTAGAAACCAGTTTCATTATTTTCTTATTCTTATCCAAAGGAAATAGGCCAGCTCTTCATGAGAGCGTGTTCCCTCTCTGCCCAGGAAATCAATAAAAAGAACCATGTTGTGTATAGAATCCTGGCCCTCTTCCAAAGATCACTGGAAGCAAACTGAATGTGTTCCTATTAAGAACAGTGCAAGCAAGCAAGAGTCTCCTGGATGCACGTTTACTAAGTTGCCATGATGACCCTTCCTATGCTCCTTTTACACAAAGGAGCAGCCATTGCTCATTTCCTTAGAAGAAAGTTGAGTCAACACCATTTCCCTTAACTAGCTCACCCTTTTATGACTAGTTCCACACAACTGAATATTTCTGTCCTGATATTATGGATGGCCACAGAAAGTATATATTTAAATTGAGATTCTAGAATGAATAACTCGTTTGAGGTTTGCGTGGATGTAACTGTTCCAATAACACTGCAATCGTTATGCTAACACAGGAAGATCAGAATCTCCTACAACCAACATATTCCCCAAGTTCAGACTTGCATTTAGATATGTGGCACAGATTATACAGTCATTTGTTTGTTTAAATAAATTTATGTAGGTCTTTAGATAGAAAATAAAGAAACCTGTCACAAATTATGTAATTTTGAAATTGAAATTTATGATTGAGTCCCTAAATTGTTTATATTTAATTTAAGGTCACAAAAGTCTTGATTGTATTTTTACTTCAAAATTAAAAATCAGAAACAAATGTGGGTTAATATTTTTGAGAAAGATGGGTGGCCCTATTCCTCAACTGGGCGCCATGTCTAACCTTTGGATCTGGTCTCTATAGGTTCTCGCTCCCCTTTGTTGGATATTTCAGCTAATGTCATTCCTGTTGGGTCCTGGGAGCCTCTTGCTTTCCTGGCACCTGGGACTGCAGACTCTGTTTCCCACCCTCACTGCTACACATCTCCATTCAATTCCGTGACCCGCTGTATTTCTCCTGTCTCCTCCCACATCTGAACCTGCCTCCTTTCCCTCCCCCTCCTCTCCCCCTCCCATGACCCTCTCTCCCTCAACCTCCCGTAATTATTTTGTTCCCCCTTCTAAGTAGGACTGAAACATCCACACTTTGGTTTTCCTTCTTTTTGAGCTTCACAGGTTCTGTTAGTTGCATTGTGGGTATTCCGAGCTTTTTCCCTAATATCCACTTTATCAGTGAGTATATACCATGTGTGTTCTTTTGTGACTTGGTTAACCCCACTCAGGATGATATTTTCTAGTTCCATCAATTTGCCTGCAAATTTCATGAAATTATCATTTTTAATAACTGTGTAGTATTCGATTTTGTAAATGTACCACATTTTCTGTATCAATTCCTCTGTTGAGGGATATCTGGGTTGTTTCTAGCGTCTGGCTATTGTAAATAAGGCTGCAGTGGCCATAGTAGAGCTTGTGTCCTTGTTATATGTTGGAGCATCTTTTGGATATATGCTCAGGAATAGGGTAGTGGGAGAGACTACTCCACCTAAGTATCCATCCCATCTGCAGAAACTAAACCAGACACTATTGCTGATGCCAAGAAGTGCTTGCTGATAGGAGCCTGGTAGAGCTGTTTACTGAGAGTCTCTGCCAGAGTCTGACCAATACAAATGTAAAGGCTTGCAGGCAACCATTGGGCTGAGAATGGGGTTCCCAATGGAGGAGTTAGAGAAAGAACTGAAGGAGCTAAAGGGTTTTGCCACACCATAGGAAGAACAACAATATCAATCAACCAGAACCCCCAGAGCTCCCAGGGACTAAACCACTAATCAAAGAGTACATATGGAGGGACCCATGGCTCCAGTTGCATATGTAGCAGAGAGTGGCCTTGTATGGCATGAATGGGAAAAGAGCCCCTTGGTCCTGTGAAGGCTCGATATCTCAGTGTAGGGGAATGCTAGGGCAGTGAGGCCAGAGTAGGTAGATGGGTGGGTGGGTGGGTGGGTGGGTGGGAGAGCACCCTCATAGAAGCAAGAGGGAGAGGGTATTAGGTAGGTCATTTGCAGAGGGGAAACTCAGAAAGGGAATAACATTTGAAATGTAACAAAATAAAATAACCAATAAAAAATAAAATTAAATTAAACAATCTTAATTCTACTTCAAAAGAGTCCCACAGTCTAACTCTGTTCTATATGAAAATTGACAATGGACAAAGAAAATAAAAATAGAATTTAGGTGCAAGATATTTGCATTAAATCCAGAGTGAGATGTTAATCTCCACAAACATCTCTACTATATAGTGTCAAACTAAAGCTAATTTGCTTTATTTCTTAAAAGTATAGATCCAGGAGCCTGAGAAATGATCAATGGATTAACTTCCAGACTTTTAAAAACAGATATTCAATAATTAAAAATTAAGAAGGACACAGGCAGCAAAGTGGCATAGTAGGAGTAAATTTCAATTATCTATAACGTGCATAGACTGTTTTTATTTCTTTTTTTTTTTTAACAAATAGAATCTTAAATGTGTCAGACTTCATTTAACGAGTGATGGAACCAGTAAAATGTCTTAATCATTCAAAAGAGAATTTAAAATTCCACAATTGCCTTAGAATATAAAAATACTGAGGTGAATATACAAAATACTTTGTTTAATAATGGCAATCAAATGCTGGGTGTGATGGCACAAGCCTGTAATCCCAGCACCCACCCTGGTCTACAGAGAGAGTTCCAGAACAGCCAGGGTTGTTACATAGAGAAACCCTGTCTTTAAAATCCAAAAAAAGAAAGAAAAAAAAAGAAAAGAAAAAAGAAATCAAATATGATTACTGAAAAAAATTAAGCAGAACAGTAAATATAAATGCAAAAATACTATACACTCAGAAGAGATAGGATGGCATTAAAATAATATTTTAATATTTAACACAGAATTAAAAATAGCATAATGCGTACATAAGAGAAAAATGGTTACATTTAGGAAAAATGAAAAAACAAAACCAAAATATTCTCATAGTATTTTGCACTATTCAGTGGTAAAGGTTTAATATAATAGAGTCAACTAGGCAGGTCAGATACTGTTCAACGCATTTTGAAACTACCACACTAAAGTTAAATATTTGTAAAACAAAAACAATACAAACAAAATAAAACACTTAGTGTGATGCCTAATAACAAATGCTGATACATACACAATTGAAGGTAACATTGTTGTAGTTGAGATTACATTATTACATAATAGAATAAATTTAAGTCTACCAGCTATTCCAAGCCTATACTTACTATTCCTGAAACATGCTGGCAATATTATAGTATGAGACATTTTTTTCAGACATATTTTACCATTTTCATGATATTTGACAATCTAATGTCTTTCAACTTTTTATTTATTTATTTTAAATCATTTTTTGACAGCTCAGGCTTTGTCTACCTTCTGGTCCACCCTCCGACTGTTGCATAGACAGTTTTTTCAACTGTCATGGTTGCTGTAACAGGAGTCACTGATGGGAGATACCCGTAATAGCTGTAACCTGAAGGAGAAATGGCCTTTTGTATGACCTGAAAGTAGTTGGCAAAGGTTTTTCTCATTACCTTGGTGTTTTTGACATATATCCACAGACTCCTCTGCCAGGAGTTGGAGGTTCTTACTGATTTGAGTTTGACTGAAAAAGTTCCCCTAAAAGAGACTAAGGAAAGGAGGACGAAAAGTCACTTTACTGTGGAGAAAAAGACTCCTACAAACAATGTTGGTAATGCACCCCCTTTCTGCTTGCAGAACTCTGATTTCAGAAGAGCCTCTCCTTCTGTTTCCCTTACAAGTGTTTTTGTTTGTTTGTTGTTGTTAAATAGTTATCCTGTAAAAAGTCAGGTCTGTAGGACATGCTCATGGAAAGTATCTTCAGTTAGATTCCAACAGTTTCTTCTCTCTCTAACAAGTCAAAAGAAAGTGATGTGCTGTCTTCCATTTTTTAAAATGTTATGTATGTATTTTTTTAATGTATGAGTGCTCTATCTGCATGCATGCCTGCCTGCAAGAAGAGGGCACCAAATCCTATTATAGATGGTTGTGAGCCACCATGTGGCTGCTGGGAATTGAGCTCAGGATCTCTGTAAGACCAGCCAGTGCTCATAACCTCAGAGCCATCTCTCCAGCTGTCTTCCAGTTTTATCTGGTCATAAGATGTTGTAAAGCCCGATGCTCCACCAGCACCTTGTAGCCAGAGGAATAGACCTGAACAGGGCAAACACAAGGAAGATGCTTCTAGGGACTCTCCATCATTCAAACTCTGGATCTTGTTTATTTTGTGAATTGATAAAACTTCCTGTTACATTAAAAAAAAAAAAGAAAAAAGAAAAACAAGGACACAGGCAAAACTTACTACAGACATGTGTAAAAGTAGTTTGCATTTTGTGATTGTATGCACGTCTGTGCACAAGGTACAAAAAAGGAGAAAAATAAGAAGCTTTGAAGAAGAAATAAATATAAGTATCAGAAAAGTTATAGGCAGAACATGATAGATATTAGTGCCTAGAAGTATAGTCTGGTTCCTCAACCACACTTTATTTAGACTTAGAATTCTTTTTTTTTTTTTTTTTTTTTTTTTGAGACAGGGTTTCTCTGTGTAGCCCTGGCTGTCCTGGAACTCACTCTGTAGACCAGGCTGGCCTCGAACTCAGAAATCCACCTACCTCTGCCTCCCGAGTGCTGGGATTAAAGGCTTGCACCACCACTGCCTGGCTTAGAATCAGAATTCTTACACAGAGTACTGTGATAAAGTATTTATAGTCACATGGCTTTTCATCTAGGACTTGATTGCAACTTCATTGCAATGAATTTTGTCTTCACTGTTTTATATGAACTCTACTGCCTAGAATATTGTGTAATATACAGATACAAGAAATAGAATCTGTTACTAACTAAATATTTCAAAATCAACTCTATCCACCTTATTTAAGATGGCTTGAACTACTCAGTTTGCTACAATTATTGTCACTTGTACAAATAAGTCACCTAATGTCAAACAGAACTGATTTACAAAATTTTTATTGTTAAGTCCCTAAAGCTGTTATCAAATAAAGCAATTCCACCCAGACTTCAATAGTCCTCATATCCTATTCATCAATAATTTATGACTTAGTGGGTATAAATATATTTCAGTTGATGTCACTTTTAAAAATTTGATAAATTATTCAAAGTACACAACTGTTAAAAAGTGTTACTGCTCTACACTTAGAAACAATCATGAAACACATTCATTTCTCCAGAAGTTTTAATTAAAGAAAATGTTAGGGCTGAAAACATAGCCCAGTAGAAAAGTGCTTGCTACACAAGCATAAGAATCCAAGTTCAATCCCTAAGACCAATTTTAAAAATCCCAACAATGTGACATGTATCAATAATCCCAGAACTGGGAAGACAGAAACAGGATAATATAAAGGGTGCTTTTTTTTTTTTTTTTTTTTTTTTTTTTTTTTTTACCTTTACATGACTAAATTCAAAACATTCAAATAAAATAAAAACAAGAGAAATAAATATGACCCAGAGTTTCTGAGGCAAAATCATGTAAAATTTTAGAGTGTTACACTATAGAAATTGAAAGGAACTAACAATGAAATAAAACTCGGAGGGGTAGTACATTAGTTTAATCCCAGCACTTGCAGGTCTGAGGCTGAAAGATAACCATAACTTTGGGGCTAGCCTGGACTACATGCTAACAACTTATGTAGGCAAAATATCATTTAATCAAAAGAATTCAAAGGAATGAGCTGCCTGTCTTTTATGATTTTAGGTTCATAGCATACAACAAATTTATCTCTTCACTGGGCACTTAAAATGAAATAGGAATATGCCTAGACTATTTGCTAAAAGCACCAGGTAGAACAAACAATTCTAGGAAACCTTACAAAACAAGATTTAATCTGAGAAGTTGGAGCAGTGAAGAAGAATACCAAATTATTTTCCTAAATTTTCTGACAGACTTACAGAAGACATGAATAAACATTAAGAAGGAAGACCAGGGAATGGATGCTTCAGTCCTGCATTGAGGGGGGAACGGGACTATTGTGGGATGTGGAAGGAGAGGGGGACAAGGGAGAGAGAAAGAAAGAGGAGGAAATAAGGGTGGCAGTATCAGAAGCTGGAGGAGATGTGAGAGGGGTACAGAGGGTCAGGAAATTGAGTAAAAATAGGTAGCAGGGGGGATGAGGAAATGGAGATAGCCACGGGAGGGTCCCAGACATTAGACAAATGGGAGGCTCCCAGGACCCAACAAGATTGACTTTAGCCATAATGTGCAGAGAAGGGGGAAATAGAACCTGTGGAGACCACCTCCAGTAGATAGGCATGGCCTCTAGTCGATGGGGCCATCCACCCATCTCAAAGTTTTTTAACCCGGAAATGTTCCTGTCCAAAGGAAGAACAGGGACAAAAAATGGAACAGAGACTGAAGGAAGGGCCAACTGTGAACAGCCCCCCTTGGATCCGTCATGACTACAGACACCAACCCAGACACTGTTGCCGTGGTCAAGAGGCACTCGTGGACAGGAACCAAGTGTGGCAGTTCCTAGGGAGGTCCGGCCAGCAACTGACCAATGCAGATGAGGATGCTTGGAGCCAACCACCAGACTGAACACAGGGAACCTGGTGGGGTGCTGGAAGAAGGACTAGAGGAGTGGAGGGGAATTGCAACCCCATTAAAAGAACAACATAAGCTGTCCAGACTACCCAGTTCTTCCAAAGACTACCACCAACCAAGGAGTGTAACTGGAGGGATCCATGGCGTTAGATGTAGCAGAGGATGGCCTTGCTGGACAGCAACGGGAGGGGAGGCCCTTGGTTCCGGGGAGGTTGGATACTCCAGAGTAGGGTGATGATGGAGCAGTGGGACAGGAGCATATGGACGGGTGGGGGAGCACTCTCATACAAGTAAAAGGGAGGGGGGAGAGCAGATGTGGGATGGGGCATTGGTGGAGGGGGTAACCGGGAAGTACGATATCATTTGAGATGTAAACGAATGGAATGATTAATTAAAAGTAAATAAATTAATTTTAAAAAGTTGGATTAAAGCTGGGCACAAAATAGAATTAATACACAGTGATATCCCAACTAGGGAAGTTTCAAAATTATCACAAATGTCATATTGGCCGTGAGCAAATAAAACACAAATTCACTAGAGGACAAAGAACCAAATGCATCAGCAAATGATATTTAAAACACTACTACATAATCCAAGAGGAGTTATAATATTCAGAACATAAAATTATGACATATTATTAGGAGAAGATAATAAAAAGACATTATTTAACATGACTTACAGGTAAGAAATTTTATACTAAGACTTTAACATAGGATTTTGATGCATATAATGATAAAGGGATAAATTCTTTTTGTATGGATAAAAATATGGTCAAAAGTTTTCTCAAAAGAGAACTAGAAATAGTGAAAGGACTAACTACTTTTTAGAAATTAAAAAAAAAAGTCATTTCTGACACGGAAAGAAACCATAGGTCTTAGTAATATAGTAAATATTTTCAAAGAGTTACAAGAATAAAATAATTTAATCTGAGGAAGAAGTGAAAATAAAATTAAATAGAGCTTTAATAGTAGCTTTAAAATAGATGAATGGCTTTGAATCTGTACCCAAAATTTCAACATAGTTGATAATGGACTAGAAAATAAAGTCAAAAGAATATGAGCCTAATATTTTCATTTTTCAAAATAAGAGCTACATATTCAATATACTAATCATATTTTAGCATTCTGAATTTCACTTAGACTGCTACAATTTTGACTCTATACCACATGAAAACTGTAAGATATCTTATATAAAGAATAATCATGAGAAAAAAAGCAATCCAGTATATTTGGTAAAATAAAATATTAGAAATCTTTAAAAATACCAAAAAAAGACAAGAAAGTTAAGACTAATATCAAGTGTATGATGTAAAATGGACATGAATTCAGTAATATAAGTTCACTATTACTAAATCAGTCACTTAAAAAAATTAACAATATAATAATGAACTTTTCAATTCATGGAACTATGTGCAGGAGATAGGTTCACTATATAAGTATACATGCTGAAATTAAATGGGCAAAATATCCATCAAGTAGGTAGTGGGTTAAAATGGCTAATGTGGCTATATGAACTAAATCCAGGATAAAGCAAAAATAATAAAAACTGTACTAACAAAAAAAAATCAAAATTATGGGTGTTTAATTTCGAAGTTAGGTGTCCAGAAATATAAATCAATCAGATATGTATGTGAAAGGAATTATGAGGGTTAAAACTTTGGAGAAAAGCACAAAGTTCATTTAAAAGATTGTTGATTCTGTTCTAACAATTTTTGTGACTGAAGCATTAATAATGGCAAGATAACACAAACATGGTCCAACTTGTATAAACACCTGTTTGCACATATGTGCATATATTATATGCATATATATATATATATATATATATATTTACTTCCATAATTAGTTCATGTCAAATAACATATAACCATGGAATGCAGTTTCTATATTTCAAATATAACAAATTTCAAATATGAATACACATTTGAAATTTGTTCAAAACATTAAAATTGTCTATGAGAAAAAAATAACACATACATGCATATGAAAATGATTTTGTTTTAAAACTTTAAGTTACATGAGAGTTGGCTATGGCACAGACAATGTAGTCTTGATCAGGATACTTAATCGATTTAAGAAAATATTATAAGAGAGAATGTTAATTAAATAAAAGGCCCAAGAATAAATATTGGAGGTAATCATGAACTCTCTCCAAGGATTTGATAATCTAACAACACAGAGGCATGAATATCAATGTGATACTTTTCGGTTATTTAAATATTTGTTACTAAATATCTCATAATGTTAAGTTCTCTTGTGTGTATTAGAAATATACTATAGGAAAAGGCAATGTCATGCCCATATGGTACTTATATTATTCATATAAAACAATTAATTAATCTTAAAACATTGATATAGCATTTAAAGACATGGCATGTGAAATTTATAAATAGATAACTAAAGTTATTTAACTTAGTTATTTAAGAGTCAGTATATCCACAAACATGATACTCAATTTGATGTCTAAATGCTGAAATGCATAAAAGCTGTCTTATAATTATTGAAGCAAATGGCCAAGTACTGGAAAAAGACTATAAATGAGAAGGACTTCATAAATTTGAAAACCAGAAAGAGAGAAAATGTAGCTTGTAAATTATGAGGAAAAAAGAGTAGGAGATAAGGACTTTGGAAGATGATGTTACCTACATATGTTGAGTCTTTTTGGTTTGAGTAATCAGATAGCTAAACTGATGTGTCTGGCTCCCAATCTCTAGATGAGTAGCACATAACTGCTCTCCATTTTTCAAAGGAAGTGCTCATTTTCATTTATTTTCAATATTATAAGCCTATTATTTTGAATTATATAGAGAAAGAAACCATCACAATGGATTTATAAGTACTTCTGTGCAGTTTTCAAGAATGAACAGTTGTGATTTAGGTCTATTTCCTAATGGTCTCTTAAGTCTTTAGCATTTTTTCATACCCAAATTCTCTATTTCTCTTGTTAAGATGTTCTGTGGCTTTGTCCCATAAACTTTTATCTTTTACTGTAAGACCTGAAACCCATCTCAACAAGCATTTAAGGAAAAGATTTGTAACTGTTAAAATTTGTTCAAATCCTAATATTAATGTTCCAAAAAATGCTACAAATGTAATTAAAGGGAAATTATTTTTAATAATAGAAAACTATAGTTATTTCTTTAGTTATGTTGAACTCTAGAATTTTCCCAAGTTTTTTTTTTTTTTTTTTTTTTTTTTTTTTGTGGTCAGATTTGTTAAAGTAATCAAAGCCATGGAATCAAGTCATGGCAGAAAGTCATAAGTTATTTCATGTGTAGGAACAAATGTGAGCTCTAAGATATTCATTCATTTCTCCTCCTTCTCCTCTTCCTCTTCCTCCTTCTTCTTTTAAATTTTTTGACCAAGCTGGCCTCAAATTCATTGTGTATGTGAAACCAGTTTTGAACTTCTGACCTACCTGCTTCCAGGTTTTGTGCAGTAGGAATCTAGTTTGCAATACTATCCCCAGACTGCGGGTTATTCAGCATCAGACCTGGGCTTTCATGTGTAGGAGATAAACACTCCCTCAGCTAAGCAAGATATCAGTCATAAACACATACCCTGTTCAGTGATAGTTTCCTTTTTATTATAATTTTGTCAATCACACTGATCATTTAATCTGTCTTTTAAATACTTTATAGAAATGTATTAAGCAATTGCCAGAACTCTCTTGAGGAGTTAAAAGTTTTTACGTTACTTGAGAGTAGTGGAAAGATAGGTGATTTGCTTGAGGATCTCTATTTGTTCATTACCTATTAATCTTTCTGTATATCATCTGACTAGGTCATAGTTCTCTAGAGAAACATAACTGAAGGAATGAAATACACACACACACACACACACACACACACACACACACACACACACACACACACACATATATATGCTGTAGTCCAGCTAATTCAACAGTGGCTGTCTAACAACAGAAAGTCCAAGAAACTAGATTATATATCATCTGGTCTTTAGTATACCCTAAAGTCTTGAAGAAGCAGTTTTCTAATACCAGTGAAGAAAATTCTCCTTTCAGTGAGAGGGATGACAAGAAGGAAAAGAAAGCAAGCTTCCTTTCTCTTTGTGCTTTATATAGGCTGCTAGAAGAAGGTGTGGTCCTAATTAAAGGTGAGTCTCTCTACCTCCAAAGTTCTAGATTAACAGTGATTCTTCCACTTCAAATGAGTGAAAAATCCTTCACCGGTGTATATAGCATCTTGAGTTTTAGTTAATTCCAGATGTAGTCAAATTGACAAGAATGGCCAGCACACCATCTCTAACACCCCCCCCCCACTGTATATCATATTTGATGCAATCTGGCATATGACCAAAACACTTTCCACTTTAATGCAGATATGAGTATGTTACTGGGAGCCATTGAAATTTACAAGAGATCATGTATGTGCTTGATGTAAGCCACAGTTATTAACATTATATATTACATAACCCAGTTAGAGCAGTGGATGCTGCTGAGTCCAGATGTCCTCAGTAATTTGCTGAGTTATTTGTAACTCAGCAGTGTAACACATCTTGCTAAAAATTCTGCTTTTCTTCACCCAAAGGTCCTGTCTCATTTCTTCCTTTTATTTGAAACTCTATGAATAAAGTAGATGCAGAGAAAAAGACATTCAAGCATCTGCATGAAGGACAATTACAAGTTAATTGATTTACATATCCCTTGTTCTACATACAGCTTCCAAAATACATCTGCGAGTGTACCCCAAAGGTGTGCCTAGAATAGAACAAGATCAGAAAAATCTCCTCTACAATATCTAATAAATTGAAAAGGATGGAAAATAAATACTACCTAAAGTAGTTATATTTCTCAAAGACATTTGTATGGAAATCTTTCAAATGTAAAGCAGTTCCATTTTATCCTTGATTGCTCCTTCTGGGTGCTTCTAACCATCTGAACAGCAGTTATTACTCTATAATAATGACCATTATCATCTCTTGTTCAGTTCTTCTATTCTCAAATACAATGTTCAGAATGTCAAGGGTGACTGTGTCATGAATAATTCAAAGTGATCATTTTCTGAATTGTCAAGGCTGGTTCTAGGGTGGGTTACTTCTGAAACTAGTTCACGGAGAAGCTCACCAGAATAAGCTGGAAAAGGGCTTATGATTCTGGGTTTGTTTCTTTTCTCCATCAGCAATGTTGTCTACAAACAAAAACAAGAACAAAACCTAAGAACCAAAAGAACTTATAGGAAAAAACTGTATGAGGGCTCATAATAGAAGAGATTTCTGAGAGAAAAAAGCGTTCAACCCTAACAGTATAATGCAGGCAGCCCAGGGTTTTGTATAAACAGTTTCACTGTCAGGTACCCAGACATTCCTCCTCAGAATTCATTTTTAGGCTCAAAGCCCTGGCAGTACCTCTGTATGACTGTTTTCTAAACCAAGGGTCTGTAGCTATGGGTCCAGCTTCAGCGACTCAAAAAGCACTTACTGAGAGAGAAACCATATCCAATAAAAGCAACAGGATTTGAGTGACTGGGCCAAGCCAATTTCTGTTTTGTATAACTGCTCAGGTTCCAGCCATTATTTTTTTTTTCTAATAGATTGAAAAGCTCCATTTTTACTGCTGGGCTGAAACCAGGCAATCCAGTGGAAATAGTCGAGTGTCTTTCTATACAAGCTTGTAATTTCCTTTTCTATGAAGGTTATTTTGGAAATAAAGGAAAGTTATAAATCAAAGAAAACCATTAAGTTTTAGCTTTCCTCAGTTCTTTAGCCCCAGTCAGACTCAGAGCCTTTAACCCAAATAGCTTGATAAAATTGAAACTGATCATTTTTTTTAAACAATCTCGGGTTTAATTAGGCATAACATGTACTCTTATATTTCGGCACCTATTTATAAAGGTCAGATAAAAACACAAAATTTGACTAGATTAAATCACAAAGTATAAAATGAGAAGGGGAAGGGAACATATAAAATAAGAATATTGACAGGCATCTCAGGACAATAACTGAACTTTACGTGAGAAGAAACATCCCCTAAAGATGTTATAAACCATCAGCATCTTCTCTGCATTAAATTAAAAATATAAAGTGTATAAAACAATCGGCTTCATCATGACTTTCACACATGTATGCCGTATACTTTCTTCACATTCATCACCAAAACAATTCTATATTTGCGTTTGTCATGCCTACTTATCCTCTTTATATTCCAGATAATTTCCTTTCTAGTTTCAGATTGTACACATGTATATATTATAAAAAGTAGAGCTGTTTTTGAGTCTGTTTTATTTTGTTTAAAGTTAATATGCTTAGGTTCATCTGCTGTCGTACAGTGGGACAATTATTTTCTTATTTGTGATAGAGTAAAAACCTATTATGTATGCATGCTTCATTTTCCCCACTCTTGTTGATGGATGTTTGATTCATTCTTCTGGCTCCTGTTAATAGTAGAGCAATAAACATGAATGTTAATTTAAACCTCTACATACATACTGAAAGATTTCTTCAGTTATGTATGCATCCGGGTGAGGTGCACCTCTATTACAGAGTAGTTCAAATTTCAGTGGTTTATGCAGGCTACATCTTGTTTACTAATGAAACTCCTTTAAATTTTATAAACTCTTGATTTCTTAACTCTCTATATTTATATTTTACAGTTCTTGAATGGGAAGATTTATATATTAAAGAACAGAAAGCATGAAATTTTAAACCAAAGAAGGTAACACAATAGTTGGCAGCTCTTATTAGAAAATCATGGATGACATTAATGAGAGTAGTTCCCTTAGAAGAAGGCATTATTGGTTTTCAAGATAATTGCAAGATATAGTGAATATGAATGAATGATGATGCCCTAGATGTTTACAGTTACAACTAAATTATATTTGAAGGAAAATATTGTAAATCTCTTCATGATTGATTAAAACCTCCAAATCAATCAAATCCAGGAATGAACCTGAATTTCTCTATTTTATTTTTGTTCTTAACTGTATTTCCCAGAGCTCACACTGAAACCATAACTATAAATGTTCAATAGGACTTCATTATTTGTATCACACTAGGACGTGTGTCAAGTAACCATGAGGTTTATACAAATGAACTCAATTGAGTCATTTAAAATCATATCTATAGGAACTTTAGAAACAACTATAATTTAAATAACTTGGTAAAATATGATGGGAACTGCAGTTACTCTGGTTAATTCCTGAGTTTTCATCTATATTGTTCATCATTCACCTATTCAAATGGTTACATAGTATGTACAATTTACACAAGAGTTAAAGAAATAAAATGTAAATTGTCAAAAATAGCCTACAAAGAAAAGTAGAGGGATAACAAAGGCTGTCTAAATGAATTTAGGAATGCTTAGCATGAGAGAAATCTTGCTTGATACTGGAAACTTAGCCAACTACCTAACTGAAAAGGTCATAGACCTGAAAAGAAACAATTGCCATTATCCTAAACCAATATAATCTTTAACCTCATTCTAAAAACTTATCCTTATCTCACAGATAATAGGAGCGTACACCACACACCAAAATAGCTTTTTTTTTTTTTTTTTTTTTAGCATCAAGAGACAAGAGACAATTACAGACAGCCAAACCTTGTCCAAATATAAGGAATAATTCTGAAGGGACACTAATCCCAACAAATTTATCTACAGCAGAACAGATTAACAGGAGGAATAAACATCAAGGGAAGGCTGAAGAAAGGTTCTAAGAGCCAGAAGGACAGGGAATTTACATTGAGAATGTGCTGTTTCAACTTGTGGCATGGAAGCTATGTCCATAAACTCCGAAGAACATTGCTATCAATACAAGACCAGAACACTTCCATCACTAGCTGTTATTTCAATACATATGGGAAAAATCTCAGGGTTGCCACTCCTAGATGAAGACCTAAAAGTCAAGCAGAAGTGGTGAGAAAAGAAGAATTATGCTTTCCAAGGAATGAGCTCTGTGATTGGTTATCTAATAAAGGGTCAGGCCTAGAAACTCCTGTATGCAGGCAATACTGAGTAAATGTTGCATGATATATGTGTGTGTGTGTGTGTGTGTCTGTGTGTGTGTGTGTCTGTATCTGTGTCTGTGTTTGTCTGTATGTCTGTGTGTGTGTGTGTGTGTGTGTGTGTGTGTGTGTGTGTGTGTGTGTGTATATTTGCACATATTCCTCATCACAAAAGATGATGAGTAAGAAGGAAGAACTAGGAAGGAGACAACTAGGGAAATGATGCAACTAGATATTAAATAAAATAGAAAAAAAAGGTAGGGTTTTAACATATATAAAATAATACAAATTTTGAGATTTTTCTAACACATATTCTCTCATTTCAACTTCTAAATTTAACTGAAAAAAATATCTACCCAGAATCCCATGAAATGATTTTTTTCCAGAAAACATTTTTTAAAGAAGTATTCTATGGTATAATGATAAACTTACTATCTATGAATATAAAACTAACACAAAACAACGGAATTATTAGTTGATGTAATATAAAGTAGGAGTAATTGGAAGGCTGAAAAGCAATAATACCACCATAACTTTTGAAATACTTAACCAATAGCCTTGAAATAGGTAAAAGGTAATTAGGAGATAGTTGGAGGTGAGAATAATCAGAAAATATTAGATAGATAGATAGATAGATAGATAGATAGATAGATAGATAGATAGGTAGATAGAAAGATAAGAGTGCCAAAGAACAAGTCCAGTGTTTATATTTAAAAACACAGGTAACTAAAACATCTTGAGGGCTTTTTCTCCCTGTCATTTATACTAAACGCATATCAGGGATGGAGGAGTGGTCATGAAAGTGTATAGGACTCACAGCATGAAGCCACAGAAAATGCCTGGCTCTTATTTTCCCTTCCTTCTGTTTGCTAGCTAAGAACAATGAAATTATTTAACATGCATCTCCCAAATGTGTCTGTAATTCCATTATGCAATAACTGCTTAGTTCTGATTTATTTTGATAGCCACGAACTATCTGGACAGGAATGTCTTGTGAGTATCTTGAAATCTCTATGTTTACCAACGTTAGACTATATCTTGTTTGTTCTTTTATTCTTAATCAAGACTGTCTGGGACTGCCTGTTTTTATCATTTTAGGGCATGAAATCCAAAGTGTTCTCTGGCTCTTAGAGTAAGTGTTCCCGTGTTATGTAAAATACCGGTGAAAAGAAAGGTTTCCTCTTATTAATTGCCTTTGGTTGCGGTAGCATCAGCTGTGATTAGGTGAAGGCTAAAGGGAATACATTATTTTGTCTTTTCTACAGTACCATTAGCTGCAAATGTTAAAAGAGAAAATTGTCCTTTGAGAAACACTGCAAGGCTCAAGGAAAATGGGTGATAAAATTTTATTTTGAATAAAATCTTCCTTTGACTAAAGCTTTATATGAGCAAATTAACTACTTTTTCATGCCTCATAAATAAGAGCTTTTAGCTGTACTAACTGCCAATCCTACACAACATACTTTTGTTTTATTTTTTATTTCCAGACAATTCTCAATACTAATTCTCAGACAAATTCTCAATATGAATACTATGTTCTTAATAGGGTTGCTATAAAAGTAGACACTTTCAGATGATTAGAATTTATGAGTGTGAGAGACAAAAAGAAACAAAGCATCCTGTCAAAGCTCATGTCCTCAGGAAATTCCGCTAAAACATACGAACCTGATGATTATCCTCGAGTCATCTGTTTCTTAATATACCAGTGTATAAGAAAGAATTTAATGAGCATAGTCGGAGAAATTATTTAAATGAAAATTGGTAATTGAGTTGATTATCATTCTCTGGCTAAAAGACAAGATTTTAAAAAGAGAAAAGAAAACAGAATTGAAAAAAGATACCAACAAATAAGCAAACAAAATTAGGGAAAGGCTGGAAGAAACTAAGGAGGAGGACGGCCCTGTAGGCAGACCAGCAGTCTCAACAAACCTGTATCCCTGTGATCTCTCAGACACTGAGCCACCAAATAGGCAGACACTAGCTGGTCTGCAACACATATACAGCAGATGACTGACTGGTCTGGCCTCAATGAGAGAAGAGAGACCTAACCCTGGAGAGACTTGAGGCCCCAAGGAATGGGAAGGCCTGGCGGTGTGTGTGTGTGTGTGTGTGTGTGTGTGTGTGTGTGTGTGTGTGTGTTGCTGTGGGGATATTCTCTTGAAGACTGGGGTGGACGGGTGGGGCAAGGAGGAATGGGATGAAGAACTGTAGTAGGGCAGGGCGAAAGGAAGGTAATGACTGAACTGTAAAAAAAAGATTAAAGATAATATAAAAAGAAAAGAAAAAATCAGTATAACAGTATAAGTCAGATGAGAGGCCAGACCAAAGCAAGATGACTATAATTAAGTTCATTGGAACTAAAAATAACAACAACAAGAAGTCCAAAACACAACCAAAACCAACCAACTAAACAAACAAAAATGATCTAAACTGACATATCACGGTAAATAATCCTGACCTGATTTAAATGGAGTTATATGAAGAGGTGACAAAAATCATTTGCTGAACTTTGAATAAATCTTTTAAGAGGAAGAAGAACTAGAAATTCCATTAATTAACATTTAACCTTGTTCTAATATTGAGGGAATTAAGAGACCAATTGTTGAACTATCTTAGACTGATATTGCAATGATATAGGTCAAATTTTATATTAGTATTTATATTCTCAATAGTTACAAATATGTGAATAGATAAAATGTGAGATTGTTAACAGCATGCTATGTCTGTAGTTCAAATGAAAGCAGGTAAATGTTTCTTAATTATAATTCTTATTATTTCACTTTCAAATTACTGAATCATTTAAAAACATTTTAAACCTGCTGTGGGTAGAAATATTATAGAACCAGAGAACATAGAGGATAACAAGAGAACATGACTTTCTGAATCACAAGGCACATAAGAGTTACCAGAGAATAAAGCAGCAGGCATAGAGCCTACATAGGTTTGCACTAGGGAATCTCCTTATATATAATAGCTATCAGCTTAGTATGTTTTAGGGACTCATTATGAAACAAGTGGGTCTCTGACTCTTGTGATTGCTCTTGGGACTCTTTTCTCCTCTTGGGCTGCCCTGTTCAAGTTTGATATGATAATGTTTGCTCCATCTCATTTTGTTTTATTTTATTATGTGTGATCGTTGTCTTTTAGAAGTCAACTTCTAATGAGACAGAAGGAAGTTGACACAAAGGGAAAGGAAGGCCAGGAGGAATAGGAAGGAGTCAAGAGAGGTGGAATTATAATCAAAATATATTGTATGAGAAAAGAATCTATTTTCAATAAGAGGGAAAATGATTTAGAAATCATACATTAATAACATAAAGTTATGCAGTGGTGGTGTGTGTCCTTAATCCCAGCACTCAGGAGGCCCGTGTTAGAGGCCAGCCTGGTCTACAGAGTGAGTTCAAGAATAGCCAGGGCTGCACACGAAACCCTGTCTTGAACACCGCTATTCTTTCTAAAAAGAAAATATTTAAAACAAAAGTAAACAGAATAAAGCAAAACAAAGCTTTTAATCCTAAACTACATAACAAAGACTATGTGCATCTAGTCTCTATTATAATGGTTTCCATTAAAGCAATGGAAGTCCTATATAAGAGTAACTTTACTTGCAAAAAGACACTGAATCATTTTAGATTATTTAAATCAATGATACCAAAGACAAGCTGTCCTAAGTGAACTGCATATGTCTCAATTCCAAACATTTGGGGATCAAATCAGAACACACAGGGTATATTGTAACCAGAAATATGTAGAATTAAAATGAAGAAGCATAGGATTATAATGGACAAAATTGAGAATCTTATGTAATCTAATGAAGTAATTGTTTTTCTGGATAGATGAAGCTGAAGTTTACAAACTTAACTATGCTATTTAATAGACGGTAAAACTTAGACAAAACCAGTTTACATGATATGCTACTTTAATTCCAAGTCAGAAGGATTAATCTTTTCTTGAATGATTTAGTCAGCAAAAACTTATTTAGCACCTGCTAAATTTGAATTATATGGGCACATTTGACAAGGGTCTTGTTCTTATGATTTAGAATGTGATATAAACAACTGATGCAGTTCCATTTAATCTTCTTCATAAAACAGGCAAAAACCAAGATGTTAGCAGGATAAAAATATGGCTACAGAATAGCGAAAGAAAACAAGGAAGGGTGGATTTCACCCTACTATATTACATACTATATTATAAAGAAATTACTGGATATTATACTAAAGTTTCCAAAGGCTTCAAAGGACCAAATTGCTATAGTTTATATTGCTTCTTTTATAGGTAATTTGGTGATAAAGTTTAGTGCTACGGGGAGACAAACAGGTAGTAACACATCTACTTGTCAGTTACTGGATGAATATAAATCAAAGTGCAGTTGTGATGGCATTGCTTTCTAAAGAACTGTGCTCACGATTATTTATATCATCAGTTTCAGTTTAGTGTAAATTAGAATGGATCAGGTTGTATAATCCCTCAAAGAACACTGCACTAGATTGCATGGTGCTACTTGGCATTCTCTCCAGAAGTTACTTTGATGAATAATTTTTTTTTCTCTTCAAAGAAGGGAAACATGCAACCTTGGAAGGTAGGAGGTTGGGGGGACCTTCTAGAATGTACCAGAGACATGGGAGGTAAGGGACTCTCAGGACTCAAAGAGAGGGACCTTAGATGAAATGCCCTACATTGGGGAGAGGGAAACTTATAGAGCCCACCTCCAGCAGAAAGACAAGGCATCAAGTGAAGAATGGGGTTGCCATCACAGTCAAAACTCTGACCCATAGCTGTTCCTGTCTCAAAGAACTGCAGGGATAGAAATGGAGAGGAGCCTGAGAAAAAGAAGGTCTAGCGACAGGCCCAAAGGGGGATCCAGTTCAAGGAGAGGCCCCAAGACCTGACACTATTACTGAGGCTGTGGAGTGCTCACAAAAAGGGCCCTGCTAAAGACCCACAAGAGGCTGAAAGAGTCAGAGGCAGATATTTGTACCCAACCAATGGACAGAAGCTGCTGTGGTTGAGTTAGGGGAAAGCTGGAAAAGGCTGGGGAGGAGGGCGACCCTGTAGGAGGACCAGCAGTCTCAATTAATCTGGATCCCAGAGATCTCTCAAAAACAGGGACACAGATCAGGCAGCTTACACCAGCTGATCGCCCTCTCTCCTCCCCTGGCACATATGCAGCTGAGGACTGCCAGGTATGAGTTTAGTCTGAGAGGATGCACCTAAACTTCAAGAGACTATAGGCCCCACAGAGTTTAGAGAACTCATGGGGTGGGGGTCGGGAGTGGACACAGGGGTAGGGAGGAGGTTTGGGATGTGGAACAGTCAAAGGGTGGACCAGGAGGGGAATAAAATCAAGAGTTTAAAATAAATAATTAAATAAATAATGTGGCAACCAGAAGATTTGGCCTGTTACGGAGAATTAAATTGATAATTAAATGAAATAAATTTGATGTGATGAATGACATTTGAAATGTAAAAGAATATTTTGGGTTTTTTCTTCACTTAACTGTAGAATATAAATTACTGAAATTAGTATCACGTGTTATGAGTATACATGTACTTACTATGGATCTATTTATTGCAGTTTATTTAAGCTTATAAAGCTTGCTTTATAATTGATCCTCCTTTAAACATATGTTTTAAATAATGAGCATGTAACATAGAATATCTTATGATAGTGCCTTATTTACCTCACAGTAATTAACTAAATAGCAATTATGAAAAACATATTTAATTAATTAGAATCACTGCTTTCCAACGTCTATATACCATGATAGTATGAGATCATTTTTCATTCTGTTTTTTTTTTTTTTTCCTCTGTCTCTCTTTGAAACAGTAGGGTACATTCACACAAACTTCTTATTAAATTACATTGCTATCAAATCTCATTTCATACAACTTATTCAACTACAAATTAAAATTAAATGGAAGACCAAATCTAAGAAGATGACTTTTGGAGACAGACATACCGAATGTCTGAAAATAAGCCTTGGTTTTGTTTGCAAAAAAAGAGTTCATTAGGGTCCCCAGGTTTAGGAACCCGAATGGAGGAGTTAGGGGAAGGACTGAAGGAGCTGAAGGACTTTGCAGCCCCATAGGAAGAACAAAAATATCAACCAACCAGACCTCCCAGAACTTCCAGGGACTAAACCACCAACCAAAGAGTACATATGGAGGGTCCATGACTCCGGTTACATGTGTAGCAGAGGCTTGTTTTATTTGGCATCAGTGGTAGGGGAGGCCCTTGGTCCTGTGGAGGCTTGCTGCCCCAGCTAAAGGGGATGCTAGAGGGGTGAGGCGAGTGTGGGCAGCTGGATGGGGAAGCACCCTCTTAGAGGCAAAGGAGAGGGAGGGTGAGATGAGATTTTGTAGAAGGGAGATGGGAAGGGAGATAATATTTGAAATGTAAATAAATAAAATAATCAATTATTAGTAATAATAATAAAGACTTCAATTTTGTTTCATGATATTTCTAATTGCTCTGCAACCCTGGAGTCCAACTTCTGAAATGGAATGTGTTGTTTTTATTATTTTCTTGTAACTTAGTTTCTAAGAGGTTAAAAAATTATTCTACTTACTAAGATGAATATCTGAGGTTTTTCCTAGCACCTGGGCTAGGAATGACAGAACTCACTGCAGATAGCTATTTAGACAAAATGTAGGGGAAAATGGACAGCCCTATTCTTAGACCAGTCCTGAGGGAGAGCAGAGTGGTGAAATAATTAAATGACGGGTGTTACCTTTTACATTACTATAAGCTAACAGCCTTTTAAAATAACTCATAAATATGCAGTTGCCCCTTTGAATTTATTAGTTCTAGGACCTCAATCATATGGCATATGGCACACCAATATCCAAAGATCTCTGAGTCCCTTAGGCAAATATTTTAGTAATTTCATATAACCTAAACACATATTAGTAGAAATTTTAATTTATTTTCAGATATCTTGTTATACCTAATGCATGCCAATTATATAAATATTTGTTATATTCTTATAATAAAGATAGAAAAAGTCTTATTATTTTCTATTATATATTATTTTTAATTTTGATACTTTATTTGCATTTCAAATGTTTTCCCCTTTCCAGGTCTCCCCTTTGGAAACCTCCTAACACTTCCCCCCTTCCTATGCCTCTATGAGGGTGCTCCCCTACCCACCCACCCACTCCATCTTCCCTTACTGGCATTCCCCTATACTGGGGCATCTAACATCCTCAGACCCAAGGGCCCCTCCTCTGCCAGATATGTGGCCAGCACCATGGGTTCCTCCATGTGTATTCTCTGATTGGTGGTACAGTCTTCGGGAGCACTGGATGGTCTGACCAGTTGACACTGTTACTCCCTCCATGGGGCTGCAAACTCCCTCAACTCCTTCAGGCCCTTCTCCAACTTCTCCATCTGGGACCTCACACTCAGTCCAAAAGTAGCTGTGAATGGAATCTTGGGAATTCCGAACTTTTGGGCTAATATCCACTTATTAGTAAGTACATACTGTGTTCATTCTCTCGTGACTGAGTTACCTCACTCAGGATGATATTTTCAAGTTCTATCCATTGCCTGTGAATTTCATGAAGTCATAGTTTTTAATAGCTGAGTAGTATTCCATTGTGTAAATGTACCACATTTTCTGTATCCATTCCTCTGCTGAGGGACATCTTGGTTGTTTCCAGCTTATGGCTATTGTAAATATGGCTGCTATGAATATAGTGGAGCATGTATCCTTATTACATGTTGGAGCATCTTCTAGGTATATGCCCAGGAGTGGGCTGGGTCCTCAGATAGTATTCTGTCCGTTTTTCTGAGGGTCCGCCAAACTGATTTCCAGAGTGGTTGTACCAGCTTTCAATCCCACCAGCAATGGAGGAGTGTTCCTCTTTCTCCACATCTTTGCCAGCATCTGCTGTCACATGAGTTTTTGATCTTAGCCATTCTGACTGGTGTGAGGTGGAATCTCAGACTTGTTTAGATTTGCATTTCCCTGATGACTAAGGATGTTGAACATTTCTTTAGGTGTTTCTCTGCCCTTCAAGTTTCCTCAGTTGAGAATTTATCTTTTTACCTCTGTTCCCCATTTTTTGATAAGGTTATTTGGTCCTCTGGAGTCTACCTTCTTGAATTCTTTGTATATATTGGATATTAATCCTCTATCAGACATAGAATTGGTAAAGATATTTGCCCAATCTGTTGGTTGCTGTTTTGTCCTATTGACAGTGTCCCTTGCCTTACAGAAGCTTTGCAATTTTATAAGGTCCCATTTGTTGATTCTTGATCTTAGAACATAAGCCATTGTTCTGTTCAGGAATTTTTCCCCTGTGCCCATGTGTTTGAGACCTTTCCCCACTTTCTCTTCTATTAGATTCAGTGTATCTGGTTTTATGTGGAGGTCCTTGACCCACTTGCACTTGAGCTTTGTACAAGGAGATAGGAATGGATCAATTTGCATTCTTCTACATGTTGATTGCCAGTTGAACCAGCACCATTTGTTGAAAATGCTGTGTTTTTCCCACAGGATGGTTTTAGCTCCTTTGTCAAATATCAAGAGATCACAGGTGTGTGAGTTCCTTTCTAGGTCTTCAGTTCTATTCCAATGATCTACCTGCCTGTCACTGTGCCAATACCATGCAGTTTTTATAACTACTGATCTGTAGTACAGCTCGAGGTCAGCGATGCTGATTCTCCCAGAAGTTCTTTTATTGTTAAGAATAGATTTTGATACCTTGCATATTTTGTTATTCCAAATGAATTTGAGAATTACTCTTTCTAAGTCTTTGAAGAATTGAGTTTGAAATTTGATGGGGATTGAATCGAATCTGTAGATTGCTTTCGGCAAGAAGTCCATTTTTACTATATTAATCCTCCTAATCCATGAGCATGGGAAATCTTTCCATCTTCTGAGGTCTTCTTTGATTTCTTTCTTCAGAGACTTGAAGTTCTTGTCATACAAATCTTTCACTTGTTTGGTTAGAATCACACCAAGATAATTTATATTGTTTGTGACTATTGTGAAGGGTGTCATTTCCCTAATTTCTTTCTCAGCCTGTTTATCCTTTGAATATAGGAAGGCTAGTGATTTGTTTGAGTTAATTTTATATCCAGCCACTTTGCTGAAGTTGTTTATTAGTTGTAGCAGTTTTCTGGTAGATATTTTCTGTTCATTTAAGTATAGGATCATATCATCTGCAAATAGTGATATTTTGATTTCTTCCTTTCCAATTTGTATCCCTTTTATTTCCTTTTGTTGTCTAATTGCTCTAGTTAGAACTTCAATAGAATAGAATTCTATTGAATAGATAGGGAGAGAAAGGGCAGTCTTATCTAATCCCTGATTTTAGTGGGATTGCTTCAAGTTTCTCTCCATTTAGTTTGATGTTGGCTACTGGTTTGCTGTATATTGCTTTTACTATGTTTAGGTATGGGCCTTGAATTCCTGATCTTTCCAAGACTTTTATCATGATGTGAAGTTGAATTTTGTAAAATGCTTTTTCAGTATCTAATGAAATGACCATGTGTTTTTTTTTTTTTTCCTTTGAGTTTGTTTATGTAGTGGATTACATTGATGAATTTCTGGGTATTGAACCATCCCTACATCCGTGTAATGAAGATTACCTGATTAAGGTGAATAATCATTTTGATGTGTTATTGGATTCAATTTGCGAGAATTTTATTGAGTATGATTGCATCGATATTCATAAGAAAAATTGGTCTGAAGTTTACTTTCTTTGTTGGGTCTTTGTGAGGTTTTGGTATCAGTGTAACTGTGTCCTCATTGAATGACTTAGGTAGCCTTCCTTCTGCTTCTATTTTGTAGAGTAGTTTGAAGAGTATTGGTATTAGGCCTTCTTTGAAGGTCTCATAGAATTCTGCATTAAACCCATCTGGTCCTGTGTTTTTTTTGGTTGGGGGCCTTTTAATGACTGCTTCTATTTTTTAGGGGCTATGGAACTATTTAGATGGTTTATCTAATCCTGACTATAGTATTTGGTATCTGTCTAGAAAATTGTCCATTTCATCCAGATTTTCTAATTTTGTTGAGTATAGGCTTTTGTAGTAGGATCTGATGATTTTTTGAATTTCCTCAGATTCTGTTATTAAATCTCTCTTTTCATTTCTGATTTTGTTATTTTGGATACTGTCTCTGTGCCCTCTGGTTAGTCTGGCTATGAGTTTCTCTATCTTGTTGATTTTCTCAAAGGACCAACTCCTGATTTTGTTGATTCTTTGTATAGTTCTTTTTGTTTCTACTTGGTTGATTTCAGCCATGATTTGATAATTTCCTACCTTCTACTCCTCTTGGATGTATCAGCTTCTTTTTGTTCTAGAGCTTTCAGGTGTGCTGTTAAGCTGCTAGTGTGTGCTCTCTCCAGTTTCTTTTTGGAGACACTCAGAGCTATGAGTTTTCTTCTTAACACTGCTTTCATTGTGTTCCATAAGTTAGGTATCCTGTACTTTCATTTTCATTAGATTCTAGGAAGACTTTAATTTCTTTCTTTATTTCTTCCTTGACCAGTTTATCATTGAGTAGAGTGTTGTTCAGCTTCCATGTGTATATGGGCTTTCTGTTGTTTTTGTTGCCAGTGAAGACCAGCCTTAATCCGTAGTGATCTGATAGGAGGCATGGGATTATTTCAATCTTTTAATATCTGGTGAGGTTTGTTTTCTGACCGATTATATGGTTAATTTTGGAGAAGGTACCATGAGTTGCTGAGAAGAAGGTATATCCTTTTGATTTAGGATGAAATGTTCTATGGATATCTATTAAATCCATTTGGTCCATAACTTCTGTTAGTTTCACTGTGTCTCTTTTTAGTTTGTGTTTCCTAGATCTGTCCATTGATGAGAGTGGGGTGTTGAAGTCTCCCACTATTATTGTGTGAGATGCAATGTGTGCTTTGACCTTTAGTAAAGGTTCTTTTATGAATGCGGGTGCCCTTGCATTTCGAACATAGATGTTCAGAATTGAGAGTTCTTCTTGGTAAATTTTTCCTTTGATGAGTATGAAGTATCCTTTCTTATCTTTTTTGATGACTTTTGGTTGAAAATCGATTTTATCCAATAATAGAATGGCTACTCCAGCCTGTTTCTTGAGATCATTTGCCTGGAAAATTGTTTTCCAGCCCTTTACTCTGAGGTAGTGTTTGACTTTATCATGGAGGTGTGTTTCCTGTATGCAGCAAAATGCTGGGTCCAGTTTATGGATCCAGTCTGTTTGCCTATGTCATTTTATTAGGGAAATGAGCCCATTGATATTAAGAAATATTAAGGAATAGTGATTATTGCTACCTGTTATTTTTGATGTTATTTTTATGTTTGTGTGACTATCTTCTTTTGGATTTGTTGAAAGATTACTTTCTTGCTTTTTCTAGGTTGTATTTTCCATCCTTGTGTTGATGTTTTCCATCAATTATCCTTTGTATGGCTCGTTTTATGGAAAGATATTGTGTAAATTTGGTTTTGTCCTAGAATATCTTGGTTTCACCATCTATGTTAATTTGCTGGGTATTGCAGTCTGGTCTGGCAGTTGTGTTCTCTTAGAGTCTGTATGAGATCTGTCCAGGATCTTCTAGCTTTCATAGTCTCTGGTGAGAAGTCTGGTTTAATTCTGATAGGTCTGCCTTTATATGTTACTTGACATTTTTCCCTTACTACTTTTAATATTCCTTCTTTGTTTTGTTCATTTGGTATTTTGACTATTATGTGATGGGAGGAATTTCTTTTCTGGTCCAATCTATTTGAAGTTCTGTAGGCTTCTTGAATGTTTATGCTCATTTCTTTCTTTAGGTTAGGGAAGTTTTCTTCTATAATTTTGTTAAAGATATTTACTGGCCCTTTAAGTTGGGAATCTTCACTCTCTTCTATACCTATTATCCTTAGATTTAGACTTCTCATTGTGTCCTGGATTACTTAAATGTTTTGGGATAGGAGATTTTTGCATTTTGCATTTTCGTTGACTATTCTGTCAATGTTTTCTATGGTATGTCCTGCACCTGAGATTCTCTCTTCAATCTCTTGTATTCTTTTGGTGATGCTTGCATCTATGACTCCTGATCTCTTTCCTAGGTTTTCTATCTCCAGGGTTGTCTCCCTTTGTGATTTCTTTATTGTTTCTATTTCAATTTTTAGATCCTGGATGGTTTTGTTCATTTCCTTCACTTGTTTGATTGTGTTTTCCAGTAATTCTTTAAAGGATTTTTGTATTTCCTCTTTAAGGACTTCTAGCTGTTTACCTGTGTTCTCTTGTATTTTTTTAAGGGAGTTATTTATTTTCTTCTTAAAGTCTTCTATCATCATCATGAGATGTAATTTTAAATCCAAGTCTTGCTTTTCTCATGTGTTGGGGTATACAGGGCTTGCTGTGGTGGGAGAACTGGTTTCTGATGATGCCAAGTTGCCTTGGTTTCTGTTCCTTATGTTCTTGCCCTTGCCTTTGGCCATCTGGTTATCTCTGGTGTTAGCTGGTCTTGCTCTTTCTGACTGTGACTTTTCCCTCCTGCATCAGTACTCCTTGGAGACTAACTCTCTCTTTGTGTTTGGAGAGCTGTGGTACAGGTTCAGCTCTGGGGTGCAGGCAGAAACCAGAAGGATTCTGTCCCCAGCTGTTCCTTGGTTCCTGTGTCCTGATGGCTCTGCAAGGGTCCCTTTTGATCGAGGAATTTGAACAGAAGTGGTGGTCTTGACTGTGCTCGAAGGTGTGTCCGCACTCCTGGGAGATCAGCTGTCTCTGGTTACTATTTGAGAATGGAGCGCTCTGTCACAGGATCAGCTCCCTGGCCACAGCAGGAAATCAGAAGGCACTCCTCAATCCCTGTGTCCTGAGGATTCGGGGCAAGTCCCTCTGAGCAGAGGTGCTGGCCTTACCGCATATCACAGGCTTGTCTACACTCCTAGGAGGCTAGCTTTTTCCCTGCGTTAATTGGGTATGAAGCCATTTGGCACAGGCCACAGGTGTAAACTGGAAGGCTCCTGCCCCAAGCTGCTCCTCAGTTTCTGTGTTCTGAGGGTTCCAGGTGTGTCCCGCTGAGCAGTGGTATGTCCCGCGCACGCCTCTCGCTGGCAAGAAGTCACGCCACGCAGTAGGCTCCGTCTACAGTTCAGCTTTATTGTTGCCGTTGATAGGGGGAGGAAGAAGGAGAACCGCGCGGGACCCAATATGGCGGTGTTATATAGCTCCGAGGCAGCGTGTCCCCTATTGGTTGGCGTGCCCCGGGAGTGGGCGGTGATTAGACGTGTACACCCATAATGCATTTCGGGGTTTTCGCGGGCTATCCGCAAGTTTCCTCAGAACGACAGCGCCATCTAGTGATGGCGAATATTCTAAC
>CM052705.1:95803506-95877846 GCA_028551405.1 Uromys caudimaculatus | reverse complement strand
CTGGCTTTATTTGGCTATGGAGACCTGTGACACAGACTGAGGTCTCCGACCACAGATGGAAACCGCTTATTATTTTCAATACAAAAAAAAAAAAAAAATGGAAATATTTTCAGTTTGTAATCAAATCTAATGAAGGTTGTATTTTGTATAATATATGAATATATATGTACGTATGTATGTATGTATGTATATCCACATCTGCATAAATATTAAGCTCAATATGTCTAGTATAGTGTAACCATGTTCCAATATGTAAATATATCTTGACAAATGATTCATCCTAAACACAATGTCATCTGCAAAATTAAAAAATGTATTTTAAAATAAAAACGAGTTTATCTGACTTAGACATTAGCGATTATATAGAAAGAATTAAACAATTATCCAGTTCTAGACCTAAAACAGCTGTATTGTCTAAATGAATTTTGAATGGTTTATGTTTTAACATTATGACCTTGGCCTTTAGAAACATGTTGGTGAGAGACTAGAGCAAGAGAATGATTTTCAGGGTTCTAGATGGCCCTATTACTGTGGATAAGTAGTTAAATGCCAAAAAGGCATTTACATGTTAAGTTGATATTCTTTTTAAGTCTTGTTAGCAGAGGTTTATTTTGTAAGTAGGCTTAATCTATATACAGGCACAATAAGAATTATGCCTTTGCTATCCCTCTTGAAATGTGAAGACACAGAAAAGTGTACACGAGAAGTTCCAACATGGGTCTAGTAGATAGAAGATTTTAAAATAAAGAAAAGAAAAGATAAAGAAAAGATGATAAGAAGAAGTAGAGATGGATTTTTTAGAGCTCCAGACCTCCTTCTCCAGTTAACAACTATGAATAAAACTTTGGCTCTTGTCCTACATCGCCAATAAATTACATTCAGTCAACATGGAAATGTATTTTTCTCTTTTCCTACAGGTACCTCATCTTAACCAATAACTCAGTATTTAGGTTTGAGACTCTGATTATTCCTTCCAGAATTTTCCATCAACAGAACAATGAAAAGTTAACCTTGTTTCATGTTTATTTGTTTTTGTTTGATTGGTTCCCTTTTCTTTAAAAAATTACAAAATACATTTTGATCATGTTCCCTCCCCCTCCTCAACTACTCCCAGATCCCCTTATTTCCCTACATATCTGCTTCATTATATCTGTCTTTCTATATTTCTTCATTTCGTTCTTCCTCTCTTCTTTTCTTTCTTTCCTCTCCTTTCTTCCTTCCTTCCTTCCTTCCTTCCTTCCTTCCTTCCTTCCTTCCTTCTTTCTTTCTTTCTTTCTTTCTTTCTTTCTTTCTTTCTTTCTTTCTTTCTCTCTTTCTCTGTCTTCAAATTTCATATTGTTGTTCCTCCTATGGCGCTGCAAACTCCTTTAACTCCTCAAGGAGCTAAAGGGGTTTGCAACCCCATAGGAGGAATAACAGTATGAACCAACCAGTACTCTCAGGGCTCCCAGGGACTAAACCACCAACTAAAGAGTACAATGGAAGGGCCCAGGGCTCCAGCCACATATGTAGCAGAGGATGGCCTTGTTGGACATCAATGGGAAGAGAGGCCGTTGGTCCTGTGAAGGCTCGATGTCCCAGTGTAGTTGAATGCCAGGAGAGGGGAGCAGGAGTGGGTGGGTTGGTGAGTACGGTAAGGGGGGAATGGGATAGGAGGTTTTTGGAGGTTTTGAAATGTAAATAAAGAAAATATTTAATAAAAATATTTTTAAAAGATATATATATGTAGTAATAAGATGGATATATATATATATATGATATATAAAAAACATAAAATGAGGAGAATACAAAATGAAATGTAGAAATAAGAAAAGAAAAAAGAGCACTAACTTCATTTTCTGTGACCCAACTGCTCTTGAGCATTTTTCCTGAGCTGGAGTTTGGTTGACATACTCAGTGACACTTCATTGGAAAAAAAATTATTTTTCATTTGTCAAGAGGTATCACTTGCCAAAAGATCCTCAGTTAGGTTTCAGACCCTGTGCCTGTGTCTTAGTCAGTGATTTATTGCTGGGAAAAGACACGATGACCACTGAAAATATTAAAATGGAAAACATTTGGCTGTCCTACAGTTTCAGATGCTTACTGTAGTATCATCATGGCAGGAAACATGACATCATGCAGTCAGGCATGGAGCTCAAAGCAGAGCTGAGAGTTCTAATTCTTGATCCACAGTCAGCAAGTAGGAACTTGATACACTGGCCAGAATTGAGCTTATAAGACCTCACAGCCTGTGGAAGCACACAGTGACACACATAAAACAAGGCGATACCTATTCTAACAAAGGCACACCTCCTAACAGTGCTACTCCTTCTTGTCTCGTTTCTTTGAGACCATCTGGCTTGAACCTGGGAAGTTCTAGATCAGGGTGCCAAAGTCTGTTTATTTTCATATGTAAATAAGTCCTGTTGACACTGATAAAGTGACCAAGAACCTGAGATTAGATATAGGTCATGGGGCTAGGAGAAAACATATTATTTTGCTAAAGGAACATAGCAATTAAATGACTTCTGATAATATACTTCTATGCCCATCAATACATGTCTCATTCAATCCTTTTCAGAGAAGGTTATATGACAGTATAGAAATTATTTTTATAAGATTTTTGGATTAAAACAATCATCATAGAATTAAAATATCCATTTGTTTGTTTTTATGAACCTATGAATATCTCTGTCTTCCAGGAATAAATTAATACTGTACAATTGGTAATAGGTATTTTTGCAAGGAAGAAAAAGGAAATGTTGATATTGATATAACCTTCAAATTGGTTGATACAACCACACAGACGTGCACACTGACCCACACTCAACAACCTTTATGTAGCTAACACTAATTTGTGGATGTACAAGCTCAAGGGATAGCCATCCGAATTCAAAGCCGTGGACTGAAACAAATATAATTCATGACCACTTTGCCAACTGACAAATTAAAAGACCTTATAATACATAAAAAAGTAAGAATATAATCAAATGTACACATTTTACTTCCAAGAAGAATTCTCAAAGAGCATATTCTCAAGATTCTTATTTATAAGTATATACATTATCATAAGTCTCACCCAAGACAATAAGAAGGCTGATGATGATAGGCACATGTTTCTGTAAAAGAATCATAATATATGAGTACATTAGAGGGTTAGTTTCTCATAATTAAATATGTGACCTACAAGTAACACTCCTTTTTAAAAATTAATTAATTAATTTACTTTTTAGCACTTCAGATTCTATTTCTTGCCACCCCTTCCACCCTCCAGCTGTTCCATATACCATCCCTCCTCCCCAACCCCTGTCTCCACATGGCTGTCCCCATCCCCCACCCCACCTGACCTCTAAACTCTCTGGGGTCTCCAGTCTCTTGAGGGTTGATTGAACACAGACTTGGTAGTCCTCTGCTATATATGTGTTCGGGGCTTTGTATCAGCTGGTGTATGCATATCATCCTGAGTGAGATAACTCAGACCCAAAAGGACACGCATTGTATGTGCTCACTAATAAGTGGATATTAGCCAAAAAAAAAAGTACAGAATACCTGTGATACAATCCATAGAACTCAAATATGTCAACAAGCTGATGGGCCCAAGTGAGAATGCCTCAGGCCCACTTGGGAGGATGAAGAAAAAAACCACAGGTGGGGAGGGGGGGAGAGACTTGGGAGGGAAAGTGGACTGGGGTAGGGTGTTGGGGGAGAGGAGAACCTGATCTGGTATTGGGTGTGGGAAAAGGACTGAAGCCTTGAGCGCCAGCAGAAAGAATGGAAACAGGTAACCTTGGGAGATAGAAGGTTGGGGGGGGGACCCTCCAGAGTGTACCAGAGACCTGGGGCTCTCTCACCTGGGAGGTGAGAGACTCTCAGGACTCAGTCAGAGGGACTACACATGAAATGCCTGACAGTAGGAAGAGGGAACTTATAGAGCCTACCTCCAACAGGAAGACAAGGCATCAAATGAGGGAGGAGGTTGCCATCCCACAGTCAAAACTCTGACCCATAATTGCTCCTGTGAAAGAATTACTGGGATGCAAATGGAGAAGACCCTGAGGAAAAGAAGATCCAGCAGCAGGCCCAAAGTGGGACCCAACTCAAGGGGAGGTTCCAAGGCGGGACACTATTACTGAGGCTATGGAGTGCTCACAAAAAGGGACCTAGCCATGTATTTTATACCTAGTCTATAAAATACTATTTAGCCAGTGGTGCTTCTCAAAAACTAGGATACTCTTCTTGGGACTGAAAATCTTAGGCAAGATTTCAGCATTTTGTACCAACCTGAGAGTTACCTAAAGAGAAAACAGGTACCATAACTCATACATCTATGATTTGGTTTCTTCCCCCCTGGGTATCTCAGGCTGTCCACAAACTCAGGACCCTACTGCTTCTGCCTCATATGTAGGCCATTACTTGGGAAATATGTACATTTAAGCTTACCCAAGTGTGTCATGTAACTAACTAAGTAAATATGTATATTTTACCATTAAATGCTTTCTAAATAAACAAAACATTTAAAGTAGAATAAAAAGGGGGGACCTAGCATGACTGCACTCTGGAGGGACCCAACAAGCAGATAAAAGAGTCAGGTACAGACATTTGTACCCAACCAATGGAAAGAAGCTGTTGATCCCTGTAGTTGAATTAGGGAAAGGCTGAAAGAAGCTGAGGAGGAGGGCGACCCTGTAGGAGGACCAGCAGTCTCAATTAATCTGGACTCCTGAGATCTCTCAAACACTGGACTACAAGTAACACTCTTATCTGGAGCTATGACATTTACATTTTCTATTCAAAGCTGCCTCTGTGTGTGTATGACATTACTAATTTGATTTATGAATGTGAAAACTATGCAAGGTTCTCAATAACATAGAAAGATCCACCTGATGCTTCATGTGAAAATAGAATGAATTTCTCATCTAGTGATTTCAGAAGATGGTCAACACACTCCTCTTGAATGTCAAAGCTAGTGTCTAAAGGACATGCTAGACTAGTTGTAGATTTGAATCATTGCTAGGTCAAAAATCTGCTTAGGAGCAATATTTTATCAGTTCACTTTACAGGATGAGAGTGGAATTCAGGTAATGAGAGGTCAATGGTGGGCAGTGTTTCTCTGCATTGATATAATATTTATGTTCAGTTATTTATTTATTTTTTGATGCTTTACTTATATTTCCAATGTTTCCCCCTTTCCAAGGTTTCCTCTTTGGAAACCCCCATCCCCTCCCCCTCCCCTGCCTCTATGAGGGTATTCCACTTCCCACCTACCTGCCCACACCCTCCCATATTCCACCTTGACATTCCCCTTACTGGGGCCTCTAACACCCTCAGACCCAAGGGCCTCTCCTCCCCCTGATGGCCAACAAGGCCCTCCTCTGCCACATATGTGGTCCGAGACATGGGTCCCTCAATGTGTATTCTTTGGTTGGTGGTCCAGCCTCCAGGATGACAGGGGGGGGACCAGTTGACACTGTTGCTCCCTCCATGGGGCTGCAAGTTCTCTCAGCTCCTTCAGTCCCTTCTCCAACTCCTCCATCTGGGACCTCACTCTCATTTTTTATTATATGTTTTCATTGATACTCCCACAAATGTATACATTGAGAATCTTCAAGTTACTCACTATTAATAGAAAATAGAGGAACAGATTTTCCCATTATAACTTTTAATGTGACATCTACAACTAGAAGTATAAATTTTTGAAAATGGTATTTTCAATTAAAACCAAGGTTAGAACACATTTAGCCAGTTTCAGGTATCCTGGAATAATAACCATTACTCATGACCTCATGGCTTTTTGTTACTTTTGGAAAAGCTGGCACAAGCAACTGCATCTCACTGGGATTGAGACACAGTCTTATCACAATGCTTAGACTGACCTAAAATTTATAGACCTCCTATTTCAACATAAAGCATATTATATAATAATATTAATTTTTTTAAAAAAGTCTAAATCCTCCACAGGAATAAAACAGTCTGAGCAAAGTAGAAAAATTAATGAAATTCCCAGATGAAGATGTAGAAGGGAGCTCATTGTCTTTTACCAAGAGTCAGAAATGTAAAGCAGGCTTTTAAATGGACCTGAGGGTGAAATTGTCAGTTACGTAAGAAGTACTTCTCTATGAGTCTGTACATTAAACATAATAATCAAATGAACATGGAAGCTAAATTTAACATAATACCTTTTAGGAATGAAATTTTTTTTACTGCAGTAGAGCTGACTTAAATTTATTTAGGGCAAAAATAAATATTTAAAGGATACATGTATATATGCACGTATATGTGCATATGTGTATTATTTTAAATGTGTAAAACTGCATAACAACTACCACATAGCAACAATCGTGATTTAATTTGCCATTTTTAGTAAAATATGCTCAATTGGTGGTGCTGCAGTTATGAGGTACAGTAATCCTAATACCAGGTCTTTAGTTTGTTAACTAGTTTGCTTTATGGCATTTCTCTGCATGAATACATTATTATATGTTTATTTTTATTGAATGTTTTCATTCACACTCCATTAATCTATACTTGGAGAATCACCAGATTCTCTGCTCTAACTTGTCTTTTTATTCCTTGCTTTTTAAACCTCTAAGTATTTTTAAATGGTTGATTTATCGTGGTTTACCTTGGGTACATTGAATGAATCTAGACTCATCCATTTCTTTTGAAGGTTGAACATGGCGTGGAAAGGCTAGGATCGGTCGAGTTATCAGATTAGGCTGTGCAGTCAGTGTAGAGCCTGGCCTTAACTCAAATCAGATATTGGTTGGTTACTCCTACAAGCTTTGTACTATCATTGCAACAGTGTATCTTGTAGGCAGGTCACTTGATTTGTTGTTAGTATACATTTCTCCTTTGGTAGTGCACAGAACACTTCCCAGTGACATGAATATTTGTCTGTATGGGTGAAGGCTTTAGAGAGAAACCAGCTCAACTTCTCTCTATTCAATGGGTTGTTTAAGTGTTATCTTCAGCAATTGAGCCCCACCATCAGTTTGTGGTAAAACACCAATAGCTTTGTTAATTGCCTGGGTGGTTTAGGGGTATCAATGTGATCCATTTGACTAACAACTTGAATAGATGTAACCTATTTCCAGTGCTTGCACCTTCATTTGTACATGAATGACAACCAGTTGGAGTTCTCGCTCTCCAGTGATTTTGTGTGGCAATTTTATTTAGATAGCCTTCATACACGCACACACACACACACACACACACACACACACACACACACACAGTGGGAAGACTTAATGAATTAGCTTTCCATATGAACCCTCAAATGGCCCTTAATTTTAGGTTTCTCTCTGTATGTTACCTGCTTCCCTTTCCCCTGTTTCTTTCATTATCTTAATCCAATGTCTGTCTGTTGTCAATCTAAAATATCAATTCTATTTCCCCATCCTCAAGAGATCGCTCCTTCCCAGTACTTCCTTATTCTCTATTCAGCATGCCTCATTATACAGATCATGCCTTGATAATCAATGTATTATCAGCCAGTATTTCATGTAATTGAATAGAGGTCATATTTATCTTTCAAGATCTTAGATACCTCACTCAGGATAATTTTATTTTCTAGTTCTATTAATTTTCCTGCTAATTTTATGATTTTATTTTTTATCATCTGAGTAATATTTCATTGCATAAACACATCATAATTTCTTTATCCATTCCATTATTAACAGACATCTAGGTTGTTTCCGATTTGTATCTAATATGAATAAAGATGCAATGGCCATGGTTGTACAGGTACTCTGTAATGAGATGAAGGATCCTATTGCTATATGCACAAGAATGGTAAAACTGAATCTGAAGGTAGATTGAGTCCCATATTCCTGATGAACTGCCACACTGAATCCCATATTGGTTGTGCAATGCTTCACTCTCATTGGCAATGAATGAGTGTTCTTATTATCAGATGACTTTTTCATAGAGATTAATTTTCTCAACAGATCTCTTTCCTATTACCTACTCTTAATCCTGCTATATTCCTGATAACATAATCCAATATGAAATAACTTTTTAGGAGGAATACATTTTTTGAATTATTTCTATGGTTACACAAGTGTGATGTGTACATAATATTGTATTATATGATTTTCTTTGTATTTGCCTTATTTTTAAACATATCCTATAAACTATTAGAACAATAAATATCATAATATTTTTCTTTTCCATCTTTGGATCATAAGGTACAGAATAGATTACAATTATTTTAGGAATATTACATATTTCTCATGCATTATTAGCTCCATATTTTACTTCACATAAAGTGTTTCAGAAATCTTCTCAAATATCAAAGTCCTCTTGTCTTTGCTCTTACTTTGTCTTACTATAGAGTTTTAGTCACATATTATTTCAAATCATAAATGAGGTTTTAGTTTTAATCACTTTAACAAATGTGCCCAGGCAGACATGTGTCCTGCCCAGTGATTCTTGAGCAATATTCACTCTCTCGGTTTTCATTCTTCTCTCTGGAACTTATAATTTTCTAATTCTTTTAGTGTTGTTCAGAGAGTAGTATACTCCCTTATCTCTGTATGTCTTAAATTCAGCTTTGAGGGTCAGTTTGATGGTATATAATACTAGAATTATGTTCTCTTCACTTCTGGCAGACAATTTATTCTTTATCGTTTGACAGAGAGGAAGTCTGCAGTCAGCCTTATTTAATTCTTTTCTATATGATCTCTCCATTCCTTATGGTAAGTTTTGATAGCTAATAGTTCGCTTTATCACTTATGGAATGAAAATTTCCCATAAAGCTTTGGCAATGACTAAAGCTATGGTTGCATCTTTATCAAATACTTCTTTTCTACTATATCCAATGTATGCATCACTGTTTTAGGTTTATATGTATCCAGCTCCAATTCTATTTTTGATCGTGGTGAGGATATTAATGTTATTACTATTTACAATATTTTTATCACTCAGGTTGTTTGTGCATAGATTATATATAAGCACATCTGTGAAATTCAACATTCATTCATTCATTCATTGTGTTAGGTTGTGTACATCCGAACTTCCTTGTGTCTCTACTTGTTTGCTTTTTCTTCAAATGGGTTTATTTTGAAGATTCATGTCACATTTTGGTATGGTACTTAAACTGAATATATGTTGTTCAACATTGATTTCCCTGGCTATTTTATTTCTGTTACTGTGGTTAGCCTTGTAGTTAATAGAATGTAGATTTCTTCATCAGTGCATGATATTTTGTGTTTATTTTGTTTTTTCTCTTGTTTAGTTTTTAATTTAACATTGATATTTTCTCCAGTCTGTATGCTATAGCTCCCAGTCTCGAACAGGACATGATTATAGCATAAGATTTTATGTATAACAACACTGGATAGCCAATCTAATGCTTTTAATTCTAAATTATTCCAATATTTGATAATGAAGTCAAAAAGGGTCATCTTTTTGGGGGGGTGGGTAATTGTGATGTTCTCATACATGCTGAACTAGACTGACATGGTAGCTCAAACCAATAATTTCATTATCAAGAATGCAGATTCAAGTGGATTTCGGTGATTGCAAGGGCAGACTGGTCTACACTGAGAGTTCCAACACAACCAAGACTTCAGAAAGACCTTGTGTTTTGTTGTTGTTGTTGTTGTTGTTGTGTTGTTGCTGTTGCTCTTGTTGTTGTTTTAATGTAGTATTATATGGTGAGCTAATTTCTTGTGTCTTACTGTGAACAAATTGCCAGGTTGAGCACTCGATCCAAGAATAAGGTATAACTTCTAAAAGCAGGGATCTATTAAGTTATGTCTATCAGGCACATACCATTTGCTACAAGATTCTCTGAATGCAACTGGTGACAAAGGATTAAATCATGGACCTTTGGAAGATTATTCTAACTTAAATTCATAAAGGAAATGGTGGCATTGGAGTTGTTAGGGTCAGATCCTGAGACATTTCATGTTGTGTCACCAGTTCTCAATAAATCAATTAAAGAGACCAATGAATAGTTAAGAACTGAGATGGGAGCAGGTTTATTTAATTCAAAGATCCAGTGGCCATGTCTTCCTTAGCCCATCTTCCCTCGCCAAAGCATACATTCATGTTTAACTATAAAGAAATAGGTGTGCACAACTAAAAGCCCTGATCCATGTGTGATCCCTTCCTCTATCGCTCTGCTTTAGTTTCTTAAAAGGTGATGTGCCCTTTGTCAGATCGTGTGCAACAATTTCCAAGAGAGGCGGTTTCCTCAGGCTAGCACCTAACTTCATCTTTTTTTCTAGTCTCATCATTAAATGGGATAGATCCATTTCTGGGGTGGAGCTGGGAAGTCTATGGCTTCAATGGCGATTGAAAGGAGGAGTATATATGTCCCTTTTATATGCCTCACGGATTCCATGTAGAACGCTAATCTATTTCTTCTTCTGATTGATTGGCTTTAAAGATGGGAGATAAGTCATGTGGATCTGGCCAGTTCTGGCATCACAGTAACTAACAAACTAAACACAGCATTATATTATACAGAAATGAATGAATTCTTACAAGCCATCTTTAATTTTTATATGAAAAAGTTATTTTTATCTTCACTTTAAATTTTCCAAGATTAAATTAATGAGAGTAAGTGTTAGTTGTTGTTTTCTTAAATTACTGGTCCTACTCCCCCTGTTTAAGTAATTCTATTAGAGAGATGGGGAAAAGAATAAATGTGTTGATAAACTCTAAATACCATATATTATTGAGTCAGATTAACATGAATAACTATGAGTAGCAAAGCAGATTTATCCTATTTATCTTCCATTCTGGTTCTGACTATGTTCAGTCTTCGAGTTAAAGGAACATAAACCTTTAGCTATTATGCTTAGAGTGTACTAATAATGCTGGACATGTTTGTATATTCTTCTTGATATTTTGTCATATATTCACCCAGAAGAACTTCTCCTGAACAGTATAAATACAAATTCTTTCTTTCACTAACACTAGCTGCTGAACTACCACTCTCTCCTCTCTCTCTCTCTCTCTCTCTCTCTCTCTCTCTCTCTCTCTCTGTCAAAATATGAGGCTATTGCAGATCTAGGTGCTAGAATAATTGGCTACTTGTTGCTGTTGGATCATCAGGGTCTCCTCTGATTCTCTTGACACACTTAGCTAGCCCAAAATCAAAATTTAAGTTATACTACAATTCTTCTGCATGTTTAGGTCAGGACTCCCCACTAAGATTACATATGTTAACTTTGAGCCTCAAGTCAAGAATAATTTATCTTTAGCCTTCCACACACTTTTGATCTCAGAAAGACTATGCTCTCATCAGCCTCTCACAGAGTACAGCAGTCCTTCATGCTTATTCTAGCATCAATTAAATCTCCTAAGCTCTGGATCTACATTCTGAGAATTTCTTTTTAAAAATTTTTATTGTTGTATATTTGAGACTGAAGGCATATGTTAAATTATGAACCAGAGTGCCTGCTATAATTAGCTTTAAAACTTCTATAATTATTTATTGTTATAATTATGGAAAGCAGCTTTCTCATCTGTGAGCACTGAATATATTAGGTCCTCTCTATTTCCTACCTTTGGCTAGAAATCTTAGTTTCTTCAATCACAGTTTGGCTTCCTGATTGAATATTTAATTTTGCAAAATGCAATTTAAATATACATTTCTGTAATTTATATCACATAATTACACCTATTTTCAAGGTCTTACGTAATTTAACTACGTACAACATTCTTTCAATGCAGCTTGCAAGAAAAATGCTAAATACAATGGCATTACCTACTTTTTTGTTATAATCATGGATTTTATTTTTTTCTCTTGACTGATTATCCTCAGTATGGACTTTAGCTCATAAGGGATAATATTTCCAATCATAAATTGAATGTTTTTCTTTAGTTCTTTATATAAAGCATAATTTGTATATAAACATTCAGAAGGGTAAATGTCATCCAAATTATTTGTATTTGCTGCTATTAATTTTGAACATTTATTTTTAAAGGATAACTAGTGCATTCTGGAGGAAAACTTCATAAAAGAAAGCAACATATGTGAACAGGATAATTTTCTGCATGCTCAATGGCATATTTAAGTTATGATTAACATAATCTGTAATAGAAATTTGACCACTGGACACATCCCATATTATTGTCTACACATTAAAGTAATTAAAATATTTCAGTGGTATGCAAGTTTATTCAAAATAATTTGAATATAGCATTTTTCTTGAGTTTGCATTATTATTTTTAATGATTCATTTTGTTTATTTATATGTTTGTGTGTGTGTGTGTGTGTGTGTGTGTGTGTGTGTGTGTGTGTGTGTGTGTGTATGTGTTCATCATGTATCTATCATGAAAGAGGCATCAGTTCCTCTGGAGTTAGAGTTTGTAAGCAACTCACAATATTCTTTAATTTCTATGCTACCTTAAAGTTTAATTTAAAAATAATCAAATAACTTCTAAAGTTAAAAAACTATTTTCAATATATCACAACCAGTTTCCTGCCTCTGTTCCTCTCAACCCTCCCGTTACTCCCAACCCCACCCATCCACTCTTGTTTACCTTCAGAAAATAGCAGGCATCCTAGGGATATCCACTAAGTACAAGATACATTAAGACTATGCAAAACCCCTCATTATAAAGGATGGGTGAGGAAAACTAATATGAGTAAATGGGTCCCAAGAGGAATAGAACGAGTTAGAGATACAGCACTCCCAGCGCTAACGGTCCTACAAACCCACCAAGTTAATACAATCCACATAATATATATGTAGAGAACATGATCTGGACCCATGTAGGCTCCATGATTTTCCCTTTAGTCTCTGTGAACCCCTATGAGCCCTCTTAGTCAATGTCTGTGGGCCTCGTTTTCCTGGTATCTTGGTCTCTTCTGATTCCTACAACTCTTCCTCTCTTTCTTTCCTTGGGTTCCCCCAGCTCCAAGTGGAAGAAACTGAAGCAGATCTCCAATTTGGGTACTCTCTTCACCTAAAGTTTGGATGTGAGTCTCTGCATCTTTTTCTCTCAGCTGCTGGCAGAAACCTCTCGGATGAATATTAGGCTAGGCATCAATATATGAATTTTTAAGAACATCATTAGAAATCAATTTGTTGATTTTGTTTTTAATCATAACTCTCAGTGCTATCCATCTTTTAGTTCCTGGGCATTCAGGCCTGTTGGGCATGAGCTACTTTCCTGGCATGTGCCTCAAATTAGATCAGCTATTAGCTGGCCACTCCCACAATTTTTGTTATCAAATATATCCATTTTATATTAATTCTCCCACTGCCACTTTCTAGGTCTGTATCCATCTCTCTATGTTTCTTTCTCTGTCTCTCAATTTTTACACACATACACACACACACACACACACACACACACACACACACACACACAGAGGGGGGAGAAACAGAGACAGAGACAGAGACAGAGATATAGATAGAGACAGAAGGACAGAGAAAGAGAGGCATCTCGATAATTTGTTTCCTGTCCTTTTTATCGACCCTCATGGCTTGTATAAACTTTGCAAATGCTCTACTCTGAGTCACATCCCAGCCAAAGCTTCTTAAATAAAATCCATGGACTTTACTGTTTTAAATTATTTACATTTTTTTTTCAATTTAGCCTCAAATATATTTGGTAGATATTTATTAGAATTGATTCAGGCTCCTAAAGATAAGTTTAGGGAATAATATGAAAATGAAAGTTTCATGAAAAATTTTCAGGTTGATTTACTCAGAGTTTCTGGGCTTTACTAGTTGCACAGTGCAATGATACAATACTCAACTGCGTCAACCTCTGGGTTCAATATCAGTCATATAAAATATATAAGAATTCTTTACAATAACTTCACTTCTGTTGCATTTTTAAACTTTGTATTTAGTTTTCATGAACACTAGATAATTTAAGTTATCATTTGTTCTGTGGCTGAACTTCACATATGAAAACCTTGTAAAGGTTAGGTTCTAAGCATCAGATCTCCCTTCTTGCTACTGAACAATAGATAATATAGTATTTGAATTTAACAATCATAACAATACATTTTATTACGAACTACATAAATATGCAGTAGTTTATTGATAAGAAAAAATATTTCAGTTATCAGTACAGTTAAAAATGATCAAATTAGCTTATAGATTCTTAGGATAAGAGTAAATAAGCAGGGGCTGGAGAGATGGCTCAGCAGTTAAGAACACTGACTGCTCTTCCAGGGGTCCTGGGTTCAATTCCTAGCAACCACATGGTGGTTCACAACCATCCGTAATGGGATCTGATGCATACTTCTATTGTGTCTGAAGACAGCTACAGTGTACTCATATAAATAAAATAAATCTTAAAAATAGAGTAAAGAAGCATAAAAGAAGAAGCAATAAGATATATCAAATACACCGTTCCAGTGGTGTAATCCATATTAGTCATAAAAAGAGACATGAATTTTACATATTCTGGAATACTTATGTACAGAATACCATCAAAAGATAAAGACAAGTCTTCCTATTTAGTGAAAAAGAATAATATTGTGAAATAATTTAAATAAGAAATTATATTCTACCTGTTTTAGGAATGGCAGTTCTTGACAAGGTAATTAGGAAACAAAACAGTAAAAGAGAATAAAGCTAAAGAAGAGATTTGCAAAAGAGGGCAGAATTTATTCTACAGGACAAGAAGCAGCAACTCTTTAGTGTGATTATATAATTCCAGTAAGTAGTTCAGAATATCCATAATGACAGCAGGAATGAGGATAGCACATTGATTCAATCAGTCCTACTTTTATAAATAAAAATAAATAAGGAAGAAAGAGCTCACCACTGCAAGTACAAAGCCTACTAAAATGACGTCCTGAAATATTCTAAAGTTCTAAAGCCAATGACTATTTCTGACCAACTGGCTAGAATGACGAAGAAGAAAACAAATGAAACAATCAGCTGTAATGTCCAGCAAAATATCTTTCCTATTACCCCTAGTCATTATAGCTTTAATGAGTGTACTCAATGTTGTAAGCTATATTACCTACAGAATCTAGGGCAGAAATCTCTCCAGTGATGACCTCTTTGTTGTTGCCTCTTTCTTTGATGTGTTATTTAACACATTTTTTTTAATTAATAAGGGTCTAGAAATCTCTCAATAAATTATAATGAGGCTGTCAGTTTGGAAGTAAATTGGAAGCAAAATGTACACAGGCCAAATGTTATGAGATGGATGCCTGTTAGGACAAACATGAAATGCTGACCCACTTTAAGACGTGTCACAAATGCTTAGCCATGTCTTGAAAACTTCAATTTTAGGTCATTTTTAGAGAGAAAGGCAATAAGTTGAAACATTTCCAAATAAGAAAGGGTGTGCATTTTATAGCAGGTTAGTAGATTTCGCAGCATGCTAAGTGATTAACAGCATGTCACATAGTGATGTAAGTGTCACGGATGTGTTTACATTCTGTAATGACAATATTCTGCATTGCTGGTGACTGCAGAGAAAATAAGATTACAGAAGACATTTGGTCTTGGGTTCATCTTAGTTTGCAATTCCTTTTTTTTTTTTTAACTTTTTAAAAAAAAATCAAAGAATTTTGGTTTAATTGACTTCAGTGGTTCTCTTTATAGATATATAAAGTTATTCCTGGGTACTTGTAATGCAGCTGTGGGCACAGAATAAGGTACTTCAGGTTCTCTCATACTTGGTACTTCCAATGAATTAACTCTCTCTCTCTCTCTCTCTCTCTCTCTCTCTCTCTATGAGTGTTTTGCGTGGTGTATGTCTATATACCACATGAGTGCCAAGTGCCCAAGGAAGTCAGAAGAGGATGTCAGAACCTTTGGGATTGGAGTTAAAAGAGGCTTTTGAGCTATCCTGTGAGTCCTGAGAATTGACCTGGGATCCTTTGGAAGAAAAGCCAGTGCCTTTTTTGTTTTGTTTTTGTTTTTCATTTTGTGTGTGTTTTGTTGTTTTTGTTTTTGTTGTTATTGTTGTTGTTTAAAACAGGGTTTCTCTGTGTACCCCTTTCTGTCCTGAACCTCACTGTAGACCCGGCTGGCTTGAACTCAGATATTGGTTTACCTCTGTCTCTGGAGTCCTCAGGTTAAGGATGTGCACCACCATGCCTGACTAAGCCAATGGTCTTAACAGCTGACTCATCTCTCTGGCTCCAAACACTTTCACTTTACATAAAGAAAACAGATACATTTTCTGTATGTATTTTTACTCCTGTTCTATTTTTTAGTTTTGCAAAATACCATTCTGCACTATTTTGCATGTTTACAGATACCCATTCTTTATCACTGAGTCAGTGCATAAGGTCAACCGTGATATATAATGAGTGTTTGGTTCCAGTAGAGCTGTAAAGAAAGGCACTGGTTATTTAAACTTGTTTCACTGCAATTAGTTTGTAATGTCTGCTGTTCTTAGTTACAGTGTTGTATATCACGATAACCAATCACTAAGAGACTGCTCTCATCAGTTTTAATATTTATATTATATAATACTAGCATTAACAATTCCAATGTGTTTGTTTCCTTCCAATATTTCATTAAAGCACTTTTTGGAAAGTAGATATTCAAAGTAAGTCTAATTTAGTCCATCAGTTAATGTTATTATAACTTTTTTTTGCCTGTACCTAATCTGTTCAATTAGTGTAATTTTTCTGATTGGCCAATATTTAGGTTTCAGAATAAGGTATCACTGAGAGATTCACATAGTCCTAGCAGTGGGAATTCTATTGCTAATGCAAATAGACCAAGGATCTTACCCAATGCATATCATTTCCAGTTGAGGAAAGATTCAAATCAGAGACAACATAATCTTGTCTTTACCCCAGCTCGGTTTCTGGGGAAGGATGAGAATGATGACTGTAAACACACTACAGGGCAGACCTCCTCTAGTCATTTAGAAAGGTCTCATACTTTCCAAGAGTTCAGACATATGTGGAATTAAGAATATAGAAAATAAATTAGATTCAGTAAGAACTGTCCAGGACATACCATTTTTAAAATAGAAGAATTATTTTCATGTGTGATAGTGGGAGGAACTATAAAAGGAACTTGCAAAGCACAAAAGTACTTCTGATACCATTTAAAAATCTGTAAATCCATGTCATTCCCAATAAAATTAAGCCGAATAGTTTTATGTATCCAAACATATATCAGGCAACTTGTTGGTATATATTTCCGGTATTTTTAATTTCTTATGAAGTTGTCTGTGATACAAACTTTGTATACCCTTTTCCATCAGCAAAACAACTAAATTTCCAATTACAGTAAACTTAACATATTGGGGTATTATAACATATTAATAAGTTGTAACCTCTTAGGAGGAAATATCATTCAAAATAAGGTAAAATATGATTGATATTTGTGGTAATATAGATATTTTCTCATAAAATCATACTTGACAGTGACAAAATTATTGGAAATTTTCTGTTATATAAATTTTCATTTTATGCAAAACTGATTTTGTTTTCTTTTTCCACCTTAAGTGATTGTTATAACGCATTACATAGTTCACAGATTTCACACGGCCTCTGCTGAGGGATGCTTTGTTCACATTTGGATCATTAACTGCTCTGGAAAGTTGAGCTTTTTGGCTGCCTTCAGAAGAGTTTATGAGTGTTTTACAATGTTTCCTGGTTATGCTGTATTTTTACAACTGTTACAAATAGACACAAATGTCATAAATTATTGCAAAAAGTTATCCTCGATCCCTCTGAGTTTAATAAGGAACAGTTACAGAAAAGGGAAGTTTGCAAGTGCCACTAAACTTGGTTGATGGATTCCACATGTAGAGCAGGTTCTCAGATCATGAGTCAGATTGGTTAAACTTCTAATGCGCTCTCTCTGGTTTTGTCCTACACGCTGACACTGTTTTAAATGTACTCTAGCTTCTGGATGAAATAACTATTTGTTACTGAATAGGGCTATTTATCATAGCTAAAATGTATAAAGTATTTCTCTTTCCAGAAACAATGAAAATATATGCACATTCTGCTCTACGTCAAACTATTTATGTAAAATGTGCTTGAAAAATCTTCATAACTAAATCTTTAACTCTACTAACACTTTGAGTGCCATAGTTGATATACTGTATACATTTAGATAATGACCTAAAATTTAGAGGTTTTAACACTCACATATTTTTGTAGTCATAAAACCATTTTCCAACAAAACATTTATTTAGGACCAAAATATATGCCTGGAATAGTAGGTATTATTGACTGAAACAAGTCAAAGTTAGAAATTTAATTATTGATAAAAGTGTTTAATTATAATTGATAATAAAGATTAATTAATGCCAGTTATAATGAAAGCAACATCGTTATCCAAAAAAGCAGACTAAAAGAATACTACTTAAGCTAAAAGGAAAAAATGTCAGTTTATTACATTTAAATACTTAACAATAGAGACATACTATGAAAACAGCATTACACGATTGTTTCACTGCTTGGAGCATGTCATATTATATAATGTATATCACAATTATGAATAGACTACTACACATGTGGGGTATGTGCTATATACTATTGTGTATTCTGAGTCATTGGTTAAAATATTGTAGCGAGTATAGCCATAAACAGACCTTAGTTCAAAGAACTATGTCTAGGAAAATATATTTAGATATCTTCTGATTTTGCAACATAGGCTCCCTTGAAGACTGAATAACAAATCTTATGTTTGAACTCACCCCTTGTTTTACAAAGTAATATCCATTCTTGAGCAAGTACAAGAAAATAAATTAATTAACATTACTATCTTCTCAGTATTCAATTAGGTCTATCCTATTAATTGTATTTATTCCTTTATAAAATTTTTGTTAAGTAGTGAAGTTAGTAGTGAATTAAGTTTCTCCTCTTTCAAAATTTGAATTCAAAGGGAAGGCAGGATTACTAATGAAGCCTGGAGGAGAGGGAGGTAGATCCTAGTCATCACAAAGCACTGGCTTAAAAAATGCACATTAGCTAACTATGACATAAAAGCAAACACTGCCCGGAAAGCCTTGGGAGAATTATCTCATAACAATCTCCTTGACATTAATGCAGATCACATCATTAGCCCAGGTTGTTAAATAATGTAACTGAGCCCTGACTACCATTAACACTTAATGAATGGAGGTCAAGACGTTAACTAAGGTGGAAGAAAACAGCCCAAACCATTATGTTTGACTGCTAGGCTCGTGTTTTAAGAAATAATCTATAAAGGACTACACTTCTAAATATAGGTCTTATATAAAGGCAAATTTACTTTTACTGTTAAGCCATGTTTAAGAGTTCATTGTTTATGCATTTGTTTTTATACTTGTTTTAAGTAAATATAATTATATAATTTCCTCCTTTTTACTCCCTTTGATTTTTCTTGCCTCCATATTCTCTCTCTCTCTCTCAAATAAATAGACTTATTTTTGATTATTATTGTTACATATATGTGGCTATCTAACCAAAAGAATATAAATATAAAGTGATGAGTCTGTCTGATGCTGTTCTTAGGATGGAGTGCTTGGTTTTGAATAACCAAGTAGGTGTCTCATTGCTTGTTATCTCAATTCATCATGAAAGTATATCCATGTTATCTGTAAAAATTTTTTCAACATTACATATTAAATATAACCTAGAAAAAATTATTTTAAAAGATATTAATATCAACAAGCATCACACAGTTTAACTTGCAAATGGTGTTTATAACTTTAGCTTGTAACTAATCATCTGGTATTTTACTGGAGAAACCCCATGCGATTTTTGAATTGAGTTAATAGCCTTGATTACCAATCATAAAAAGTATTAAAAACCTGTATCTACTTGAATTATTTCAATAAGCTAAAATAACTTCCTAAAACAGATCATCCTAATATAATAGACAAACATTTTAACATATTTTAACTATATTAGATGTTTTCTAAGATTGTTTCCAGTTGGGATCTCTTCTTTCTACTCAGCCTCAATGATATTTTATACATTCTATGTGATCCTTATTAACAAACACAAATGAATCTAACTCATGTACTGGCGTTTATGTTTCCACGTTTTCTAGAGTAATTGGATAAGTATCTGATTTTAAGCAAATTGGAGAATTTTTAAAGAATGCATATGGAACAGACATGCCACTCTGAAGTGATTCTATTCTGTAATGTGTCCAAAGAAAACCAAAAAGATGCCTAAAGTTACATATAGGCATGCCTTTTCTTCATGCATCATAACTGTGCTCTTGTTCTGTTCCTGCAGGTTTCACCATTATCAAACTATTGTATATTTGATGCTTGCCTATGGCAATGCAGTGGCCCCAACTTGTTTAAGATGGAGCAACATCAGGACTACATTAGGGAAGGAATGTTTTATTTAAAGCCTCCGTTGGTAGCACACTACCGTATTTCCCCTTACAATTTGCTCACTCTAATTGTTAAAACATTTCCTGCTATTTCAGAGCTGGAGAGACCACAAAAAAAATGTACGAATGATGCTCGACCAGGATTACATGGAAAGAACAAACTTGTTTTCCATCAGCCTTTTAAAAAGTGTGGGAGCCACGTCTTGTATGACTTCTTTCTTTTTTATCACTATTCATTATTTAGAACTAACATCTTTAATGATACAGGTTTTTAATTGAGTAATTAGTGAGTCATTCATGTTCGGAAAGTGAAATTTAGTGAGAAAGAACACAGACAAGTGAATCCATGGGTAGATGAACATGAAGAAATGTAGTCTGCAAAACTTACTGTAGTGTGAACTTGGGATTTTTGGACTATTTCCACTGATTTATAGTTCTATTTTAAGGACCGAAAAATGCTACCTCACTTTTAAATTTTGGAATATCTGTTATAGTTTAATTTTCAGAATGAATTACAAAGTACAAAGTGAAAATTTTTATCAGATATTTAGAAACAAATAGAATTCTCAATTATCTGACAAAACTTTTTATGTACCTACATGTTATTATTAATATTAAAAGAATCCAGCTATATTTCAGGCATAAGATTCTGCTTCCTGGAAACAATTACATGTGTTAAGATTTAACTAAATTATCCTTCTGCCCTGTGTTCTCAATTTGCTGTGTATATCTCATATCTCTCACAGCTCCCAACATGAGAAATGATAAATAAAAATAAATTAATACCCAGATGTGTCAAACATATTTTAATCAAGGCGAGACCAACTCCTTATTTCTAAATTCCATGTCTTTTCCATACAATTAATATTCATTGTATATAAAATACATCTTAATGTTTTTAATTGGATATAAAGTCTCAACCAAAGGTATTCTAAACCTCCCACTACCAAGACAACAGTGAACAATAGCTTCTATACAATTCTTCTACTTACTAAGTCCATACCAGAGGAGGTAGAATTACTCTCAAATAATTATGTTGTTTTTACTATCTTGGATTCCAGTGATCTGCCATACCATTTTACTTATAACTGACTTTCCAGACAAGATTGGCTCTTGTTATGGTTCTGCTTCCCCTGTGGTGGGTGGGGATGTCCTGAGAAGGGAAGCAAGGTGGACCATGAGCAGAAGAGAACTCACTTGGCTGTTAGCACAAAGAGAACAGATCTCAGGAGACAAGCTCATTTAATGGGGGAAACAGGCTACTTCGACCTTTAGGGAGTGGGTGCGGTCTTTTTGGTTGAGTATACAGCATTGGCTGGTGACAGGGTGCTGGAGAAGTCTCACCTGTTTAAGAAAGGATTCAAGGTGCTGCCAGACATAATCTCATGAGAAGAGAGCATGTTTCACTTGGCTACCAGGCTATGTGACCTTCTGGGGGTAGGGTGTTGACAACACAGAGGCCCAGGGCAGGGGGTCAGTGATCCTACTCATGCAGATATCAGGATGAGATTGCCAGAGTTTAGACATGTTTCAAGCCCCCTTTTGCTCCCTACTGGCTCCCCAGGTCCTATAACAACCCAGCCACACAAGCATCACTCAGAATTTCTCAAAGAGAGGCTAAAGAGATGGATTAGTAGTTAAAAGCAATAGCTGCTCTTTCAAAAACCTAGGTTCAGTTCCCAGAACTCACTTAACAGCTCAAAATCCTATATATGTCTAGCTCCAGAGGATCTAATTACCTCTAGGCTTGGCCTACACATATGCACTTACATACAGGCAAGGAAATACACATACACACATGCACACACATATGTATATGTGTATAAAATGGGAAACACACACATATATAAAATAAAAATAATTTTTAAAAGAACTTATTGAATATTCAACCATATTTATATATTTTGTATATAGAAATTTTCAATCATTTCTAACTGTTACTAATTCTCCTCTCTAATCAATGATTCTCTAACAAGGAAATACACTCTTACTTTTAACCATTTGAATTTGTTAAAAGCAAGCTCATTGTATTACAGAATACTATTTGAAAAAAATCGTTGACCTATAATAATTTATTGCAATGGTTGCAATAAATAATTAAATAATTCATTTGAGAGAACTCAAATGAATGCCTGCAATGGCACCTTTTAATATACAAGTTATATATGAGTTATTGAGCCTCTAATTACGATTATTTGGCAACATCTCTCAGGTATGTTCAAGATTCATATTAATAATAACTTTTGAGAAATTCACCTTAAATGTATATTCACCCTATTTCTGAATATTTTGTGCAACAGAAAAAAAAGCATGTGAATAGTTCTTAAAAGCAAAAGCTCAGTATGGATGCAAAGCACTTTGGAAACTATCAACTTACTCATATACAGATGTTCATTTTTTTACAGGCTTCATTCTTCTGATTAAATTGATGCTTTCATTGTCTAGTTAGTTAAAAATTATTAAGACTTTGACATCTTAAAATATCATAGCTCATTAGGAATTCATGTGATAAAGTATTTCATATCCCTTGTTACAAATTTGAGTATTAAAGAGAACATTTGTCATTTATCTTTTTCATGGCTGTCCAGTGTCACCCTTTGATTTTGTGTGCACAATTCCTTTTAGATCAATTGCAGCATACTTACCCAATATACCCAACACAATTGAACTTGTAGTTCCCTTCTTCTCCACTTAAAAATTAATATCTCAGTTTCCTATTGTTTATGTACTTATCATCACAAATTAACACAACCTAGTATTTTAAGCAACATATTTAAAATTATTAGAGAATTGATAATCTCACATTGTCTGCCTCTATATCCCTCTCCCTCCCCTCCTCTCTCTGATTCTCTCTGTCTCCATCTCCATATCTTTTTCTCCATCTCTGTCTCTCACTATCTTTATCTATTTCTGCACCCATGTTCCCACTTATGGGGTCTCACCAGGATTCTCTGGTGTCAGAATGTGTAATCTCCCTTTATGTCCTACTTGCTCTAGTTACTCTGTGAAAGAAGAAAATTGTTTTATGAACCACTCCAAACATATAGACTTTATCACTGCATGAAGGATGAGCTCTGGGGTCCTATTCATGTCTGACTTCTAAAAAGGACTGAGAAAACACTTTATGAAGGAAGATCAACAAGATAAAAAGATAAGCCTTCAGGAATCTCAATTTCAATTTTTTTTTCTCAATATTTCTGAGGTGCTTTATCTCAATAACAAGAACAAAACAAAAGTGTGCAATGCTGTTCTGAGAGAAAGCCTGCCCATAAAACACCGCAGTCAATTGTACAGTCTTAACATTGAGTTCATCATGTGCCAATGAGTTTCACCATGGCAGAACAGAAAGCCTGTATCTTTTTCCAATAGCTCCCACTTTGCAGATTTCTGTCAAAGTACAAGAACTTTGACACTCTAGACTGAAGGGCAATAGGGCTAACCACATGAGGATTCAACTGAAAGATGATCATATTTGTAAGTTTTCTTCATTTCTAATTCCCATCAGGACAGGAGACTGCCATGCACTCTAATATGCTCAATTAGAAACAGAAGAGAGAAAATGCTTATAGTTTTTCATAATCCCTCATAAATGGGAAGGGAAACATACTTGAGCCCCTTTTAATCAATGAAAAGACTGTTCTTTAAATGACTCTGTTGTGATTCTTAGCCCTGAAGGACTAGAGCCAATAGTGAAGTGACTACTGCTATTTTAGTCATAAAATACCTATGAGAACTCCAGATGTTGCCTATAAGGCCAGTTGTTAATGGGGCAAGTGAGGATTCATTCCACACTCATTTTGTACTTTGGCCCTGAAACGTGAACTACTCTGTAGTCTGTATCCCACCCACATGCCAACGTGCACCTGCAAAAGTCTTCAGTTTGGTAACTTTTAAATCACAAACAGACACCATGATTCAGCCTTTTATATTAAAAATTCCATAGCAAGGAAAAACTCTAAAAACTTGGAGCTCTAATTCCTTAATGAATTATATTGCTGGAGAGGGCTATATGGCAGACATGACTGGATTTCCTGTCCACTGTACTGGAGAGCACTTTGGAACGTGGAGCAATTCCATTTCTTGGATAGTGTTTCAGTCACAATGGAGAGTCAGGCAAAAAGTTATCAAGATTTCTTTTAATTGAGGAAATGGGGAATTCTAAACTATTAATAAAATACTGTTGACATTTAAAGTCAGGACAAAATGTGCTTGGCTTTTTACAAGTGAACTATAGCCTTCAGAGATAGACTCCACATATGTAAACAGGCACCGTTTCAAGCATGGTTTTTGCACATTTTCTGCAAGACTTTCCTTCTTATCTATGGAAACCTGAATCTGTGCACAACCCTGTCTGATCATCCGGTTTCATTTCAGACTCTCAGTGAATGAGAAACTAAAAGTTGAATTTGTGTAGAGTCACAGCTCTCTTGTTCTTTTCACCTGGAGTCATAAATCTTTTTTTAAAAATGTCTTTTGGGAAGGAGGGAGTTCCTCTGAAATGTGGGCCAATTTCATCTGAAACTCCTCATGAGCCCTATTTAGGGTTTGAATAGAAAAAAAATCACAAATGCAAATAATTTTTTTTTTTTTTACCAGTTTTGGCTTTCATTTGAAAAACACACACACACATCCCCAATCTCACAGTAGCAGTAATTTAGAAGTCAGAAATGTCATCCTTTTGGAGAGACAGAACTATTCTGAGAAGCCCACATTAGATAACTCCATGTTCCTTGCCCTATAATGCTCTGAGAATAAGGTCAAATGAAGTTTTTGTTAGGAGATGAAAGTGCATGTGAGCAATTAGGATTTAGTCATGTGATCACAACTTCCATCCATGCACACGCTGTTAAACCTCAGGTTTCACTCCACCTCTACACAAAACCAGTCTCCATTCTTCTAACTTTTAACTCACACTGGATCCAGAGTGTCATGCCTCTAAGATCACGGATGAGCGGCCATGAGGGTTGGGACCTACCATTGGTCTTTACTGTGGAGGGCCCCAATTTCAAGCACAACCTAGAAAATGGACACTTATATCTGATGCCTAGACAAGCACTGTCACTGTCTCTCCGTTAGAGTTCTGCTTCCCATATATTTCTTCCACAAAGTCATTTTAGTGATAGGTGAAACTATGAAAGGAGACCTTTGAAAAGGCACATGTTGTTTAATCCCTAGGATGGAAGTTAAGAATTCTCAGGGGCTGGAGAGATGGCTCAGTAATTAGGAGTGTGTGCGGCTCTCACAGGAGGATTGGGTCCCAGCATCCGTATGGTGGCTCACATCCCATGTAACTCCTGTTCCAATTCCCTCTTCTAGCCTCCATGATATCATGTCCACACATGTTGCCAAGTATACACATCAAATAACTAAATATTATAAAGAAAAAATGAGGGATGGAGAGATGGTTAAGTGATGAATAGCACTGACTGCTCTTAAATAGGATTCTTGGTTCAATTTCCAGCACCCAGTAAGCAGCACCCAATTATCTCTTACTCCCGTTTCAGGGAAACTGATACCCTCGATCCAACGAACATCAGATAAAATAAGTTATTAAAATACTGGAATTTCTAAGATATAGGTAATATCTTTTCATTTTATCTGATTTGTAGCCATGGCATTATTTATAGCTGTAAATTAACCATGTGAGATATTATATGGCAGTGATATTATAAACTATTTTTAAATGCATAAATTTATGCTCTCTTTCCAGTTATAGCTAACTACGTAAATCTAGCAGTAATAAACAAGTAAATAAAATTCTAGATATGGCAATATGATTCAGGAAGGTAGGACATTTGCTACTAATACTGATGACATGAGTTCAATACCAAGTACTCACATGATGAGAGGAGACAACCTGGTCCCTGACATTGCCTTCTGACTTCCAAATTCATACTATATTGGAAGATGCAAGCTCACCATACACAAATAGGTAGTTCCTTGAAGGATAAATCTTGTAAGAACCATCACCAAGAAATCATGAGTCTGCAGGGTAAGAAATGAACCAGAGGGTGAGTCGGATGTGACAAGCAGTCTGTGGAAATAAAGAAACTGACAGAGCTGTACTCAGTACATAAAATTTTGTGCTTGGAAAAGCTGAATCTCATTCCTTTAGGGACTCACGGTATAAGATTCCATACCCAGGAGCAAGAAGAGAAAGAAAGGACTAACAGCTCAAATCTGCACTGTAGCACTTACATCCTTAAGGAAGAAAGCACCTGGATTACTTGATACAACATTAATGAACTAGATCCTTCAAACAATACAGGATGCATTAGGACCCCAGCAAAAGAAAAATTGTTTCTGTAGTAGATCAAAGAAAGCAAATGTGGCCTTCACAAAAGCAAACAATTGCTTACATCAAGCCTATTTGGATTAAAGCAAATAAACAAAGAGACTTCTACTTAATAAAATTCCTTGTCCGTCACAAGGACTGATTATGGAAGTGCCCTGCTCACTCAAATTACTACCCAGATAAGAATCAGGAGCAACCCAGCTATATATTTTCTGAAATGTGCAGTCACAGAGTTTTCTGAAACAAGTTGAACATTTTTAACGCACATACAATTTATAAGTTCTATTTGTTCCATATCAGGAAATGTTACTGAGAAGCTATAAGTAAGGACTCCTTCAAGAGAAGAAAGACAGAGTAAACAAGACAAGCAAACAACAAACAATCAAAACCAAGTGTTTTTTATTTGTCAATGTAGGGAATATCTCATCCCTTTCATTTAAGCATTGAAGTTAACTAGAACTCATAATTTTACCTAATTAAAAAGTTTGGGTTTCCAAAGTCTCTCCCAGTAAAATAAAAGAAGATTTACCCTGAGACTACAATAGACATTTGCTGTGAAGAACTTTCAAACCTCATTTCTGCTTCTCTCTTTTTAGTTTCACACCTAAGTGATCTGAGAAAATGCCCTCTGCTTCCTTCTGTGGTGTCACGAATAAACTCAAACTACACATGTTCTTCTCCAAAAGCATCTACCCCACTCATTGTCTTGTGTAGCCACAGTGCGGAGGGGGGAAATAAGGTTGGTCATTTTGTTTTGTTTTCCAAAAATTGTAAGATATTATCAAGAAAAAATAGTATGTGTAAAGTTTTTAATCAATATTGTGTGTGTGTGTGTGTGTGTGTGTGTGTGTGTGTGTGTGTGTTGTGGTAACATTGTGCTGTTTTAACATCTGTGTTGTCAACGTTGGAGTGGACATAACAGCTTTTGCACTGTTCAATGAGGTATAGAAATTATTTTATACACATGCTTTTCTAGGTCATATACTTTACTGTACAAAATAGGATTAAGAAAGCGGAAAGTATTAAAGTTTACTGCAATAACATAAGCCTATCCTTCCCATTTTTCCCATTTCAGCAAAATCATACAGACAGTAGATTAGAGTATCTAAGTTATAATTAAGGGTAAAAAGAGTTTGTTCAGGGTGGTGCTATAGTTTTGGTTTGAGTAACTTCTTCAGGCCCCTCTGTAGAAATGATCCTCCCTTATATTTGAGAATTATCAGGAAGAATGGAAGAAATGTTAGGCATAGATCATGACAGTGTGCTCATTAATTATGCAAGAAGCAATGAAAAGAAGTTATTTCATGCTTATGTGTGCATAGGGTACATGAGATGAAAGAAAGAAAGGTGCCTTTAAGTCTTGGGTGATGAGATAATACAGAGATATAATTGCTGTTTACTGCACCGGGGAGAAAGTGGGAAGATTGGCATCAGTGAGATGAAATGAAATACCATGCAGAAGCTATTATATGTCTTTACCTAAAGTATTTTAAACATCGTAAGCAAGAGTGGCATCCTTTGGTTAGATAGTTTCTTACAGTTTAGAACTAAGTCACTAATGCTCTATAATATATCTGTGGTATGATCTAACTCTGCTATCACATCTCGTGAGATACCTGTTATTTTCAGTCCAAAGGTTCTCATTCCTTTCCTTTTAATAATATCCACACCATGGATAACATTTTCCATACATTTTTGTTCACGTAAACTTGTAACTGTTGAAAATTTTCATGATGGCTGCTTTGTTCTCTTTGACACTTTATGAGAATATATGATTCCTCTTACTGCTGTCATCTGTTGATATGTTTGCTTGTCACATTGAGATTTTCTTGGCATGGCAAAGGCTTCACAGTTATATTCTTAACAAGCTGGATGATTTTGGCCTTTTTCTTCCATGGAACCTGTGGTTTGCAGCAAAACTCTCCCCAAGGAGTAGTAACAAGCCAAGCAGGTGCAGATGTTTGCTTGCACTGGGATGCACACGTATCTTAGGAATTGTGCAGTAGTGACTCACTCTGCTTTCTTGCAGACAGGTATGATGAAAGTTGTCCTTCTTCTCAGCCCTGCTGACACTTTCTCACAGAAGTGAACACTAATTTGCACCTCCTTATTCCATCGGAGATGAGATAGAATCTAAACCTGACACTTTGTCTCCTATCACCAGCCAGAGAGAAATGGGATGGTTCCCAGGTTCTGTTGCTGTTGGATTTGAGTGAACATTTGACACATTCCTGGGTCTTATTGGTACAGAAGGAGAGAAGCAGATCAGAGTGGCAACTGTGCTCACCTTGAAAGAACTTGTTGATATTGGCTTGTGGTAGAAACCCAGCTCCTTACAAAGCCATGGTAATAATAATAAAAGACAAAGAGAAAGAAGAATGGGTTCTCACCCTCTCCATGACAACAAATTTGGCTTTAGTTAGGTGTCTGAGTCAGTTTCCCATTGCTTATATGACTGATTTTGACCTTGGTTTTAAAATAAGGAGCATTGTATGACAATAATAATACACTGTTAGCCTTCTGTCTAAACTCCACCCCACAGTTACCTGGCAACAGTCAGGGATGCTCTACCTCACAGTTGCCTGGCAACAGCTGGGTGGGCCTGGCCCACTATAAAAGGGGCTGCTTGCCTCTCCTCTCTCTCTTTCTCTTGCCTCTCTCTTACATCTCTTACTTCTCTTACCTCTCCCCATTATCTTCCCCCCCCCCAACGTGGTCATGGCCGGCCTCAACTCCTCTAGTTCTCTACTCTCTCTCTCCCTCTCTCTGCCTTTCTCTGCCTCTACCACCCTCTTAACTCCCCTCCCCATGGCCTAAATAAACTCTGTCCTATACTATACCTTCGCGTGTGGCTGGTCCCTCTGGAGGAAGGGATGTCTTGGCATGGGCCTGTTGAGGCACACCCTTCCCCACACTTTCCTCCCACACACCCATATAACATATATATCTCTATATATTTTTATAAACACATCAGACACTATTTACATTTGTATTTTATACTATTCTGCACATAATTGTGTAATTTATATAGTAGGAAAAATAGTATAGATTTGTCCTTTTCATGTTTATAACCATATTTCTATGTGTCTAATATTCATATACTATATCATTACAGAATATTCTATTATGCACATATTATACTATATTTATATTTTAAAGATTATTATAACATTAATTGGAAAAATCTTGCATGAAAATTTCATCTATTAGCTATATAGCCAACTGTCTTTCAAAATGGCTAAATAATGTTAGTTTTATTTACTTTAAAAATATATGGATGTTTGCCTGTATGTATACTAGAACAATATCAGTGAATACTACTTAAAGAAGCCAACATATTATGAGACAAGGTAAGACTATAGTTACATATCGTTTTGAGCAGTCACTGCCTCCTAGAAAGGAAACCTGAATCCTTTGCAAGAACAGTAAGTGCTCTTTCTTGCTAAATCATTTCTCAATCTTCAATTTTATTTCACAAAAATGAGTATATTAGTTCTTGAGACTAGTGTAATATATAACAGGAGACAGAGAAGTTTTCAACACCGTACCTGCACAGTCTTATAGCTTCATATTGTGGAAGTACTGAAAGGAGTGGATAGACATAGAAATTTCTTAAATGATAAAATGCTCACTACTCTTCTAAAAGATCACAGTTCAGTTCCCAACACCCACTTGTGGTGGCTCACAACCTACTTTAACTCCAGTGCAAAAAGATGCAATATTCTCTCTTAACAGTTACAGATATGAGAACACCTATAGCAACACACACACAAACACACACACACACACACACACACGCACACACATGTACATACAAACACATTCATGTACACATGCATGCACACAGAAGTATACATGTGTCTCACTGGATTACTATCCAGCTTTTGCTATTTATTTTCAGCAGGCTAGCGGGTGAGATTCACTTACTTGCCTTTTCTACCTTTTAGAGGCTAAGACTTTCTTTAGCTCATAGTGACCTTCAAAGACAATAATGGGTGTCAAAGCTTCATCACATTTTGTCACTCCTAGAACAACTGCTTGTTTCCCACCCGCCATATGTAAAATAGCATGCTTATATTATGTGTATTGAAGTTCCAAATGCAGAGTTTTTTGATTATTCAACTTTAGTTTACTCTTTTTGGTGTGTAACCAAATATATTCTCACATACTATGTCTGAGTTGTGGGTAATGTTCAGAAACTATGATTTAATACGGACCATCTTTAATTGGCCTGTTAGCATTTTATATGTTTCAATTTTGATTAAGCCTTATCTTTGTTGACAAGAAATACACTGGATTTCATAAATGTACTACAGACAAAGTCATGATTTTACCACCATTTATAAATAGCAGGCTATAAGATTGATTCTGAATAAATGTGGCTTTTAAGGTACAGAGTAGATGTTAAATTATCTTTAAATTGTAGAAAGATTAAAATTTCAAATCCTGTACTTTTTTGATATTCCTAAATTAGAAATTTTCTGGGATCTGGGCATCAATTTCAATAACCTTTTTCTCATTTCCTAGGATAAAATATGTGGAATGTTTTTAAAGTTTAGAATGAAAAAGATAAACATTGAGTTTTAGAAGAAATTAAGGCTGGTGACACATGCCTTTGATTTCAATGCTGAGAACACAAAAATGGGATGATTAAGATTTCTAAGTGAGCCAGGCAGTGGTGGCACACACCTTTAATCCAAGCACTTGGGAGGCAGAGACAGGCGGATTTCTAAGTTCGAGGCCAGCCTGGTCTACAGAGTGAGTTCCAGGACAGTCAGGGCTATACAGAGGAACCCTGTCTCGAAAAACAAAAAACAAAAACAAAACAAAACAAAACAAAAAAGATTTCTAAGTCATCTGTGGAGCCTGGGGTGGCCCTGGTGGGGAAAGAGTGACACCTGGACAAGACCCTGGTATGAACTTTCATGAGTGTTGATGACTGCTGTGGGTGTAAGGATTGTTTCTAAAACAATGTACATATTTTCATATTCCTCTGAGAACTGTCCACTCTGTTAATATTAATGACTCCATGATAATAAGACAGCACACATCCAAGAGGTGAAATTGTGGCTAATGTCTCAGCAAAATGATAAACACTGGGACTTCAGGACAGTCCTGAAAGCTATGGGAAAGAGCTCAAAATGCATGATATATATATATATACATATATACATATATATATATGTATATATATATATAATTTCTCAACTAAGCAAAAAGATAAGGACTCAATATAGATTATGAGAGGCTTCATGAATGTAAAGGAACAAAGGAGCACTATGGGTAAGTTTGTCAGAAAGATACAAAGACAGCAGATTCCTGAGTTCAAGATCAGCCTAGGACATAGCAAAGTTAGGCCCAGGTATGGTAGAAATGGCAGGGTACCACCAAACTAGCTTATCATCTGTCCTTAACAAGGGCAGACAGAACTCTGAATTCTATTGCAATGTTAAGAAAAAAATATATGCTTGCTGTCTCTTAAGAATCAAAGGGTTGGGATCATGGGATGCTGATTCAGAAGATAATCAAAAGGTAATCTGGACAAAATGACTGGCTTGATATGTAAAATAAAAGAGTAGACCTGTGTTCTACAGGAGATGAGCTATCCAGAGAAATTTTAGGATTAAAAGAGAGAACTGTTTAGAACAGAGACATAGAAACAAACAGACACACAGACACAGAAACAGACACACAGACAGTCAGACAAACAGACAGACAGACACACAGACACACAGAAGCACACACACACACATGCATGCACACACAAGCAAGTCATACATGGACTGAGCGATCTATTAGCATATCACACAGAACGTGGACATTGAGATCTCTCAGAACAGCAAGCAGGACATGGACAGAGAGATCTCTTATATAGCAAGCAAGCAGAATATAGACAGAGAAATCTCCAGAGAGAAAGCAGAACATAGAGAGAAGCAGACTAGGAAGCCTGTATCAAGCAGAACACAGCTTGTCAGCTTGGATCCATGATTTGACTTCCAGTCTTTCTTTTTATCATTGCTCCCAGACTACCCTTCTCTCAGAAGCCCTCCCCATGCTGAGGCTGGTCCTTGGCAGTCATCCTGGACTATGGAGCAATACCATATTTCATAAACTCAACAGAACAAACAAACAGACTAAACTGTCTTTTTGAACAACTTTTCTATCTTACAATGGTGATGACGTTAAAATCCAGATTTTGGACAAGTTCCCATCAACACCACCACAGCTGTAAAATAAAGGGACTTAAACACGTTTGTTTGTTTGTTTCTTTGTATTACAATCCTAGATTTAGGTTTTGATTATGTCACTGTTTTGTCATGCATGGATTTTAAACTATAATAAACTAGTGGTATAATATGTAAAATTGTAGCCACAATAATATCTAGCCTTCTCTTATCATGAGTAAATGTGATGAGTATGTCAGGCCTATTGCTGGGTACCAATTTAGTAGTCAGAAAGGGTAATTGTATATATTCATGTTGAGAAGTTAAATATTCTTTCGAACTGACGAAGACATGAAAGAGGAGTCAAATAAACTGAATTAGTTGGTTTTAAAGAATCTCTCCAGAGGACAATGAAAATCCCATAGGCATCAAAAACTGAACTAGAAACTGGACTTCAGAACTTCTAGAACAGAGACATGTTTATTCATTATCATTTTACTTTTATTTTTGTAAATGCAAATAATTCTGAGAATGATGCATACATTAACTACTTCATAGGACTTTCTCCAATTATGTGCTATTGAAAAACTATGGTATAAAATAACAGATTACACACCTGCCTTCAGCTTGTTTCCTGAATATGTTTGCACATATTATCATATATGAACTTTCTATTACAACAGTTACGTTATCTTTGATTATTTAGGTGGAGAAACAGAATAAAGTACTATATCTCAGAGGGTGATGAGAAGGACATGATTTGAATGCAAATTTGCATATTCTTAATATCAGAAGAGTAGACTCCATAAGACAAGGGGAAACAAAGGATAAATATTAGTGGTTCAATGCAAGTCTGTTTAGAGAGAATACGTGACATTTGAGAGGCTATGTCTGAAAAAAGGCATTTGGCAAGGAGATAGAAGAATGTAAGAAAAAAACAGAAGACAGAAAGATTTATAGGACTAAATGGCAATGCAACTAACAGTCCTTTCAGATGTATTAAGCTCAGCCTCATTTGATAGCAGATACTCAGTGACTCTTCTCTCTGCTAAGATGTTTCTCTCCCTTCCTACCCAGAGATTCTCTGAAGCCACAGCATGAAAAGATCATTTTGGAACATCCTCAGTGCTACATATGCATAGCTCAGAAGTTCCGTGCAGTGGGAAAATTAAGAACTCTTTCTTCTTTCCTTGAGCAAATTGTCAGAGATATAATTCTTAAAGCTCCGTCAAGGCTCATGAGGGAATGAAAAGGTCTTTTTTTTTTTTTTTTTTTTTTTTTGTAATATTTTCCTTTTACTCTTGTTCAAGAGATCAATACTCAATACTGTTTGTAGTGAGGTATTGTCTAATCTGTAATGTGAAATTATTTATGTGTTGAAAAAAATAAAAAAAGCTAAGACTAACTAGCATAGACATGTGTCAGAAACAAAGAAAATTTTGGGGGAGTCTTAGTCTACTGGATGCAACTGTAGCTGAGAGATTTATTGATTTAGAAACACTTGAGAGCTTTCTTGGATGGAAAGCCTTTTTGCAGCTGAGATGTGACAACTTTCTGAATCATGGAGTCATCTGTTCATCCACAGTGGGATCAACACCCAAGGCAGATTAGAATGTAAAATTCTGGTTTCATTACTTCCATTGAATCACAGTCTAATAGTTTTGAAAATAAAAGTAATTATACCACATTTAAACTTAATAAACACTTCCAAAATCAAAATCACATATGCTTATGTCTTGGCTTATAAAAACAAATGGACATATGAGGAGAAGCAACACATAGTTACCTCTAATCTGTCTTCATTGCAATCCAAACCAAAATGGCAGAAGGCAAGGCAATATCAAGGCAGTGTTATATGGCTTTCTAACTTTGATATAACATAATTTTTCCTGAAATATTTCTTACTTTATTGTATTTTATATTGAAACAGCATCTTTTGTCTCATATAAAGTATTTTATTAAGCACAGGTAATAACAAAGGCATTGATAAAAGTCAGTTAACCTACTACTTCTGAAGAGAAAGCAATTCAATTACATATATTTCTAATGGGCCTTTATCAATAATTCTTTTATTGTCTGGCTTACTAGCCCATTTTATTTTCAATGGATATAATAATTTATTGATAATCTATATATTAGATATTTCCAATGGAATTTAATCATTTTTTGCAGAAAATGTCTGTATTTTTAGCTCTTCTGTGCTTGTTGAAGTGCTTCTTTTCCTACAGAATGTCTAAATGAATGACAGACATGTGCTTAATCAGTTTCCAAAACACTGGTCTACCTGGTCCAAAACTGTGAAAGCATATTGCTTCTACAATGAAACATAGGCAGGAAAATATAAATAAAAAGAAAAATGTTCACCCATGATTACTGAATAATGTATTGTTTATACAAATTAATGTTCATTATGCCGTAAACATCTCTAAAGCAGTTTTTTAAACATATGTGTGTTTGTGTGTCTGTGTGTGCGTGCGTGCATGTGTGTGTATGCTTGTGTGTGTTCATTCATGCAAAGAAATATCATGGAATGCCTGTGGAAGTCACTTGACAACTTGCATCCTTTGGATTATCTTTTTGTACACTGTGTCTCCTGTAAATTGAATTCAGATCATCTTATTTGCTGGCAAATGACTTTACCCTATGAGCCATTTTGCCTGCCTTTAAGTATCTAAAAAATGTCAAAACTAGATTCACAGGCAAATTTTGTGGATGAGAAATCTCAAGTCAACTTAAAACCATTTTGCTTATAAATTTTGTAGGTTGGACCCTTCAAAATAAATATCTAAGAAATGTCTCCTCACAATCAATCAGTATGATTAAATGAGATGATCTTTGTCACATCAAGATGCTGATTAAATTTACCTTATTTAAAGAAAAAATGTTAATAGAATTTGTACTATTTTATAGATGCATTTACTTCTTTAAGACACTCTTTCTGACATTAAGAAAAGCTTGTGTAAAAATGTTTACCCATCGATTTTTGACAAGTATGGCTATGCCCCTATAGCACTAGAGCTAAAAAGCCTTTAGTTTTCTAAAAACGAAGTCTAAAGTAAAAGTGCTTTCTATTATTGGAACAGTGGAGTATCTCGGGTATTGCAGTTCACTTAGTGATGAAATATATCAGTTTTCCTTTGTGCTTTCGTGCACCAGATGTTGGCTCTTTAAATGCTGTGCTGGTGCTTTTCACTGCTATTAGGTCATAGCGGTTATTAGCTACGACATATTGGAGAAATACTAAAACTTATCAAGGGAAAACGTACGAAAAAGAAGTTAGCAAAAAATCTGTCAAAAATATTCAGTTGTGCTCAGGTAGTAGTTCCTAAGAAAACAGACTCCTGGCTCCGGGGGTGGGGAGAGCCAAACACTTTACGACCAGTATGAACATTGCAAAGAGAAGCAGAGTGCCACAGACGTTTCCAAGTTTTTGTCTGAAAATGCGGAAAGATGAATGATTTATATATTTTCATTTTTATGATGGGGAGAGTCAAGTCAATTGTGCTGTGAGCAAGTCACAGGCTGCTCTAACATATGCTGAGAAGCTCAGTGGCCTGGATGCTGGATCTGGTTGCTTTGCTTGCTTGTCACAGCTGCCAGACTTGACTTCCAGTCCATACATTTCACCCATTAATTCAATTTCTACTCTTACAGAGAGAAAATGGAGGTATGAGAGCACTGACTACTTACATATTAAGCAGGAATATAGACATTTCCATACAGAAAAAGTCTAATCTGAAGAATGATTTAAGATGGTCTCCTTAAAGTCCTTGCTAATTATTGTTAAGAAACAAAAAGATACAATGATAATGCTTCATATTTTCTCATATTAGAGAACTGACAGTTTGGGAAAGCAAAAGAACTTCCTGATGCTATAATTAAGAACTTGCTTTAGAAATACATGGTGACTCATTACATCCCAGAAGTGGGTTCCATTATAGAATTTCTAAACTATTTAAACTGTCTTTTCAACAGGACTGAGAATGTGCTTATTCTTTTCAATATATTTATCTAGCTCTTAGAACTTTCTTTTTTTCCTTCCTTCTTTCCTTCCTTTCTTTCTTTCTTTCTTTTTTATTATTTGTAAGTATGCTTTTCTCTCTTTCTCACAACTAAATTTTAAAAACAATTGCCCAAGCCTTACTGAATCAAATCATTTCTTCTGAGCAGTAATTAAAATGTACCCTTCTAGAATAGTCTTGACAGTAGTCATAGCATAGCAATCTAGCTTGAATATGACCCAGGAGTAAGAATTGCCAAATATAGATTAGTCATGTGACATAGCTCATTATTTTAGTTATAATGTTTTCATCCAGGGATAAATGTACATACAGCATCATAATTTTTGAAGTTTTTGCTTGCTTCATGAAACTTCTAATGTTTTCTTGTATGTTAAAAGTTACCTATTGAATTCCAAGGAGAAATTCAAGTTATCACCAAGTGATTTAAAAGTGACATGTTAATACAATTGATCAATGAGATTTTAAGGGGTAACTAGGTAACTCAAAAGATAAATAAAAGCATAGGATGCCAAAAGTTTGTCAGTTCTTCAAGTAGCACTTCATCTGCACTGAAAAATTAATCTCAAATGCTGAATATATATTATTGTCTATTTAATTCACTCATAACTATTTTAACACTGCTAAGAGTATGGAAGAAAAGATCTTTACTGTTTTCAGTGCTTCTGAATGTCATTCCCTTCTCTCTGAACATATTATCATTATTAACGTCATATCTTACAATATTCATACTTGTCGAGTAGATATATTAATGTGTGAAATTAGAGAGGCAGACAGAGAAAAAGAGGGAGGAAACAAAAAACCTTAAAATATTGTACATTTATTAAAATATTGCTAAGGTTGTGAGAACAAAATGACGGATTCATAAATATTTCCACATACTACAGGTCTGATCTGTGGACTGTCATGATGTCAGGATAAGCATGATTCTCCCCCCACTCTCAATCAGTTTTTCTAGGTGGAGAGTGAGGATTTGTTTTATACCGGAATCTCTCAGATGTTTCTGTGTCTTCATAAGCATGAGCGTGATTCAGTGCCATACATACACACATACATACATACATAACATTGTAATTGTGTATTGGAATTTGTAATAATAGGATTTGGATTTTTTTTTTAAACTTTCAAATCAAAGGTTTCCTCTATTAATTTGCCAATATAGTTGAAAATGAGAATATATTTTTTTTTGTTTCTCATTCTGCTGTTTTTTCACTGTTCTTTAGTACATTATCTATAACTCAAATGGATGCAAAAGCGTTTATTGAAGGAAACAACACAGACATGGAAGGAAGCTGAATCAATACTTACCAAATGGGATGTCTTAAAGCGTCTTTGAAATATCAATGTTGCAAAAGAAAACCATTAAGGATGATAGATTATAAGATTTCTGCCTTCTTTGAAGGATTTTTGACATTTTCACAGGAAGAAGTTGATTATCATGGACAACTCCTGATACTAGAATGGCCTTCCTCCTTTCCTCTCATCTGCTTGCTCTCCACCACTTTTCTTTTCTCTCTTTCTAGACTTTCTCCAGCCCTTATTCTTCCCCCTACAGGACTACGCAGACATAGACTCCTGTCGATAGTAATCATCTTTAACTTGAACTTTCCAACAACAACAACAACAACAACAACAACAACAACAGCAACAACAGCAACAACAACTGGAAACAATATCTGTCCTTTCTTTCCAAATAGTAGCTTTGGTTGTTCTTTAATTACAGCACAAAGCAGACCAAAACATCAAAGAATGATTATCCCAGAGAAAAACACTGAATATATGGATAAGATATCCATTTCAAAAGTGAAAAACACTGAAAATATGGATAATATATCCATTTCAAAAGTGTTATCAACATTATTGAACTATAAATTTAAATGTATTTAATTTTTCCATGAAAAGAAAATAGCTAATCCCAGCACTTGGGAGGCAGAGACAGGCAGATTTCTGAGTTCGAGGCCAGCCTGGTCTACAGTGTGACTTCCAGGACAGCCAGGGCTACACAGAGAAACCCTGTCTCGAAAAACGAAAAAAAAAAAAAAAGAAAAAAAAAGAAAAGAAAATAGCAAGATACGTAAATTATTGAGAAAAATCTAATTTCTTTTAATATTTTAAAAAATACCCTCACTACCTTCTATAAAGAACAGAATAAATATCATAAGTTCAAAATATTTGAGATTTACATATTAGCCCTTGCTATATACCTATGTCTAACTTGCTACTACTCAGCTTATAGATAAATAATTATGAATTTTCTAAAAATGTTTTGTACGAATTTTCCACATTGTAGAAATTTCAACCCAAGTGGTGAATACATTCCTCTCATTTGATGCTTATTTTAATGCCAAAGTTTTCTCCTATTTCCTTCTAGATTCATCCTTATCTCCATAAAAAATTCATTGTATGATATTCTTTTGAAGAAACATTTTTTTTTTTTTTTTTTTTTTTTTTTTTTGGTTTTTCGAGACAGGGTTTCTCTGTGTAGCCATGGCTGTCCTGGAACTCACTCTATAGACCAGGCTGGCCTTGAACTCAGAAATCCACCTGCCTCTGCCTCCCAATTGCTGGGATTAAAGACGTGCGCCACCACTGCCTGGCTATGATATTCTTAAGTTATTAAAAATATTAAATACATCATGGACTTTAAAGAGGGTATTAGCTAAAATTTCCTATCAAATAATAATTATATTTTTCATAAAATATGTTATACTTCCTTATAGGTAAATAAATTGATGTTTATAGATGGCCTCATGATCATCAAACTTCTGTACAGGAACTTCAGGTTATTGGGAACTATAAGTAGATGTGAATGTAGATAGATGATATTTGTAGATGAATATGTTGCCTTTATAAAGCTCATTCTCTATAAAGTTCTTTAAAAAATACCCATCAAAGAGACTTATTTACTTAAGATGAAGTATAGTACGAACTGCTCTGGTGACTCTGCGAGTGAGAAAAACTCTACACTCATAATCTTCCTGCCTGCACTTTCAAAGGGCTGGGGCTATAGGTATATGTGACCATAATTTACCTTTGATGTGACTTTTCCTTCTTTTATTGAAGGAAATATAATATATTCTGATTACAATTTCTTTCCCTCTACTTCTCCCAATTTCTACCCAGATCCCCTCCTATCAAATCCACTTCATTTCTGTCTCAATGAGATATTTAAATGAAATTTTATAATACTGTAATGCTTAAAATATTTTTCTTTCCACTTAGAGGATAGCCTCACCAATATGAATGCATATCCCACAGAAAAATTGCATTATAAAAATTATAAAGTGCTTCATGTAAAACTACAGTCCATTTTCGTAGAATTTTTGTAGTATTGAAGATACTTTATAGATACACTTTTGACATATTATATTTTGTAAAATTCACCATTACAGATCATTCCTGAATGGGATAACTGGACTTTATAAGAGAATGCATTTCATCCTCACATATCTTCTAATGATCGTCTTCATACTTGGTTATATTCTCTGTATTTCTTCACTGTGATTCTGATCAAATCTGGGACTTGTACTTAAAAACGCTATTCCACTGAGATACTACCCAAGCCCCTGTCAAAAGACTAGTCTTCCTTGAAATAAAAATATTCAGCTAGAAATACACCATTAATAATAAGAATAGATTAATAATGGTATGATGAGAGATACCTAGATGGCTTCTGTTTTTCTTTCCTTCCTTCTTTCTTTCTTTCCTTCTTTCTTTCCTTCTTTCCTTCTTTCTTTCTTTCTTTCTTTCTTTCTTTCTTTCTTTCTTTCTTTCTTTCTTTCTTTCCTTCCTTCCTTCCTTCCTTCCTTCCTTCCTTCCTTCCTTCCTTCCTTCTTTCTTTCTTTCTTTCTTTCTTTCTTTCTTTCTTTCTTTCTTTTTTTCTTCTTTCTTTCTTTGTTCTTATTGTTTTGATTTCTTCTATTTTCAATTTTTCCAAAGACCCGTGATAACTAATCAAACAATTGGCATGAAAAATTGAATTGTAGGAATGTCTGCATCTCTTTTGTTCCTCTGAGATTCCCTCCTTAAGCTCTGATAGCACCTACAGAATGGCAATGATCCGTGTTCTGGTGAGTCACGTCTACATTCCCTCACCGGCTTTTCTCAATTCTGCCGAATAAATCTATAGAAAAGATTTCCATCATATCACATAATTTATTTTCTGTTTTTTTTTTTTTTCTGTCACCAAATATCTAACAAGAAACAATTTCAGGAGGAAACGTTTATGGTGACTTTCAGTTTGAAGGTGATGCCAGTGGGGAAGCCATGGCTGCAGTAGTCATGGCTAATATGATAGTTTGTATTAGCAAACAGAAACCAGAGAGAGAACGAGGAATGAGATAAAGCCATGATACCTCATGTGCTTTCTCCAAGTGGGTCATTTCTGATAGTGAATCTCTAATGCCTTTTATTTTAATTACATTATTTGTTTAAGTTACGTCCGGATCACAGCTTCCTCCTCTCCTACTAGTCCCTCCCTCTCACCTCACCTTACCCCATCCCTTCCCCCACCCTTCCCTCAGAATAGGGGATGACTCCCAGGGATTTCATCAGCCCTGCATATCAAGTTGCAGTAAGACTAGGTGCATCTTCCACTATTGAAGCTAGACAAGGCAGCCCAGTTAGGGGAAGAAGATCCAAAGGCAGGCAATGCAGTCAGAGACAGCCCCTCTTCCTGCTTTAGGAATCCTACATGAAGACCCAGCTGTGCAACTGTTACACATATGGAGAAGGTCTATGTTAAACCCATGCATGCTCTCTGGTTGGTAACTTAGTCTCTATGAGCCCCCATGGGCCCAGGTTAATTGATTCTATAGGTTTTCTTCTGGTGTCCTTGACCACTGTAGCTCCTTCAAACCTTTCTCCTCCTCTTCCACAAAGTTCCCTAAGCTCTGTCTAATGACTGACTGTGGGTCTCCACATCAGTTTCCATCAGTTGCTGGATAACCTCTCACTGATAACAGTTACACTAGGGTCCTGTCTATAAATAAAGCGGAATATCTCTAATGGTGTCAGGGGTTGGCTCCCTCTCATGCAATGCATCTCAAGCTGGGCCAATCATTGGTTGGCCATTCCATCACAACACAAAGGCTATACTTCTTTTTTTAATTAATTAGTTTATTTATATTCCATCCATCCCCCCCAACCCCCCCCCCCCCAGTCCTGGTCTCGCTCTCAAACAGTTCCTCATCCCACTCCCTTTCCCCCATGTCTCCAAAAACGTGCTTTCCCCCCAGGGATCCGCCTTCCCTGAGTCCTCACTCTCCACTATACCATAAGGGCACGCACTCCACTATGTTCATAGCACCCTGATTTGTAAAAGCCAGAAGCTGGAAACAACGCAGGTGTCACTCAACTGAAGACTAATATAAAAAGTGGTTCATTTACACAATGAAATACTATTCAGCTAGTAAAAAACAAGGACATCATGAATTTTGCAGGCAAATGGATGGAAACAGAAAATATCATATTGAATGAGATAACCCAGACCCAAAAAGACATGCTTGATATGTTCTCACTGATAAGTGGGTGTTACCCAAAAAGTACCGAATGCCTAGGATACAACTCACAGACCATAAGAAGTTTAACAAGAAGGAAGGCTTAAGTGAAAATGCTTCAATCCCACTTGGAAGTGGGAAGAAAATAATCTTGGGAGGCAAAGGGAAGGAGGGACCTGGGTGGGAGAGGGGAAGTAGGGAGAGTAGGATCAGGTATGGACGACAGGGAACAGCAGGCCCCGAGAGCCAAAAGAATGAATGGAAATACACAGCTTCTGGGGATGAGGGGTGGGGAAACCATTAGAAAATCCCAGACTGATGTAAGAGACTCCCAGGACTCAATTGGGATGAACTTAGACAAGATGCCCAGCAGTGGGGAGAGGGAACTTGAAGAGTCCACATCGAGTAGATAGACAGGGCCCCAACGGGAGGCTATATTACTTTTTCTTTCTTTCTTTCTTTCTTTCTTTCTTTCTTTCTTTCTTTCTTTCTTTCTTTCTTTCTTTCTTTCTTTCTTTCTTTCTTTCTTTCTTTCTTTCTTTCTTTCTTTCTTTCTTTCTGTCTTTCTTTCTTTTGTTATTTTATTTATTTATTTTAAACTTCAGATTTTATTCCCCTCCCTGTCCACCCTCCGACTGTTCTACATCCCATACCTCCTCTCCTCCCCTGTCACCACGAGGATGTCCCCACCTCACCCCCACCCCACCAGATCTCTAAACTCCCTGGGGTATGAGTCTCTTGAGTGTTAGGTGAATCCTCTCTGACTAAACCCAAACCTGGCGGTCCTCAGCTGCATATGTGCCAGGGGCCCCATATCAGCTGGTGTATGTTGCCTGGTCTGTGTCTGGTCCTCCCACTGGGCCGCCCTCCATCCCAATCCTCTTCCAGCTTTCCCCTAATTCGACCACCAAGTGTCAGCAGCTTCTGCCCATTGGTTGGGTGCAAATATCTGCAACTGTCTCTTTCGGCTGCTTGTTGGGTCTTTCAGAGGGCAGTCATACTAGGCCCCCTTTTGGTGAGCACTCCACAGCCTCAGTAATAGTGTCAGGTATTGGGGCCTCCCCTTGAGCTGGATCCCACTTTGGACCTGTCACTGGACATTCTTTTCCTCAGGCAGCTCTCCATTTCTATCCCTGCAGTTCTTTCAGACAGGAACAATTGTGGGTCAGAGTTTTGGCTGTGGGATGGCAACCCCATCCCTGACTTGATGCCCTGTCTTTCTGCTGGAGATGGGCTCTACAAGTTCCCTCTCCCCAATGTAGGGCATTTCATCTAAGATCCCTGAGAGTCTCTCACTTCCCAGGTCTCCGGTATGTCTCTTTAATTGTTTTTATAGACAGCACCACCAGCTGACAACCAAGGTGTTCAATCATGCAAGACTATTGAGGAAACTCGTTACATGTAATACATTATTTGAATTATATGAATATAGCATGCATTTTTCCTTTAAATTTCATGAGAATCTTTATTATGAAGCCAAAGATAGAAAGACTCTAATTCTATGACTGCACTAGGTCCACTTTGACAAACGTCTAATACTTCAAGATGAAGCCATAGGTGCCTCCGTGTGACCCCACATCACATACTTTTTAGGACCCTCTTCTTTATTGGTTTATTTTCCAACTTTCTTTCCTGGTTACACTGTTCTAGAAAACATCCAATGATAGAATTTAGTTTTGTTGATAAACAGTGAGGTGCACACCACTTAGCTTGGAGATACCCAGGCTCTTGCAAGAATCCACTGCAACACTTTTTCTCATTTAGTAATCAAGCCAAAGAATAGTCTGTTCACATCTCAGGCTGATAACGTGAATGAACCAAGTACCTATCACCAAAATCACTGCTAATTACTTACTACCTTGTTAAATATGTTCAGTGGAATCATAATTAAGTTCTACATATCAAATGTGAGACAAAACTTTGTTTTACAAAATAAACAAAATAATTTCTTTTCCACATACACATTCAAAAAACATTACAGGAATGGTTTGTGGTTAAATATGTAAACTTTATGTATGACAAGTAAATTTAAGTCTTAGAAATTGCCACTATTAACATTCTTCAGAAGGATTCAGAGCTGCCACTTCTTTTATTCAGCTTTGCAGTAAAAAGATCAAAGAGGACTTATTGGGAATAGCAGTGCTGTGTTTCAAGCAGTCTTAGTGTTTAGGCAGAGCAAAGTAATATAAATAAATAGATAAAATGTACATCCGAAGATTTACTATGGTTGCAAGAAAAATAGAAAGCCATGGAAAACTCATCTTACAAATCTGTACACATACACATAGATGCAAATCTCTATCTGATCAGTATTCAACAGAAAGAATTTTTTTTATGTTTAATAAGTATTTAATAAAATTTCCTTCTTAGGTAAAAAATGCAAGCACTGTTACTGGGATACTGACTTCATTTCTTCTGGTTGAAATGTAGGTTTCTGTATCTGTAAAAAAAAAGAGCAATAATCTACTAATTTATCAAAGGAACGTCCTAAAATTTAGTTGAATTAATATACGAAAACAAGGCTTGGTTAACCCCAAATTTCAAATAAAAATCATGCTTTTGTAAGCCCAGCTACAACAGTAAGAAACATAGAAACATAAAAAATATATCAGTCTCTTTTATTTGACTCTTCCTGACTTTGACAACCTATCAACAAGAGTCCTTGGTCATATGTGACACCCTGCCTTCAGCACAAAATTCGTTTTTCTAATACTAAGAACACACTATCGTTTTAACCTTTCTTACACACCTTGGAACAACTATAGTTCTTCGCCCTCAACTTTGGTTTCTGTACAAAAAATAAGAAATTCTACCAGAGAGCAAAGGCTATAAAGGAATGAAGAGTTGCATAATGAAACAGAAATGGAAAGATCGCATGAAGGATCTCTACCAAATAAGGCTGGACTATGTCCAACAGTTTTTGCCAACCATGGGGAAGCTGTGTGCATGGTACATACTCCTATAATTTCCATAAAACAGAATTTGACTTTACAAACTCTTAAAATGACGGAACATAGGAGAAAGAGTATGTTATTATTATTTACTGAATGGAAGCTATTTAACTTTTATTAATTAGTTGTTATTATTATGACTGTATTCATGGCATATTGAGAGAATTAGACAGAGTATTTACTTCAGTAATATACAAATAACATAAAGTAATGCGTATAAATCAATACAAAAGGCATTAGGTGTAAAATAACAAAGGCCAATATTCACCATATTATTGTTTTTCCATGTTTTATGACTTTTTAAATTTTCATTGAAAAGACCAATTTCAAGAAGTAGGTTAGTTGGAAATCTGGAGGGAAGTAGAGCAAGCTAGAAATTCATGAAAGAAATGGTTTGGAATCTGGAGTATGAAGACAGCCCAGGAGCCAAAATCTATACTTCCAGGAGACTATTGTCCTTTCTCTAAAGTGATGGAGGTAGTCATGAATATGTTCTGTAAACTAACCTACTTGTGCAAACTCTACTGATTTAAAGTAATCAAAAATGTCTCTCTTACAGCTTAAGCAAGCAACTGGCTCTGTTTTTATTTTAGACAGTACATGATTATAATCAATGCTTTTTGTCACAAATAAACTTATGATAACAAAATGCAGAAAAAATAAGATATCTATGGAGGATATGCCCAACAACACTGTTGAAACATAAAACTAGCAACTGAAGTCGGAAGATTTCAGTCCATATAAAATGTTTCCATAAATATGAAAGTTGTTTATTATTATATTGTCCTTATAATAAAAACTCACCCCAAATATAATATTTCTACAGAATAAACATAACACTAATGAGCATTTAATATGAATGAGGATTATAAATTATTCATTGGAGATGGGAACTCTATTCATGATGTATAAGAAAGTAATGAAAATAAAATTCCAAATAATAACAGATTTGCTTAAAATAAACTAATGTTTTTTGAAAAGAGATTTCTCCCACAGATCCATATTTTCCAGTTACATGACTATACATTCAACAGCACCGATCATCAGGACAATGCATATAGAAACTGCAAAGAAATATCATCACTCCATAGTGAAAATATTGATCATCCAAAAATGTTACAGAGAAACTCGGAAATATAAAAATTGTTATACACCTCTGTGGGAATCTGAATTAGAGTACAGTTAGTATGGAAAACAGAATGGTTGTTCATCACAAACCTGAAATGGAATGACTTTCATGCCTAGAAATTAGGACTGGATGTCTGTCCAAAGGATGTCCAAGGACTATCAGAGTATGAATGAGGAATCTGTTCTGTCCTTTATGTCAGCACTGATTATACTTATATAGATATAAAGTCTATAGGTTTAAGGGATATTAGGAAGGGACAAGAGCAAATGTGATTTGTTTACATGATGGAATATCATTCACCAAAAAAATATTTTTGTAACCAAATGTCCTACTTGCAAATCATTTTGAGAAGGAAAACTAAGCCTACATAGAATATAAACGTCCTGTTTGCTCATTCATATCTAGAAGATAACTGAAAGAAAATAATTTGGATATTCCCAAGATGGAAAAATGATGAAAGCTAGATGGGATGAATATACCAATATGGCCGATTTGTTCATTAAATGTACCAGAATGTCACATTAAACCGTGAAAGCATGTACAATTTGTGCTTCTCACCAGAGATTTCTGCTATGACTTCTGGCAGCATGTCTTGGTTCATTAATGCTAAAGAATAAATAAAACTGTCATTTAAGAATTATAGATATTGCCATTTATAAATACATTCATTTCAAAAATGAAGATGTTAAGATCTTGTAAACCAGGAGATTGGTATTAGCTTGCAGTAGTGGTGTATGACTATTGAACCCAGGAAGTGGAGATTTTAGACAGTACATGATTATAATCAATGCTTTTTGTCACAAATAAACTTATGATAACAAAATGCAGAAAAAATAAGATATCTATGGAGGATATGCCCAACAACACTGCTAAGGAGAAACAGACAGACAAACAACAGTAAATAATGGAGCATTTTAGTTAAAGATTATCATTTTGTAAACTTTACAAAAATAATTTGGAAAATTACCAACAATCTTTTCTATAATAGTTTGCTTTTTGTCAAATGCTTCATATAAAAACCTTAATGCAAGAAAAAATCATCTTGGATCACTCCTTTGGAAACCGAATATCATCGTGCTTTGGAGCATGGAATTTCAAGAGCATCATGAGATAGCATGCTCCTGATAGCAGGAGCATCAGTGAGATAGAGCAGCTTCTACGCTCATGGTCACATAAAGAAAACAAACAAAAACACAAAACAAAAAACAAACAAACACCAACAACAACACAAAACCAGAAACTAGAGCTTTGGGACATGAACTACAACCTCTGAAAGCTAGGGGGTACAATCTTTCATCACTCGCTACAATTCTCTCATTCTGAATACATCAAAAATGTAGTCCATTTACCTCCCTTTGGAAACACTACAGATAAATAATAAGTAATTTTATTATTCTCTACGTATCTCTGATTCAATCAGATCAATGATGAATACTGACTATCAGATATTTTTTAAACTCACAGTATCTTTCAAGTAAAACAAAAGATATATAAATTGTTTTGAAGATAGATGAACAGTAAAGATCTCTTTAACTTTTACAACTGCTGAGAGATAATATTGTCATATTTTTAAAAAAATCCATCCAACACGTAAATGGATATAATATAGAGTAATTTCCCAAAAAATATAATAAAATGATAATTTTGGAAAATACGTTATTGATATTGGTGCTCACATTAAGTCACCTTAGATATAATATGCTATAAGGTGATATGGAAGTTTTCTATTGATATCCAGAATAAAAAAGAAGGTGAGAAAGAAAAATATTGGAGTTGAGGTAGCAATTTTTCTTAGTTTTCTTTCTTTTTTTTGAGGCAGGGTTTCTCTGTGTAGCCCTGGCTGTCCTGGAACTCACTCTGTAGACCAGGCTGGCCTCAAACTCAGAAATCCGCCTGCCTCTGCCTCCCAGGTGCTGGGATTAAAGGTGTGCGCCACCACTGCCCGGCTTCTTAGTTTTCAAGGAATAGAAATTTGAAAATTTAAAGGTTATCCTAAAGCTGTTCTGCATCTCATAAGTAAAACATGTTTTCACCATTCCCTCACTAGCATATTTAGAGTACATTATCTCAACACTTAAAGTTTCTATATTAAATAAAGGTTGAATTCTTAAAGCTTTGCCTACTAATTTGCATAAAGCATGTGCAGCATCACAAAAGATCAACTAAACCTAAATTACAAAGAAATTAATATAATATTAAAAAGGCAATGTACTGGCAAATGGATGCTTAAATTAACCTTTGTGAGTTCATAGTCCTTTGTTTGTTTCATGTCTTTGGCTTGCAGATAAGACTAATGAATGTGTTAACAACATAAAGATTCAATTAGTTAAGAGAAGACCTATTGTTGGGTTATACCCACACACTAACTGATAAACCAAAATTGACCTATCACGGAAATAGTTGCTAAATGAGCAATTGTTTAACTAACTGCTCAACAAACTAACCAATACTGATTAACGATGTAATCAGGAAACCCAGTAAGAACTAACCAGTCCATCAAACAGTCTGCTAATCCTGAAAAAAAAACTTGTGTTTGACAGACTGAACCAAACCAAATAAGAAAGATCTGACACTAGATTTCACGGTATTTTAGAACATATAAAAATATTTCATTGTATTTTCTCTTCATATGAGAGCTAATGGTTAGATATATGTTTTAATGTTTTATATTATTTAAAATATTATTAAATTATTCCAGTTTTCATAAGAATGAGAAAAGATGTAACTGTTATGAATTCTATTATTGGTGACTGTACATTTAAGTTTCAGTCTTACCAAAAATATTCTAAATATATTTCAAATTGTTCGCTTATTTTAGAAGAAACACATAATGTATCTCTTCAGTTTTTCTCAATGTTAAATAAAATGCCATGTTAAACTATTTCTCTAAAAAGTTGTTCATAAACACTTATTTAAACAATTTTAAGGCTAACTTGCACTTCAGTTTCTTTCTTGTGACATTTTCATGGATAAATGTTCTCTAAGTGCAGTCTTCATTGTCTCTTTCTCCCATTGCTTTCTATGATACCCGTATTTTCTCTTTACTGACTTCTTTCCTCCACACAGTAATTGTCTTCTGATTTTTACTTTTTGCATTTCATTGCATTTACTTTTGGCATATTTTATTTTAATATGCTTTGTTTAATTTTCTGATGATCTTAAGATAGCTCACCTGATGATTTTAATTTTATTAACATAATAAGCACTGCAGAATCATTCTCATTTTTAAGGGGAATGTCCATATACATTAAGCATAGATCTAACTGCATATTGTATACCACATATGAGGATTTGGGGTTATGAAAAGAAAGGTAACTTCACTCAGGATGATACTTTCTAGTTCCATCCATTTGCCTAAGAATTTTATGAAGTCATTGTTTTTAATAACTGAGTAATACTTCATTGTATAAATGTGCTACATTTTCTGTATCTAGTCCTCTGTTGAAGGACATCTGCATTCTTTCCAGCCTCTGGCTATTATAAATAAGGCTGCTATGAACATAGTGGACCATGTGTCCTTGCTATATGTTGGAGTATCTTTTGAGTCTATGCCTAGGAGTGGAATAGCTGGGTCCTCAGATAGTATTATGTCCAATTTTCTGAGGAACCACCAGACTGATATCCAGAGTGGTTGTAACAGCTTGCAACCCCACCAGCAATGGAGGAGTGTTCCTCTTTCTCTACATACATGCCAGCATCTGCTGTCACCTGAGTTTTTGATCTTAGCCATTCTGACTGGTGTGAGGTGGAATCTCAAGATTGTTTTGATCTGCATTTCCCTGATGACTAAGGATATTGATAATTTCTTTAGATGCTTCTCGGCCATTTGAGATTCCTCATTGGAAAATTCTTCGCTTAACTCTGCACCACACTTTTTAAATAAGGTTATTTGATTCTCTGGAGTCTAACTTCTTGAGTTCTTTGTATTTATTGGATAGCAGCCCTCTATCAGATGTAGGATTGGTAAAGATGTTTTCCCAGTCTGTTGGTTGCCATTTTGTCCTATTGACAGTGTCTTCTGTCTTACATAAGTTTTGTAATTTTATGAGGTCCCATTTGTTGATTTTTGATCTTAGAGCATAAGCCATTGGTGTTCTGTTCAGGAACTTTTCCCCTGTGCCCATGTGTTCAAGACTTTTCCCCACTTTCTCTTCTATTAGATTCAGTGTATCTGGTTTGATGTGGAGGACCTTGATCTACTTGGACTTGAGCTCTGTACAGAGAGATAGGAATGGATCAATTTGCATTCTTCTACATGCTGACCAACAGTTGAACCAGCACCATTTGTTGAACATGCTGGCTTTTTCCCCAAACTGGATGGTTTTAGCTCCTTTGTCAAAGATCAAGTGACCATAGGTGTGTGGGTTCATTTCTCGATCTTCAGTTCTATTCTATTTATCTAACTGCCTGTCTCTGTACCAATACCATACAGTTTTTATCACTATTGCTCTGTAGTACAGCTTGAGGTCAAGGATAGTGATTCTTCCAGAAATTCTTTTGTTGTTGAAAATAGTTTTCACTATCTTGGGTTTTTCATTATTCCAAATGAATTTGCAAATTGCTCTTTCTAACTCTATGAAGAACTGAGTTGGAATATTGATGGGGATTGCATTGGATCTGTATATTGTTTTTGGCTACATGGTGTTTTTTACTATATCAATCCTGCCAACCCATGAGCATGTGAAATCTTTCCATCTTCTTCAATTTCTTTCTCTCTTCAGGGACTTGAAGTTTTTGTTATGCAGATCTTTCCCTTGCTTGGTTAGAGTCACATTGCTTCTGAACAAAAAAAGAAATCTTCACCTAAAATAATGTAATTATAGATGGAATCATGAGGTACCCCACTTTTTTAACACCTGAAACTATACATACAATAAAGAAAAAAAGGGGGCCTTTATTCTCACCTAAAAATCTGCTGAAGTTTGAAAATAATTATTCCTGATAATTTATTTTATAATCATTTTTTTCTGTGTATTCTTGTGCTCATATCATTTAGTTGGTATTTAAGTATTTGTAAATATGTCCAACAAATGTCATCTCTTTTATATACATAAATTTTAGTGATGTAAAAATATATTTTCAATTATAAGAAATCTTCCAAACGATAAAAATTCTATATTTGTATTGTTCATGTCTATATTCAAATTTTGACCATGATAGTCACTGTCTGGATGAAACTTTGACAATACTTTTCTATCTTGAAGCATTTGCTTTTCTATAAGATGTGGAAATAAATTCTATTCCTGGTGGGTACAGCTATTTAAGTCAGCATGTTCCTCTGTGGACTGGCCTGTGGCTTCCATGTGTTGTCTGTCCCTGACTGCACACAGACAGCTCAGAGGAAGGTTCAACTCCTCTAGGTGTGGGCTTTCAGACTCAGCTCTATGTAAATTTTCCAGTGATCTGCTCCTCCATGTTTTTCTTTTCTCTGAAAGTGAAGAATTAGTACAGCTGTGTTTTTTGAACCATCTCATCTCTACCCTGTTGTCCACTCCCAGGTGGGGGAGGCCATTGCATCTGCTGGCAAAGTGCCTGGGCCTGGAAGCAGGGTGCTGGCTTGTTTTGTTTCCTGTCTGTGCAATCAATTAAAGGACTCCCTCTTGCTTGGCCTGGCTGAGTCCTCCCTTTGTGCTGAGGGACTGTGTGGCTTTCCTGTTCTTAGCATCCCAAAAAAAGTCTAGATGTTTAAAAAAAAAAAAAAAAAAAATCATTGTTCTTGTTTTGTAGAATTAAGTACTCCAGCTATACTAGATAATTAGTTTCTGAGTAAATCATGAGATCCTACACTTAGTATGCTTTCAGCCAGTGTATAACTCAGCATTCCCTAAAGAAACCTGGTTGTTCACCAATGGCTATCTCCTCTGATTCCAAGAAACTGGAAGTTGTTAAGTCAAATACACAAGGTTCCCATAGTCCTAACCTGGTGCTTTAGTCAAGACAATCCTTAAAACAATTCTTAATTCTTCAGTCTACTGGAATTCTGAAGAAATAGATTATATCATCCTGAGCGAGGTAACTCAGTCACAAAAGAACGAACATGGTATGTACTCACTGATAAGTGGATATTAGCCGAAACGTTTGGAATACCCAAGTTTCACTTTACAGTAACTGCTGGACTGAGAGTGAGGTCCCAGATGGAGGAGTTGGAGAAGGGACTGAAGGAGCTGAAGGAGTCTGCAGCCTCATGAAGGGAGCAACAGTGTCAACTGGCCTGACCCCCCCCCCCCCCGGTCCTCATAGAGGCTGGACCACCAACCAAAGAATACACATGGAGGGACCCATGGTTTGGACCACATATGTGGCAGAGGAGGGCCTTGTTGACCATCAGGGGGAGGAGAGGCCCCAGTAAAGGGGAATGTCAAGGTGGGAATATGGGAGTGGGCGGGCGGGTGGGTGGGAGGTGGAATTCCCTCATAGAGGTGGGGGAGGTGGAGGGGGTAGGTGGTTTCCAAAGAGGAGACCTAGAAAAGGGGAAACATTGGAAATGTAAATAAAGTATTTAAAAAAAAAAATAGATTCTAATACCAGCAATGGAATGCCTTGCCCACAAGGCAAATGGACAGGCCAGTGGGAGTGAGGACAAGCAGGTAGATAGGGATAACTTACTTTCCCATGCCCCTTTTATGTGGGCTGTCACCAGATGTGTCCAAGACTTGGGGAACATGGTATTTCCAATCTCAATATAACCGATTTAGTACAGGTCTTCTCAACTTACAGGATCTAGTTTAAAAAAAAAAATGAAAAAAAAATATATATAATCCCCTCAGGGTGTTCAGCTCCTTGGATTTTAGTTCAGAAGAAGTTATGTTGACCAGCAAGTTTAGCCAAAACAATCAATCATAAAGTATTGATTTTCCTATAGTGACATTGAACTTACCTGATATATTTATTCATCACTCTATGTTAGCTCTAAAACATATCCCATGCTGAATCTTTTGATTCTTCATTTTACTGACACATGTCACAGATATGACTGCTCTTAAACAAATTCATACATACTCATATGTTGCACCTTAGACTGGTGCTAGAAAAAGAAAGTAATCTAATGAGGGAGAATTATTGATAATATTATTAATTATATTATTATATTGATGCTCTTAAAGCTAAATTTGAAAGTTAGATGTTTGATATACTTTTTAGGCAGTAGATCTTCCCAAAGATTTTGAAGGAAAGTATCCATTAAAAACAAAGTAAGTTCTTTTCTTTCCTGATTCCATCTCTCTGCAATTGCTCACTTTCTCTTCTTTCCTCCCCTCTTCCCCCTGTCTCCTTCCCCATGGCAACTTCCCTGGCCTAATTCCTACCGGCCAATGAACTTGCTTGCCAGAGAGCAGCTTTCAAATCAACTTTTGTGTGTGTATGTGTGTGTGTGTGTGTGTGTGTGATTGTGTCAAAGTAAATGACAACTTTCAGAATTAATTATTTTTTCCTGGGATCATGGCAATGCATCTTATAAAATTAACTATGCTTTTCTTTTTATAAGCCTTAAATGTTAGCAGACAGTGTAATTGTGCTAGATAAATACACCATCTATTTAGCTTAAATAAGTGACTAATGAGGCAAGTTCATAGTTTTAATTGCATTAAAGGTCAGACAGCTTCGCTTTACTGCATGGGAACAGATTGTATTCCACACACTGGCTACCTTAATTCAAATAAATCAGCCTGGTGCTTCCATTATTATAATGACAGTTATCTGCACCTGAAGTTCATAATAATATGTAAACTTTTTTAAAAATTCGTATTTTTTCATCTAGAAGAACATAAAAAGTAGAAAGAAGTAAAAAGCTTTAATCTTTTTTCTTTTAGCTTGTAAAAATATGTCCTTTGATCTACAGTGTGGGTATTGCATTCCTAATTTCATCTGAGAGAGAATAAGAAGAGCTCTGTCTAGCAGTGCCAATGTCATTTATTGTAGGCTCCTTTTGCATTATTCCAAGAGGGTCTCTTCAGGATCATCTTGAACATGTCATTGCATTGTATTGGCTTTCTCTTTGCCTATGTTGTTGTCACAGTGTGTTTTCTCGGCTGCTCACAGATAATGAGAAAAGGAGCAATATGTTTGCAGAAATTAAAACTTATTGACATGACATTTCCATATATATTATTGCATTGATGAAGTACCCTGAGCAAAAGCTATCTAGAGAAGAAAGGGTTTATTCCCTATGGTACCTGAGCCCTTCATGACAGAGCCAGCATAAGATTAGGAATCTGAGTGCAGTGTAGCAGTCCGGAAGCAGAGATCACAGGGTGCAGAATGGGAGAGTTAGGGACAGGAAGTCAAATGAAAGTATAAACTCTGCAAGTCCATTACTAGTAACATGTGTCCTCCAGCAGGGCTGAACTCCATAAAGGCTTATAACTTCCCGAAACAATTACCAACTGAGATTTTTAAGGAAAGCTATATGTAGTCCCATTTATATGAAAACATGAAGCATTCAAAAAGATATGTTCTTGCTTGCATAATTCAGTGAATTAGAAGCAAGCAGGTGTAATTAGATCAGCTTAAACATGGGATTATAAGAATAGAACATAAGTGCATGCTACTTTATTATGATAAATTTCAAAATATTTTCTTTTAATGACTTTTTTCTTATATTGTAAGTACTTTTTTCATATAGAATACATCCTGATGACCTTGTCCCCTCTACTCTGCCCACTGCCTTCTCACCTTCCATTCTCTCTGATCCAGATCCAGTACCATTCCTTCTCTCACCAGAAAACAGGTTTCACCAACTTTACATCTGACAGAGTGCTAATACCAAAATATGTAAGAACTCAAGAAATTAGACTCCAACAATCCAAATAACCCAAACAAGAGGTGGGGTTCAAAGTTAAACAGAATTCTCAACAGACAGATCTCGAATAGCTGAGAAGCAACTAAGAAATCTTCAGCATCTTTAGTCATCAGGGAGATGCAAATCAAAATGACTCTTAGATTTTATTTTACAGGAGTCAGAAGGGCGAAAATGAAAAATTCAAGTGATAGCACATACTATTGAAGATGTGGAGCAAGGGAAGTATTCCTGCATTGTTGGTGGGAGCGCAAACTTGTACAACTACTTTGGAAATTAATTTGGTAGTTTCTGAGAAAATTGTGAATAGTTCTACCCCAGGATCCATCTATAACTCTCCTGGGCATACACTCAAAAAATACTTCACCATTCTCATAAAGACACTTGCTCAACTATGTTCATAGCAGCTTTATTCATAATAAATATATACATAAAGAACCTGTTACAAAAAAACATAAAGAAGAAAAGAAAAGATATGAAAAGCGAAAAGTCCTCACATGACATGACATGTTGAGGATTAAGAAACATGGCACTTCCAAAATTGCCAGATTTTCATTTTCTGTTGGCCATCACGTGGTATAAATAGACTTGTCCTAAAAAGTAGTTTATTTCCCCAGTGAGTCTCCTTTAGAATAAAATAAATTTCCATTTCCAAATGATTATAAATTGGGAATAGTTTCTGGGTGAGAGAAGTGAGTGGAGTTCTAGGACCCCATCTTGGGAAGACCATTCCTGGCCTGGTGCATTCTGACAGTCCATGTGAATTCCAATGTGCTTTATTGTTGTGTTTAAAAGGCCTTGTTTCTTTGATGTCCTCCATCCTTACTGGCTCTTACACTCTAAGTTGGGACTCCCTGAATCCTGAAGGGAAGGGAAGAATTTGATGGAAATACCTGCTTAAGGTTAGGTATTATAAAGTCTCTCATTTTCTGTACATATTTTTTTTTGTGAATCTCTGTATTGATTCTCATCTGTTGCTGGAGGAAACAACCCTGATAATGGTTGAGCAAGGCACAGTCTCTATAAGTGTAGTAGAATGTCAAAAAGAGTCTTTATTAAAACGATAGTAGTGTGTGTATGTGTTTGTGAGGACTTTCTTTCTTATTGTTTTTCTGAAAGAAGCAATTCTTGTATCCTTGCTTCTTTATACAATTTGTGTTTGTCTATTTTTGTTTGGTTTGGTTTTTAATTATTGATTTCAGCCATGAGTTTGATTATTTCTTGCCATCTACTTCTTTTGGGTGCTAGTTCTTGCTTTTTGTTTAAGTGCTTTCAGGTGTACTGTTATTTTATTAGTAAGACAGTTCTCCAATTTTATTTTTTTATCAGTATGCAATTAATGCTATCAGCTTCCTCTAAGAACTGAATTTATTTTATCACATAACTTTGAGTGTGTTGTTTGTTATTTTCATTCAGGCATAGAAATTATTTAATGTCTTTGTTACTTTGTGGGTTGGCTCATTTTTCTTAATGCCCTGAACTGTTCAATCTCCACAGGTTTGTAATTGGTCTATTGTATCCATTGCAGTTAATATCTACCTTTGATCCATACATAGGATGCAGAATATTATCTCAATTTTCTTGTATCTATGGAGACTTGGTTTTTGTCTCTTTGTGGTCAGTTTAGAGAGAGTACCATGAGGTATTTGGAAGGTATATTCTTATGTGTTTGGATAAAAAGTTCTATAACTATTAGGTCCTACTTGTTTATGGTATCAGAGAGCTCAAGCATTTCTCTGTTAAGTTTTTGCCTAATTGACTTTTCAATTGATGATGTCAGGTATGAAATTGTCTGTTATCAATGCATGAATTTCTATGTATGATTTAATCTATACTGGTATTTATTTTGTGAGCTTGGTGCCAATGTGTAATGGCTTTCTCTAGTTGTCAACTTGACTATATCTGGAAGGAACTATAATACAGAATTGGATGACTCACCTGTGATCCAGATCTTGATGATGAAAGACACACATTTCTGACCTGGATCTTTACATAGAGATCTTGAGGCATAGTAGCTATGAAAAGCTTAGGCCAAGGCAAGGTAGTACACGACATTAATCCCAGGAGACAAAGGCAAGGAGATCTCTGAGTTCAAGGTCAGCCTGGGACAAAACAAGTCCCAGACCCAGACGTGGTTGGACACACCTTTAATCTGGGTCACACATCTGCTGGAGACCTACATAAGGACATTAGAAGAAGGAAGATTCAGTCTTCTTGCCTGCTTATATTTACTAGCCAGCACATTTGTTGGAATCTACATCTACAGAAGACCAGCTGATACAACTAACCTCGTGGGACTGAGCAACTACTAGATTCTTGGACTTCCCATTCATAGCTGGCCATTGTTGGGGTTGTTGGACTACAGACTGTAAGTCACCACAAAAAATTCCCTTAATATATGCAAACATTTCATAAGTTCAGTGAGTCTAGAGAACTCACAAAAACACCATGGTTTTAATGTAAAGATGTTAAAAATAGCAATGTCCTCTTGCCTGAGTTTCCTTTTGATTGATGACTATATAGTTTCTTTCCCTATTTCTTCTAATTTGTCTTGATTTTGGCATCAATTTTGTTCGATATTAAATTGGCCAAATCAGCTTGCTTTATAGCTCTATTTGTTTGGAACATCTTTTTCCATTTTTTTTTACCCTGATGTGATGTCTATCTTTAATGCCACAGTATGTTTCTTGGAAAAAGCAGAAAATGGATCTTGGATGGATTCATATTTTGTTAGTATGTGCCATTTTATTGCAGAATTCAGACAATTGATGTTGAGTGCTTACTGATTTCTATTATTTTGTTGCTATTATTGTTGTTATTGTTGTTGTTGTGGTGGTGGTGGTGGTAGTGTGTTTGTGTGTTTATTCTCTTTAAATGCGTTGCTCTTGAATTTTTCATTATGCTTTCTTGAGTGTGGTTAAACTTTCCAAGTTCTTGTTTGTTTTTTTGTTTGTTTGTTTTCTTCCTATCACATTCTATAGCACTATATTTTTAAATATATATTATTCTAATTTGGTTTTATCATGGAATTTTTTCCTATCTATTGTAATTTTAAATTTTGCTTGGTAAGGAAGTCTAGATTGGCATCTGGCCTCCAGCTACTGTGTATGTATGTATATATTATATATATATGTATATATATATATTAGTTCTTATAATCAAAAGTGTAATTCTGATTTTTCTCACACTTAAGGTTATACACCTCAGAGATATTAAATTTCATTGCAATCATACTAAAACATGTTATGTGAGTGTATGAACATAAAATATTTTATGTGAATATGTTTACACATATACACAAACTCATATATTTTTTGTATACGCTGATACACACATATACATGTGTGTGTGTGTGTTTATGTTTCTGTGTGTTTATGTGTATGTGTATTGTGGTGTGTGTGTGTGTGTGTGTGTGTGTGTGTGTGTGTGCCTTTTTCTATATGTTTGATTTCCCTGATATACAAACTGAGTTAGTTTTTCTTAAGTTACTCTGGCAAAGTTTTGCATTTCTTCGGCAGCAACTCTAAATTAAATGGTCCACGCTGGGCTGTATTTATTATAATTACATTAGGGCACATATGTACTTTTAAACCTTAAGTTATTGCATCCTTTAAAAAAAAATAAAATCAGCTCAAGAGGAACTCATCCTTAAGCTAGTCTACAAACTCACTTCCATTACAATCAAATGTCATTCATGACTCTGCTCCTTTAATATTTATTTTATAATATTTTTAAAATTGTAGAGCAGCAACAGATAACAATGTATATAAACATAGATATATGTACACAAATCCATATATATTTGCATAATACATATACATCAGTGCATACATGTATATCCTTAACCATGTTGGGATAAATATATAAAAGCATAGAAAGACTATACATAAGTTTGTGTATATGTGTGTAAACACATTCATATATAATATTTTATGTTCATACACTCACATAAAATATTTTAGCATGACTGTAATGAAATTTAAAACCTCTGAGATGCATTACCTTAAGTGTGAGAGAGATCATAATTACTTACACTTTTGATTATAAGAATGATCATATTGTGTAATTACATTTTCTAAAAATATAATCAGTATCTTCACAGATCAAATATTGGATCAAATATGATATATATCCAGGTGTGTCATGTAAGAAATTAATTTTATCTTTAGATAAAGCTAAACTATTTGGAATATATGCATGCATCCTAAGTGTGCTTGCTAACTGGTTTTTACTTAATATTTCCAGAAGACATCTACTACATGCCCTTGTAATTTATGCCTTGACAACAAGTACTGAGTTACTTTAAATATCATCCATTAAGGAGAGTAGATAGATAAAACAGTAATTTGCATGATTATGTAAAACACAGCATACAGAGTTGATTTGGAAAACAATTGTTGATGAATTCTTCATTCAGTTTAGGCAATATTAAGCAGCATAATTTTCCTCAGTGAACTCATTACAATAGATTAGATTTGTAAACCACCTAGTATTGAATATTAAGAAATGAGAGAATTTGGATTTTCATGCTTGATCATGTTCAAATATTAAAATGTGTTTACTTCCTTCTTGATGAGGCATAATATAAATGTATGAGATCAGAATAGAATGAAGAATTTGTTTGTTGCTTCTTTAAATGATAGTCAGAATATTTTTTTCACAAAATTAAAGAAAATATCTTACTGTCCACTGATCACTCTACAATAGATTATGAAATGGTATGAATATCCATGTATACTAATCTCACTTTCTGTCAAATATTTTTGTTTGTTTGTTGTATTTTTTTTACAGCTGGAACTGGGGATCTTTTGGGGCATGTTGTGGAAACCTACATTGGAAATTTACTGTAATCTTTAAGGATGACCCTGTTGAGCATTCCTAGTAATGGAGTATACAGACTCTGAACTGACCGCCTTTTATAGCCAAGCAAGGATTCTGGTAGTGAGACTGGGTTACAGTTGCTTGAGTTGTTGGCTGAGAAGTCCCAAGGAAATTCCTAAACAATGCAGACTAATACTAGAAGAAAAGGTCACCCTCTGAAAACTGAGAGTGCGAGTGTGGGGAATCTATTGCTGAGAATAACTTCAATTCAGTTCACTGAGTTGAGCTCAATGTGCTCATTAGAGGTAGAGCTGATATGGACTTGGAAACGTTATCCCTATGTTCTAGTCTCTTTGGCATGGGAAGGCACTCTGCAGCTATAGAAAGAAAACCTGGACCCAACCCATCCACAGAACCTTCGACCTACCATCTGTCTTGCCCTGGAATCAGTCAGAAGTTCTCTTCTTGTGGTTAGGACAGTGTTACACACAGGTATTTGTCAAAACCATACAAGATAGTGGGAGTTCCTCATTCTCATAATCCCATGGGTCCTTCTTTTAGGGGGCGCCATGCCCTTTCTCTGCTGATATGCTAAATAATTCTTGGAACTGGTTTTCTGATATGCTTTTAATTTATTCTAAACTTATTAGGTCCAATATGATTGTATACATTTATATTTAAAATATTGGAGTCTTTTTGCTTTTAAAAATAAGTAAAATTTCACTTTGTGCCTCATAGACAGTGCTGATTGAGTTCTGTTTTAGGTATAGAACAAAGTGATTCCTTGTGTTTGCAGTAAGAACAATGTCTTCTGCTGCTTATTAAATGGTTTCTCCCACAGCATGACAGACTGATGAACTGATGTTTTCTATAACATGTAGTGCCTAGACTAGTCTCATCTTAGCAATGTTTTATCTTCAGTGTTCAGTCACTCTAAAATAACTTCCTCTAAAATTCTGGAAGCCCTTTCATTTTTCTAAATGATATAATCAAAGCATGCACTACAAAACTTTCATAGTGTGATTGGACTAGTAATTAGAAATTCTTATCAATATATTCTAATTATATAAATAACTTTTATTATGATATCTTAATACATGTATGAAATATACTTTTAGCCTTTTTACTTTCTACCACTAAATACATTTGCCCCTTCCTGCTGGCTTCCTTCCTAATCACTAATAAGCTCCCCCTTACTTTAAGACTTGAAAAATTTAACTGGAACATGAAATCAAGGAAAAGACAAAAGATACATTTCTAAAGAATTGTAGTCTTAAGAAAACACAGGTCATTTAAAAAATTCATTATGGCAGGTATCAGTGTACATAGAACAGGGAGGTTTTATAATCTAACAATGTAGCCTTAAAGTGAGTAAATGTATATACACATGGATGTGTTCTTTCAAAGAACTCTTTGATTGATTCTAAGCACTGTGTTTTAAATCCTCATTTAACTAAAACCTTTTCTTAACATTATGTCTTCCATTTATTGCTTGTGTTTTGGTTCTCCTTGTTTTGTTTTGTTTCAGAATTTGAGATGAATCAATAGGATATTCATTTATGTGTCTCTATTTTCATTTATTGTTTTATTTACTTTTACCATAAGTGTGACAGGCCCCAGACTTTAGTGGCACTCAAACCCTAGTATAAATGACTACATGATGAGAGGACCATTCAGGACATAAAACTTCTACTATTTCGATATTTTTAACAATGTGATCCAATTTACATCTCAGTTTTGGTGAGTTGAGGACATTTATATTTCACATAATATCTTCAACACTGATAAAACATGATGATGAGTAGAATTTTGAGGCTGTTCCCGGAGTTTTCCATATGAAGCTGAATGGAATAGGAGAGAGAATGCTGGCAAGTAGCATTCAAAGTTAATCATCTGACAAAGCCAATAGCTTAAGGAAATGCGTAATTATAGCAAGATCTCAATCAGCACCTCTTGGCCCTGGATACTAGACCCCCAGGCCTTGAAGTGGATCCATAACTAACAGCATCAGCCTCTGGATTCTTGTTTTAGCTGAAAATATTGGCTTCCCAAATAGCTCCATGAGTGTCATGGTGGGAATGAGTCCAGGAACTCTAGTTGAACGTAACCTGTCTGAAGATTTCTCAGCTACAGTAATTCCTGAACAAATACCCTAATCAGTCTCCAGGGATATATCTGTATCCACCTGTCTGTTTGTGCTATTGGTTCTGACTCACTGAAGAAATAATGTGTCACTATTCAATGCCTTAGGATTCATATGGTTAATTAGAGATTAACACTTTTATAAAAAAAAGAAAAATAACAGTGACATACATGAAATTTAAACAAATAAAGTTAACATTCATCATTCTTAACAAATATTCTAAACTACGATTGTTCATTGTGGTTTCACCTGGTTGCTGGGGTGGGGGCACACCATCGGGCAGACAAAACATAGAGAAGATAGACTACATTTACCCTATGACCACTGTCAAGTGCTGGGCTTGCAGGAAGTGCAGATACTCAGCTCAGAGGGTGGGAAAATGTAGCCTAACATGTGGGAGGTTTAAGCTGGGCTTACCTGACTCAAAGTCATCAAGTTACCTCTGGAAACTGTGCAGAGGACAGCTGCGAGACCCTGGGACTGCAATGAGGAGCCTGGAGCCAGGGGCTCCCAAACTCCTGAACATGCAGACACAACCGGGAATTGGGAACAGAGTTGGGTGTACAGGTTGAGGAGCCTGGGTCCAGTGGGATGAGGAACTCCAGCTTAGCTCATCAGGAATTGTCTTTAGCTAAGCAGTGATTGTCTGGGAGCTTGGAGGCGCCTTCTGCAGAAGACTTAGGTGGCACGGCTCTGTAGAGGAAGGTTTTCTCCATGCTTCCCACAATGGTTCTTAATGAGAAAGAGAGTTCTTTTTTCCAAACCATTTACTGATTGTTCATCATGGAAAAGGGGTGAATACTACCTCCTCGGGGTGGACCAGAGGTTAAATACCTTTTGCAGAAAGGGAAGGAACGTTTACTGGCTAACTCTCAGGTCCCCCTAAGTACCTCCCTTTGTAGGGAGTGTGGTCATGTGACAGGTGCCTGGTCGGAAGCAGGTGAAGCTCCAACTGTCCTCTCTAGGTTTTGGGTTTCCAACCCTCTTAACCTTGGCAAGTCCCTTGGCAGAGTCCACTGCCCCGCAGTTCATGGTTATGTGGGAATGTGAATTGTTCATGGTTTTGTCCATTATAAATCACCAAATATGACAATGACTGCAAAACTCACTTTAAGGATGTTTTCATTAGTGTCTCTCACTTAAGTTCTAAAAGAACTAGTACCATGCATTTTAGATATACATAGTAAAAACTTTAGCATAAGAATAAGGGTACCTGCAATATGTGCTTAGAAGTACCTTCTCTAAGCATCTTCTCTTGTATGAGCACCTACAAATCTGCATGCCACTCAAGCATGCACAAACGTGTAAGCAGACTTTAAAATGCACATCTATCAGCAAGACTTTCAAATGGATTGTGTTAATCCATTATAATTTCCATTTTTCTTGGAAGTCAGTATTATTTCTCTTTTCTGTAAGACATTAAATTTTATGTTAATTTTCTTAATATCAGGTTTCATATTGTAATCCGTTTTTGTTTCCTAAGAGGATAATGCAATAATACATCTTTTTGAAAATGAAATGCCTTACTTGATATTTGTACATTTCTTAGAAGTGTGATGCTTTGATGTTTCATCTTTTAAACATATTGATTTTCCTAACGATTTCCTGTCATCCGCCATCTCAGTTTCTAAAGCATCCTTTCCTCCATTATGGCTTTCTTTTTGCAGTGATTAATATGGCCATTTATAAAGATATGGAGAAAAGCTGTCTTCTCGGCAGGCTCATTTTCTGTCAGCATTGAGTGTATTATTAACCTGAGTGTTTTGGAGAGAATTCATTAATAATTTACTTTAAATGTTTGACTGAAATGCTAATAGGTGATGTAGACAAATAAATATTGCATTGAAAACAATAATTAAAGGTAAAAACAAAAAAAAAACACAATGAAATAGAAGAGAAGACAAATAAAAATCAGTCTTGCTTTTAATTTGTTAATTAGTGGTTTCTCCAAAATGAAGCAGGATCAGAAACACTAGGTAATATAATTACCTAGAAAATAATAATTATTATTTACTTGTTTTTACAAATACATATTGCTTCATGTATATCATTGGCTGGTAGGCATTTATCATAATCTGATAGAATGTTAGTTTCATTCTTAAGATCTCAAACATAAAGAGTTGTCTTATTCACTTGTCAATGGATTTCAATCATTCTCAGCTTTTACCTAAATATACTGGCTCATGAGTAAGCAACAAAGGTCAGAACATGAAATTGTTGTTTAATTCTTTTCAGTAATGGAGAAAAGTCCTGCACTCTTTGACTTTTAACACAGTAGGAGACAAATAAACTTCTAAATATTTATAAAATTTGCAAGCAATTGAAGTCTTTATTATCTGAAAGTGCTCAGAAGCAGTCTTGAAGACTAAAAGTACCACTTGAGGCCTGCAAGGGAAAGTGAGCAGTCATAATCATACATCCTAAATAGATTTTACCCATATTTTGGCAGGTCTTTGAGAAGTTTAAAATATGTACAGAGTAATAAATCTTCTATATACAACACTACATGGACTTAACTTTATAAAATGCTTATATGAGAAAAATAATAAAGTCAACTTATATAACATAAACTTCCTGCTCATAGCTCATTTGTGTATATATAGGTAGATAAAATGGTGAGTCTAGAAACTGATTATGTCCCAAGGCCTCAGAAACACACATGGCAAAGAATATCAGGAATAAAATGTACCAAATGCTCTAGAAGCTTCAAATGCAATTAGCAATTTCAAAATGAAAGATAATTGAGCTGATATTAAGAAAATCTTTAGCTAATACAATCAGAGAATTTAAAGGACAAATGCACTTAATATCATCTTATGAGTGATATGCTTATTCATAAAAATTTCTAAATGTATGAACAAGTTAAAGATTTTGACAAAATAGGAATTTCAGTTAAAGAAAAGAATATATATATATATATATATATATATATATATATATACATCATTTTGTCTGTTATTAGTTTATAGTGGTAAGTTCAATTATTCATAGCCACATTTAATTGGAATTCCTGATAGAGGATTTAGGTAGAGATTTTGTTTACAAATATGCACTATAGAATAAACCACATGTATATTCCTTCTATATAGTATTCTTACGAAAATTATATAGTGGCAAATTGGGCCTGAACATTACCACAATCCTGTATGTAAGGTATTCAGTAAACTTGAAACAGCCACAACATTTGTAGGATATCCTCCGAATTTTATAACAAAAGAGATAGACCAAAGAGATTAGAATTCTTTATTCATATCGACATTTTTGTAGAAAGATTTTATACTAAGGTTAATTTCTACATAACAATAAGAAGTGCAGAAGTAATAGGACTTAGAATAGATTTTCTAAATAGCTAACAGTCATTTTCTGATGGTATTTTAATATGATTGCTTATAAAATACTTTTTATATTTTATAGTTTGATTTTATAGTTATTATTATTACTATTATTAATATTATGTGTGTATTATTTAAAACAATTTTGATCATATTCCCCTCTCACATGTTTTTCCAGATTCTCTTCCCTTCCTACTCAGCCAACTTTAAGTTCGTTCTCAAAAAGCAAACATAAACCCAGTATAACAGTGAGAACAATAACCCCCCCAAAAAGAAATCAAAATAAAACCACACTAAGACAAAAAACAATCAAAGAAACAACCTTCCTACCAACATCTATTCAAATAAAAACACAGATAAAAATACTCTGGAATCCATTATATGTTAGTCAACTATTCCTGATTGGCCCTGGAATGGTTGCTACATACAGTGTCCCCTGTTTTGGAAAACTGATTGTGTTTTTTTTTTTTTTTACTCCAACAGGTATAAGTAACAGTTTAGCTGTTAACATTTACCATAATGGCTAGGTTTTCACTCATTCACTAATTTGTTCATTAATTCAATCAATCATTTTGTTCAAAAACTAGGATAATATAAAATACAATAAGGTAAAATACAATTACCACATCCAAGTTGGACAAGACAAACCAAGAGAAGAAAGAGAGCCCAGGAGAAGGCACAATAATCAGAGACCCACTCATTCCCACACCCAGGACTCCAATAAAAACCACTATACTGCCCCACCTGGGGTTACATCCCATATATAGCCACCAAACCCCGACGTTCTTGTGGATGCTGGGAAGTGCTTGCTGATGGAAGCATGATAAGCTGTCTCCAGAGAGGCTCAGGCAGAGCTTGACAAATACAGAGGCGGGTGCTCGCAGCCAATCATACGACTGAGCGTGGGGTCCTGGATGGAGGAGTTGGAGAAGGGACTGAAGGAGCTGAGGGGGTTTGCAGCCCATGGAGGGAGCAACAGTGTCAATTGGCCAGACACCCCCCCCCCCCCCAGTTCCCGCAGACTGGACCTCCAACCGAAGAATACACATGGAGGGCCCCATGGTGCTGGCCACATATGTGGCAGAGGAGGACCTTGTTGGCCATCAGTGGGAGAAGACGCCCATGTGCCCAAAGGTGTTCGATGTCCCAGTGTCAGGAATGCTAGAGAGGCAAGACGGGAGTGGGCAGGTGTTTGGGGGAGCACCCTCATAGAGGCAGGGGGAGGGGGTATGGGAAAGGGGTTTTCCAAAGGGGAAAATATTTGAATTGTACATAAAGTAACTATCCAAAAACAAAAAAACAATAAACAAAACCCACTTTACTGGAAGCCATAATGTATCCTTGGTGGACCTAGTGCAGATCATGCTGCTAAAGCCTCTGTAACTTCTTAGTTTTGCTCATGTTGATTAAGAGGGCATTGATTTCTTATTGTCTTCCAAGACCCTCTGGTTCTTTCATTCCACCTCCTTTTCAGAGAGGTTCCCTGAGCTCAGAAAGAACGGGTTTGATGGATGCATTTCTGCCTGTGAATCTCTGTATTTTTTCCTTGCTGCGGCATGAAGCGTCTTCGGTGATAGCTGAACAAAGCATTGTTCTAGGAGGATTGCAGGAAATTATTACGAGTCATTTTATCACTACATTTTTGTTATTGTTCTTTTTTAGACCAGTATTATTTAGTTTTACCCTAAGTCTCTCTGATATCTTTTCTTAGGTTCTTGGTCCCTCAAGCAGTGTCAGGTGTGGGTTACAGCTCTTGAAGTGGACCTTAAGTCAAAATAGTTATCAGTTAGTTATTACCACAAGCCTTGTGCTGCCATTGCCCTAAGACTTCTTTCAGGCAGTGCAGCATTGTAGACAAAGAGTTTGAGTCTGGCTTGGTATTCACATTTTACTTTGAGAGTACACAGAATATTTTCCTGTATCAAGGATGCTTGAGTCTAGGGGCGAAGGCTGTATGTAGAAGCACAAATATCTCCATTTTCAATGAGCCATGTAGGTACTGTCTTTAGCAATGGGGCCTTGGCAACAACCTAAGTTCTTTGAGGATTTCTGTGGGGCCTCTTTGGCTAATAATTCAATTAGCTATTACCCAACTGTGGTACAAGTACCTTTTTTTTGGTGATGAGAGAAGGCCAATTGTCACTCTATGTCTTACATTATTTGGTGATTTCACTTATATCATCTTCAAATTTGTAGTTATTGTAAGTTCTTTGAACTGCGTTAGGTTTCCATACCTACCCATCAAATTTGTGTTCCCAGTGATCCAATTTCTTATAAATTTTTCAAAAAAAAACCCTTCATTTAATTATCCCTGCAAAAAATTCTGAACTGTGAATTTTACGTTTTAGTTAGATGTTGAACAAAATATCTGCTGTAATATTCTATTCTAAACGTTGTCAAATGAATAGTAGGTCATGGAAGATTTTATTTCAAGAAAATTCTATTAACGCCCCCAATTATGTGCATTATTTTTGAAATGACCCATCACAAAACAATCAAAGTGAAGACATATTAACAGATTAATAACAAGCTGGAATTATTGTATGCCTTTTAAGAAAGTGGTTTTTTTTAAATAAAGGCATCTCTGTGATAAAGGAGAAAACATCATCTGCTGTCCAAGTCTGTTTCCCTCCAAAACCTTCCTATGGCAGTCATTGGTAATTATTGAGCCATGGATAATTAACCTGTACTAACGCCCAGCTTAGATATACCTACCTTCATGCATTCCTTCACTTTAATCAGATGCTTTACTTTCTCTTATTGTACCTCAAGTAACCTATTTGTTTCCTGAAGATTTCCGTTTCAGTTTTTCAAAGAACGTCATAGAACAATACACTGCAGAGCAATCTTAAAAATAAAAAAATTACAAAAGACTTGGGGAAAAGCACACAGAAAAATGTGTCTTGATATTGATCAAAATATACCTACCATCATATACATAAAGCTATGTATTATGCTTAAGTACATGCATAAATTCATGTCAAAATGTTTTAAATACATTTTAAAATACAATGTATGATGCTATGAATAACACAAAATATGTCCACTTTAGATTTGACCCACCATGTCTATCTAATCAAATACAGCTAATTTTAGTTTTTGTCTAGTAAATCTAAGAGGCAAGAAATAATTTTCAAAATATCAATGTACCTTGAACAATCATTTTACTTATTAAGTGTTCAAGAGGAATATCAATATTTCCACACATTCTATGGATGTGCTTTGGTTAGTAATCATTGATAGGTCCTATTAATCAATGTAAATAAAATCAATGGAACTTAAAATAAAAGTTTACCTTGTAATTGACCTGTGTTGAATACACTGTACCTATATGCACAACTAGATTTGATATATTGGTATTAAATTAAATTTATAGCTATGAGTATAATAAACACATATGTAATATATGTATATATATATATGTATGCATATATTCACTTGGATAATAACAACTGTGGATTCACTGATTATAGTAAAAATTGTATGAAACTTTACATAAAATAGGAAACTTGGTTACACGTTTTAAACTATTCAGACATGGCAGCAAGAAAAATAATAATTTTTCATATAAAATAGTCCTGTTACTAATAATCTTTTAATAAATAGAGTCAATACAATGCTACCTGCATTTTAAATGGTCTCATTATTAAGTTAGCCACACAATTTATTATTGTTATGAAGTGGTGTCATTAGAGAGAGAAGGAGAAAGGGGAAGTTTCTATCTGTATCTATATGTAAACAACAACAACAAAAATACCTGCTAAGCATTTCTTCATTAGGTGTGAAGATTGATCCACTATGCTTATTTAGGAAATGTTGTCTTACTCTGCCTGGTAGGAGTCAATGAAATTAGTAATATATTTAAAGATTTAGATACACATGAAGTACTAAGTTATTACTTAATTTCAAAAGTAATAATGTTCAGAGTTATAAATATAATAAAACAAGCTATGTCAAAATTTTAGAATAATCTAAACATAGTAGATATGATAATGAATAAAATGCTTTTATAAAATACTACCAGTCCCTCTGTATTTAGAAATTGGTTACAATTTCTGACACAGATAATTACATAGTTAAACATATTCTGTGTGTGTATGTGCCTTTGTGTGTGTGTAAGTGTGTGTATATATATATATATGTATGTTTAGCACCTAAAAGGAAAATTTTAACACATACCTTTTAAAAATAGATACAATGGTACCAAATTTAAAAGCATTCAGTAATGAAGTTATGTGAAATTGCTGAAAAATATTGACTATTCAGAAAGAAAAATAATCTATATTTTCAATGCAGATGACAAGTTGGCTTAATCTTTGAGCAACATTTGTATTCTATATGTCTTCTAAATTAGATAGGAGAGACAAATAAAAATAGAGTGATATTTACAAACCCTTAAAAAGGTCATGTTTACTGAGGTCTATTTGTCAAATATTTATGATTTATTGCAATATTATATAGTGTGCTTTAATAGTTTCAAACTTCAAAGTTTCTTGGATGTTATGGTAACACTCAGAGGTCATACGAGTTGTCAGGATCACAAGACAAGAATCTGGAGAGGTAAGATTGGATCTCACTCAAGGTCACATTTTTAAGTTCTATACCGACTGCTGTTGCTTATGTTACCCAGTCATGCGAATGTGAACCTTCACTATAACAAACACCCATAAATATACTCTATAAAAGAATTTTTACATTATGTTAGAATTCTTTTACTTAGTCATAATTGTGGTAATGTTATTGCATTGTTCTATATAGAAAAATAAAATATTTACACATTAAGTTTAAAACAGCTCCTGCTTACTCAACTATTCCACTCGTCAACAATGCGGACTTTACTATAGACTTGTTAAAGTTGACAGAGAAAAAGTATAAGGTCTTGACCTTACTCAAAGAACTATATATACACAACTACAGAATGCTAATAGTGGGGAAAATAGGTTACCAGAGGGCAGACCATCCCTCCATCATCAAATACCAAATGGACATCTCTGAAATAAATATAAGCAGGTTGTATTTGAGAGAGGGGGCGTTATGTGTGTGTGTCTACTCATGCATGCAGCAACAATCAATGATAAAAAAGAGGACCATGACTTTGAAAGAGAGCAAGATGGGGCGGGGGGGGGTTGAGGGGAAAAATGGAAATAATGCAGTCGTATTATAATCTCAATAATAAAAGAAATGAAAAACAAGAGTCAGGAATGAGTCTGAATATATTGCTCATACAAAGTTTTAGATGACCAATAACTTACTAATGTGGAGGCTTGACTTTGAAAGATCTGCTTCCCTGCTCACTCAAGATGTTGGGTTATCTTATTTTACCATTGCAGAACTGAATTTTTCATCTGTATGAGACTAGCCAATGCATATCTCCTGACTTCACACTCACTTTCATGTTGGTCAGAGGCATGCTATGATAGAAATATTGACTTCTTCAAACTTGTAAAGCAAATATGTCTTTATATTATTTTAGAGCATAGAGCTATAGGTGTAAATGAACATGTGACATTCTGTCCCCTTACACATATCTTCATCAATCACAGCATCATCACCTTCTATATAGTCTCCTGATTAGAAAGAAAGCTGCACTCTCATTTCTACCCAACTCGCAAGAAGTAATCATGTAGAGTCACAAATGGCAGTCAGTGCGTAAATGTAACATGGGATATTTCATTAAGCTCAATTCTCCAAAATCATTGAGGACATTTAAAATATGAATGGCAAATTTTATACCTTTGTTTCAATCAAACTGAAGAAATTTGATGGATCATAAGACCTGTCCCAAATATTATGGCAATTGATTATTAGATGTGCACTCTTTTACATTCTCCAGAAAACTAATGTTATAACTCTTAACTATACCATAAATCTTTGTTAAATGATTTGTTTGGTTTTCCTAATTTTCCTCCACTGTCTCAAGCAGGGACCATCCATTCAGGAAGGCTTTTCCTGATAAGATAAAACCCTTGTCTTCTGTTGATTTCCATGGGGCAGAACTAGGGGGATAATGATATATTTTATTTCTTTTATAAACAGAAGCTCTATGAGAGGGTCACATTTCATTTTTATCACTTTATTAGTGTGTGCTTGGTGATTACTCTATACACAGTTGTTATGGGTGCTTAACAATATTGAGTGTGTGCATGTAATTGGTACTTTAGAGACTGACAACATCTAATGGCTTGGGCATGATGATATGGAGAAGAGATAAAATCCCCCCATTGATTTGAATGTATTCATGATGTTGTTACATTAAATACTGTTATGAGTTTAACCTTTGACTATGTTACTAATGATATAGCTATCATAACTGCTTCAGATTTAATACCTGACAATAATCATTTACATTTACTTATATTTCAAAAATTCTTCTGTGTATGAAGAACTTAAATATATTTACTCTCGAAACATTACTGATCAAAAATTAGATGCAGCACATTTATTATGTTAAATATACACACAACTAATAAGATAATAGAAAATTTTGCATTTAAATACCTAAAATTTTAAAGAAAATCAATTAAGGTACATAAAACATGGAATTCAGGGCACTTAAAAAACTTTAATGTGCTTGTGCTATGCTCATGCATTTAATGCTTAATATATTATTAAACACAGCACCAGGCAAAAGTTCTGTTCCAAAGACTGGAAAGACCAAAAAACAGTTCATAATTGACCTCTGTGTACCAATATGCTCAATCACAACTGATATAGCATTTCAAAATATAATATTTCATATTCAACTGTGTAACAAAAACTGCTTCTAAGTGACAGACAGAAAAGCCTTATATTAAGCTTAATGGCAAAGGCCTAAAAGGTACTATTGAGTCATGATTTTGAGACTCTTAGTCTGGTCTCCATGCTAATTTTTGACTTTAGTACTAAAAGAGTAAACAACATTAAGTTGAATACGTTTTGTATTGTATAGAGAAGTCACTCACTATATATTTATAAATATTCAAAATAATTGTAATGTATAAAATTACTGTAGTTTATATTTCAAATATAGAAAAAATAAGACCAGAAGGACACAGAAATTGAGGGTGTTGCCAAGAGTCTGAAATTAGTTTCAGTTATTAAGTAAACTCAACTCAAAATGGTCCTCCATCATCCAACAGAGTTCAAGTTACATTTTTCGATGTTTATATATATATATATACATATATATATATATATATATATATGTATATATGTATATATATATATGTATAATTTAATTTAATTTTTTACTTATTTGCTTTACTTACCACTCATGTTTATTGTCCCCCTCTTGGTCACACCTTTCCACAATCCTTTACCCATCTCCTACTCCCCTTCTCCTCTAAGCAGGTGGGGCCTTCCTGGATATCCCCCAACCCTAGCAGTGCAAGTCTGTGACGCAAGGCTAGGCACTTGTTCTCCCACTGAGACAAGGCATCCAGCTAGTAGAACATTTCCCATGTACAGGCAATAGCTTTTGGGGCAGCTCCCCTCTCCACTCCAGTTGTTCAAGACCCCCATGAAGAGCAAGCTAGACATCTGCTACATATGTGCGGGGAAGCCCAGGTCCAGTCAGAGCACGTTCTTTGGTTGGTGGTACAGACTTTAAGAATCGCAAGGGTCCAGGTGAGTTGAATCTTTTAGCCTTTCTGTGGAGTTCCTATTCTCTTCAGGGCCTGCAATCTTTCCTCCTATTATTCCATAAGAGTCACCAAGCTCCATCCACTGTTTGACTGTGGGTGTCTCTATCTGTCTGAGTCAGCTGCTGGGTGGAGCCCCATTGGGATCCGCCAATACCCCATGAGCAGAGAAGCCCATAAAGGAATAAAGCCTCATATCCAGAGACTTATACAATTGTGTATTCTGGTTCCCTGCCAGTCACCCTGGAATACACCTCTGTTACCGGTAAGGAAACCTGGTACTAATGATTATCGCCCTGTACAAGACTTAAGGGAGATCAACAAGAGGGTAGAGGACATACATCCTACAGTCCCCAACCCCTACAACCTCCTCAGTTCACTACCACCGGACCGCACATGGTACACGGTCCTGGACTTAAAGGATGCTTTCTTCTGTCTGAGGCTACATCCCAATAGCCAGCCTCTTTTTGCCTTTGAATGGAGAAATCCGGAGGATGGTCAGGCAGGGCAATTAACCTGGACTCGGTTACCCCAGGGATTCAAGGAACCTCGGCCCAGAAAGCTGAACTTATGGCTTTGATACAAGCTCTACGAATGGCAGAGGGAAAGCCTATCAATATTTATACTGACAGCAGGTATGCCTCCGCAACTGCCCACATACATGGGGCAATATATAAACAGAGAGGACTGTTGACATCAGCAGGGAAAGACATTAAAAACAAAGAAGAAATCCTGAGTCTCCTCGAAGCTATTCACCTACCAAAAAAGGAAGCTATAATACATTGCCCCGGACATCAAAAAAGACAGGACACAATAGCTCGAGGAAATAGAATGGCAGATTTAGCCGCTAAACAAGCGGCCCAGGGAACAATGCTTCTGCCCGTCAGGGAACTTAAAGATTTTTATGATACCAGAGAAACTAGTTTCAGATATACTCCTGAAGATTATCGGATTTTAGAAAAGCTACAGGTCCTCCAGGGATACACCCCCTATGGAATAGCTGAAACTAAGGATGGTAAACAGGTCCTTCCTCAACAGGAAGGGAAAAACTATATTGTTAATTTACATCGGCTGACCCATCTGGGAACAGAAAAACTGAAATATCTTGTTAAATCTTCAGGCTATTATGTTATGGGCCTTCCAGAATTGGCCCAAGAAGTGGTTAGACAATGTAAAGCATGTACTATGACAAATGCTGGACACTCCACTATTTCCCAGGGAAAAAGACTAAGAGGCGATCGGCCTGGAGCTTACTGGGAAATAGATTTTACTGAGGTCAAGCCAGCTAAATATGGTAATAAATACCTGCTAGTATTTATAGATACTTTTTCTGGATGGGTGGAGGCGTTCCCC
>CM052705.1:95769575-95803006 GCA_028551405.1 Uromys caudimaculatus | reverse complement strand
GTCCGCCGCCAGAAGTTGCTGACTGTCAGTCTCTGTGGCCCGCGGAAAGCGGGCGGAGTCAGTGAGCTCTGGGGCTCATGTTGCCCCTGCTAGGGGCTTTTCCACGTTCCTGGGAGAGAGAATTTTCTCCCGGAGCTGCTTGTCTATGGAATCCTAGTGTCCCAGCGAAAAGTTTCCTGCCTCAGCCGCCCGCTTTTGTGATCCAGGGGGGTTTCTAAGCCCGCCTACCTCGGTCCCTGTGTCTCGCGGGTTCGGGGCAGTACCTGGTGAGCTGTGGGGCGTGTCTTTGGCCCTCTCCTGGCTCTTGCGATCTCCTGAGAGGGATCTTTGTCCCGGCACTGATTAGCTGTGGAGCCCTGTGGCCTAAGCTGAGGTTCCCCGGAGCAGTAGTTCTCATTATATGTCGGAGCATCTTTTGAGTATGCCCAGGAACACTATAACTGGGACTTGAGGTAGAACTATTTCTAGTTTTGTGAGAAGCTAACAATCCCACCTGCAACAGATGAGTGTTCCTCTTTCTCCACATCCTTGCCAGCATCTGCTGTCATCTGCACTTTGATCTTAGCCATTCTGATTGGTGTGAGGTGGAATCTCTGGGTTGTTTTGATTTGCATTTCCCTCATGACTAAGGATGTTGAGCATTTCTTTAAGTGGTTCTCAGCCATTCAAGATTTCTCTGTTGAGGGTTCTTTGTTTAGTTCTCTACCCCATTTTTTAATTGTGTTACTTGGTTTGTTGGAGTTTAACTTTTTAAGTTCTTTATATATTTTGGATATTAGGCCACTGTTGATATACTGGTAGTGAAGAACTTTCATTATTCCATTGTATGATTTTTGGCTTCTATATCAAAAATCAAGTGTCCATAGGTATTTGGGTTTATTTCCCAGTCTTTGATTCTATTCCATTGGTCAGCCTGGCTAATTCTGAACCAACACAATGCAGTTTTTAATCACTATTGCTCTGAAGTATAGTTTGAGTTCAGACATGGTGATTCCTCCAGAGGTTCTTTGATTGTTCAGTATTGTTTTGGCTATCCTGTGGATTTTGTTTTTGTTTTTATTTTTGTTTTTCCATATGAAGTTGAGAATTGCTCAGATTTAGAAAAAATTATGTTGGAATTTTGATGGTGATTGCATTAATTCTGTAGATTGCCCTTTGTAAGATCACCATTCACTGTGTTAGTCCCATTGATCCTTGAGCATGGGAGAGCTTTCCATCATCTGATATCTTCAATTTCTTTCTTCAGGTACTTGAAGCTCTCATCATACAGCTCTTTTCCTTGCTTGGTTAGTGTTACACCAAGATATTTTAAATTATCTTTGACCCTTGTGAAGCCTGATTTTCTTTCCTAATCTCTTTCTACTGACATTTTATCATTTATATAAACAGAGCTTCTGATTTCTTTGAGTTAATTTTATATCCAGCCACTTTGCTGATGTTGTTTATAAGCTGTAGGAGTTCTCTGGTAGAGTTTTGGGCATCGCTTATGTACATTATCATATCATGTGTGAATAGTGATACCTTGACTTTTTCCTTCCCAATTTGTAATATATTTCATCTCCTTTTGTAGTCTTATTGATCTAGCTAGAACTTCTAATACTATATTGGAGAGATAGGGAGAGAGTGAGCAGTCTTGTTCTGTCCCTGAATTTAGTGGGATTGCTTTAAGTACTTTCAAGTATGCATGATTAGACTTTGACTTTTCATATAACCTATTGAAAATATACTTTGCTGTTTTTACTTTCTTGGGTTTGGAATACTCTTCCCATTTTACTTAAGTAAGTAAATTTGTTTGGGTATCTCTGCTGAAATGTTAACTTTTCCACTTGGTCTATTTTACATCTCATGCCATCATAAATGGTTGAAAACAAAGGTTTACTCAGTCAATTGCCTGTGTTCCAGATTGTGAACTTATTTATATGCCAAAAATTAATCCTCTATACTCCCCTGTGTGCAGCTATACACCATCCTTTTACATATGATGTCCCATCATAAAACAGATATTAATATAACCATTTTTACTATGTTAATATTACCAATCCATGAGCATGGGAAACCTTTCTATCTCTTGATATCTTCTTCAACTACTTTTACAGAGACTTGAAGTTCTTGTCTAAAGTCTTTTACCTGCCTGGTTAGAGTTACCCCAAGATATTTTATATTACTTGTGGCTCTTGTGAAGGGTATTCTTTCCCTGACTTCTTTCTCAATATGTTTACCATTCATATAAAGGAGGAATACTGAATTTCTTAGCTAATTTTGTATTCATCCAATTTGCAGAAGGTGTTTCAAAGTTGTATGAGTTGAATGGTAGGGGGGTTGGGATCAATTATTTATACTGCCATATCATCTGCAAATAGTAATACTAGATTTTTCTTTTCAATTTTTTATCTCCTTGATCTATTTTAGTTGTATTATTGCTTTACTTGCAAATAGTAATACTAGAGTTTTCTTTTCAATTTTTTATCTCCTTGATCTATTTTAGTTGTATTACTGCTTTACTTGGAACTTCAAATACTATATTGAAGATAGATGGAGAGAGAACACAGCCTTGCCTTGACTTTGATTTTAGCGTAATTTAAGTTTCTCTCCATTTAATTTGATGTTGACAACTGGCTTGTTGTATATTACCTTTATAGTTTTGGGTATGTGACTTGTATCCCTGATCTCTTCAAAAATTTTAACATAAAAGGATGTTGGATTTTTCAAAGGCTTTTTTTGGTGTCTAAAGAGATAAACACGTGGTTTTATTATCTTTTTAAAAATACATTAATATAGTGGATTACACTGATGGATTTACATATATTGAACCAGTCCTGCATTCCTGGGATGAAGTCTAGTGATCTTGGTGAATGATGTTTTTGATGTGTTCTAGAATTCAGTCTGTGAGCATTTTGTTGAATATTTTTGTATTAATTTTCATAAGGCAGATTGGTCTGAATTCCCATTCTTTGTTGAGTTTCTGTTTAGTTTAGGTGTCAGTGTGAATTGTGACCTCATAGAATGTGTTTGACAATATTCCTTCTGCTCCTATTTTGTGGAATAATTTGAGGAGTATTGGTATTAGCTCTTCTTTTTAAGTATTAACACAGTAAAAATGGCCATCTTACGAAAAGCAATCTACAGATTTAATGCAATTCCCATCCAAATTCCAACACAATCCTTTATAGACTTTAAAAGAACAATTGTCAACTCAATACAGAAAAATCAAAGAAACAAGAGGAAAACTAAAACAACTCTGTAAAATAAATGAACTTCTAGAGGTATCACTATCCCTGACCTCAAGTTGTACTACACAGCAACAGTAATAAAAATGGCATGGTTTCTGTTTCTACTGTTTTAAAAATGTTTCTATTAGTATAGAAATAGATAGTTTGATCAATGGAATTGAATCAAAGACCTAGAAAAAAACCCATACATCTATGGACTCTTGATTTTTGACAAAGAAGCCAAAACCATATAATGGGATAAAGAAAGCAACTTCAATATATGGTGCTGGTTTAACTGGAATTCTGCATGTAGAATAATATATATATATATATATAATATATATATATATATATTATATATATATATATATATTATATATATATATATATAATATATATATATATATATATATATATATATATATCCTCAAAACTGAAATTCAAGTGAATCAAAGACCTCAACATAAAACCTGATGCACTAAATGGCACAGAAGAGAAATAGAAAGTTGAAAATACCCTTGAACACATCCTACAGGAGTCACTTTCTTATACAGAACACCAGTGGCTCAGGCTCTAAGATCAACACCTGATAAATGAATCCTCATGAAACTGAGAAGCTTCTGCAAGGTAAGGGGCACTGTCAATAGGACAACACAGCTGTCTACAGACTGGGAAAATGTCTTCACAACCCCTACAACTGACAGAGGGCCAATATCCAAAATATGTAAAGAATTCAAGAAATCAGACACCAACAAACTAAATAACCTAATCAAAATATTGGAGTACTCAAATAAACAGAATTTTCAACAGAGGAATCTCAGATGACCATGTAGCCCTTAAAGCAATGATCAAAATTGTTTCTGATCAGGAAATGCAAGTCAAAATGACCTTGAGATTCCATCTTACACCCAGCAGAATGGCTAAGATCAAAAAATCAAGTGGGAGCACATGCTGGAGAGGATGCGCTGGTGGGATTGCAGACTTGTACAACCACTCTGGAAATAAATCTGGTGGTTTCTCAAAAAATTGAGAATAGTTTTACCTGAAGACCCATATACAGCACTCTTGGTCAAATACCCAAAAGATGCCCCATTATGTTCATAGCCAAAAACTGGAAACAAACCAGGTATCTCTCAAGCAAATAATAGATACAGAAAATGTGGTTCAGTACCACAATGGAATGCTACTCAGCTATTAAAAACAAGGATATCATGAACTTTGCATGCAAATAGATGAAACTAGAAATATAATCCTGAGTGAGGTAACCCAGACCCATAAGGACATGCATGGTATGTACTCAAGTGGATATTAGCTGTAAAGTACAGGATACCCACACTACGAATCCTTAGACCAAAAGAAGCTAATCAAGAAAGAAATGCTGAGGGAGGATGCTTGAATCTCTCTTAGAAGAGAGAATAAGATAGTTACAGTATGCAGAAGGAGGTAGGGAACTGGGTGGGAGAGGGAAATTGAAGGGAATATGGAGTTCAGGATTAGGTGTGGCAAGAGAAAGAAGAGAAGGCCAGGGGTCCATGAAAATTAATGTGAATTGGTGGCTGGTTGGGGGGTGGGAGTTGGGGCTTCTCCAGGACATTCCAGATACCTAAGATGAGGGAGGTTCCTGGGAGTGAAAGAGGGTGACTTTAGCTGAGACTCTTAGCAGTGCGGATATGGAACTTAAACTGGCCACTTCCTATAGCCAGTCAGGGCCCCAATTGAAGGGATAAAGGCATCAACCAACTACAAAACTTTCAGCCCCAAATTTGTCCCGTCTAAAAGAAATACAAGGAGACAGATGGAATTGGCAACCAGGAACTGGTCTAACTTGAAATCCATCTCATGGTCAATCAACAGTCCTGACACTGTGCACAATACTCTGCTATGCTTACAGACAAGTATAACTATCTTCTGAGAGGCTGTATCTAGTAGTTGACTGAAAAAGATGCAGAGACCCACAGCCAAACATAGGACATAACCTGGGGCATCTTATGGAAGAATTGAGGTAAGGATTGAAGGACTCAAAGGGGATAGGACCTCTATAGGAAGACTAACAGAATCATCTAACCTAGACCCTTAGGTGGTCTCAGAGACTTAACTACCAAACAAAGAATATATACAGGCTGGACCTAGGCTCCCACATGTATGTAGCAGATGTGCCACTCAAACTTCATGTGGGTTTCCAAACAACTGTAGTCAGGGTTGTCTCTAAATCTGTTGCCAGCCTGACTGAGCTGCCTTGCAGGGCCTCAGTGGGTGAGTATGTGCCTAGTCCTGCAGAGACTTAATGTGCCAGAATAGAAGGAAACTAAGGTGTGGGCCTCCACACTCTCAGAGAAGGGAAGGTTATGGGGGAAGGGATTATGTGAGGTGGGACCTGGATTGAGGGCCATGAATAATTATATCAATTAATGGGGAAAACTGATATTAAAGCTCCTGTCATTTGTATTATTTCTAAAATATGCCTATATGATACAATTTTTGAAATAATTCTGCATAAATATCAGAAATATTCTATCCAGAAGCTATCAAGTATCCTTTGACATTTTGATGAACTCTCTCAGATTTTATTCACACATTTGGATATTTATGTAAGTTATGTGCTTGCTATGAGAAGCCTCCTCAAGTTTACCTACTCTTTTGACATAGTATGCCCATGGCAAGTAAAACTGCACCACTCAACATTTGTGTTAACTGAAAACATCCTCGGAAACATGAATTTCACTTATTCAAAAGGAGGATACTCTCTTCTCAGAAATAGTAATGAGTGAGTTTGACTTGTCTAGGAGGTAAAAAAAAGTGCACAGATGTGTGTGTGGGGGGAGAAATACATTGAAATATTGGAATATCAAAGACTGAAAGATGAGGGGATGGAACAAAAGAAAATAGAAGTTGAATGAGTAAAGAACTGAGCAGTAAATTCAAAGAATACAGAAATAAAGAAATGCCCATAAATCTAAGGAAAATGTCTGAGTCACAGGCAGCAAAAGATCTGAAAAGGAAAAGATAGGTTTGAGTGTTGACAAAGTTGGCCCCATGATAGAAAGGGAAGAACTGTCCTGATATCAAAGATAATAATTTCTCTCCAGAGTCATGAAAGTGACTGAAGGTGAAGGGAAACAGAGACCATATATGGGCAAGATGCTAGATGCGTGGAAATCTGAAGTCTATTTACTTGGGCTTAAATCACTTATTAAAATTTAAATGTCATATGGCCCTCACTGAACTCTTACAAAAATAACAATCATAAACAAAAGTAAAAATATATAGTAAAGTTTACTAAGGGCGTTCTACAAAATTTAGGTATAAAAGGTGGGTTTCCTTCTTAAATTGGGAATATAAAATAGTAAAAATGCATTAATGCTTAATTAGTATATACACATCCATATAAATATATAATGTAAATTATATAATAAAATAAACAAAATATTATATACAAGAGATATTAACTAGGTTCATCCACAGACTCTGAAAATAAATGATGTTATAGTTCAATTATTAAATGTGCTTAAATATAATTCTATTATAACTTTCATTTGCAATTATATTCTTTGCATCAATACCATCTCTCTAAATAAACAAGTGTTTTGATCTGGATGAAACACTGGAACTTTGCTGTATGTTTCATGGTTTAAAATTTCTCTTTATTAATCAGTGATATTTACAGAGTTCACATCATGGAGTTACCTTGAAAAACTCATTTCAGATTTCAGTTTCCATCAAGTTGATAGAGCTTTAGAATCCAGGCGATATACTACTGATAATGATATGAGGGCGGATGGAACAGAGACATGGAAGTGGAGTTTAAAGAAATTCCCTATGACATTAAAGAGCTAAGTATGTTGGCCTAATTGTCAATTTGACTATATCACAGCCTAGACAGATTAAACCCCACTTATGGGTGTGTTTGGAAGTTATGACTAAATGCAGTTATCAATTGAGCCAGTATATTCAGCAACACTCATTGTCCTCTCCAGTGTGAAAGGGCCAATTTTTTCTACTTTAAGACATATTCATCCTTTCTACTAAGTTCATAGTATGTATTGGGTCTTATTATTCTGAGGTTGTTAAATGAATACTTCATTCAATTTATATGTTTCAACATTTATAGATATTGTCTCTATCCATTCCACCATCTCACAAAACTAGAGCCCCCCGTAGCTACATGAAGAAGGATATTATGCTTCAGTGTCTGACAACAAGAAAATTTCCAAGAATATTTCAGGAATAAAAAAAAAATCTTGGCCATCACATCCAATTATTTCCCTGAACTTGCTAAAATGATTTTCATTAAAACCTTGCATTGAAACTGTGTTCCATGTTTTACATGTTTATGTCACAGTTCTTTTTACTTCCCACTTACTGACAAACAAAGACAAAACTAAACACTTCTCAAATTATATCACCTGGTCAACAAACCAATCAATTCAGTTTACTAAGAAGTTAATAATTTCCAGAGGCAAAAATATATCTAATTTTTCAGAAATGTGCTCCAAACATTACACATTATCTCTCTTGACTCTATACATCTCCTGATTTATACTTAGAGTGGGATTTGTAAATGTAACTGAGGTATAATCACAGAATTTGTTCCACTCTGGGCTATACATTTTCCTCTAGGTGTAACTTGTCATGAGTATCAAGATATGACAAAAGTGACAGCAATCTTGAAATGTTCATGTAGAAGGTGGCCCTACTCCTGACACTGTGTGCTTGATTATATAGATCAGAGACTCTCCCTGTTTCTACAGACAAGATACTAATGGACATTTCTACTTGATTAAGATATTGGTATTTTAAGGTTATTATTGTATTATGTGCTATTACATATGCAATATACCTTGTTTTATATCTATAGTCTTACCTTGAGCAGTATTGCATAGTCAAATAAGCTCATATCTGTTATCTGTGTCCTATTAGATGTATAAAATACATACCTTGTTTTGTGTATGTTACATTTCTTAAGGCTGTAGGGCCTTATGAATATATATTCATATGTATATGTATATTTTATATGTTTATAAATTCATATATATTCATACACACTCACTCTCTCTCTCTCACACACACACACAAATACACGGTACTATTTACATTCTAAAGTCAAAGGTAATTGAGAAAATATCCAAAGTGTAGTTAATTCTGTTGCTTATAAATATTGAGGTCAACATTGAGAACAATACAAAGTCAACTAAGTTTCATTGCCTCTTGTATCTGCTGAAACTGAAAACTGAAATAGTATACACACACACACACACACACACACACACACACACACACACACACACATACTCACAGAATGGAAACAAACACCCAAATATGAAGAATGTCAAAACTGGCACAAGAAGATTCATACATAAAGCAACCACATCTCTTAGTGATGTTCACACCTTGTTCCATCCAGTCTCTGCACTGACTCAGATATCAATATTGGCAATAGCATAATGGAATCACGTATTTTGTTCCATACAATCCCCCAGACCCCTGTCTTTCTGCCTGCCAGTTGAATTGCTTTCAGTTGGAATCAAATAGAATTTGCCACAGTGCTATTCCAGATTTTCGGTTTGTGTGCATGTGCTTGAGATGCCTCCTACAGACTTAGGAGCTTTCCATTCTTTTTATCCCCCACGTTCCACTCAGGATTTGTTTTTATGCAATAAGAAGCTAATACAAGGAGACTAATTCTCTACTCTCCAAATCTGAAGTAAACATTTCTATAACAGGTGAAATTTTTGGAGTGCTTTATGTAAGAATGGAAAAATCTGTAATTACCTGCTGAAAATCTGAGAAATATATTTTATAATTCAAAGAGCTGATGAGATACAACTCTGAGTTTTTCTTGACTTGTGTTAAAATGTACAAGATATTAAAATGAGTAAGATATTCTCCTAAAGTGTACTAGTATATATCATCAAATTCTTATGTAATTGGCTTAATTCATTAAATATTTCAAATATAAATCATAAAAATGTCTTGCTATAACTTCACGCTATTTCATATAGAGTTTCTTTTCCTTAAGTAATCTTACCACCGAAGAACCTACATTTTCAGAGTAAATTTGAGGCTTACAACATAAGAGTGAATATATAAACTACAAATATTGTAGATGCTATCAGAGCCATAGCTTGCAGATTTCATAGACTTTTGTGAGGGACTACTATGACTTAACTAAAACTGACATGGGACCACATACTTGTCTACATATTTGCATAAGTACCCATAGAAAAATGATACTCTCATCTTTAATTAGAATTTCACTTTGACCTAAACAGAGCTGCATCACAGATTTGTGGATATTCAAAATGCATAGAATAAGTGGAGACTTAGAATTCAACAATGAACATAAAATGTATATGCAAACCCTCTAAAAACTGCTAGTGAGAAGAATATAAGAGCCAGAAAGTAGGGGAAGAATTGTAGGTTGAAATCTCAGGTCATGACACATTTATTGCAGTCATGATTTCACAGCAGCTGTGGAAGTCTCCACAGAATCTCTACTGTCAAGAAATTTCTTTGAAATGCCTTTTTCAACCATGATGGGTTTTTTTTTTTTAATATTTTATTTTTTTTTACTTTTTAATGATATGTGCATGTATGTGTCTTTTATTGATATGTGTTGTCCTGTAAACATCCAATCAAGGATTGGGGAGATATTCATGTGGCCTTACCATGCCTGTTAAACTACTGACATCTCAAGGGTTCCTGGGAAAGGTCAGTTGTCTTCAGTTGTTTAAAAAAAAACTGAACTCATCAGTATTTAATAGATAGGTCTAAACCAATGTCCACACAAATTTTCCTGGATAGTCAGAGGTTTGCAAATTAAAACAAGAAGATGCAAATATGGAAAATGGACTGGTCAAGAGATGAAGGGAATAACAGTAAAAGAGGGTTAGGATATTATAAACAGAATTCAGTACATGAATATATATATATAATATATATTATATATATTATATGACATTGAATCCATTTTAAAAAACAAGTAAAATGGGGCTGGAGAGATACCTAATGGTTGAGAGAGTGAGATGTTCTTTCAGAAGATCCTAATTCAGTTCTGAGCACCTATTGAGTAGGGCATTTTATAATTGCCTATAATGACAGAATCAAGGGACCTGGTGCCTTCGTTTAACCTCTGCAAAAAATCTTGTACTCATACTATGCATATACTCTTACAGAGACATGCACACCCATAACATTAAAAGTAAAAAAGAAAGAAAGAAAGAAAGAAAAATAAATATTATGGTTGGTAAACACCTTTCAATGAGAGTTCTTTTCTTTCACATTTTAATTTTATTTTTATTAATCATTGCCTTCATTTACATTTCAAATGACATCTCCCTTCCTGGTTACCCTTCCACAAAACCCCCATCCCATACCTGCTCTCTCCCACCTCCCCTTTGCCTCTATGAGGGTGCTCCCCAACCCACTTACCCACCCACTCTGCCCCACCACCGCTCCAGCATCCCCCTACACTGGGGTATCAAACCTCCACAAGACCAACGGCCTCCCCTCTCATAGGTGTCAGACAAGGCCATCCTCTGCTACATATGGATCTGGAGCCATGGATTTCTTCATTGGTGGTCTAGTCCATGGGAGCACTGGATGGTCCAGCTAACGACATTGTTCTTCCTATGGGGTTGCAATATAGATTTCATATTGCATGTTGAGGTTGGAATCTTGAATGTTTCCAATGAGCTCATGTCCTAAAACAGTTGGCTGCAAGCATGGAGACGTATTTTGAAGCCCATGAAGCCTTTATAATAGGTGGCCTGGTGGGTAGGTCACTGTGGATAGTATTTGGGTGTTTAAAACTACACCTACTGCCTGCTGCTTTACCACATTCATCTGTGACCAGGGACTGAGACAGTTTGTCATGTCTTCCTCAGTTTGTTGCTCTAACACATGCGTCTCTGTAAGCCAAAACAAATCATTCAGACTTCTAGTTTTTCCCAGCAGAAGTTTTATCACAATTATGAGCAAAGTACATGATAAAGTCCTTATTGTTGAATTTCACAGTTTACTATTTTTCTCATTCAAACTTTGAGCAGTCATATGCCCTACAGGGGATATTCTGATACTGAATTTTGAAATTAACCAGACTTAAAATAGGACTCACCTTTGATATATCCTCAGCCCACTTCTGTTTCTCACTAGCATGAAGGAAGCCTGCATTGTGCAGTCACAGGTTGATATTGTCCCCATGTCTACTTTGTCAATCTTTGCAACTAAAGGATGGGTATTATACTGAGAGAAAACTTAAGTCTTGTAGACACTGAGTCATGTAATGTATTTTACATGAGGTGTCACATCATTTGGGCCAGTACCTTCCTTCCCAATCTCCATAATTTTTTGGAATAGATTTCAGAGGAGAATCAAAGTGAGAACAATGTGGTGAGATACAGTGGTTTTTCTCAGAGGCAGATAGTATTTATAAGTTTAAACAAGTGTCGAGAAAGAGCATGTTTATGAAATAAAAAATTGTGTGGGTTAAGATAGGGTTTACTAGGTTGCACTTCAGTTGCTACTTCCTGGAATGAGTTATAACATCAGATGCAATTAGTGGAGAAACCTCGGTAATACTCTTTATGAGCAGGGTGTGACTCCAGAATAGAACACAGATAACTTTATTGTACTATAGAGTGTGTTATTACCAAACCATGTATGTGAATTGCAGGCATATTATGTGCTCTGCATTTTATTTATACATTATAAGTAAGTAACCTTCAATCTAGTGTATTCCTCAGTGTTACAGGCTGTATTCTTTTATATAAATACCACGTTTACTTATTGAATGAAGCTCATGTTGACAAGAATGACAGACAAGCTCAGAGATGACAGGATGTTCTATTTGGATCAGTTTCAATATTGGTGTCTGGAGTTTCGCTATTCAAACACTTGTTCTGTCTCTTTTCTACCTTATGCCTGTATCTTGAGAAACTTTAGATTTCCTGAGCACATTGTGTATGAATGTAGCATCTATCTGGAGTTGAAACACATTCACACTGGCTTTATTTCTTTCCTATTTAAAAGTGTCCCCATATATTTTTCTGAGTGCAATGGAAAATGGATTTGTAAAGAAAGGAACTAAGTTCCTGAAACTTGTTCATTTTTGAGTTAGGTTTAGAAGATACTCCTTTTTTGCTGCTTGTTCACAGTAAGATAGACTGGATATGTCCTTTATCTTTAGGGCCAAAAAATTCGCTTTATCAAAGATAAGGTTAATTGATGATTCTGAATAATTGCAGACGATTATTTCCCCCTAGGGAGAATTTCTGCTGAGCAAACCAACTGTGCTTGGCTTCCCTAGAAATTATCATGGAAAAATAAGAGAAAATAAGACTTTTAATGGACCAAGGGTAAAGGAATAAATAAAACTAAGAGTTTTAATGGCATCACAAATGCCATCTAGTGTATGGAACAAATCCAGGGGCAGCAGTCACACTAAAATCCATAGATTCCAGGTCTCCATTTGCACCACAAAAACAGAATTAGAAACGAACCTGATAGGAGTAGCTAGACAAAACTGAGTTCCTTATATGACCTTTATCTGTTTATTTTATTTTTGAAAAGTTAATTGCAATGATGTCCTATTCATTTACCTTCAGTCTTGTTTACAATTTGTCTCTTAAAGTAAAGGTACCAATGAATAACGATTTTTATGCTTTTTCCCATTCTCCTTAATTTTAAAAGCTTACCAGTCATATGATTTTATAATTAGGAATTTTGTTTCATCATCAAGAGAATTAAAACCTACATAAACTCAATGTAATAAAAAAAAACAACTTTTATCTATGTATCTATGTCACTGGAATTGAGGACAACTAGTAACATTTGAAACCTAAAACGTCACAAGAATTAGATTTATTTTATATTTACACAGCATGGTTTTTACAGAGACCAATTCATTTAGCTTTCAGCTTCTCAAAAAATGTGTGTGTGTATATATATATATATATATATATATATAAAATTCAGCTATTCCAAATATGGGTTAAAGATTAAGTGTATTTTTAAGAGTCTTTTCAGTGAAGAAAAGCACAGAATATATTTCATATTAGTACTCAAATTAAACATAAAAAAATCAATTTTTAAATCTGAAGTTACTGCTGTTACTAGCATTTCCTATTTATACAAAAGAGACAGGAATTTATTTTTAGAAACTGATTTATTAAAGAATACTTCACAATACTTCATAATTTATGATTCATGCAGATAAAGCTAATATGGTTTGAAATCAATTACTTTATTCACCACTGGTAGAAATTAATCAGATAGTTCTTGTTATTGTCAGTGTTCATTCTTTTATTTTCTCCTTTGTCAGTCTCCATTGCTGACAACAGACTATTTGTTTCAGGATTCAGGTCATGGTTTGCTTCATTTGGCAAAGAACGGATTACTCTGAAAACTACATCTTGGGTTTGATTTAATGACCTCTCTGTTTACCCCACTCACATGATATGGCTCTTTTCCAAAGCTAGCAACTTCTCTCAGCTGATAAGTTCTAATTTACCACATCTAGGCAGTTTTAAGCTACATATTACTCAATTTTTCTTGTTAATAAATAAAAACAAAAAGTTAATATTCTTCATGTAGTTGTCTGCTATGGGCTTGATTTTGACCAATATATATTATGGACTACATTATTGGGACAGTTTTAGATCATTTCCATATTTTTATATTAGAACATTGGGTGGCAATTACATGTATTGTTCAGCCTCTTTTTCATGGTTAATGTGAGCAGTGTTTTTTTAAACATGTATTAGCTAGTTTCCCTTTAACATAGATTTATTTCATATGTCCTGTGATTCATAATTTGTATAATCAACTGTTTACTAATAGTAGGGGATAACTAGAAAATTTTTATATAAAAGCTACAAAAATAGTGTTTAAGTAAAGAAATGTATAAGATACGGGATGCTATTATTTAAAGGTCATAACCTTTCCTGATTTTAGTTCATGAATGCTCATAGAAGACATAAAATGTCCAAGTCAGAGGCAAAGAATTTCAATATTCATCCAGATAACAGTGGCTACAGTTTACATTTGCTACTGTATATTTCTCATGCTCTCAAGTCCCACAGGCATGACACAAAGGACCCATGATGGATGTGTAAACACAGTGGGCCATGTTATAGGAGAAAACCTTGAGCTTAGGTGATGTTCGGCTTGTATAGTAAGCCTGCACTTTGTCGGGAGGAGACATTACCTCATCTCTCAAGGTTGTTCAGTAAAATCACTCTCTGAGCAGAGGCCTGAGAAGAGGGTGGTTAGGGTTCTAAATTCTTGGTACATCCATCAAATATGTGCAGAGACTCCAGAGCCCATAGCGTGTTCAGTCTTTCCTAACAAATGTGGTTTCACTGATGCTCCTACTTAATTCATGTTCAGGGAACATGTCTTTTCCATTCTATTTACTTTCTAAGTTATCAGTATAATTCATCAAACTTATATCACACATCAATATGTTACAATACTTAATGAAAATATATAAGAGGCAGGAAAACATTACTATTATCCATTGTACAACAGAGAGTTTAGTTGCTGAGTTGTATTGATCTATCCAATATAATGTATTTTGTTGTATAAAAACATGTATTAGTTGTGCATCACTCCCCAAAAATATCAAAGTTCTATTTAAATTATAATTTTAAATTCACTTGAATTCTTGTACACTTAAGCTTGAATGAGTAACGGATAGTCATATATCTAACTTAGTGTCTCTTCATGACTTGGGTCTATTTTTTAAATGGGATATTTAGTTTATTCAAGTTAGTGCATGGATTCTTTTTTTTATTTTTTTTATTTTTGATACTTTATTTATTTACATTTCCAATGTTTCCCCTTTTCTGGGTCTCCTCTTTGGAAACCCCCATCCCCTCCCCATCCCCGCCTCTATGAGGGAATTCCACCTCCCACCCACCCGCCCACCCATCCCCATATTCCCACCTTGACATTCCCCTTTACTGGGGCCTGGATTCTTTATATTTGTCCATTACTTATATATGTAAACTTCATATTGGACAAGGTTTTATTTAATTTCTGGTATCTTTGTGTAGATAAAAATTTTCCTAATTTATTTAATTATGCCACAAATTATCATTTATAATTGTCATATATAGTTATAATCAATTACTCATAAAGATTATTTATTAAGTGTCCTCTAGAAGCTTTGTCTTTAAGACTTATGTCCATTATAAACCAGAACTCATCAAGGCATCCAAATTAATTAAAAAAAATAGGAAAACTGTGATCAAAGAGACAAAACACAGAGAATAAATATCAGCATTCTTGAAGAATAAGGAATATGGTCCAAATAAATAAAGAATATTTCTGGATGAAAGGAAATGATTGAAAATTTTCATTATACTCAAATTAGGTCCACAATTGTCACAATTAAGAATCCAGCAAGAGTTCTGTTCTTGGTCTTGTTAATTTAGAGCTTAGAAAGTTTATCATGAAACTAGCAGAAATATTAAAACAAGAATTTCAAATGCAACATGGAAGAAAGCAACAAAGGATAGAACTTATAGGTTCACTTGTTTTATTCTTCGAAACATGCATGATCTTTGACCATCAAAACATATATCATAAATATTATTCTTTTAGGCCAGGTTAATTTCAATTCTCTACCATGCCCTCTACTTCTGAAAATCAAAAGCCCACTCCATCCCCCAGCTCTATAACTGAAGCCTTACTTCCCTCCCTAACATTATCTCCAGTGTAATGTAATATACAGTTCCCATCCGGAGTTTCTAAGGCCCACTCATGCCTTTACCTCAGTCTTTAACTCTACTAGGTATTCTCTGGCGATCCAGAGGCTACTCAGGACAGGAAAACAGGAAGTCTAACTATGGATCTTCACTGATCCTTACTCTCCTCTAAATCCAAACCCTTTCTCTGTAGCAGAACACCCAATGTAGTCTCCTCCCTCCATGTCCCATTCCAGTGGATGATACAATTTTTGTCATCTTACCTTCCTCCCCATTAATTTTGTTATCTCAGTGCCCAACTCTAGCAGACTTTCTCTGAGAAACCACTGAACAAGCCTGCCAGAAAATCCAGTAGGCAATAGAAGCAGGTAAGTGAGCTTAAGGTCTCTACTTTGTCTCTTCTTTTCATATATATTTTCCACCCCTTGTTTCAGCCCCAACTTTCTAGTAAACTATCTGTCATGGCCTCCTCTCACCCTCTGCCCCAGTTCCAAGGCCACTAATCAGATCTTGATGGTAGTCCATGCATCCTTCCCTCCTGGAGAGGCCATCAGCTTTCCCTCCTGTACCATCCCCATTTGTAATTGTCAGTTTACAATATCTAGCAACACATTTTACCCAAGACAAGTGGCTCTGTGAATATGGATCCCAGAATAATTTTTAGAAGGCAAAACACTACACTCTCCTACGAACAAGAGAACAACAGAAATTCAGGAATAAAGCAACCACCTAACAAAGACAAGAACAGATAAGCAGCTAGAATTAAAATCGTCCCAAATCCAACTGCTTAGATGTAGTGTAAAATCACAATAAATAATAGACATGACAATATGTGTACACTGGAGGGAAGAGGATCAGAATAGATAGTTCTAGATGAATATGAGACAAGGGGAGAATGGAACATGAGAATCAAAAGGAGAGGTAGAGGCGCAGGAGGAACAGATGAGGAAACCCAGTGAGAGACAGTCACAGTAAAAGCCCTTTGAGGGGAAGTATAGAAACCTAATGTAGTAGAAACCTTCCTAAAATATATACATATATTTAAGTCTATCTAAAGTAAATCACCTAATAGTGGAAAAATCAAAGCCCCAACTTGATAGCTCTTGTCATCAAATGAGCCTTCCAGTCACAGATATGGATTGCATGTAATTGAATTGTTGTTCAAAGGAATTCCATTGGAATCAACAACATTGGCTATGAACAAGATTTTGGTTACTTTTCGCAAACTGACATCAAACAGAACAGATGAAGATAACACCTATACAACGTATTGATCATGTTGATGTCCACTTGCTGCCTACTCTTCTATGTGCTAGTGTGTCTGCTATACTGTACACTATCAAAGGATAAACTGGAAATACCAAGCAAGCCTCAAACCCTTTGATATAAAAATGTGTCCTGCTTGTATGATATGCTAATTTAATGTTGATAGAAAGCTTGTTGTAGTAAGCAATTAATATCTGTGCTGACTTAAGGACAGTTTTAAGAAAGTGAATCAATGTCCTACACTGCTTGCATGGCCGAGAACCTAAAAATAGAGAACACATGAATATGAGAAAAACCATTACTTTTAAAGTAGCAATAACATTAATCCTAATGACGTTCTGCTATGCTGATAGATCTGTGCCCTTTTCATGCCATCAACAGTGAAGCTTCCTCCTGCAGATGTAAACAAATAAGAACCACAGCTAGATATTATATAGAGAGTGAGAGAACTTTGAACATTCAGCCATAAATGCTATGTCTTCATCAAATGACAAGAATCCCTATGGAAGAGGAAGCAGAAACAAGACTTCATAAATCAATATTGTCAATATACATATGTACTCATAGAAACAAGGGCAGCACTTACAGGGCCTGCACAGGTCTGAAGCAGTTGAGGTCCTAGAGCTGAAAAGAAAAGGGGACACATGCCCATCAGTAACCAGAAGCAATCTCAAACTGATAACCATTTGCAAAAAAAAATTTAGTTCCATACAAGAAAAACTCACTGTGGAAATAAACCACTATCAATGTTAGACTGCATGTCCCATAGTATATGACCAACAGAAAAATAAACTCAGACACCTTTGCATGTTCTATATCTCATAATATCATGCAAGAGCTTTTGCACTCCCAACCTCCTCCTCTTTCTCCTCTTCCTCCTCCTCCTTTTCCTCCTTCTCCTCCCTCCCTTCTTCTATCCCTCCCTCTCTCCCTCCCTCCCTCCCTCCACCCTTCCCTCCCTTCGTCCCCCCTCTCTGTGTATCTCTCTCTCTGCCTCTGTCTCTTTCTTTCCTTTTCTTTAACTATATCTTATTATTTTATATTTACTTTATTATATACATTTATGGTTTTCTTCTTTCTTTTTTTTTACCAAAATGCCTTTATGTATATATTATAGTTTCCAGTTATGCCTTAAATTTGTAAATGGGGGTGTTTCTGGTTGTTGTGCCTTTGCATAGGCTCTTTTCCTTCTGTTTACTTTAGCCATTTCTAATTTATAAGCTTTTATTTATAATATATTATATTTTTACCCTTTAGAAGACTTTTTGTTTTCTCATGAGGAACAGGAACGGGGGAGTGAATCTTGATTGTCGGGGACTGGGAAGAACAGAGGAAGATTTTTCATCATATCTTCGTAGATATCATTAATAAAAGGTTCAACTGAATTTAAGATCATGTGGACTGTGTTTTTTGATAAGGAGAAGGTGATATTTCATTTTGAAAAGTTTTAGTCTGAATCTTTTAAGACAACGCTAGGGACAAATATTCAATGATTGATGAAATTATTCAGGAAGGGAAGGCAAAGTATTTTTCCCTAACTCTGACCTAAAAGTTTAATCAGTAAGAATGGGAGTAAAATGAGAAATATGACGGGGAAGCTCAGGTCAGCCTTCCCTTTGTGTTGAAATCATAACCTTCCCTGACCTGTTGTGGAGACCTCTGGCTATGAGCTCTTTTCTATTTGCTTTTCTCCCAGTCTTCCATTCTATCTCTAGAAAGGGGAAGTGTAATACAATATTCAATAGAACCCAACCTCTTGCTTATGCTATATCTTGCATACTTTTTAATCACTGCTTTAGGTTCATAACTTTCTCAAACAAAATGTAGCTGAATTATGTGTCTTCTTTCACAGTTATGATTAGTCGAGGGCTGAAACTAACCTATTGGGTCAACCTGATGTTGATATTGCATGTTATATGACATACTATACTTTGGTGACATTAAATCATGAATCCCACTATGTCTTTTAAATTCCAAGTAACTTCAGTAAGAATACATTGATATTTTTTCTTCAGTGATCTCAAATCTGTATTATATTTTGAATTACTATCTTGAAGATCCTTTAGGAAGTCCTGGGAAATAAAGTGGATGTATTATATCACTTTCATTCTCTAGTCCTCAAATGTGAATTTTTCTTTTGGGGCAGAAGTAAGTCACCAGATAGAGAGGAAAATGGAATTTTCTGAGTATGTCTTTCCAAAACTTGATCACTGAAATCCTAACTCCAACAAGATGGACACTTAGGTGGGTTTAGGACCTAATTAGCTCATGAGGGTGGAATGTCCACGAATCAAACATTGGGTCAAAACATTGGGGTAGGAACATTCTCATTGTCTTTCTATCTTGCAAGTGCACAGCAAAAAAGTGATAATGTGCATTTCACAATTGGCATGCCTAAGCAAGACTTTTATCATAAGCCAAACCATGTGTATGTATGATATGTTACAGTAGACAGAATTAATAAGACAGGAAGAATGACTTACATTATTAGGAATTAGTTGAAAATAACATTTGTTTTGGAAAGGGAAAAAAAAGTCAAAATAGCATCCAACTCATCAATGTATGAAGATCTCAGACTACTTTCAGCAGTAGTTATTATCCTGCGGCCTTCTCACATCTTTGCTTCTCACATATCGTCCCCAAACCCCATGGATCTAAATCTCTGTCTCACTTTCAAAGTTTCAACTTTGGTCCTGTCTAAGACTTCAAATTTGTCCCCAAAGAGTGCCAAGACTATATGCAGGCTATACCTTATTTCCCAGGTGCCCAGTAACTGCAGGATTTACTGACTTTACATTTTTTAATCTAGTGAGGGTAGATGATATCACTTGCATACCATCATCAATGTTTTAATGGTGTAAAAAGGACCTTTATGAATGCATATCAAAACACTGTTTTTCATACCACAAGTATCTAGCTAGATCCTTGGACAATTGGATTAGAAAAAAATATAGATAGTGCCAACAACCATTTTAAGCAATCCTGGTGACTGTCCACAGTATTGTAATTAAACTTTCTTTATACTGAAAACTCTTTGTTAACTACATAAAAAGAAAGAGGAAATAAAATAAACCTCTTACCTTTAACAGCTGGAACTGATAAAAAGGTGTTTCAAGAAAGGAAAAGCCAGACAAAAGGGACTCCTGGGAGAGACAGTGTCTGGCTGAAGTACAGAAGAGTATGGGTGAAAAGAATATTCTTCGTAAAGAGAAAGAAAAAAAAATGTTTTATAGTGCTTTGCCATATTATTGGCTCTTGGCTGGGAGAAGAAAGACTCTTTATTTTTTATGCTTCAAGCAAGGATTATTTATTCCTAAACAGAAAATATGTGATTTAATCTCCCATACTTTACTTACAGTTAATGAGTTGATAGATGCCCAAATCCTGAATCTTTGAGAGAGGAATAAGATGAACAGTAAATATGAGAGGTACAAGGTGGTTTACATGTGAAAAGATAAAAGTAGAAATGTCCCCGTTCTATGTTTGTGAAATCTTATGCTTAATGGGCTAATTATGCTTACAAACTCTGAGTCTGGCTCTTTCCTACATGGGGAAGCTATGTTCTTTAATGCATTTGACATATATTTTGATTAATACTAGTGATTGCATCGTTTGTTAAGGCCTCCTTCTCTTCATCTGCCTTTTCCTCCTACTGGTCCTCTTATTTATCCTCCTCCTTTAAAAACATCTATTTTCTTTCTCTATAGAAATATATGTTGAATAAATATAGAAGTAACTGATCAGTTTAAATGCATACTCATTGTTATAGATATGGGATGTTAATGCTTTCGTAGATAACCCTTCCTGCATGTCCCTGCAAGCAATCTTAATCAAACTCAATGAATATATATATATATATATATATATATATATATATATATATATATATATATATTCAATACATTCATCTTTTTCCTCTCCCAAAGATTCAGGATTTGGGAAACTATCAACTCATTGACTGCAAGTAAACAATGGGTGAGTAAATCACATATTTTCTGCTTAAGAATACATAATCCTTGCTTGAAACATAAATTATATATATATATATATATATATATATATATATATATATATATATATATATATATATATATATATATATATGCTCCTTTGCCTTATTTTACCTTTATATACATATATGAAGCTTCTATAGAAAGAATAGTCTTATTTTGTCTTTAAATAAATTTACATTTTCTCTATGATTTTACATATGTGTTCTAAGTGGAATTAGATTGGGGATATCTATTTTATGTAGGTAGTAAAACAAATTATTATAAAATGCAAGTAGATTTTCACTAAAATCACATTAGATGATCCTCTTGGCTCAGTGCTTATAAAAGAGGGCTGCATGTAATATTTAATCTTGTACACTCAGCTGTTTAGATCATAACTTGAATCCTCTTAGAGTGACAAAAGGTAAATATAAATTATTGTCTTGGTGTCTGGAAAACATTAATGATAGTATTTCTTGTAATTCATTTTTATTCTAAACTTATGTAAAAGCAACTGTAATTCTGAGTTTTATGATATCCTCAGATATATTTGTATAGAGCAGTTCATGAAGTAAGCATTAAACAGATAACTAGTTGTCATGACTTCATTCTCTAAACTTTCCTCTGCTTGCTCTTATACTTTCTCTTCTATTTCTTCATGCTTGAAAACATTACATTTTCACCTTCTTTTAGTTGATTGTGTTTTACATTAATGATCAGAGCCCACAAGCTTTCTAATTTAAATTATTATTACCATTCTTGTTAATGTTACTGCATCAAAGTTCTAGGGCTCAGATATCCTTGCTCCCAGTTTTATATGTAGTACTCAGATCAGCATTCATTTATGAGTCATAAACAACCAAACTTTCATATATGAACTTCTGTGATCATATATGAAATCCCTCTGCTGTTAAAACCCAGTATTTGAATGTGAGGGATATAAGGGGAAGCTGGAAATTGTATATATTTCTTAACTATTTTTAAATTTTATTTTATTATATTATTATTTGTTTTTTTGTTTTGGTCTGGTGTTTTTGTTTTTGGTTTTGGTTTTTTTTTTGTTTTTTTTTTTTTTGTTTTTTTTTTTTGGTTTTTTTTTTTTTTTTTTTTTTTTTTTTTTTTTTTTGGTTTTTTGAGACAGGGTTTCTCTGTGTGGCCCTGGCTGTCCTGGAACTCACTCTGTAGACCAGGCTGGCCTCGAACTCAGAAATCCACCTGCCTCTGCCTCCCAAGTGCTGAGATTAAAGGTGTGCACCACCACTGCCCCGCCCTTATTTTTAAAATTTAAATGTAATCACACTGCATACTTTTTTTCCAATTACTTTTGTGTGCCTCTTTCTGTTGTCTCTAAAAGCTATGGTCTCTTCCCCCCCTTTTATTGGATATTTTCTTTATTTACATTTCAAATGTTATCCCCTTTCCCAGTACCCCCCCCCAGAATCCCGTTATCCTATCCCTCCCACCCTGCTTCTATGAGGGGGTTCCCTCACCTCCCCACCCACTCCTGCCTCCCTGCCCTGCATTCCCCTACACTGAGGCCTCCACAGGACCAAGGACTTCACTGCCCATTGATGCCTGACAAGGCCATCCTCTGTTACATATGCTGCTGGAGCCATGGGTCCCTCCATGTGTACTCTTTAGTTGGTGGCTTAGTCCCTGGGAGCTCTGGAGAGTCTGGTTGGTTGATATTGTTGTTCTTCCTATGGGGTTGCAAATCCTTTCAGCCCCTTCAGTCCTTTCTCAACCTCTTCCATTGGGGATGCAGAGCTCAGTCCAATGGTTGGCTGCGAGCATCCGCCTCTGTATTTGTCAGGCTCTGGCAGAGCCTCTCAGGAGACAGCTATATCAGGCTCCTGTCAGCAAGCACTTCTAATTGATGTTACATATGTATTTTGATTAAAAGTGATAACTATATCATACGTCAGTTCTCTTCTTTTTCCTTTCATCCTCTTCCTAAGTATCACCTCTTTAAATATCACCACCTGAGATTATTAGTTGAATGTATACTTTATGAATATGTATATGCATATCAATATGTTTTTTGTATCTAGGGTATTTGTTAACCGAGATAGGGGAGCTCCTGCCTGAGGAAGGCTAGGTCTCCTGCTCTCCATGATTGTTTTATTAATTGGCTGAAATTGTCAAGTGTTGGCATAACATGAGAGATGTCACCTTCTGTTTTAGCATGTGTATTAGTATCTTTGGGCATACTCTTTAGTCAGCCATTAAGACTTCATGGCTGTAGCTTCCTGACATTCTAGAAGATGCAATCTCACAGCAAACTTCCTGTTCCTCTGACTATCACAATACATGTGCTTCTATGGGTTCTTTGAGCTTTAGGTGCGGGGTTGTAACGTAGATCTCAGTAGGTGCTGGGCATCACAGGATAGCCTTCCTAACCCTGTGAGACTATCTTGAGAAAGATCTCCATAACAGCAAAGAATAACAGATAGTAGTTTTAATACCTGTTAAAATCTGCTATGTTATCTATGAACGACAATAGACTTTGGAAGAATCAATTTCGTACATATCAGAAGAGGCACATTTCTGACTTTATAACATATTTTCTTTACTTCTGCCCAGAACAATGATGTCTGTAGCATAAGAAAATTTAAATCAGAACTTATGCCTAGATGAATGAATACATGTTGGCCTGTAAAATGTTCTATTACCTTTTATTTTCTTCCAGTATTCTCAAACCTTTAAGATATATAAGTCTTACCCAATAATATGTTGCATATAAAAAGAGTCAGCATTTCCCAATTATATAATTTTTGAAGTAGCAAACATAATATTAACTGCTTCAAATATTTGAAAGCTGCATTCATAGCAGATGATATAATTTCTAGCTATTTTTGCTATTGTGCAGATTGTCACAAAGGCTTTTCATAGCTAGAAGAAGGAAACATACATTCCTCATCTTTTATTCTATGAGGATTTCCTTTTATAAATGTATAAATGAATACTTCCTAGAGTATCTTGGTACAAAAAAATCATAATTCAATTATTATTTGACATAAAAGACTTAAAATTGAGAGTTATAAGGCCAACACTTCTGAGCCATCATCAGTGGTCTTAGGTATGAGAAAGAGTTTCAAATGATTCCCTGAAAGGGTACGGTGCTGTATATGGTGTGTACTACTATTGATGGAAAAGGAAGTGGTTTTTCCCATGCCTCTGTTGGTTCCTGGCCAGCCTGATCTACAGAGCAAGTCCCTGACAGCTAAGGCGACCCAGAAAACTATGTCTGGAAAAGAAAAAAAAATACAGAAAGAAAGAAAGAAAGAGAGAGAGAGAGAGAGAGAGAGAGAGAGAGAGAGAGAGAAAGAAAGGAAAGAAAGAAAAAAGACAAAAGCATTAAAAGGCAACAAAGTATTTGAAAGTGAAAAAACTAAACCAATTACAAGGCATAAAACAGAATAATAGGAATATTCATTTATAGATAATAATGATTTTATTATGTAATGAGCAACCAAGCCTAGTTGTAGATACCTGTAATTCCAACATTCAGAAGGCTACAGCAGGAGCATTACTGTAAACTCAGGTCAATCTGGGCTACATAGCATAGTCTTGCTTTAAAAAATTATGTCACAAAATCAAAGGGTGATATAGATGAGGATAAAGAAAGGAAAGGGTTGAAACAATGATTTTCAAATGAATAATTAAAATAGAGGAAAAGAAAAGTATTAGCGTAAATATTAATGATGTATCAAATGTAAACATTTTAAAAAGCTAAAAATTTTCAAAATATTGCTGTTAAGTAAATATATATGTATATATGTGTGTGTGTGTATATATATATATATATATATATATATATATATATATATAAAACCAGTATTCTTAGAAATAAAGGAGAGCTCACATTTATGGCATGTTTTCTTATCCCAAAACAAAAAATTTCTTTAAATGTTTATCAATTAATATAGCTTAATATTACAGCAAACACTATCAAAGAGTAAACTATGCACACCTATAGTCACAATTCTATCATTAAAGAAACAATTCAAAATAAATGTACATAATAATTGTTAAGAAATCAATGTTTAAAAGAAAACTAAGTATTGCCTAATTTATAATCTGGAGGCATTGTATACCTGTAACTTCATTTTTTTTCAAATCCTATTTGTAATGATGGTGCTTAAACACTTTAACTTTCCTTGTAACCCACCAGAGGTAGTGAAAAAGAAAGCATACAGAGGAAGTGGACCTGTCTAAAAAGGTTCTTTGGAGCAATTTCTGTCTGTGTTGTCTGGAAATCAGCTGTTCAGTTCACAGGTTAGCAGAAAGAGGCAGCTAGATCCACTCACAGACACTTCAGGGACACACCAGCACCAGTTCAGCAGAGTCAGGCTAGCAACAGCAGCAATAAGATCTAGCAGAGATGCCGGGCCTCCAACTCAGCACAAGTCAGCAGGAAGAACCAGCAGGAACACCGGGAGAAGTTCTTGGCCTCTCTCAGGAAAGGCAAGATGAGTGTACATGCAAGACTTACAAGCCTTGCACAACTAGCTGTACCCGCAAGCCAAGCTCCATCTTTGTCACTCTGTGGAGTCCTATTTATACTACCAAACATCAAGTGTCCTCCCCATGCCTTACCTCGGCATGGCTCTTGCCTCAGCACATGCATCCAATTAGTCTGAGTCTGTGGAAGCAGCAACAAACTGCAGCACACCACCAGAGTGTTACTGTATGTTGTTCTCTATGACGCCCCAACAAATGCCACTCAAATATGCAATGTAAGGTGGAGCAATACATGCATGTTGTTGGCAAAGAATCCTTCATCATCTGTCCTTTCACATATAGAAATAATTATAGGAACCATCACATTTTCAATAAATGTCTTATGTACAATATAGTCAAATAATAGTCTAACAAAACAACCCTAAATTTCTATCAATTTACAATGAACAAAAACCCTAAATATCTATCAAAATACAATAATTTAAACAAAAATGTAAATTTGTATTAATATATAATAGTTAACAAACAACTTAAATTCTATTAATATACATAATTAAAGAAAAAACAAATTTCTATCAATATACAATAATTTAAAAAATAAGATTTCTATTAATATACAAAAATCAAACAAAAACCCTTAAACATCTATTAATATAGAGTAACTAATATATAATAATTAAACAAAAAAAGTTAAATTTTTATCAATAAACAATAATTAAGCAAAAAACAAAAACTAAAACCCCAGAAGATAACAACACAACAATAAGACATCAAGAGACCAAAACAACCCAGTATTACTGACGCTATGATAAACTTAAAGACAGCAGCCTAGCATAGCTGTCCTCTGAGAGGCCCTACTAGCAGCTGACTGAGACAGATGCTGATACTTACACTCAATCATTAACTGAAGTCAGGGATCCCTTTTGTTGAATTAGGGGAAAGGGAGGGCAGGCAACTCCATAGAAAGACCAGCAGTCTCAATTAATCAGGACTCCAGGGAGCTCCCAGAGGTGGGTCACCAACCAGGCGTCATACAGGGGCTGGTCCCAGGCCTCTGACACATATACAGTAAAAAGGAATGCCTGGTCTGGCCTCCATGGGAGAAGATAAGCCTAATCCTGAAGAGACCTGAGGCCCTGGGAAGGGGGAGGCCTGGTGAGAGGAGAAGCACCCCCTTGGGGGCAAGGAGGAGGAGGAATAGGATGAGGAAATGGGGTGGCAATTGTTTGACCATCCACTAATGTTCTTGAATTGAATAAATACAGTATATATCCAATAAGGTATTTAATTTAAAGACATGTTACAAAAAGTTTGATTGAAGATATCAGAGATGGTACTTTCATTATATACACACACACACACACACACACAAAATTAATCAACTTTTGTATAATAGAAATCTTATTTTTTAAATTATTGTATATTGATAGAAATTTGCTTTTTCTTTAATTATGTATATTAATAGAATTTAAGTTTTTTGTAAATATGAAAGTCTTTCAGTTTTATTGGCAATCACATTTTACAAGAATGTGGTTAAAATATTTACTATTATATATATGTGTGTGTATAATTTTTAATATAAAACTAGATAGTTCTTTAAGGATAATTGAAATATATGTATATACATTACATATTTTAATTATATTATATATGCATATGTTATGATATATGCATATATTACAATTATATATTTTATATGTGAATATATTATGATCAGAGTTAACTCAGTCATAAAATAACAAACATGGTATGTACTCACTGATAAGTGGATATTAGCTTAAAGGTTCAGAATACCCAATATTCAATTCACAGACCATAGGAAGCCATAGGAGAAGAAAGACCAAAATGTGGATGCTTCAGTGCTTTTTAGGAGGGTGATCAAAATACTCACAGGAGGAAATAGGGAGACAGAGTGTGGAGCAGAAAATGAAGAAAAGGCCATCCAGAGACTGCCACCTGGGGATCCATCACATATACAGCTACCAAACCTGGATGTTATTGTGGATGCAGGGAACTGCTTGCTGATGAAAACATGATAAGCTGTCTCCCAAGAGGCTCAGCCAGAGTCTGTCAAATATAGACCGGATGTTTGCAGTCAACCATTGGACTGAGCGTGGGGTCCCGGATGGAGGAGTTGGAGAAGGGACTGAAGGAGCTGAGGGAGTTTGCAGCTCCATGGAGGGAGCAACTGTGTCAACTGACCAGACTCCCCAGAGCTCCTGGGGACTGGACCAAGCAAAGAATATCCATGGAGGGACCCATGGCACTGGCCACATAAGTGACAGAGATGGCCTTGTTGGACATCAGTGGGAGGAGAGGCCCTTGTGCCTGAGGGTGTTCAATGCCCCAGTGCTGGGGAATATCAGGAAGGGAAGACAGGAGGGTGGGTGGGTGGGAGAGAACCCTCATAGAGGAAGGGGGAGGAGGAATGAGATAAGGGGTTTCCAAAGGGGAGACCTGGAAAATAAATTTTTTAAAAATAAAAAAGAAATATATGCATATATTATATATTATAATTAATATGCATATATTATAATTATATATTGTATATGCATATATTGCAATTATGTATAATACATGTGCATATAGTATAATCAGAGGCTGTCTGGCCAAGCAGAGAAATTAAGTGAAAAGCTGAGAGAAGCCAGACTGAATCAGTCAGCTTGGAGAAGATTTTGAGCCAGAAGTTGAACCAGCCAGCCAGATTTCAGAAAGAGCTATGACTTGTGGCTTGTTCAGCACTAAGCCTCCAAGACTACAATTAGTTCTGGCAAATAAAAAATACATTTTTCATTCAATAGTATCTTATTCACATTACACCACAGGGCTAACTTGCTACATTCCTTATGAGGAATTGAACAAGAGGCGGGGAAGGAAAAATAACACAAATACAAATAAGCATGAGCCTACCATGACTGACAAGGACAAGTGATGGGGCAAGTCTCATGAGATATCAGATGTATTATTCTCTATATTCTGTTTTTAAGAGATAAAAAATTAAATACGTGGTATAAATATAAGCATGTAAAAATAAGATTTTAAAAGCACAGAGAATATGGATTAGAACAGGTATTTACTTTATGTTAGCATAATCATAGTAACTATGATTAAGGTTAGAAGATAGTGTGTAATTGTTTTGCTAATGAAATATTCCAAAGGGAAGGGACAACATTGGATTAGTATTCTTGTATTTAGCACTTAAAATTGTGCTTATTACAACTGAGGAAACTAAGTGTTTTCGAGACAGGATTTCTCTGTGTAGCCCTGGCTGTCCTGGAACTCACTCTGTAGACCAGGCTGGCCTCAAACTCAGAAATCCACCTGCCTTTGCCTCCCAAGTGCTGGGATTGAAGGCATGCGCCACCACTGCGTGGCTTTAATTTTTAACTTTATCTTGACTAAACTTCTTGTAAGCCTCATGTAGGCTATGGAAAATTAAAACCAAACAACTTTTATAACTTGTTTCAAACAAGTGCATCATTACACATAAGTGTAGATACTCTTAAAATTTGCTAACTCATTTGTCTCATCAGTCAACTAAGGCAATTTGGAAAATGTTATTTGCCTACCAGATTTCCCCCTGGATATTGTTTCAGTTAGGGGTGCATGCATTTGAAATTTGGGGCAATCAAGCAAGGGGAAAAAAAAAGAAGCTTTGTAATCCAAGCAATCAAAATTTATTTGTGCACGCAATGGAATTTTGTCCAATTTCATAGCCACCAAAGTGCCTGTGTAGAGCATCTTTCTTTCCACTGTTTCACAGGACTGTATTCTTTTCTGCCTACGTTTTTCATTAAACTGAAATACGATTTCAGGAGAATTATTGTATCTTGTTATGTGCTTCTCACCAGTCTCCTCAATTTCTCTCTACAGAGTCCAGGTCATCCAATCACAACAATGACTCCTCCATTGTGACAAAGGATATAGGGCATGTAAATCAGGAGATAACTGAGAAGGCAAAAAGAGCCTGAGGTTGCTCCATAATCCTGGTAAGGTGGAAACACAGGCTCTCACAGAATTTACCTTCATTCCTTATATTCCATGCTCTTAATTATTTACTCTCTCCATGCTGGGAATTTCTCCTTCCTGCTGATTACACTGGGAAGAGTGACTGTAACTTTTCCAAGGCCTATTTTTTAATGGTGGTTCTTAAATGCTTTCACCTCCCTTTTAGCCAACCACCCACCAGAGGTAGAAACAAAGAATAAGGGGAAGTGGATCTGTTTAGAAGGTTCTTTGGAGCAACTCCTGTCTGGGCTGTCAGGAAATTAGCAGTTCAATTCAAAGATTAGAAGTAGCAGCTTGAGTCACTTGCAAACACATCGCAAACCAGCATCCCAGTTCATTAGAATCGGGATAGCAAACAGTAATCACCAGTGGTGGCACTAAGCAGAGACAGCCAGGCCTTAGCCTGGTCACAAGTCAGCCGGAGGGCCCTGGAGGAATGCCAGGAGGAGTTCTTGGCTGTGCCTCTCTTAGGGAACTGAGGATCAGCCATGACAGAGTCACAAGCATTGCACAGCTCAGCAAGCCAAGCTCAGCCCCTGTTACTGTCCACTGAGTCCTTTTTATACTCTCTCCAAGCAGCACCTGTCCTCTACTGGTCTTGCCTCAGCACCCATGTGCATCTGTCTCACTGACATCACTCTGCCAATCAGATTGAGGAAACCTCAAGAAACTGCAGCATACCACCAAAAGTTTTTTTTGGTGCATTTCTCTCTATGGAGTGCCACCAAATGCGTCTCAACTACACAATATAAGGTAGATCAATACATGGGTGTCCTTAGCAAAGAATCTTTCATCACATGTCCTTTCACGTGCTTGCTTTAGCAGAACATCCTCTCTCCTGTGTCTGCTTCAGCCAAATATTCCTTAACGAGTCTGCCTTAGTCTTTCACCTGTGTCCGCTTCAAGTAAATGTTCCTCCACGTGTTTGCCTCAGCAAAACGCCATGCAACCAACTTTCCAAAGAACCCTTAAGTTTCCACTGCAAGTCATTTTTCTTGTTATTGTTTGACCAAAATTTAAAATTAAACTAAGAATTATTTTTCATTGTTTTTTGCTGTTGATAAGAAGAACATGAAAGGAAACAAGGAGAGCCTTTGTTTATCTACAGCTGTTTCTTTTTCAATTATCTTTAAAAGATTTCTTTGATTAAGACAATGATGGAACCTGGAATAGCTTTTTATTATGTTCAAGGAATTTTGAAATTGCATTTAAGTCTTGTTCAGGCATTTAATTTAAAAATAGGGAACCGAGAATAGCTTTTTTATTACGTTCATATGAACATATTTCCTGAACTGAACTGTGTGGCCATTTCTGATGAATGATGCTACAAAGTTAAATAAGGATAAGGTATAGGTTAGATTGTGTTTTTAAAGAGAAATCCCATGGGTTTAGTTTTAACAACGAAGACTCAGAAGCCAGAGACTGGGGTGAAAGCTGCTAGCTCAGAGGGACAGAGAAAACACCCAGTTGACTTTCCTACTCAGCAGAAGGACAAAGTCCTGCACACTGTCTTCAGTACCCTTCTATTCAATGGTCACTCCCTTCTATTTCCTTATGGTCACTACCTATCTACTGGTTGGTGGCTTAGCTCTTATTTACAGAAAGCTCTTGGGCTAAGGGTGTGCACAAGAGTTGAGCTATACCACAACTACTTGTTTACAATAAACATACAGATCTTGGATTAAAGGTGAGTGCTAGGGACGGTAGTGTTTAGCAAGACAGAAGTTATCCTGCTGACGTTTTGAGCCATTGAAATAACCAGGAGTTGACAGCTCTAAATTCCTCTTACAGTCAGGCAAATAATGTGTTTACTTATTTAAGACATTTTTAGTTTTAAGTTTGTTTTTGGTTGTGGAGACAATCTTCAATTCTATTAGGTGTAAAGGGTCTAGGGAATTCATTAACATAATTTGTACTTGATGAATTTTAATCTTTGGAAACGTCCTACTGAGTACAGGAGGTGGAAAACAACACAACAAACTGAGGAAAATTAGAAAATTATCCACTCTGTGCATTTATTGTGGAGAGAAACAGCTTGCTCTTTGAAAAGATGAACTTCAAGAACACTGGAATCTCACAGGCAGTTGTAATGTTCATCAGCTTTAAAGCCGAACACTGCTGTTCTGCACATCATAGCAATCAAATCATGTTTGCTAATTTATTAATAAGCTATGATCATTTTTACAAAGAGATGAAACTCAAAGTGTTCTGTAGTACATCTAATAGTTTCCCATGAAAGAATCTACGTTTTGTAATTTTGTACTAAAAGATGCACAGAGGGCAATGAACCTACCTCACCACATGCCTCCTTTTAATTCTAAGCACATGGGTACAGGGGAGAAAGAAACAAATATCTGATTCCAAATGTTCTAAGATTTATGCAAGATTCTTATAAATGACATAAATGAGCAGTATTACTGGCAGCTATATCATTGCTGATTGCTCTGAGACTAACATATTTTTATTTTGTCTTTAAAAGTTAAGCTTAATTTTATAAAACTACTCTGGAAGTATTTTAAGGACAAAAAATTATATATCAGCTGAACACACTTCCTTTCATATACTTTTAGTGTAGAATATGAAATGTCAAGTTCATTATAAGATTTTCAAACAAAACTTAATTCTTTCTATTTGGTGTTATTATTGTTCATTCAATACATGCTTTCCTTCCCTGTGCCTTTGATATCTCCCTTTGTGTCTACCCATTGTCCATATCCTATTTTCTTCATTCATAATTTATATGCACTATGGCCTCCCCAACAACTCATTTTCTTCTCTTTATGTTGCTTTTATACTTTTATACTGAGAATTTTTGTTTGTTAAACTAATTTTAAATATACTTTTATTAAGAAATTACAATTCTGAATTAGCTCATTTATTATTTATTTATTTATTTATTTATTTATTTATTTTGTCTGAGATTGCTCTCAGTTTTCTACAACGTGAATCAAAGTGTTTGCATATAGTTAGATCTATCAAACCAAATGTGTGGTCAAATTTCTTTGTTTTGTGTTAGCCTATTTCTTTGTTTTGTATTTGTTTAAAAGGTTTGTATCTGTTTTTTCTCTTTCAATATTTGTATATGTAAGAGCAAAGTTAGTTTTGCTAGTGTGCATATAGATGTAGGGCCAGCCACTGAGGCAGCAGCATCCTACCAGATGGTACAGTTGCAAAGAAAAGTGACTCTCTTCTCCATTCACTTTATGGCTCATCAGCTGAAGATGGGTCACTAGGGATGCTTTCTCATCGATGCTCTGGTTTTAAAGGAGACTGTTCTATCCGCCCTACAGTTGTTAGTTGGGATAGGTCTGCAACAGTTTTTTCATGCCTAGAACACAGAAGAAATTCATAGTATGCATCTCCATTCTAAGATTTTCTCTGAACCTTGAGGTAAAATCACATGATAATAATATAGACATCTCAGGGGCATTTTCAATTCCCCCATCTGAGGCAGATATAGAAGAGCAATATGATTTCTCTGTTTTATTTGTCATTCAGAACATTGCTTAGTCATGCAAATGATCAAACAAAATAAAATTTTAGGGGATATTTTATTGAAAAAGTAAACAGCTAAGAGAAATACCTCTCCTTGGCATATACCCAGAAGATGCTCCAACATGTAATAAAGACACATGCTCCACTATGTTCATAGCAGCCATATTTATAATAGCCAGAAGCTGGAAACAACCCAGATGTCCCTCATCAGAGGAATGGATACAGAAAATGTGGTACATCTACACAATGGAGTACTACTCAGCTATTAAAAACAATGACTTAATGAAATT
>CM052705.1:95666833-95760928 GCA_028551405.1 Uromys caudimaculatus | reverse complement strand
CAAAAGAACATTATGGTACAATTCCATGCAGACAGAGACCCAGAACTGTGCACATCTGAAGGACAGGTCAAACCTCTTGAAATTTCTTTAGTTTAGTTACCTGTTGGACAGACGTTGAAAATGTCCATTCTCTCGGCGGAATCACTTCCTTGCCTTATCCTGTCTAAAAGTAAGATATTCATTTTAAGGAAATTTATAAAGGCATATTCAGACTCTCTTATCGACAAGTCATTCATAGTACTTATGCTCAAAGCAACCGATCCAAGTGCAGTATATCAAATGTGATTTTGAGGGGGATGTTTCACACCTAACAAGAAGCAGCTAAAATTTCACTGCACTGCCCACCAGCTATGTAGAGCCTAGTCTCGCATGCTGTGAACCCTTGGGAACATTTTGGTGACTTCTATGGCAGCCCTCTAAATTTCTTTTTTTATTCTAAACTACTTTTCTGTTTTCCAAAATTGTTTATTTTCTGCCATATTGTGCCCTGTTTCACAGTTGGGGAACTCAGAGCACTGCTTAGCACACAGCCAGGAGAAAACAGGGCAAAGTCCATAACGGGGAATCCACAGTCTTTGTTTTCCCTGAGTGGGAAACAGCAGGACACATGCTGTGGTTCCCAGTCCCATGCGTACCCTGGTGCTGCTGGCATATCTCCAGGAGTTGGGACTGTTGGGGGCGATTTTTAATTAATTTTAATTTTTAATGAGTTTATTTTAATAATATTTATTTTAATAATTAATAATTAACTTTTTAAAATTTTAGACAAAGATGCATGATCTTGTGCATCGTAAATTTTCTTGTGACTTAATTATGGTTTTATCTAACAGTTTTAAGCCTATGAATATATATTATAGTGCATGATAATCAAAGCATCAAGCATAAATCCTATTTGTTGTATATGAAGAAGTGCTAATTAATGATGTGTCACCTACACTAGAAAGTGGGTTTTCAAAAATATATTAAGGGGTAGGAGATATTTGTAGATCAGTGGTGAAGAGCAGTCATTACTGTAGCAAAGGACTCAAGTTCAGGTCCCAGTGTCAGGATTGTTGTTCATAACAATCTGAAAGATGAGATCCTTCTGGCCTCCTTGGATATTGCAAGCAAATGGGACTGATATATATAGGCAGAACGCCTATACACATACTGGTTCGTATAGGTTAAATATAATATTCATAAGTTCTTTTCAGCACATAGAAATATAATAATTACTGTAATTTGTATAAACCCCTATCATAGTAACTTAGCCTTATTTTTTCTGCCTATTTCTAGAAATGAAAGTTTAGGCAGATTATTTTCTAGCCAATTTATGTTAAAAATGTTGATTCTGGAAAACTTCTCTTACACAAAAATGGAATATGAAAAAAAGATTGGGACCCTGAGATTAATTACTCCACTACTGGGATAATTTAATACAAATACATTAATTCATTATTTATATAAAAAGATATAGAATACCCATCATATATAAGATAGTGTTGAACACATCTGCAAGCTCTTCATTTTCTATTTGTGGACAGGACATTGATTATCAGGTTTTTTTTTCTTAAATACTTGAAAGAATTTAGCTTTGAAGTTCTTAGCAGATTCAATCTCTTTACAAATTATTTGTCAGTTCACATTTTATATTTCTTTGATATTCAATTTTGATAGATTGTGTGTTTCCAGGAACGTATCATTTCATATGGATTTTCCAATCTCTTGTTATCTAGTTGTTGATAATAGGTTTTTCATGACTTTTGTGTGATTATGGTCTCTATGTTGTTATTAAAGTTATTTGAAACATAATTCTTTTCCTTCCTTAACCTAGATAATATATTGTCAATTTTCTCAGCCTCTCTCTCAAAATACTAATTCTTTGTTTTGATGATCAATTATATCATTGCATTGGTAACAGTTTTACATAATAACATCCAAAATTCTGAAAAGGCAATTAAAAGTGAATTGCATTTAGAATAGATACAAATGGTACTATATTTTTAAACAAAAATGTTAAAACATACTGCCTATTTAATATGCAAATTATTAATGAGAAATGCTAAATACAAGTTGAAGGGGACCCCATTACATCATCAATGAAAAGCATTCATATCATTATAATATCCATATTTTCCAAAGGATATATAGTTACATTATAATCCACATCAAAATACTTTGACATTATTTGTTCAAACAGAAAATATAACTGTAATCTCTGCATGAAACTGCAAAATTCTTACCTGGCCAAACAACAACACTTTGAGATATCACATCAGTCACTTCAAAGCACAAGAAAAGAATATAAAACCAGATAAAATGGTATTGAAATGAAATGGATACTTAGACCAATGAAGCACAATTAAGGAACCCAGATAAAAGCAAAAACATGAACTATTTTCTGATTTAAGGTTTGCGTGGATGTTTGTGTGTGTGTGTCTGTCTGTGTGTGTGTCTGTGTTTGTGTGTCTGTATGTGTGTCTCTCTGTGTGTTTCTCTCTGTGTGTCTCTCTGTGTGTGTATCTGCGTGAACAATGGACACAGGGACAGAACGCTGCCTTTCCACATGCATACCAAACATTTCCCAACTAAGTAAACTATTTGTTACTAAAATGAACTGGCGATGCTCGTGGGAAAAAGATAGACATTTCAAGGAATAAAGTTTGAAAAGATGGATATCCTCATATTAAAATATAAACATGATCACTTTGTCTTATTATATATAATATTAACACAAATTAGGTAAAACTGCTTAAATATACAAATTGGAAAATATAGACCTACTATAAGGAAGAATAGGAAAACTATTTCAATAACCTAGGTCAGTATTTTTCACATTTCTCAAAAGCAGAACGGATAACTTACAGACTGAGAGAAGTATTTGCAACTATGCATATGGATATATTCTAAAATTATAAAATTAAATCTTTGAAGAAACATAAATTATTCAATAGAAAAATTAAATCATATTTTATTTTTCATTTTTATTGGATATTTTCTTTATTTTCATTTCAAATGTTATCCACTTTCCCGTTCTCCCCCCCCCCACTGGAAACCCCATATCCAGCCCCCATCCATTTGCTTCTATGAGGGTGTTCCCCCACCCAACCAACCACTCCCACCTCCCTTCCCTTGAATTCCCCTACACTGGGGCATCCATCAATCCCTCACAGGACCAAGGGTCTCTCCTCCCACTGATGCCCTACAAGGCCATCTTTTGCTACATAGATGGATGGAGCCATGGGTCCCTCCTTGTGTACTTCTTGGTTGGTGGTTTAGTTCCTGGGAGTTCTGGGGGGTCTGTTCTTCCTATGGAGTTGCAAACTCCTTCAGCTCCTTCATTCCTTTCTCTAACCATTGGGAACCCCATGCTCAGTCCAATGGTTGGCTGCAAGCATCTGCCTCAGTATTTGTCAGACTCTGGCAGAGTTTCTCAGGAAACAGCTATATCAGGCTCCTGTCAGCAAGTGCTTCTTAGCATCCACAATAGTGTCTGGGTTTGGTGACTGTATATGGGCTAGATCCCCAGGTGGAGCAGTCTCTGGATGGCCTTTCCTTCAGTCTCTGCTCTACACTTTGTCTCCGTATTTACTCCCATGAGTAATTTTAAATGAACAAATTATCTAAATAGGTGGAATTCTCATTAATGATCATTATTTTATATAATCTAAAACTTGTATTTAAAAGTTATCTAAAATAAACATAAACACTGATAAAGGCAACACACATTTTTTTTCCTCAGAATGTAATCATTAGTAAAATCATCAAGTAATTTCATTTAAAACTTCTACATAATCAAACAATCTTTCATCTTGGTTACCACACCCCAAAAGTATCAGCATTTTATATTTGTACTTCAAAATTTAAGATGACCAAGATTTGCATACAGCATGAAGCCCCTTTTTCAGTATGAATGGATCAAGTAAATATGGCTGCCCAGCCATAGAGGAGTGTAATAATTTTATGTATGGCAATAAAAATGAATATAGTAGATGATATGGCAAGGGAAACAAATGGGATTCAAAGGACAGTACTATGTGACCCCACTCGTATTTACAGTCTAGAACTTGTTGATTTTGTGAACTTGTTGCTAGCATCTAGAAAGAGGGTTGAGGTCAAGATTAGTTAATTGGCCCCAGCATACATTTAGCTAAACAAGTGGTTGACCAAGCTATTTGTCATGACAATCATTATATAATTTATCCATAAATCAAAAAACATCACAGTTGAAGATAAAATTATACTTGAATAAAAGTATTTTTATAGATATCTATGGGGATGGGGAAGGCAATGAATCTGTAAGGTTAGATATTTGAATGTTTTGTCTAAGTTCATGGAACTTTTTGAGAAAGAAGATGTGAGCTTCTTATGGGAGATCTGTCACTGAAGGTCGGCTTCAACCTTTCCAAACCTCCATACTGTTCCCAGTTAGTGCTCTTTGTGTCATGCCTGTGGATCAGTAAGCTCTCAGTTTCCCCTTAGCAAACTGCCTGCTGCCTAAAGTGGTCCTGGAATCTAAGCTGCTAAAAGTGTAAGCACAAAATAAACTCTTCTATAAGTTACCTTTGTCTTGATGTTTTATCACAGTAATAGACAATTACTGAAGGCAGTATTCCATAGAAAGATCCCTATGCTGAGTGAATATAGCAGTAGGAGAAATTGGTGGTGGTGATGATGATGATGATGATGGTGGTGGTGGTGGTGGTGGTGGTGGTGGCAAAATGAGCAGGTAAATGTTGTAGGAAGTATCTTGCTGTGACTGTAGTGGAGAATGGTAGGAGAGAGAAGGAGACTAGAGAGTATAGCAGTCAGGATCAGAATAGGACTCAGTAGGAAAAGCACAAACTTAACAAGAGTAGGCGTGGCATTTGACTGCACAGAATAAATAAGGTTTGAGAAGATTAGAAGGAAATAAAATAACGAATGATGTGATAGTCTACTTGAATAGAACAGTAGGTACAAGGAGCAGACTAAGGCAGAAAGTATGGGGTGATTGGGGGAGGAGCCAGGCTTGACAAGGTAGTGAGTGAAAAAAGTTATCAGATACAGTTAAAAGGATAAATTACCTCATTGTCAGTTCAGTATGTCTGTAAGACATCACTTTAGGAAGCCTTTGACTTCAACTTTGGATAAGACACTCACCAGTCAAAGTAGTTGTATTAAAACAGGTCAAGGACATATTTTAGAGATTCAACATTGATTTTACTTAGAGTGGATGACCGGAAGGTATTGGTAGAGACATTTTTAATAACCTCAAAATGGCTTCTGAAATGCGAATGTAGAAGAGAGGTTATAGAGAAGTTCAAACGACAGCATTAGTATTTTCTGAAGGATGAAAACCGAGCTATAAAAGGAAATGACTAATGAAAAGTCCACATTAGTTTCTGTGAATATCTTATTAAATAAATATTTCTATTTGAAGACTAAAGTCACCTGTGTTGTTGATGTGCTAAACTCAACTTGTTATCAGGAAATTTTCCTCCTGTAACACCAACCTGCTAATGTGTTTCAAATTCTATTAATGAGCACCATGAAACTAAACTTACTTTAACACCTGCCACAAAATTTGCTAATAACACAAAAGCTGTGAAATGAAATCAACTTTGAAAATCTCTATCCACTCTACTTATTAACTAGGTTAAAAAACAGTGATATAATTCAGTTGGTTTGTTCAAGCTGGTAAAAGCCAGAATCTATGTGTATTTTGTCACAATTTTGAGTTTAGGGATATTATCTTATAGCTTAAAATAGACATGGCTGGGAGTACTCACAAAAGTGATTAATCAAATTCTATGAAGATAAGTTTGTTTTTCTCCATCAAGAGAAATAGTTGTTAAACTTTTAACATGGATGTCACTGCCAAAAACAAACCAAAGAATTTTCTATTCAATTAAGATAAGCCTCTTTTCTTTTCATTCTAAACATTAGCTCTCATTCATTTATGTGACACCCATGTCTTTACTTAGTAAAAGTATATTCTAGAATTCATTTTTATTAATAAGTTCATAAATTATTCTGGCCTGCAGCTGCCACCAAAGAGGGATGACTTGCTACAAAGAACAGACTCTTCAAATCTATAACACCTAGGGAAAGAATCTCCCACTTGGTGAGAACCTGCCTTGAGTTGTTTGGAAACCCACGATTTTTGTCATCAACATAGGTAGAATATCTACTTCACACCATCATTTGGGAAATGAAGTAAGCTGGTAATTGACTATACCACAGCAAATAATCAGTTATCAGCAGATTTGTCTTTTCATTGTACACTCTTCCGTATACAACCACAGCTATCTGAAAGGCAGTGGTTAAACATAGAATAAGTTTGTTTTCTTCATTGGGAATAGAAGTAGTTATTTTTCTTGTTGGAACAATAAATTGCTGAAAGAAAAGAAACTCGAGGACGAGAGGGTTCATTCTATTCATAGTTCTAGCTTACAGCCCATCCTTACAAGAAAGTCATGCTGGGAGGAGCTTGAGGATAAGGTGGTCTTGGAACAGCCAGTCAGAAAGCAGAGATTGATTTGTGTTATTGATTTTTCTAGTTCTCTCCTTAGACTAAGAAATAATCTGAAAGAACAGTGCCTTTCAATTCCACAGGAAGACCAACAGAGTCAACTAACTTAAAACCTTGGGGACTCTCAGAGTCCCCACTGAACCATCAACCAAAAAGCATGCAAAGGCTGGACCTAGGTCTTCCTGGACATATGTAGCAGATGTACATCTTGGTCTTCATGACTCCAAACAATGGGATGGCAGAGGTAGTGCGGTGCAGTCCAAAAAGATGTTGCCAGTCTGTGGGATATGTTCTTCTAGCTGGGTGTGCCAGGGTGTGAGGATACCTGGGGTGGGGGCTCCACTTTCCCAGAGAAGTGGAGGAAGGATGGGGGAAAATGTGGGAGAGGGCAGGAGAAGGGGCAGTGAGCAGGATAAAAAGTGATTTTTAAAGAGAAGAACAGTGCCTTTCTCTTTTAGAGTGACCTTTCCTCCTCAAAATCTAATACAAACAATTGCTGATAGTTAATCAAGCCTTAACAATTGTTGGAAGATACGCTGAGAGGTTTGTATCCTAGGACAATCTAGATCCTGTCAAACTGACAGTAAAACCCTTCTAGTACAGAGTTGTTACTTCTTTTTGCTTAGGAGTTAGCATGATTTTGAGCACTTATATGTTATATGAACAACTTTCTTGATATTTATTTTAAAGAACCATCCTCTGCTTTTTTGTTTTTATTTAATTTTATTTCTTTTGCCTGTTAATCCTTTCATGCACTCATGACATAATTCTTTCTCTCAATCTTTTTTTATTTTCTATTGACTTTATTCTTTCTCCCAATCATCTTTGTAGGCTTAGAGTTCTTAAAACCTACTTTAATAAGGGTTCTCAAATGCTTTAACCCTTTGCCCCCCACTTCTAGCCCACTGTCCAAAGGTAGAAAAGAAAAGATGGTAAATAAGACAAGGGAATGTGGACCAACCTATTTAGAAGTAGTTCTTTGGGGAGATTGCAATCTCTGTCAGTCAGGATACCAGTAGTCCAGTTCAGTAGTGTCAGGATACCAAACACAATTCAGCAGCAGTGCAATGATCCAACAGAAACAGCCAGGCCACCAGTGAATCAGCAAGAGTCAACGGGACTGACCAGAATCAGCTAGAATGCCAGAAGTTCTATGCTGTGACTCTCTCAACTAAGTGAGCATCAGCAAAGACAGGAGACCAACTACATGAAACATTGCAAAGCTAGCTATGCAAGCACCCCGTCACTGTCCATTGGTTCCTATTAATACTCTCTCCAAACATCATGCGTCCTCCCATGGGTCTTGCCTCAACCAAAAAACACATGTGTCTGTGTTACATGACACTCCATCTTTTTACTTTCTTTTTCCCCTTTTTATTCTTTTTAAAAAATTAGATATTCTATTTATTTACATTTAAAATGTTATTCCTTTCCCTGGTTTCCCCTCCACAACCCCCTATCCCATTTCCCCTTCTCCTGCTTCTATGAGGGTACTTCCCTACACACCCACCCACTCCCGCCTTCCTGCCTGACATTCCCCTACCCAGGGGCATCAAGCCTTCACAGGACCAAGGGTCTCTCCTCCCATAGTAGTCCAACAAGTCCATCCTCTGCTGCATTTGCAGCTGCAGCCATGGGTCTCTCCATGTGTAGTCTTTGGTTGGTGGTTTAGTCCTTGGGAGCTCTGGGGGTTCTGGTTGATTGATATTGTTGTTCTTCCTATGGTGTGGCAAACCCCTTCAGCTCCTTCAGTTCTTTCTCTAACTCCTCCATTGGGGACCCCATTCTCAGGCCAATGGTTGGCTGTAAGCATCTGCATCTGTATTGGTCAGGATCTGGCAGCGCCTCTCAGGAGACAGCTATATCCAGCTCATGTCAGCAAGTACTTCATGGCATCTGCAATAGTGTCTGGGTTTTGTGACTGTATATGGGATGGATCCTCAGGTGGGGCAGTCTCTGGATGGCCTTTCCTTCAATCTCTGCTCCTGACTTTACTCTTTCTCTCAATTCACACACGAGACTACCACTTCCAATTCACCTCTTATTTTCTAATGAAGGGATTGAAATTATGTAATTAGAAATTTCTCTCCTGCTACCATATTGCTCATGTAGAGTGTCAACAGGTGGCATGTAGTGAGCCTGGTCATTTAGAGCTTCTGTGGTTTTGTTACTTTTATTATTTTATAGATAATAACATTTCATTATTGTCTAGAAAATACTAATATTTCTTAATGTTAATGTTACTGACTACTATATGCTACTCTTTCTCTTTGGTATTTCTCACTTGTCAGTGGGTTCTTCTGGAACACATAGGAAACCTCCAACTTGCTTCAGCTTCCTATAGACAAACTCCTTTTTTTATTTTTCATGTTGTCACAGTCAATCTATCAGTCATTTGAACTTACTTAGTATCTCTTTTAGACAACATAGGACTGATTCTTGCTTTGGACATAATATGAAGGATTGAAGTTTCCCGATGTAGTCTATATGTGATTTGTAAAACAGAATAAAAGAGTTCCAAATATTATTTTTATTTGTTTCACAATTTTCCTTCTGATTTTCCTCCATTTTTTCCTGACTGTACTTTTTAGTCAGCTAATTTTAGTATTCACTTTTAATATCTATGCTTCTTCTTTAGTTACATTTCTTTTGTTTTAAAGAAAAGAGTTTAAAAATTATCTTTAACAGATGTTGATCTACTTAATATACAATCTCTCATGAACACACACACACACACACATGCACACACACACATACAAATTAATCAATATATTCCCAGTCATAACCCTACTTTGAACAGTAATGTATTGCTATTGTAATATATATGCTATTTGTATCTTAACAATACCAAAGGTTTTGTTCTCACTAGTTAAATATACTCACTGATAAGTGTATATTCGCCCAAACATTCAGAATACCGAAGTTTCACTTTACAGTAACCACTGCACTGAGAGTGAGGTCCCAGATGGAGGAGTTGGAGAAGGGACTGAAGGAGCTGAGGGAGTCTGTAGCCCCATGGAGGGAGCAACAGTGTCAACTGGCCTCATCGCCTCACCCTCCCACCCCAGTCCTCCTGGAGGCTGGACCACCAACCAAAGAATACACATGGAGGGACCCATGGTTCGGACCACGTACGTGGCAGAGGAGGGCCTTGTTGGCCATCAGGGGGAGGAGAGGCCCCAGTAAAGGGGAATGTCAAGGTGGGAATATGGGAGTGGGTGGGTGAGTGGGTGGGAGGTGGAATTCTCTCATAGAGGTGGGGGAGGGGAGGGGATAGGTGGTTTCCAAAGAGGAGACCTAGAAAGGGGGAAACATTGGAAATGTAAATAAAGTATTAAAAAAAGTAAAAAATAAAAATTAAAAAAATGGTAACTCAACCATTTTTAAGCAAGGAGATTACTACACATTATTTCTTGATCTAATGTCTGCACAATGTACATTTAAAGTAGAGCTAAGGAACAGAATAGTCAGCATGAGAGTAATGCAGATATGATGAAGACTCTGTTGGTCAAGGCTACCTTTGATGATGAATGGAATGTGGGATAAGACAGTGATGGGATTTTCATCTATCTTTATGGCTAAATACCAATCCGTTGTATATGTAGACCTCATTTGTATCATCTGTTGATAGTCATCTGGTCTTGTTTCATATCACAGTTACTGTGAATAATACTTAAATAAACTTGACAATTTATGGTATCTTTGGTATTCAGTTTTAATTCCTTTGAGCAGATGCCACAGATAATTTTGAAGGGTCATATTGTATTTCTAGTTTTAATTTAGAGTTGAAAGAAATTTATCACAGTTCTCTACAATAACCAAACTAACATATACTACCACCAACATTGTACAGGCTTTCTTCGTGCTCCCATTCTTGTTATCATGTGTTATTTAAAAATTTTATAATGGGCATTGTAACTGGAATAAATGATATCTCACTGTAGTTTTAATTTTACATTTCCCTCATGACTAATGATACTGAGCACTTAAATTTTTATGTTTGCTGGATATTTGTAATTTTTTTTAAAAAAAATTTGTTCCTGACACCTTTGATTAAACATGAGCTAATTAAAAAAATAAGAAAATTTATAAATACTTAGCCACAAAATACTGTATTTTCCCATAAATTTACTATTTAACATTGATCATTATTTTCCCATAGATTTACTATTTAATATTGATCATAATCTCCAGAAATCCCTGATGACTTATGGTGTAACATTACAATTTTAGCAATTTATGTAAGTCCCCACTACTGGTTCCAGATCGCTTCTGTTTTTTTCCCTTTAGATACACATTATCAATTAATATGCTATTAATTTGAAAGTACTGATATTTTGTCTCTAGCTTTCTTTGTATTTATATATTTACAAGAGCAAACTCCCTCCTCTGGGTTCTGTAATCTATGGCATACTTTCCAGTTTCTTTAAATATTTTTTATGTAACCCAGTTTTCATGATTATTCTATGTGGGAAGGTTTGAATGACTCTTCTTCCTTGACACCTTAGCTGAGAATCAGATGGCTGTATTGTGAATCATTTCATATTTTTGCCAATAGAAAAATGACACCTTCGATGTAACAGAAAAAATGTGTACGTTCTGAGAAAACCCAGTCTTATGAACATGGTTTAAAATTTTAAATAAAAATATAATATGCAGCAAAATAAAATTTAAAACTAAAATCGACCCTGAAGACTGATAACATGCTCTGCTGATTTACTTTCATTTCATTTTAAAGTAAACATAAATACATTTTAATCAATAAAGTCATTTCATTTTCGTAATGTGCTTATTTTTGTTCTGTTTTGTTTTGTTTTTTAAAATTAATCATTTTATTTGTTTCCATTTCAAATGATATCCCCCTTACCAGTTACCCCGCCACAACTTTCCCGTCCCATCCCCCCTCCACCCCTTCCCCTTTGCCTCTATGAGCGTGCTCCTCTGCCCACTCATCAAATCCTGCCTCACCGCTGTAGCATCCCCTTGTGCTAGGGCATCAAACCTCCACAGGACCAAGTGCTTCCCCTTCCTTTGACGTCAGCTAAGGCCATCCTCTGCTAATATGTATCTGGAGTCCTTATTGCTCCATGTATACTCTTTTATTGGCAGTTTATTATATGTTAGCAATTCAGAGTTGAAGACAGTTTAAATGTTTTTTCATATACAATATATATATATATATATATATACATATATATATAATTTCAAATTGATAACTAGGTAAGCTTTGCATTAAATCCTTTGGAAACCAAGTGCATGGCTATTTAGTGAGGATATAGCTCAGCTCTTATTCTGCTCCTATACTCAAGACCACACATTGGGCTATTGATGGGAAATTCACATTCATTATGCTTATAGTTGTTCTGCAGGCTGGCAAAGATTATCGTATGATCTTCGTATAACGGCCTCACTGTTGTACCATGACACTCAATCTCTCTTTTGTAATTCTCTCTCTTTTTCGAATACTCTGCAATGATTGCTTCAATGATCATAAACTTGAACCTATACATTACATTATAGAAAATATAAAATTGCCCAATAATATATATGTTATGTTTTCATGTATGAATTTTAGGAGGTAAAAACATTTAGACCACAACATAAGCATATAACTGAAAGAAAAATATAGACAATGCAAAAGAGTTTAATTGCTTTAATACAAATGCATTTTCATTGTGCTAATAGAAACAAAAAAATAGTTCTAGTTGGTAAATTTGGTTTAAAAATTCTAGAAAGAAACTTAAGATTGCAATCTTATTGAGAGATTATGAGTCGTTTATGTAAGATTCAACATTCAACTTGGAAGGCAAAAGTAGAAACAAAGAGAAGAATAGAAAGGCATTTGGAAATTCCTATCTCATTCTGATGGTATTGCGGTCAATTTTTGGCATATGACAACTTTGTGGTGAGGAAAATCCATTCAATCCGAATGAGTTAGGGACACTTGTAACATAAAGGGATCAGACATCAAAACGCCTGGTTGAGAAGTGTCAGAAAATGCCAATTTAGTTCCTCTTATCAAAAGTTCAGAATCCCTTTGTTTAATCACCAACGGCTTGTGTTCAATACCCGTGTCTGGGCTTTCATCATTCTTAATATTAACCTGCTTTTGTGACATTCTATTCGATCTCCTGATATCTATTCAATCCTGTGCTTTTCTGTCTCAAATGTTTTCTTTATTTTTAATGTGTCAAGCAAATGTGAGCATTAATGTTAGAAAGCAAGGGCAGTTGCTGCTATAATAAAGATTGTATGCCTTACCTTCCTAAGGGTTATTGTAGGTCACTGTCCTTCATCTACCTATGAGGAAGCTATGTTCAGTGATTATCTTCAGTATCAATGTGCGCCCTCCTTCAATTGTGCAGTTGTTGGAACCTGAAAGAGTCATTTCTACTTCTAAAAGTATTTCCATTATTAAATGGTTAATAAATACAACTATATGATACCATATCTTGGCTGGGAGAATGATTTGTACAAGTTAAAGCAATGTAACTTAGTAGCGATGCTGCCAATAGTGAATTATTCTCCACTGTGTTGTCAGTGATGGGGAAGAGCCAAGTTAAGCGTACTGCAATTCACACTGTCTCATACTTCTTTGAACCCTTTAAAACAAGTTTCTTTTGCCATGTCAGATGTACTGAAAAGTTTCAGAAATAGTTCTATAATCCACAAAATTTCAACTCCCAACTCTTACTCTACCAGCCACCTATAAGAACTTACTGGGTACCTTATCATCTTTGAATAAAGCATTTGAGCTATAAGCTCATCCGAACAGTCACTTAGTTTTGTAGCTAGAGGTAGAGTAATAGTGAAGGAAACAAACCACTTCCTTTTTTTTTTTTTTTTTTTTTTTTTGGTTTTTCAAGACAGGTTTTTTTCTGTGTAGTCCTGGCAGTCCTGGAACTCACTTTGTAGACCAGGCTGGCCTCGAACTCAGAAATCCGCCTGTCTCTGCTTCCCAAGTGCTGGGATTAAAGGCATGTGCCACCACTGCCCAGCTGACAAACCACTTGTAATAAATGCTTTTATTTTTACTCTAGTCATTTTGCAACTCAATTCTTGTAGAGAGCAACCCACTCACTTCCTAATGTCCAGGAGATCTTTTTGAAGAATCCAAATGCTTTCCCTTTGTAAATGTTATGAAATACGATGAATGTGTCTAAATATCTTTTACCCTTTCTCTTTCTGAGCAGTTTGAGTGGCAATCAAAAGGAGCGATTTTGAGGAAGAGCTCCCTTCTCGCACCCCCTATACTTTTCTTTTCTCTGAGAAGACATTTATATTTGACAAGCCCAACCCCAATCCTGACTATCTCTCAGCTGTGACCCAGTCAGCAATCCATCTCACTTCTCACCTGAACATCATTTAACATCTGGCCTTTGATGCTTGGATGGTACATTAGTGTCTTCTGGTGCCTAACTGACCAGACTCTCTAGCCTTGAATGCCCATTAAAACTAGCATGACTATTGATAGAATAGGTACTTCTCACCTCTGCTTTTCCCTCACATCAGTCTGTCCTCACTTTTAATCTCCTTCCCTTAGAACAACAGTTGCTACTACAGTTGACCCATCAGCCCTCCTTGGACTTTAAGCTGAGAATATGTAGCTGTGGCTTGCATATATTAACTATGCCCTCTGCACTAATCAGAATCAAATGGCTCAAATAATGGAAGCCTTACCTACTGTTAGTGACCTACTTCAATTTGATTTTTCACTGTAACAAAGGGCAGAAAATTTATTAGTATTAAGAAGGACACATCACATGATTAAAACCATTACATTTGAAGCTATGCATGGTTTTCACTCTAAGCCATGCAATGATTGACAACTTGGAAGCACTGGATACATGAGCTTCTGTATATTTTTTACTATGAACAAGAAAGCCCAACACCTAATAGACACAGTGTATAAATTAAGTGAAGCAAAATATTACTATCAAATGTTTGCCACAAAATTGCTTGCTAATTGTTTACTAAAGGCAGCTGCTTAGCTTTCATGGTTTTAAAGAGACAGAGATAGAGATTTATGCCCAAAATGTTTCTGCCCTTGAAGTGAAATAAGGTATTTACACCTTCCAGTGTTTTATGAATCAGATATGATGAAGGGAAACCTCCAGAGGATTAGATTCCAGAGAATCAAACAAAAATATATCTTGATGATGCTAAAATTTTGTTTTGAGACTTGTATATTACAGAATATACAGTCTTGGTGAATCTCCTCATAAGACATGCTGAATTAACCTGATTGAACTCCTGATGTTCTAGACTTTCAGCCAGATCCAGTCAAGACACAGACATCAGAGATTAATCAATCCTATTTTCTCTACCCTTTCCCCCCTTCGTAATATCTCAATGCCCATATTCAGCTTGAAGAAGTTATAAAGAATCATTGACCTGGTTCCCTGGGCTTTGGGGCTGGAGAGGGTTATTATAGCTTGTCTTTCTAGGGAATATAGAAATGGTCATATTGGAACAGGGAGGAATAGCTAAAATTCATTACATAGCCATAATCTCATTTGGTAGAAATCTCTTTAATTGTTACTAAGCTGAAGTCATAATTTCTTATTTTGATACAGAATTTATTTTGATACAAAAGCAAGGTTTTCATTGATATAAAATTTTTCCATTGATTCTAAAATTTTGAAAGGACAGGGTTTAGATCCAGTCCTTCTACTACTGTTTTTATAAACTGATCTGAGATGATTAAGCCTGTGAGTTAAGGGCCAAATAGCAAATTCATGGCTCTGAGTTTATTGTTAGAGTATTTTCAGATATTTTAATTAGAAATGGCAAGAGTAGTCAAGACTTAACAGTTCAGAGATACATTGGGTAGATAGATAGTCTTCAATGGTATCAAAAATCCACAGAATATGACGTTTATAGACATTTCTTTATTAAAGACCATTTGACTAGAGACCTGTCTGCTCCTGACAGCACCTCTTTTTAGATTCAGCAAAGAATCTGAGCATCAATGGAGTTACTCTAGTTGTGGTGAGACAGCCACTAGGCAAGAATTGCCTCATTTCATCTACAGATAAAATACTGTTCAGAAAAAGGACACACTATGAGGAATAGTCGACTGATAATCTCTGCCAATACAGGGAAATCAGTCCTTCAAAATTCTGCATTACAAAGATCTGTCAGATGATCCTGGGCCAGAAGGCTGAAGATTGATGTTCTAATGTTTTGAAGTATAGGGACTGTCCAGGTGAACAGCGGACTCTATAAATTGGCTATGTCTTAGAAGCTACATTTTGTGCTTCTCATATTTTCAGGTAATATCATTCACTATTGGATTTCTCATGGGGTTGAAGACTGGTAGTCTCATAGCCAGCCCAAGCTGTTTAGCATTGAGAAAGATGATGTAGATTTGAGAGGATGGTTTTCAGATGGCATATAATCTAAGCCAGGACATAAGCTTATAGTCCTTTAAGTTAGGATAGATGACAGTGGTTCTATTTAATTGGCAAATATGATGGACTGGGTGTTATATCTATCTTGTACTTTATAAATCACAAAAAGGTAATAGTTGTGCTCAATTTATATTTTGAGAGAAAGTTTTTTTTTATTTTAACAGAAAGGGTGACATGTCACAGAATTTTCCGTGGCCAATTATACTAGGGCAGCAGGAGGCCTGTGACTGGAAAGGGAAAAGGGAGGCAGAGCTAAGAGTTGCAGGAACAGGGAGCTTCTCAGGGGAGAGAAGGCTGTGGACATTAACCAGTGTGGCTTTAGCCTGTCACAGGTTTTGTTATCATAAGGAGAGAATAGTTGGGATAAAGCTTTTATCATTATCAATTGGTTCTGAAATTATTGTATTGGCATCTTGTAAATTGAGAATTTATTGATACATAAATATGATTGGTTAATTATAAGCTTTAAGAGTTTTGATTTACTGGGTTACTGAGAATTGTGAAATCAAAACGCAAGGTTGGTGGTTCAGTTTGGTTACTGGAATTTGGGACAGAGCTGCTGGAACATAGTGTTGTGGCCTGCTAGTGATGACACTAGAGCAGAAACATGCCAGGCCTTTTATTTTTTTAAATATTTCCCACAACAGTGATATAATAAAATTTTATAAATCCAAGTATTATTTATCTGTAAATTACATATGTATGTGTGCAAATGATTCAGTATATTGAATAAATTAAGCAAATTGGGGGCTGAATACATAAGATAGAAGTCTATTTCCTATGACAAGTTGTGTCATTTTAGTTTTGTCTCTACACTTTGCTACATAAAATGATGTAATATTTGTCAAATATCTGCTTTTGGATCTCTTCTTGATATCATTACCAATATAAGTGATAAATTGGTCACATCTGTAGTCATATGATAGATCCCTTGTTTTGTTGGACAACAGCAGTGTTCTACCATATAGTTCTTTCTTGTGTGCTTCTTGTAACATTCAGGATAAATCCATTTTTTAAAAGCAATATCCAATGTATTTTCTGAGAAATTATCATCTGTATTTCTCTAACTTCCACACGTAAGTTTGATAGAAGAACTTCACATTCTGGAGACATAACATTTTCTGTTAGACCAGAACTTCTTTATCCTACATTTTATGTTGGACAAAAAACTTCTGTAGCTATGTCTCCTTGTGAAACCTTAGGAATTGTTTTATTGCAGTCGTCTTGGTCATTACACTATTAAGAGCAATTTTCTCTGCACTCCTCATACTATTCACTCCCCAATGCCCTATTGTGTTGTTTGAAAAACAAAAATTCCCAGCCATTCAATTTACTGAGTGAAGACTCAGCAGCCAGCTACAGAGATGAAAACCTGATAACCCAGAGAGGCAGAGAAAGCACTCTGCTGAACTTCTACCTCCATCCACGTTCCAGAAGAAAAAACCCTATCTCCTTCTCCACACTGTCTTAAATACCCTTCAGCTCAGACTCTCCTTTTCATTTATATATGTTCACTCCTTCTCATCTTGCTTGCTTGTTCTGCCTCTTGACCTAGAGTTGATTTATTTGGCTCTTGGATTAAAAAGTATGTACTAGGAGTCAGGCACATCTCAACTACTTCTTTACAGTAAACAGAAAGTCATTGGATAAAAGGGCTGCTTTAGGGCTAAGACACCACAGCAAGGTTTTTTCTTTAAACAACACAATCTTCAGGTTCACAATATGGTCAAATGTCCTGCAACATTACTGTGTTCAATTACTGTCTATGTGTTCAATAACATTTCTAACACTGGACATGAATGGTCCCCCAAATACTGACATGAAACTCTGCACAGCTGAATTACTTCTATGTAATTTTAGAAATCAGCTTAATAGCTACAAGTTTGTATTTATTTTCTGTTAATAAATTACAATTAGTGAATTGTAACTTTTCAGTGTTTTACTTTATAGAACTATTTTCCATAAAGAAGTGCCAGACTGTGAAGCCATAGAAAATCAACTAATGTGAGAAGAGAATTATTTTTATTGTCCAAGACTCTTAGAACAGTGTATAATTCATTTTGGGATAAAGTTTCTAAACCATTTTAAGTTGCTGATGTGGCTACTTTATTAAAGAATTTTTAAGATGATAGCTTATAAGCAAGCATTACAATTATATCTCACTCATTAAACTGATATTGATTGCTCAAAAATTAAAATATCAGTAATTTTGCTCTCTAAAGAAAAATAGCAAGACTAATATTACTCAAATAATAATGGAAGGCATAAAATTTAGTATATTCTGCCTGAAGCAGGTGTTGAAATATCTACTTCTTGCAGCCAAGAAAATGCTTTTATCTATTACTAGAAATGGGTTTTATGTTCTTAGCAATTTATATTCTATTGTCTTGGAAAAGTCATTAAGAAGAAAAGGCATCAAGAATTAATGTGTCATAACAATCTACAATAATGTTTTTATGTGTCAATAAAGGTGAATGTCAACGCCTGCCACTTTGAATGCAGAAAATTACATTTAATGTGAGATGTGTTTGGTTTTTCTCGTGTATTGTATTGCTTATAATTTCAAACCAATGTCTATCATGTTTCACTTAACTGCTAACTTTTGGGTATATTTGTCCTCGTATAATAGGTAATACAAATAATTATATACTATATCAATCAAGATGCTGCCAATACACCAACTATTTTGTTTGAGCATTCAGTGTGAAGAAAGTGTCTAAAGTCTACATTCATATCTCCTTTTATGAATTTGTTATTGAAAAGGGAGAAAGAGTGATGATAGCATAGCTTAGATTATCAGGAATATTTACAAAGTAAACATGGGTAACAGTGAATCTCAGATATACAGTTACATTTTTATTTTGATATTGCAAATTATTTTCCTACTACCATATTACATGCTTCAGGAAAATGAACAGTTTTGGTTAGCTTCTTTTGAGTGTCATTGTCAAATAAAAATACTATGCATTGTGACCCAGCACACACATACACACACACTCACACACACACACACGTGTGCATGCTTACACGTTTGTATTCATTGCAAAATGCCTAAATCCTAATCCTGCATATATCATCATATAATTAACGTTTAATTTTGTAGAAGACTTAAAGTTTCATATTAATTCATAAGTATGAAATATACTGAATTAACTATAACTTCTGCTTAAGAATTCTAAGCAAAATAACCTCATTACTTAACTTAAATTAGAAGCATGAAAATGTTCTACAAACTACATGGCAAGTTGTGTGTCTTTTCTGATTTTAATTAAAATATCATTATGTCTCCACACCAATGTCTGTTCCTACTTCCTTTTGGTGGAACCTCCTATTTTTTCTCTGTTCTGATGTGCAATCCACTATCCTGTCCTCTTGACTACCAATAATTGGCAGTGTTCCTCTGGGTTAACAATACTGAGTTACCCTGGAACTCTGTCAGTTCTAAACTCCCAAGTATGACTAGTTAGTCCAATCTCTGAACTTTTCTCTAACTTTGTTCAGCATCTCAGATATACATACACACACACACACACATACACAGACACACACACACACACACACATACACACACACACACACATATATATCTATCAAGCCATTATGTTCCATGTCTCTGCTTTATAATAAATATAACCAATGTGTTTAGACAGTTAATTCTGTCTTTTTATTTAACTCAGAGACTGATGAAGCAGATAAAGGGCACAGTTTGTTCACCCCAATCCTAATAATAGGAAAAAAAAACCATAGAAGAAGGTAGGGAGAACAAAATGCTAATGCATGATGCGGCAGGAACAAGAACTCAACCTGCTTCCAAAAATAATGTTCCATGTATTTTATAGGGTGTGTAGAGGTTAAAAAGTGTCTTGCAAGAAGTGTATTGCAGGTTTATATTTATAGATTTTATTCTAAATTTGAACATATATGCACATAAACACAGAAGCTTATTAACACTCAAGAAGATTTATTTTTAGTATGATGAGACTGTGATTAGCTTCATCCTGCCTGCAATGCTTTCAAGTTGTGTAAAATTAAGAAAGTAGCTTAATTTCTCTAAGGGGCAGATTGTGCTGACAAACTTAGAATAATTTCTCTAACACTGGAAGTCTAATTTCTTAGTATGAACTGAGATCATAAATATAAATATATGTAAAACCTCAATAAAATTATAGTAACAGTTTCTATGAATCCCTAACAAATGAAATATTTCTAAAATTCAATGATGATGGTTACATTTTTAAAAATAAATGATTATATTAGCATTACTATGGAGAAAATCCAAGAAAATACATGCCATTTAAATAAGTCAAAATAAATAAAAAATATTTTTCTCACTGAACACATCCATATTTTACCCTCATTTCCTGGATGTGTGTGTGAAGAAACTTATTTTTATATTGTCATGAGAAGAAAAAAACCTCAGTATCTTAAAAGAAGTTCTTTTCGGTATTAGTGATGGGCACATCAGTGCTCAGGCCGCACCTTGAATAATGAACTTCAGCCCAACACTGAGAATGCACCTTCCATCAATGGAATAATATTTGAAATGTAAATGTATGAAATATCCAATAAAAAAGTTTTGTAAGAATTAAAAACAAAAAAAAAGAAAGAAAGAAAGCATGCTTTGCACTGTAATCCCTGGAGACTAATGACCACAGAGGGTACCTAAGCTCTAAATTGCTATGGATTATTTTTGATTTGTATGGACTTAAGCAACAAGGTCATCAGATTCTTTTGTTTCTTCAATTACTGCCTGACTCATTTTTATCAACTATGCTAAAAGTTCACTGACAATTGCAACTTCAGTATAACAGAAATATATTAAAAGTAATTCAAGAAACCCAACTTCCAATGCACTCTCTTTATGTGTGAATATTGCTGATGCCCTGCTTTCTTTTTCCCTTTTGCTAAATGCATGATGCCAGTCTATTTTTCACTTTGATTTTTATTTCTGGAAAGATCAGCAGAGTGCTGATTCCTTTTCAAAACAGCAACGGAAATACTGTCAAGGAAGCCCACGGTGTAGAGATCAGCAAAGCCCCCACTGTAATCAAATCCAGGCATTTAATCTCCTAAAATCTGACACTAAGCATCATATGCTCTTAATTTTTCTCAACATCTACAGTGCAAATGAAAATGAGCATTCTTGATTTGTAAAACAATAATTAAGCTCATCACTAGAATCCTGAACTGATACTGTTGACAGTGCTGAGGTTTCTGCTTCTCACCAGCCCAAAGTCGAAGAAAATCTTCAATTGCTCTACCTAGGATCTTGCTTCTATATAATTTAATGCTTTCTTAAAATTTTGGTCAAAAATCGCGCCCTAGAACAAGAAGTCCTATGGATAATATGGAGATAGAAAACTATAAGAATTTTATTTCATGTGACCTTAATATGTATTCTGTAATAGTAGATGGTCTATATTGAGCATAATTGCAGTGTTTAGTCTTTGATATATGTGATGAGCACATGAGTTTGACACTGACATCTGCATCTCAACCTTGGACACCTTGAAAACATATGAACTGAGGCATGAAGGAGAATGGAAGAGGACGGATAGGAAATTAACACTGTGTTAGCTTTATTGTGATGTTTTGTAATTTAGAAAAGCTTTATTTCTCAAATTTATGTACTTAATATTTTTCTTTGAAGATATACTAATAAAATATATTTACTCATCTTTGCTTCCTTAAAATGTTTTATGTAAGTAAACATTTAATATCTTTCCTGGAAATTCTTGGAGTTTTGATGGCACTTGAGAGTTGCAGCTCCTTGGTTATAATGTATATATTGGGTTGTATCTGAAGACATAGAAGTATGTGTCTAACATTATACCACATCTCAATAACACAACTGGGTTTGGAATTACTAGCAATGGAATCTTCATCTAGCATGTACATTGAATGAATATAGAACAAATATTTTAAATTTTGAGTCAAAGTGATTTTTACAAGGAACCTCTTCATTTTAGATAAATAAACAAAAACTAAAGACCACCAGAAACTTCAGTATGCACTGTGTTCTGAGTCAATTCAGTGCTTCTAAATATCAGAACTTTAAGTATCAAAAGAATGAAGGAAAATATTACAGTTGTATTCTAGCAAATACCAGTAAAGATTCAAAAATAAAGAAGGCTACCATATAAAATAAAAGAAGGAATAATTTGTTAATGAAATTTTTTAGCACCCACCCAGAAGCTGGGGAGCCCTGTGGTTGAATTGGGGAAAAGCTGGAAGAAGCTGAGGAGGAGGGCAGTCCCATAGGAAGACCAGCAGTCTCAACTGACCTGGACCCCTGAGCTCTCTCAGATACTGAGCCACCAACCAGGCAGCATACATCAGCTGATATGAAGCCCACGACACATATACAGCAGAGGACTGTCTGATATGGCCTCAGTGAGAGAATATACACCTAACCCTCAAGAGACTTGAGGCTCCAGGGAGTGGGGAGGTCTGGTGGGGTAGGGTTGGGGGGTTGGAGACATCCTCTTTGAGATGGGGGAGGAGGTATGGGATGGGGAGCAGTCGGGCGGGGCAGGCTGGGAGGGGGAAGAAGACTGAACTGTAAAAAAGGATTAAAAAATACCAACCAAGCAGCATACACCAGCTGATATGTGGTCCCCAACACAAATACAGCAGAGGACTGCTGGGTCTGGGTTCAGTCAGAGAAGATGCATGCAACCTTCAAAAGACTGGAGGCCCCAGAGTGTTTAGAGGTCTGGTGGTTGTGGAGGACATCCTCATCGAGACAGGGGGGCAGAGAGGAGGTATGAGATGTGGAACAGTCAAAGGCTGGACCAGGAGGGTAATAAAATATGGAGTGAAAAAAAGAAACAAAAACAAAGCCAGAAAAAATAATAACAAAATATAAAAAAGACAACAAAAGAGAATTTTTTAAAAGAAAATGATCATTGGAAGGAAGTTATTAACTATATTCTGTTTTCAACTTCAAAGTTAAGAAAGTTAGAAGTAAGAAGGACAATTTCAAAGTGATAAAAGGACCAGTTTGGCAAAAGAGGAAAATAACCTTTAATAACCTTTACATATCTAACAAGAGAGTGCTAAAATGAAAATGTGTAATACAAAACTTAGTAAAACTCGAAAGACTGGAGCAGGAGTGTGTTACTGTAGCTGGAGACCCAACATCTGTCTACCAGGAATGTAAGATGGAGAACCTGATTATCAGTATAAATGTCAATGAGCTTAACCCTGCCAATCAACTGGGTTCAGTGGGTATATCTATAGAGATCCATTGAATCCGTGTCTTCACCCAAAAAGAGCAGAATGTACACTGTTTCTCAAAATCAATTGAACATTCACTGAAGCAGAATGCATTCTGGATCATTCAGCATAGTTTAACAAAATTTCAAATATATAAATCATATTTGTGTTTCTGAACACAATGGACTTGTCACCATTTAATAGCTAGAAAATCACCAAATATTTGCAGAATAAGTAGTGTTCTTCCAATTAATGTCATATATCCAAGTCTGAAATCTCAAAATAAGCTAAAATATTTCTAAATAAAATACATTAAATAAAAAAGAAAACAGAATTTATCAAAATCTCTAATTATTTGATCAAAAGAGAACAAATTATAGGGTAAAAGCTAACTTTTATTCACAAAACTCTCTTATACAAGAAATTAGAATAATTCCCTCAATTCTATCATGGATAAACAGAAATGACTATATATACAGTGAAGAGATAAGAAAATATAATTAAAACCAAAAATAACTTCAAATTTCACTTAATGTTCAGTAACTTATCAACTATAATTATAAATAATATAGTACTTAAGTAGAAAATAAAATATATTCCGATGGGACTGAAAATATAAATTTGTCTCTGATCACATGGAAATGTGATTATCATTTTATAAAACATGAAAAAAATTAAATGAAATATTCCTGGAAAAATTAAATAATTACAGGAAAGTATAAAATATGATTGATATACAAAAGTATTTACTACACAGCAACACTGACCAAATTAAATTTGAACTAAAAACAGCATTGTTTAGAATAATCCACATAAAGGGAAATATATATGCATAGTTTAGGAAATAGTCATGAGACTGATGTAATAAAAATATAAACACTAATTAGAGAAATAGGCTCCATTCAAAACTGTAAATGCTTCATGGCAGATTGGTCAATGCTTACTATTTGATCCTCAGAATCGATGAAATCCACATTTCAGGTTATTTTCTAGACCTTTGTAGGACATGTGAGATCATGCTACCAGACTTGCATAAGAAATGGTGGAGTAGGGTGAGCTCAGACCTTGGGAATCTGAGAGATTTGAGTCAGTAGGAGTGGATCTGCCCCTCCCAACTCCCAATGCCTGCTCTGAGACCAGCAAGAAGACCACGAACACTCAGTCATGTAGCATACTACCTAGAGTTCTTCTATATGCTAATGAGGTATCTAGATAGCCTTAGCCTTCAGTCAATGACTTTCCCTTCCTGGATATTCTCACCTCACACACCTCCCCAAAGAGTGTATAATCCCTTGTTTACCACAATAAACTGTATGTGTGCACATTCACCCCTAGTAAAGCAATATGGACAAGCTAAGCTCATCTCAGAGAGCTGTTTTACTGAAGATCTCCAAAGAAAACCTTTGCCTAAAAAAGTCTTGACACTAAGACTCCCAAAGAAGCTCCTTTTTCTTCTCTTGCCCCTGTGGTCCTTGGAACTTGTTCCCAATCAGATTAGGTCTTGCTCTTCTTGAACTCTGCTTTCCCCTTCCTGTCAGGCATGCAAATGACCCGGAAGGGAAACATGAACTTCAGACCAGGTTCCTGACATACTTTCCAGGAACTGTATGCCTGCAGCATCAGGGTACCCAGCGAGGAGACAGGGAACCACAGCCTTTTTCCCAGAAGGCACTTCTCTCTTCTGGACTGGCATGTAGTAGCTTCTGCAGCTGGAATGAAGACATGGACTATGGACTGACTCCTGTTCTTCTGTTCCCTACTTTGCCCTGCCTTCTTCCGGCTGGCTTTTCACAGGTGCTAATATACCCTCAGGAGAGAGGCAGAACATAGTACCACAGACCTTAATAAATTTATTGTAGAGTTTTTATAGAAACATAAATAGCCAATACAGTATGCAAGAAAAATAAATGTGGAAAGCTGACATTACTTGTTTGTAAAAAGAAGGTGAAAGTCTGGAGAGAGAGCTCAGAAATTAAAAGCACTGACTTTTCTTTCAGAGAACTAAGTTCAGTTTAGGCACCCAGAGTAGGTAGCTCACAACCTTCTGTAACTTCCAGTCACATGAATCTGTAACTTTCTTCTGGTTTTACTGAGCACCTGCACTCAAGCTCAACACTCACTCACACGCCATCAAATAAAATCAAAAAACAAAAATAAATACAAAGAAGAAATTAGTACATGATTCTGGCTGTATCAATAATGGGAAGACATAAAGATTTAGCATCAAGTGAGTATAGTAAAATGACATTTTCAGGGAATAAAGAAAAGACAGAAGTATAGCAAAGGCAGTCTCTTAATTCTTAATACTGGAACAATGAAATGCCTATGTATAAAATCAGTAATATATAAATAAATATATGAACTTAAAAATGAAAAATGTATATATAAATGAATATTATAAGTAAATCTATAAGTAAATGTTTATGAATAAAACTATATTTAGAAATATATATTATTTATATATTTACTTTATATAAAACATGCATTTATTTATAAATTATTGTGTATGTATAAATATATATTTAAAGGATAAGTATATATACTTACATATAAGCATATATTAATATATATATACTACATATATACTGTATATATGTAAAATATGTTCACAGAATAAATTTAGATTGCCACGTTATAAAACTCAATGATAAGATTTGAAAATCTAGATTATCTTATGTGTAGAAATGTATTTGAAGTTGGAACACTAAAGCAACAATCTCTGAAGTAAGATTTAGTAAGTCGAATTTCATTAGGATAAGCTTTTCTGTGGAAGACAGAAGCAAATGGAAAGAAACACTGACTATTGGGAGAAAATCTTTTTCTTTGAAAGACTGTTAGGCAGGAGTGATATATCTGGGTAAGATTTTGACATTAGCTTATTACACACCTCTATATTACTTTCCTTAGTGACTTGATTAGATAATTTCTTACCAGAAGACGTATGGTTCTTTACTGCCTGTATTCTTTCCAACACTTTTGGTGGTTGTATTAATATGTATATGATCATTAATATAGTTATTAATTTTAACAGAACTTTATACATGTGCACTGATGTATTTTGATGTTCATTTGCAAATCTTTCTCTTCCTTCAATATTCAATCTTTCAAATCTGTATCCCCTTTTATCTTTACTCTTACCCACTGAGTACAGTGTTTGCTGTCCATAAATTCATGGGTACTAGACCTTGTAGGAGAACATGACTGAATGATCAAGGAATGCACAGTTTTAACAAAAACTGACTTTCCTCCACCAGAATCACCATCACTTAACAAATAGCTCCTTGGGTAAGGACAGGGACATGAGTTCTTTCCTATCCATTCTGGAATGTTGAATGTCTTGATCTTGTGCAGGTCTTGTGCATTCAGGTGTAGTCACTGAGTTTCTGTGTGCAAAAGCCCTGCCATGTCCAGAAATCATTGTTTTTCAACAGTCATCCACAATTCTTGTCTCCTACAATCTTTATGTCACAACTACTGAAATGGCCTCTGAGCCTAGGAGAAGGAGATGTGATCTGCCTGTCCCATTTAGTATGGAAAACTCCGTAATCTCTAGTTCTCTTCACACTGGCCAGTTGTTTCTTCATTTCTGTGTACTCCATGAAGAAAATTTTCTGATGACATCTAACAGTTGTACTCAAATAAACTTATAAAGATATATAGGGCAGTTTGATGCTATGTCTATGTAGCTAAATATAAGTCATAGGTTCATGACCGAAGCCTATAAGCATCCCAACATCACTTCCTTGATATGTTTCCTCCTGTGGAGAAAGATTTGATTGTTTTCCAATATAATATGTTTATTGATTCTTTTGGGATTTCACATCATACATCTCTATGGCATTCTCTTTCTAGTCCTCCACTATCCTACCCCTGAATAAATAAATAAATAAATAAATAAATAAATACATACATACATACATACATACATACATACATATATACATACATACATAAATAAGTCCAATTTGTGTTATCTATATATTCACTGGGGTGTGGTTAAACTCTTAGGGGCTAAATGGAGCAGAGTCCTTCCCCTCACGTATCCCTGCTAGAAGTCATCAACTATCATAGTTTTTAAGAGTTCTCTCTGATGACTTCCTATCTAGGCTATTACTATTTTTGGGGTGGAGGTGGAGGATAGAGGTAGGGGTTGTACCAAAAGTCTTCCATGTCTCTCCTTCTCAACTGTGCATCTGCAGTCATCTACATTACTGTGAAAGTAGCTTTTCTGTTGCCTAAGAACTGCTGGATAATAGATTATGGTCCTCCACATGGTTTCTGGCATCAATACAGACAACCAACAGGGCTATCCATTGCAGTAGGGCCAGGGACCCTGATAAAGCCCTCCAATGCAATTGGAATCACAGAAATCATCATGGCTTCCAGCCACAGCATGAACCATGGATATACACCCAACATTCAGTTGCAACACAGGCCAAGGACATTAATACACACCCAACTGCAGTAAGACCACAAACAAAGGCATGGACCTTTGCAGCAGAAAGGACCAGGATATCACCTTGGCCTTTGGTGACAGCACAGGACACTTAGATCAGTATGGCCACTGGAGGCAGCATGACCCATGAGCACCAACATGGCTTCAGGCTATAGTACAGACCACATACATTAGTGGCTTTTGTTGGTAGCATGAGCCACAGACATCAACATAGACCTGGCCTCAGTGTGATCATAGACCCAGACATGGCCCTCAGCTGCAGCTCATGCCCAGACATCATCATGGACTCAGGTGATAATTCATGCTACCTACATTGAAGTGATCCCTGAGGCAGCATTGCCTGAAAACATAATGGCTTCAGGCTGAGGCATAGACTACTGACATCCATATGGCCTTCAGTGGTAGCTCAGTACATGGCCATTAACAGAAAGCCAGCCACAGTGAGATCATGAACCCAGACATGGCCCTTGACAGTAACCCAGACCAGTTCACCACAATGTTCTCAGGTGGCAGCACAGGTCACTCACATCAGTATGGCCCCAGGGGTAGCACGGCTCACAAACATGAACACGAAATCTGGCCATGACACAGGCATGTCATCAGGTGCTAACATGGTTCTTTGACATCAACCTGGACATCAGCCATATCAGGGCTACAGCCCCACACTTGGCCTTCAGTAGCATTGTGGGACACTATGGGAACTCAAAAAGGTCTAATCTAGAAAGTAGACCATTGCTCATCTTGGGTCTCAGTCTTTGCTGAGATTTAGGATGATCCTTTGTCCAGACAGCTTGATGGGGTTGGGGTTAGGTATGAGTCCATATCTGCTAAGCTCCGGGCTATTAAACATCATCCCATGACCCCCTGGGGTGAACATAATCTACCATCCACCTCATCCCTCTCAAGTGTCACCACAGCTACATTCCAAGTTCTGCCCATCTCCATAGCTCATGCACTGCTACTTCATCACTCCAATCTCACAAACCCCAGTCTCTCCTCTCAATGGTGCCGTGAGTCAGGCCTGGCAGGTCAGGCCCTGGTGGTTTTTTTCTTGGGGACTGCCTTTCTGGCTGGGGCATGATAGAATCTTCGTCTCTTGGTTTATTCCCCAAAGGGCCCAAATCAACATATACTTGCTCACCAAAATATATTGCAGCATTTTTTGACAATAGCTAAATCATGAAACACATGCAGTTGTTTACAATCAGACAAATGTATAAAGAAAATGTGATTCATTTGTAGCATGCTTTTATTTTAAATCATAAAAAAATGAGTCTATAACATTTTTAGGGAAGTAGATACAATTGTAGATGGATATATATTGGAAATTTAGTATCAAAGACAAAAATATTACATTTGTGAGTCCTAGATTTTATATAGTTATGTTAAATGAAGTGTATAGATGGTATGAAAAAAAAGAAAATTTTAAGAAGCAGAAAGTTCTGAGAGAGAAATTATGAAAACCTAAAAGTAGCAATATATGGAAGAATAATAAAAGATACACGTAATAGGATGGCCTAAAACAATCCAGTTAATTCAATAAAAATTGCACTTATAGAAGACTATTATCCACAGCATACAATGTGCTCTACAATTCAACAAGAAGAAAATAAGGAGCGAATATGGTACCTGTAAAGCCTAGAAGAGTTTTGGGACTGATGTTTTGAGCCACCATAAAGGTAGTGGAATTAAACCCAGACCCTCTGAAAGAACAATCAGTGCCTTTAATGAGTGTCCTTCTATTCCTCAGTTTGGTAGTTTTTAACTGAACATATTCTTACCTATGGTCCAGCAACTATAAACTTTGTTACCTACACAAGCCATTCGAAAATTTGTATAGACGTTCAGACAGGAATATTATTGCTAAAACTTGGAAGTTACACAGGTGTTCGTCATGAGGTGAAATACATACATATATGTGTGTGTGTGTGTGTGTGTGTGTGTGTGTGTGTCTGTGTGTGTCTGTGTCTGTGTGTGTTTAATTCTAGAGAATGGAGCATTTTCAATGCTAATTATTAAACTGTGAAATGATGTATAGGAAATTTAAGTACATACCACTAAGTAAATTAACTCAATGTGAAAGGAGGCTTACGGCATTATGATGTTATGACATCAGGAAAAAAGTATACTCTAGAGGCATGAAAAGATTAGTGGTAATATGAGTCTAATGTTTTGAAACAGTGATTAGGGAAATGCAGATGCGTTTGGTGCCATAGAATTATTTTGTGAGATACCATAATGATAAATACTTGTAATTAAATAATTTCCCAGCTCACAGAATGCAGAGTTAAGAATTCACTTTCATATGAACTGTGAAATTTAGATGACAATGCTAGGTAAATATAAATTCAAAATATTTTAGCCCATTGCAACTCCAGTAGAAAATATTGATAACAGGGCTACTTATTCATAATGGAGAGGGGTGATAGATAGGAAACTGGTCCATAGCTTCAGGTTTTCTGTGAATCTAAAACTGTTCTTAATAATGAAACAATCTAAAAATTTCTCAGAACTCTTCAAAGAAGTCAGGAAATCCCAAGGCTATGGATTGTAAATTTTCCTTGATTATCTTCTAGATGTTTTCTATCTATCTATCTATCTATCTATCTATCTATCTATCTATCTATCTATCTATTTATTTATTTAATCAATTTTTAATAGTCTAGTCATTATTGCCCTCCCATTCTGCCTTCCATCAGTTCCTCATCCCATTCCTTCTCATCTCCAAGAGGATGTCCACACCCCCTACAGCCCTGATACTCTGCCAGCATTTATGTTCATTTATCTTGTTGTAGTTATAATTATTGTTCTGATTTTATTATGCGAAGGGTCCCTTAGGCTATATACCCTTTACAGTTGTGGTGCCATGTCATGTGCTCATAATCCTGTGGTTGGGGAAAGTGATTCTACTTACTGATGTGTACCCTTAACACTTTTCAATCCGCAGCCACATTCAACACCCTTTGTGGACATAAGATTATCAGTGTCAGGTTATTAACTAGCAGTCCATTCATAGAAGGCCTATTTAACTCCAAATCCCTGTCTCTATACAGCAGATAAAGGAGTTCATCACTGTGTTCATCCTAAATACACTGGGCTAAGAAAGATCTGGTATCTTGGTCTCTTTTGTCCTTTTAAAAATTGTATACATGCTGTAACAGAGAGAAAAGAGGCCATGGTTTATAAGGAGACTGGGGAGGGTTATACGACAATATTTGGAGGGAGAAAAGGAAGGGGAGAAATGTGGTAACTGTATTATAATCTCAAAAATAAAATGAAAACCATTTATAATAATGAATAATAATTATATTTAATAAAATAAATATTAATGAATGAGTTAGCTCACTGTAAACACAAGCAGATTACACAAAGGGCTCTGGAGAGTCTTTTTTGTTAGCTGATTTGAGATGGCAATAGGTAGACAGATCTCTGTTGTCTTGCTTTCCCTATGACATATATCTAACAGACACAACAAATATATCTGCTGATAAGTTTCCACATTGCCTTTCCCTTTTCTTTGATTGGTCTATGCATATTTCCTGAGATGAAGCAGGTAATTGAGAATCCTGTGCTTTGCAAAATGTCTCTGTATCACTGAGAAATAATATTTTACACTTTATGTTAAAAACAATTACATCAGTACCTAGCAAAATAGCTATCATTTATTGTTAACAACAGACAATTAATTTTTTATGGAATTAGAAAAAATTTTGATTATAATAATCATTGAAGTGAAGCTTCCCCAAATCAATGTAGTCACAGCAAACAGCTAATATATATATATAATATATATACACACATATATATACATGTATATATATATTACACACACATATATATGTATGTACAACTATGAATATCTGAAAGAGAAATAGTTCATATCTGTCTATGACAGCAGCATTTTTAAGAGTTCTTTCAACACTGGGATTGCAAAATGTCATTAAAGAATTATATGAGGGGAAGCAAAGGATATTTTTGATCTTAGGAAGCATTTCAAATCTGGGGGCATATATATGTGGTAACTGCCTTATCATACTAATAGGAGTATCAGCCTAAAAAATTCTGCTTAATTCTAGAACTATCACAAACCTAGGATTTCAAATGATCATGACAAAATGATGTAATTTCTTTTTTGGCCAACAAAGTCATGAAATGTTCACAGTCATAGAAGATATTTATGAGGATAAAAATATATAATCCTGGGGTGAAGAGATGGGCCAGTCCACAACATGATTATTATGCAAGCATGAGGACCTGCATCCAATCATCAGAAAGTAAACAGGTCTTACTTTGTTAATGTTGGTGATAGAAGATGGGAGGAAACATGGTCCTTGCTGGTGAACTATATTAACCTAATATGCAAATTCTAGGTGCAGTGAGTGACAGAAAAGTAGCTGGGTCACTACTGAAGAATACAGCTAGGTAATGGCAAATGGTTTATACACATAAACACACAAGTACGGGTATGTATACACATGTGTTATATACTTGTGTATACATACTTACATGTGTTATATACATTATATATATACATATATATATATAATATTGTTGCTTTAGATATAAAATATGATGCTCAGTAAATAGTAGGTTTTATATTCACTTGTATGATTCATTTCAGTCTTGAACTTTGAATTCATTATGTGTTTTCCCTTATTATAAAGCATATCAAAACACATTCTAGGTAACATTCCCCCTTGTTTTCAAGTACTTTCTTTCATATTTTGAATTCTCTCCATCTCATAAAGTAGCATGAATCTGAAGACTACATAAAATGATTGGTGCTTCCTCAAACAGGCATGATTATTAGTGATAGTATCATTTTCATCTGGGTTTTTACATCTTCATTTCATATATTTTTGCCATTGATTGATGGTAGCATAAGATGCTGAAGGAGAAGCCTGCCATGCCTACTTATGTAGGAACATGGTGGGGAAGTGGCCAATCAATGATATATGTGCTATTTCACTGGGAGCATGAATTCCTGGAGCCTTTCTTGACTAGAGTGTTTTGAATGAAAAAAGAAAAAAGAAAAAGAACAGCATTCAAAAAGAATTCTGAGCGGGAAGAGCTTGTACCAGGAAAAACCCTGTTTCTATATTCACCGCAACAATAAAGAAAAGTAAAAAAATTAATGAATTAATGAAAGCTATCATCAACTTAAATGGTTACTACTCTCTACATTTTTATTCCTACATTTATGATATAGATAAGTCTATACTGCTATATTAATTATGCAAACGAGCCAAAGTAGGATGCAAACAAACAAACAGACAAACAAATGGGCCATTTTGGAATGCTTCAGTTAATAGCCCACTATTTTACTTCAAGTGACTTAATTGCCAACAAAATGACTCTGAAGAGTCTTCAAGGAAATGACAAAATAAAATCTCTTTCATCCACCTTAGAGTTCTTTTTCATTATAAATAAATTTCACTTATTGTTATCTTATTTTATGTTTATGTAATTTAATTTTGTACCTGGGAATCATTGAGGAATTTAAAATGTCTGCTATTGTTTTAAATTGATCTGCTATATTCAGAGAATTAGAATTAATTATACAGGAAATATATTTATGAAAATGTATTGAAATATTTACACTTGCCTATTGTTTCCTAAATCAAAATTTCAAAGGATGGATGGATAAAAAAAGAATACCAAAGAGATATATGACATTAGGAATTGTAAACATCCACAAATTCATTCAAAGTCAAATATGTTAGAAATGGACTTCAAACTCCAGTAATGATGAATTAATCAGCCATGGCTGTGGGAGCCCCAGGCCTCATCAGAAAATGAGAGGTCTTAGATTGGATCAGTGCTGGTGAATGTACTGCTAGGCTTGAACTGCTGTATGTGTAAAACAGACAAGGAACCTATGTGCCATGCCCTACGCACCCTTTCCACCTAGAGTATACAATAACCCAATGAAATTCATGTCAGTATCTCAGTTCTATGAATCATTCTGCTGAGTTATCATAAGGAAGGAAAGATCTGTAAATTTATAGTAGTGAAATGTAATGAAATTGGCCTCTAGGACTTGGAATTGGCATCACAAGTGTGATAAGCTTATGGGAATGAGCTCTTAAACTGGATGGTTCAGTATAAATAGATATATTTGATAGAAAGATTGAATTGAATTGTGTAATTAGACATTCTGTTAATAGGGAGAAATGTTTAAATTTTGTTTGTATGGAAAAATTAAAATAGAACAATGTATGGCTTTACTAATACATTTCTCTACCAATAGCTAGAATCTTAAGGAGCTTTTAGTCAGCAGGAGATCTACATTGGTAGACCACGGTTAGCACCTAGGACATTGGTACAACCTTCACAAATTACATGTGTTTTATTTGTTCTTTTATATTTAGTATCCATCTGAAGAAGTAATTAGTTCATAGTTCTGTTTAGATGAAACAAACGCCAGAAGTTTGGTGCAGTGTACCTTGAAGATGAACCATTTTGTAAGTAGTCATAGGCGTTCTTCATTAACTCCAGCCTGATATTTGTGAGCAACATGCTATTTCGATTAAGGGGCTCTGAAGAAGAAAGGTATAAAATATTTTGGTAGATAAGATGTCAGTAACCAATGGAAATATTATGTCATCAATATTAAAACAATAATTTTGATGGCTTGTAACACCATCTGCCAGTAGATTCCTTTGCCTAGTTCTATTATCTTCTGAATACATATTTGAATTTTCAATATGTGTCTGGAAAATCTTTTGTGTTTCTTTGTTAGGGATTAATCTTCCATGTTCCTCTTCTGAGAAGCATGGGATTCTTTCATGCTTCATAGAGCCACAGATCCTTGTATAACTTTGATTGTCAGAGTAGTGACAACTATTGCTTTTTAATTGGCTCTTCTGTAAGAATCTTTCTCTTGCTTTTCACTGGAACCATTGTACATCTGAGTCATCAAAGCTGCCTAATCTTCCAAGCTAGAGGTAGAAAGAGTCAATCAATCCTTTTATGTATATACATGATTTCATGAGTTAAGTTGATGAAAGCTTGGGTTTTGATGTATTCCAAAGCTTAACCAAACAGTTCCCAGCATGCTTTCTTAGAACAACCTCTCCTCAAAGACTGGATTACTCACTATCAAGATTATGAAGAGAACACATTTAAACACATTTAAAACATTGCATTGAGTTGTGTATAGGAAAATGGTAGTCTCTCTGACAATTGAGATTTGGTTTACTCAGTAAATTCATAATACACAGTCACTTCTCAGTAATTATCCCACAGAAACAGGACATCGTGCCCATATAAATGATGATCCAGAGTAGTTTTTTGGTAATTTCAGATGAGGATGAAGCTCAAGCTGAGAGTAGAACTTAAAGTTTGCTGTAAATGTTCTGTAACTGACAAAATGCAAGTCTCTGGACACTTAGTCTATGAATTGATGGCATACCTCCTGACCACTCTAGACATAAGAAGGCTCTTAATGCCTACAGACCACATGTGCATATAGTGCTTGTAATTTGCTCAGTACATGCATGACTTTTTAAAAAGGAAAAAAAAAACATTTACTCCTGATAAAGTACTCAATTTTAGGACACCATAAAGCATATTTGCCTACAGACAAATAAGAAGCTACAGATGTTTTACATCTGAATGAACTATTAGTTAGAGTTCTATTACTTTTTGTTCCGTGCCTAGCTCACCATAACTTTGTCTCTCTTGATCTAAAGAAGGGACATCAGAAGGTCAGTGAGATCATTACTCTCTCTTCTGTACCAGCAATGTTTATTTTTAATTTGAGACTGGTAAATAAAGCTTTAATAGGATTTTAATGACATGTTGGACACACTTCAGTGTCCAGAGATGTGGCATCATATTCAGGATTGTCATTATCTAGATTAATTATCAATACCAGACAGTATCATTAGAGTAATGTGAAAATGGGAGAGGTTGTAAATGAAATTTTCTAGGCAGAGGGAACAGAGAAACACAACACTTCATAGTGAATTATTGAGTGTTTGCTTTTAATTCTTTTTGCAAAATGTGCATTTTTATTATTGTAAATCTGTCTAAAGTAATTCAAGAATGCATTTAGTTTGTTTAAATTTTAAGGTCAGTTTGTCCTTTTTAAGTATAAAAACATTTCCAAATGCCCAACTATAGGTCAATAATAAAGAAAAAACTCCTGTCATTTGTTTTTAAATTTTTCATGTACACAAAGAAGTGGTTTAAGTGTGGTTAAGGCAAGACTTTTGCATAATTGACAAAGCTCACACACAGCTTGGTTCACTTTTGAATTTTTATTAAGCATCAAAAAGAGAACATTTAAAAAGAACATGTTTTGTTTAGCTACATGGCATGTATTTATTCTATAATACCTGAAAATATATGCCGTGCTTTGTGTTCCATTATGCCTATTTGCTTTTAAGTAGTATAATCAGAAATGTACATATTTATGACATCTGTACAATTTATATAATATTGAGTTTGTGGTTTAAAAATTCTTAGAAATACAAAAAAAGAAATAACTGTGAAGATTATTTCAGCATGTAGAGCAAACATATCTATTTGATTTTGTGAAATCTAAGTATATCAATTATTAAATCCACTATTACTTTCTGTAATTCATTGAAAGGAAAACTATACCACCATAGCTTTTAGTGCTGAACTATAGGGCAATGCATTCTCTTTGATGACATTTTAAGTGGCAATTGTACTCAGCATCTGTAGTTTTAATAATGTATGTAACTCAACTGAAAGGGTGACATTGAGAGTGCCTATGACTACCTTTAATCACAGACTGTCACGGACAACTATACTACTCCTGTTGTCTGACTACAAATGATCATAAAATGAATCCTGATTCCAGTGACGTGAAACAAGATGCAAAAATAAAATCTTTATACCATGTTAAGCAAAGTGTTTCAAATCCTAGTTTCTCCCATGCTATGTTTATGCCAGTGGTTCTCAATCTGTAGGTGGCAACACCAATGGGGTCACAGGGGTCACTTAAGACCATCAGAAAACACAAATATTTCCATTATGATTTATTACAGTAGCATAATTAGAGCTATGAAGTAAAAATGAACATAATGTTATGGTTGGAGCGTCTCCACAACATGAGGAACTGTATTAAAAGGTAGCAGCATTAGGAAGTTTGAAAACCACTATTTTATACTACTTGATATATAAAAGAATTCGATATTTAAATTCTTTTAATAGGGGTTTCAAAAACACCAACCACAATTTAAGATTGTAAAAAATGATTTAAAATATTCTTGAAAGTTAATGACAAAGCAATGTTTAAAAATTAAAAAGAAAGTGAGACAGAACTTAAATTTAAAGACATTTCAATAATCTAACAGTAAAAACAAAACTTGATATACCTAAGTCTTTAAAATGTAATTGACAGTGCAAATATAAAACTTTAATTTCTTTTGTTTCAGAATCAGTATTATAACTAGATCAAAATCAACGAGATGTGTAGATTTTTGAACTGGGAAAGTGTTTGAAGAGTGCTTTAGTTACTTTTCTATTGCTGTGATAAAACATCACGCCCAAAGTAACTTATAAAATAAAGAATTTAATTTGTGGCTTAGGGTTTCAGAAGTTTAGAGTTCATGATGGAAGAGTGAACAGTGCCAAGGGAGCTCCCATCTTGATCTGAAAGGAAAAGGGAGAGAAAGGGAGGTGTGGGGCATTAGAAATGATGAAGAAAAGGAGCAATGCCTGCTTTCAATGCAAAGCCTCTTCCTACAAGCCACACCTCCTAATCCTTCCAAAAATGTCACCAACTGGGAACCAAGTTTTCAGTAAGACTAAGAGGGGCAATTTTATACAAACCACTACAAGTGGCTCCTTTAATCTAGCTCTAGGATGCTGTTGATCATTAAGTAGAATAAAGTGATGATTTTAACTAATAAAAACATGAAATATTTTACAAATATAGGGGCAACTAGAAAAGAATTAACAATTGAATGAGAAGGAGAAATGGATTTTATGGATAAATATTTCCTCTTTTTGAGGCAACGTTAGAATTCTGAAGTTCCCCAAAGTTTTTTGATTGTTTCTTTGTTTATTTTTGCCTGTTTTTCAGTGTGATAGTAAGATAGATAAATATTTTTACAAGAAAAGAATTGTTCAACAATTGCTTATGCTTCAGGGGACATCTTAGGTATGGATTTCAAGGCAAAAGAAATATTCCAAACATTTCCTCAGAGCTGCCATCAAAAAAAAAAAAAAAAAGGACTCCCATTCAACTGGCCTGTCAACTTTTGTAGACAAAGGCTGGACTTCTCATCTCTAAATAGACCACATACTCTTCTCCTTCGTCCTCAGTGATCTACTGGGAGAAAGGTCAGAATGAGTGTAAGGGTCACAGATGGGAGATGACTTTAAAGATGCAGTATTTACCAGATGCAATAGTTTAACTTTACCTGTAAACTCACAGGAGTTGTGACAGCATGCATGTCTAAGACCTGTGCAAGATTAAGCCCCGTGAAATACATGTATGGAAGAGAGGTGAATCCCAATAATATTCAGCAGTATTGATATTTTATAGCTGCTTTGAATGGTAGAGTCAGTGTTCTTCAGCGATGTGATGTCTTTGGTGTGTCTGCTACACTGCAGAGCATGTTCTACTCCCACAACTAGAGGACAACACAAATTGAACTCAGTGGAGCAAAACGAAAGAAGAGAACTCATAGGTGGGTAGGTGTGGAGGTGAGAGTGAGGCTGCATGTGGAAGGAGTTTAAAAAGGGAGATAAATAAGATAAAAAGATATTGTAGGATTATTTCAAAGAATTAATATATTTGTATGTGTTTTAAAATATTGTCATTATAATTTAGTTTACTGATCTCTTCTTTCATAGCTTTCATACATTCACATTCAACATCTTTCTTTCTTTCTTTTCCTTCTCTCTCTCTCTCTCTCTCTCTCTCTCTCTCTCTTTCTTTCTTTCTTTCTTTCTTTTTTGGACAGGATTTCTCTGTATAGGCCTGCTTTCCCTGCAACTAGCTCTATAGAACAGGGTGGCTTCAAACTCACAGAGATCTGCCTCCCTCTGCCTCCCAAGTGCTGGAACTAAAGGAATGCACCGCTACTGTCTGAATTAATATATTTTAAAGTTAATAAAAGGCATACTAAGTGGCCATGGTGTTAAAGCAACTATTAAGGACTTAGTCTTATATTTGAATTTTCATGTATTTTCTAGCTGTCACCAAAGAATATTCTTTCTGTAATAAATGGCAATTAACACAAAATCTCATCACTGGTCAATGTACAATGAAAAACAAAAAAACATGGTCAGTGCTTAGCCATTGCAGGTACATCTATAACACAGTCCTTCCTTCTGAGATTCAGGAATCTGTGAAGGAGAGTTGATGAAACCATTGCAAGGTGCAGATGACTTAATAATCACAAGAAAATTATATTTTACAGACACAACAGGATGTATTCACATATAACACAAAGTGGTGATAGCAGCATGCACAAAATCTGACCAAGCTAGAGACAAAAAGTCTAGCTTGGAGAGTAGAGATAGACATGAAGACCTACTCCTGTTATAGAAACTGTTGCTAACTGATAGCTCATGGAAAAGAGAGAGAGAGAGAGAGAGAGAGAGAGAGAGAGAGAGAGAGAATGAGAGAGAGAGAGAGAAAGAGAGTCAAGGTTATTTAAGTATCAGTGGTGCACAGTTCGACACCCTACAATGCGTGGGTGATACAAATTTTACCAAATTAATGAGGTCAAGCAAATCAGATCACAAAAGTGAACTGACAGAGAAAGGGTTGGTGAATCAGGGAAGAATTTGGGGATGAAGGTGATTCAATTAGATGTATAACATTCTCAAAGAAATGAAAAAATATTTTTAAAAAGTAAATGGTAAACTGGATATAATCATGTTGACCTATAATCTCATCATGTTGGATATGGAGATAGGCAGGTCAGGAGATCAAAGCCTTCTTCAGCCAAACTGACTTCAAGAAAACTTGTCTACACACACACACACACACACACACACACACACACACACACACACACACAGAGGGAGAGAGAGAGAGAGAGAGAGAGAGAGAGAAAGAGTAAGAGAGAGGGGGTAGAGGATAGGAGAGGGGGAGCAGACAGACAAAACAGACAGAGAGAGACAGACAGAGACAGAGACAGACATATGCATGTGTACATGCATACACACACTCCCCAAAGCAAAATAAGGGATAAACTTTGAATTTAAACTGTACAAGTAAATAAAATTTGCCTTCTTATACCAGCAGAAGCAAACTTAGACTAGAGTTAATGTGCTTACCTCATAGTTCTGTGCCGCAGGCTGTGCGCTTAGAAATTTTGCTGAGCCTCCCTCTACTCAATAATATTATCTCATAATTGCACATGAGCTTGAAAGCTTCCCCATAACACTTAAGTAGAACCAGTAACTAAATAAAGAAGCCATGTCCCTGTCCCTTTGCTGTTTTACAGAGAATTAGAGCTTGTTCCACTTACAGAACATATCCAAATGGGAGGTCCTAGCAAATGGAATATTGCCACAATAAGAAGTGCATATGGTTGACATGGCATGAATTTTAATTACATAATGTGTATTTGTATCTTAATTACAGAATTTTTAAAATTAAGTAGGTTACATCATTTCCACCCTGTCAGTCATCCTTCCCAATTCTCTCTTCAAACACCCATTAACTCTCAAATTCATAGCATTTCTGTACTTAACAATTATATATATATATATATATATATATATATATATATATATATATATATATATATATATAATCTCCACTTAGTGCTAGAAATATGGATCTTATTTTAGTCCTTCCTGACCATTTAATATTGGATAATTATTCGGGGTGCTTATTCTTAGAGAGCTTAATTCATTCTCTCTCTCTCTCTCTCTCTCTCTCTCTCTCTCTGTCTCTCTCTCTCTCTCTCAGTACATGCTAATTACTTGTTGATCTTCACCTAGGGAGACAACTTTGTGGGGTTTCTAGGTTCCATGTTAGAATGTCAATTACAATTAGAATTCTTTAGGGCTTTGGGGCTGTAAGGGTGTGAGTTTACCTATGAGTATGACATCACTCTTATGTGGAAGCCAGAGAACAACTTTATGGGATAGGTTTCTCTTCTCCTAACAGTATAAGTTTTGGATGCCAATTTATTAGGGTTTGTTAAAAGTGACTTAGTTATATTTTTCTATCATTCAGTTTATGTCTTTGAATTTATTTTTATTGTTATGCATATGTCTGTCTGTGTGAAAACATGCATGTCAGTACCTACAGCATAAGAAGAGGAGGTTATAGCTTCTGGATCTTCAGTTACAAGTGGTTAAAAACTATTCAGTGTGAGTTTTGCAATCTGACATCACATATATTAGAGGACCCAGAAGGTTTTTAACCCCTAAGCCGTCTCTCTAGCCCTTCATCATGCAATTTAATGTGACCCAAAGTGCTTAGTAGTGCTTGTAAATGAATACGTAATGATTCATTTTTTTTCTGCACTCTTTATTTTAACTTATCCTTACTTAGGCATAAAACAAATAATGAAAAAATACAGACATTTTGGCAAATTTACAGAGTGATATATAATTATTTAACAGAACAAACTGCATGAAAATAATGTAACATAATGCAGATCATAAAACTATATCCTGGTGTGCAACTAAACTCTAAGGCCACTTCATGAAGAATTCCACTATTTGTAGTTTGTTTTTTTTTTTTTTCTCTCTCTACTGTGTAAAGCACATGATGGAATACCCATGAAAAACCCACTCTTGGAGTTCAAAGCTACAGATCATTGAATATGGTGCCAAGAAAATTAAATGTGTGCCCAACTAGCAAAATGCTGTAAGTGAATTTGAAGGCCTCTTGAGAGCACATCAGTCAGAAAATGCCATCAACTCAGCCCAGTTTACCTCCTCAGTCCTTTATAAAGAAGAATTATTGGGGAATTCAAGGTTATGAAATGATAGCTCTTCTCTGGTATAAGTGCAGAGTATTGTGTTTATGAAGGTGCTTCATTTAATAGTAGCTTTTGGACACAAAGAGTTTAAAATGTATGTAAAACATTCTAGATTTATTCAGTCTTCACAGAACTTAGCTTCAGAGACTCTGTGACCTTCAGAAACTGTTTGGATGATTTTTAGCACATAATTCTGAGAGCTCAGTGGATTTCTTATGACAGACAAATAACTTTGAGTACAAAGGGAGAAATAAGAAGCTGCACGTATGTCCTATTTATGTCAAATGATGTTAGGCACTGTGTGTTCTAATCTCAGAATTCTATTTTAATTCATATTTCACAGTTAATAACACTGAGAAAAAAAGGACAAAAAAGGACATTAATTTACTAAATCTAAAAAGCTAGTAGGAGGTAGAACAGATAGTCAAACTGCACAGAGTTATTCAAACCAGTGTAATAAACTTTTGCCCCTCAAAACACAAAGGTCTATGTGGAAGCCACAATCTCTGTCCAAGCCATAAGGAAATCCTAGTCTACATCATCTATCCATGGTCCCAGTCAGAATTTCTGTTTGTAGAGTTTCCTTTGAATGCCTACAGTAAAGTGTTTTTGAGCTAGAAATGACAATATACAAAATATCCTATTAAATTCAAATTATAGAGAAGTGATACATTGCATGTAAGGAGGGTCCAAATATTTCAAAGAATATATTTGCATTCAAATATATACTTAGAACTTTCCCAAAGTTGAAAAATTTCTGACCATATTACCTGCTAGAAAAAGGGAACTCAAAACATCAGAAAGCAGTTTTTCCTTTCCCTCAGGAATTTATAATCATAGTTTAAAGGAGACAGATGAAACATTTTAAGGAATCCTTGCCCAGGGAAGTGGGTTGGTATGACTCCTAGAGTCTTTCTTCCTTCACCTCCCATCTTCTTCTCATTACAGATGCACTTTGCAAATCTGGTACGCATGTTTTTTTTGTTTTGTTTTGTTTTGTTTTGTTTTTGTTTTTGTTTTTTTTTTTTTTTGAGTGAAAAGTAGGATAATGTCTATCTTCCATTGTCTACTTTCTTGATTAGAAAAACATGAAGATATTCAAAAGGCTGTTTAAAGTGGATCTGTCAGAATTTCCTGGTGGTTTAAAATGATCAAAGATTACTCTGAATGAAAAATAGTCATACGATTCAGAAAGGCAGAGTGAGATACTCTCCAAAGAGAGCTTCAGTGGCTACCACACAGTGTACTGTGCACTGAGGAATGTGAGGGAATTGTCAACGTATCTGAAACAAGTTAAAAGCCTCTGGGGAAGCTATGTTAATCAGAACTCTAAACTAACTCTATAATACAAAATATATTCTATGTCATAAAACTCCCTCTTCTTTTAAAATCATTGTTGCTATTCTGAGATAAAACATATATATCTGTTGGAATTAGATTGTCCAAACAAGCTCATCACACATTGGTTCATAGATCTGTAGTCAATTTGAAAGAGTTTGAACATCATTCTCAAAATAGAATTGTAGACTCAAAAGAATACAGGTCACCACCTCAAAAGGAAGAAATATTGAAAGTTCATGAGAAGATGAACTGTTCTGTTAAAATATATGTATTGGATCTTGAGAATTATTAAAGCAGATGATTTTCAATGGTAAAAGGAACGTAAGGAAGGAAATCTTATTTTAAAATGTTCCTTAAGATTAAAACAGAAAAAAAACAACAAAACTTGTACTATGGCAGTTCCATAAATGCTTCTAATCCTTGTGTGTGGTTTTTTAATATATTATTTATCTACAGTATGTATTATAGTGCTATACTACAGTAACCATCCACAATCAGTAACTTAATACTGAGGAATTAATGTTGAGTTCATAGTTTCTTTTTCATCATAGTAACTCAGGTCTTAGATATCATTTCGATTGTGGTCTTTTGCCATCCAGGACAAATTCAAACTTCTGAGGATCATAGCCCTGCTAAATTTATTCATTGTAATGAAATAATGCAATTTGTTTCTCTCAACATCCAAGGACCAGAAAACTTTTAGTAATAAATAATGAGGGCAACTGAAGAACTTATTGCTTCACCCACTTTTAGAAAAGTATACAACAGCTAGAGATTATATGCACAGAAGTGAGAAGTCAATCAAAGAAAACACGTTGATGTATTTTTTTTCTTTAAGACCATACATGTGTGCTCACCCACTCACACACGCACACACACACACACACACAGAGAGAGAGAGAGAGAGAGAGAGAGAGAGAGAGAGAGAGGCAATTATTCCAGGCTCACGAGAAATAGCACTGAATATAACACATTCAATAATTACCTCATAGTAATCAGGCTTGTGATGACCAAATACTGCTTCCTAGAAATTGCTGACATTATAAAGGCAGCATATACATAGTCTAATTTATAGGAAATAATACTCAATGATAGCCAAAAAGAATAAAATTTGATGAGAACCCTTGCAGTCTTGGAAATACCAACCAACCTTCATCTTAGAACACAACAATGATACCAACTTGGGTTTAGTTTTTCCTGAGACAGCTTTCCTCAGATGGTGATAATCATTGACCTGTTTCACTGATCCATAGCATCTCAGTGAAACAGACAATATTTACAGAGTCAGCAAAATCAATATTAGACATGCTCTTGATGGAAACTTGTGTTGTGTAGATCGTGGACAATTCACAAATGAATTGCAAAAACATGATCATACAAAAGACACTCTATCTGTGAAAATATAGTGAAATTATGTCTGATGTTCAGGACCTCCAAGTAAATTATCACGAGCTACTCTAGATCCCTGTCTTCAGTGGTAAAACCTATGCTGTCATATCTCTTACTCTTAAAAAAACAGTTCTGTATTTGAAGCAAAGTGACCCAATAGAACAGGTTGATTTCAGAAATTCCTTGTGCTGAGTAATTACACAAAACTTCTTTTCAGGTAAATATTATCTATCTTTTCAAAACAGTTACTTCATAAATATTATATATACATGTACATGTATATATTATCTGGATTTCAAGTATCTATTGTGGTATGACATGATCCATATATACCTAGCTCTATTATTTTAGGCAATACGCATATAACAGTATTTTTATGAACTGAAGACTACATGGAAAATTCTAAATTACTCCTATTTGTTCCTAATAGCCTAAGATGCTTGCAAAGTTCGGAAGTTATCAAGACCAATGTAATAATGCTAAAGGAACACGATAATTGTATATTAATCACAAGGGATTAGTAATTCAGGCCATAAGAGAATAAACACCAATAATATTATGTGAGTCCTCTTAGAACATTAAAATCCTTAGATAAAGAAGTTACCATTAAATAAAGTTGTGCTGGTATAAATATTGTTCCTACATAAGAAAAAATAGGAAGAAAGAAATAGAAAATTGAAGCCCTTTCTTATAGCATACACAGAAATAAAATCCAAATGAGGAACTAAAATTATATATGATTATTTTAACTTCAGAAAAAAATCAAATGACATTTTTGTCTTCGTTTATAAATTAATATTGTAGAAGTACTAAAAATCAAAATTTAAAATAAATTATTTTTATTATTTGAGATGTAAACACTAAAAATTCTATCAAGTAGGAAACACTATCCAAACTAAAAAGGCAAGCCACATGTTTAAAAAAATATTCCTTTAAAGGTCATTAATGCGTATCAACAAAATAGAAATAAAAACTTAATATAGTGAATTCTTTTGCAAAGGGAGATCTGATAAAAAGTACATGAATAAAAAGAACATTAAGTATTAACTTAGGTCTTGGTTCTATTTGTGAGTTCGATTTCCATTGTCCAAATACATACAGCTATTTGTTTTGGCTCTGAAGAAAACTTAAAATCTCATTTACAATAGACAAAAACAAACACTTATATTTGTATTTACAAGACACAAAAATTCAAAGTGCTCTGCGAACCACTCTAGAGAGAGCCCCGAAGGAATCCTAAGTGTTTACAGGAAGGGCATCATTTCCCACTAATCAGATAGTAGTTCTTTGATGGAAAGAAGATATTTCTAGGAAGAAGCAGGAACATGACCAGGAAGTGGAGGTCAAAAAAAACAATCTCCTTCTAGGACTTATTGTTCAGATACCTCTGGAGAGCATAGTTCAGGAGGTGTGAAATCTGAAACAGAATAGCTAGATGACTTCACATCGTAGTGAAATGATTTTTTTGTATTTTAACTTCTTACCAGTTTTGTTTAGCATATATGAGCAAGAAAGAATAATAAAAATAACTCTCAAATACATGTTTTCTTGTATGGATAATAAAAATGAGAAACAGAACAAAAGTTTACTATCTTAAGAGACAAACAAGGTGGGGGTCAGGCAAGAATTTTCAGCTGATAAAGGTCTGAGTTCAACACCAGGATCCACATCCAAAATGAAGACAACCATCTACTGAGTATTGACTTTTGACATGTACACATGTGTTCAAACTCACAAAAGGTATAGATAAATAATAAATAATAAGTAAATAGGAAGAATGACTTTTAAAAACAAGGTGTGTACACATGATGTAATAAACATCCTTATGAGTTCAGCTCCTGAGCTGGACCACCCATTGATACGAACTCAGTATAAAAGATCTAGTGACAAAGTAGATTTTAGGTCAGTTCATAATGGTCCATCTGTTAAATCACAGGGACCTTGGAGAATTAGTCTGTTACTATCTCTTGTCATATAACTCCACACTGAAAATAGCTTGCTATTAACATCAACCAAAACATTTTGGATGCATGATCTAGAAAGACATAAAATACATTGTTTCAGTCCACAAAGTAACTGATATAGAATTGGTTTAAGAATATGAAAAACAAAAGAGAATCCCCTAAGAACACAGAGAATAGCAAAGACAGATTCCTTGAAGCATTGAGGAAAATAAATTGGAGTTTGGACTTGAACCAAGATTCCAGATCCCTGACTTTACTAAAGGAGAAAGACAGTGTTACTGTTTTTTGTTTTGTTTTTTAAATTATTTCTAGAATAATGGTTCTAGTAGATTAAACTTCAAACTGGACCAACTTCTATTGCTACAAACTGAAACTCCTTGTTGAAAAGTACTTGCTAAAATAAGTGATTCAGACTCAACAACAATATCAAGATCCTCTTCTCTTCTCCAAGCTAATGTCTTACATTTCCATCCAGTGCATCTACTGGCAAAAGCTAAGAAAGAGGCTTCCTAAAATTAAACAATGTAGCTTGTGAAATTTCAATTCCAGTGTCATACAGCTGAACACAGTAGGGAAGATTGACAGATGAGAGGCAGCAGCTACATAAACAGAACAAGAGGAGTAGCTTCAATTGAGAGCTTCCTGGCAGAGTGTGCAGCAAAAACAGTTGGGCGATATAACACCAGGTTGCTGAACTATTTTGTCTACTTGTTTACAGGTGGGAGTCCCCTCCTATATCTTATATTGAAATAAGAATACTGAGTGCATAGAATCTGGCAATATACAAGAAGAAGCCCTGTGGTATTTAAATATTTTTTTTAAATATTCCTATAAGGCATGGTAAATGAGCAGGCATGGCTAAGCTTGAAATGATGAATAATAACACTGCCAAGAAGATCTAAATTTTAGCATAATAGAAGAGTATATTACTAATTAACTGTCAAGAGTTTATCTCATATTCTTACTCACTGTCAATCAGTCATTTAGGAATATTCCAGTGAGTTAGAAAACTGTTCAAAATATCTGATAGTGACCATGTATTCAGTTAAATCCTAAAAGTACTGTTTATATGAGTCTGAAATTATTATAAATGAGCATTTCACATGACTCATACTATTATACAGGTTTTACTATAAATTGAGAGCTATGTATCATTTGTACAATATACTTTAGGAAAGGAAATGAGTGTATGGACATCATGAGAGTCTTAAATTGTGATTAATAATCCTAAAATAATGAGCTGGGAGATGTCTGAGCCATGAAGAGCACTGGTTGTCCTTCCGGAAGACCTAGGTTTGATCCCCAGAACCCACATTACTACTCATAACACTCTAACTCCAGTATCTGTAAACGTGAATCCCTGCCTTGGTCTTTGTGGGCACTAGGTACACAGTTGGAGCAGGGGAAACATCCATTTACAAAAAATAATAAAGTTTTAAAAAATAATTAAAATGTTTTATCAACTTATCTTTCTCTTGATCAGCTTTGAGTGACTATAATTATTGTAAAAAATCAGTTTATGTTTATAATTGTTAAGATATCAGTGTAATCAAATAGATTTATGAGAAATACTTCTGCTTTAGTAACAACTTTTCTCCACACAGTGTGAAAACATATAAAGGAAGCAATATATGAGATGAATATTTATTATTGGTTCTTGATTTCAGGGAATTTCAGTTTAATATAGTAGAGAAGGCATAGTTGAGACAGTTCAAGTCTGTAGTGGGTCCGGACAGGAGTTGAGGTGACTACTCAAATGGTTGACTCCACTCAAGAAATAAACAACTGAAAGACAGTAGAACCTAGATACAGCATTCAAAGTTATGTCCCAATTGGCTTGGAACTGCCAACCAGGAGCTATATATCAAAGACCCCCCACTATCCCTCATGAGCACTGCAAGCTGAGAACCAGTGCTCAAACTCACTGGGTTCGAGGGGCATTTCATACTCAAGTCCTACCATGATCTTCTTTACTTTCAAGCATTTGCATCTGCCCATATTGCATCATTTATTTGTACCTTGAGTTCAGCACATTTTTTGCATTCATTCAGTGGAAAACTGAATTAATTACCAGTAAGGACTGCTGGAGGATTGAAGAATAGATGAAGCTTTAAAAGGCTTAACAGAGGCTGTAACATTCCAAATCTTCACAACCATAGACTTTATATTTCATGGTAGATTTTTCAAAGTGTGTTAGTTCCTTTTACATGAGGTTGTCATTATTATCAAATAAATTACAATATGTAAAACACATGGACTAGTTCTGAGACTTGGTAAGTTTTATATATATTCTACTTTTCTTACTAAATAGTACTGATTATTGTAAGAGGAGCAATAATTATAGGTGCTATATTATTTCAGGACATCATTATTTTTGTTTCAACTAAGAGTTTTAAGATGATAGAGTATGTTACATTATTCTGGATAGTATATTTTACTAAAATCTGTTATGTGTGTTTGAAATCCATGTTCCTTTACACACCACTCCCTCATTATTTCACCTCTTTCTATTATATCTGGGATAAGTGTTTCACATTATTTATAGGTTATAAAAATCCATAGATAATACATTGCCAGTTTCACTGAAAACTTTGCAAACATAAGATGAATGTAACATGATAGCCAGAGCATCATTTGAACCATGTATTTTCAGGCATCTCCTCTTTTTTTGTCCCTCCCTTGAGCCAACATCCTTGACTAGCTATGTGTTATACTTTCAAACATATAGTTATATTGATGTTCATCAGGTTTAATCAAAAGCTAATTTTCAAGGCTATAAAGTGAAATTACTATGATATAATTGTGAGTGCTATTAATATTCTCCATGGTAAATGTCACTGATTTTATTGCTACAATTCTAGCAATGAGAATAACACTGACACATGTGCATGTGTGTATGTCTGTGAGTTTATTTGTGAAACATTGCTTTCTTTATCAGCACGTGTCAGGCTTTATGAAAAGATAAGACATTTAAAAGGGTTTCTACCTTATCTTACCACATTTGTCTTCATCTGTGAATCTGTCATTAATAAATGTGTATATCAGCATTCTTAGCAAATGCCATGTGCATTTTTCAGCACAGGTAGGAGTCTGAGATTTGGAGAAAAGACAATGAACTAAACAAGCTCTCAAGGAAGTCATTAATTTTTTTGTTTATGAAATATGTTTATGAAGGGTAGGCTAAGTACTTTCTTCAGATTTCATACAACAAATTAAAATTCACTTATAAACGGAGCCACATAAATATTCTTTCATGTCTCAAATTTTGACTCACAACATTAAAATAAAAACATGAGTAATAGGATAATTAATACAATTATTTTCCATCAACTCAAAATTTCCCTTCTGGACTCCAAGAAATCCAGAAGGGTGCAAAATGGTTCCATGAGTTAAAAAAAAAAATCAATCAATAAAAAAAAAAAGGCATGTTTCACTGGGGAGCTTAGGTGAATTCTCTTCCTCGCGGCTCGGCTCTGCTGTTGAAGAACAGAGGTCATTTAAAGAGAACTCTCCTCATTTAATGGGAGCAACGTAAATGCAAACCCTGCTGCCATTTCAACGATTAGACTTTCTAGTTGAAGACAAAGTCCTTGACTAACAGCTGTTGAAGTAGAGAGGATCATTCCAGCAATTGATCTCAGTGACCGTGAACTTGTTATTAGCTTTGAAAAGGGTTCTTCCTATAAATAAATTCATATTGGGAAAAACTAAAAGAGCATTTCCAAAGGACAATAGAATTGCTCTTATTGACACGGAAACAAAAGGGTAACATCTACTTTTCCAACTTCTATTTATTTCTGAAGCAGACTCAGTGCTCTGTCTTGGTGCTTTTCTATACAAAAGTCTGTGAACCATAACAAATCTGGAAAAAAGGTTCATTTTGCAGTTGAAGATTATGCTATCCCCTCAAACGTATATTGATTCTGAACAGGTATAATAACAGGCTATTTTAAAGAAGTGGGCTATCATTAGGTTGGCGGAGTAGTGCTCATTGTACCAATCCCGAGTTCTGGTTTTCAGCATAATACAAAGTAGCATGGAGATGAGTGCCTGTCATCTATGCACTAAGGAAGGTGGAAGGAAGATTAGATAATGTTCAAAGCTGTTCTCGTTATAATTAGCAAGATAAAGGCAAACTTAGGCTACATGTGAGCCAGTCTCAAGTTTTTAAAGAAAGTAATTTAAAAAAAATAAGCAATCTATTAGAGATATGAACTTATTTTTGTCATATATCCAGAGTTATTAATATTCCCCAAGCTTCATGCCATTGATTTGATAGTTATGAAATCAGCTTGCAATGAGAAGTGGGCTAACATGTATGAAGAGACTAAATAAAGATGAGATGGCAATTACTAGAATCTTTGTTCACAGGGATTGAGTAGGGGTATGCACACCTCTGCTCTCCTCTCTAATGTTGTACAGACTTCTCAGTAGAATTGTTCAGTAAGTCTGTAGGTTCATGAAAATTCTAATCTTCTTTATATCACCAATACTCCCTAAATATCTTTTAGCTGTTGTTTGATTCAACCGAGATTTCTATCCTAACATAATTTCAACTATAAGATTAAAGCAAGCAACCTGGCTATAAAAATACAGAACACACATTACACATGCACACGTACTCACACACACATGAGTGCACGCACACATATCCATTTATATTTGGGGTCAGGCTTAGGACCGTGCATGTGTTAAGTAAGTTCTTACTAAAGTAATGTGCATTCTCAGCCAAGAGAACCTGTAAATGTGCACAGGTTTAGAGTCCAAATAGTCAATGTAACCAGAATAGGAGTGCTGATCAGGGAGCACAACCATTCCTGGTTAGAATGAGTCTGCTTTGTTCTTCTGCATTGTGCTAATTTTGAAGAAGGCGTATGTATGGCAGTTGATTGTCGTTAGTATCTAAGCAGTGGTAATGGTAACTACATTAAGTTGGTAGGCTAAGTAGGAAATACCTGGATCTCCTCTTTTCACAATTACTGCAATTTTTAGTACTTCAGAAATATTTTGTCAGCTATAAAAGATATAGAAGTTATATTTTAGTTGAATTTCTCACTGAATAGGGTCCTTTTATGTTGAAGATCACATGTCATTGACGGAAACATACTACCTGACTACTAAGAAAAACAAACTGCATGAAAGGAATTCGTTTACAGAAGTTTTAAAAGGATTCCTGAAATTTAAGCATTTGACAAAACAACATTCTAATATTTCAATTGAATAAAAAAAAATTAGGCTAAGTACTTATATTTTCAAATACTTTTTGCAAAATAAAATCAAAAGTACCAGGAGAATAAGTATATGTTGTGTTTTCTAAGCACTCAGAATGTGTGTTTTAGTGAAATAGACAACTTTGAAACCCAAGTTCAAAATACAAGTCCACTCTTAATGTTAAAATGAATTATAAAACAGCTCTATTTCTCTGTACATGAACTTCAGTCCATGTACATAGGAAAGTGTGGAGACTGATCAAACATACCAGCTTTGCAGTTTTAGTATTTCAATTTTAAAGAAATTCATTTTATAAACCTCAAGTTTCTTGAAAGTCATTTTAAATTTATTAGGAAATTTCCACTGTGTTGTGTGCATAAATGTTTAGTACATTTTCATGTGGGCACATGTACGTCTATATGTGGAGACTAGAGGCCAAGTTCAGGTAACACATCAGAGATGTCTACCATTTTGCTTTTTTTGTACAGTGGTTTCTCTCTTTCACCTGTAATAAATGAATTAAACTAATCTAGTTGGCTAGTGAGCTCTAAGAATCCTTCTGTCTCTGCTTCTAGAAGTGTTAGCACTTTAAGCAAACACCATTGTCCTCAATATGTTCATTTAAATTTCTTTATTCTGTTTTATTTGTATATGAATTATATCTGCATATATGCATAAGCACAACATGTGTGTTGTGTTCCCACCAAGGTCTAAAACTGGTATTGGTTTCCTTAGAGCTGGTGTTACAGATGGTTGTTAAGTACCTTGTAGGTAATGATAGCTGGGCCTGGATTCTCTACAAGAGCAAATACCCTTACTTGCTTTCTGAGCCAGCTCTTTAGTCCCACCTCAAATTTTTTTCATGTATTATAGTTTATCAAATTTAGGCATCTCATGACACCATGGCAAATACTAACAAATGATCAAACTCTCCAGACTTCTGGAGTTTGTTTTGGTTTTTGTATAATTTATAGTTAAAAATTAAATTATTTTGATAACTTTATTTTATGACTTGTTCATATTTTTGTCACATAAAGGAGAATTATTATGTATTTAATATTAATTGTTGGGTCCTTCTACTGGACTTAGAAAATAATAATTTGAAAATTTAAAAGCCCAAATGTGATCAGTAATTGAAATAATGCATAAAGTACAGATATTATTTGAAAAGTATCAATGATTCTTATATAAAAAGATGGAAGCAATACACTAAGATAAATTAAGTTCTTCAATTCTGCATATTTTCATCATTCTCATCAGTAATTTGTGGTTAAAACACACAAATATTCTGTTACATCAAATTCAAAGTAATCAGCTCAGGGTTAAAGTACATTGCACATCCACAATATAACAATTAGGTGCTTTTTGGTCAAGGGTGGAAAATAATTATCATTGTTTCAAAGACAGCTATTTATCACATTTTAGAGTTTATCCTGTAATTTGCATGTATTCTAAGGCATGCCGGTCTTGATCATTTGGATTCTCCTACCAGGCTCATTACTGTGTGATTTGTAACAGGGTTTTTACCATGAATGATGAAGTACCTGCTATTCCTATTATCATTCCTCAGAGAGTACCTGTCTCTGAAGCTGCTAAAGATCACATTATATATAAGCTTCAGTAGTTGAAAAGGCCAGTGGAAAGCTGTAAACTAAAAGGTCATTCCTCATGTGATTCAGAGAATCAAAATAGTTCAGTTCTAGCTAATTAAGTTACCTCCCATCTTGTCAACTATTCATGCACATTGGAAATGATTAGGGAGTTAGATTTCACACAGGAAACAGCCCTTCTGCTCTGAGCACATCCTTAGCAAGAAATCTGTCTGAAGTGGAAGCAGTTCTTAATCAAAATAAAGACTCTTCAAACCTCTCATTGTTCACCTAATATAGGTACCTGGGATTTTCCCCGCTATGTTAGAAGGCAATCCTGGAATGCTCATATCATTCCCACTGTCTCCAAACTTCTCCAGCTATTACTTACCTCTGATTCTGTATAAAAGAAGTTTTATTAGAAAAAATTGTTAAAAGAAATGAGTTCCAAAAGTGTGTCACGAAACCCTCTGTAAACTACTGGAACCTGTGTACTCAAGAGACCTGAGGTGGTGGACCTATACCTAATAGAAAAGGAACTCTGTGACCTTGAAGTCACATATCTGTTAGCAATCAACTTATGTGAACATAACTAATCATAACTGAGAGCAGTCATTGAAGAAAACATTCCACAAAAATATTCTTACAGTTTCTAAGAAATTAATCACTGAAATTATGCTTAGAATAAAGAATTATAAGGACACGGACAGGTATTCATACATCCTAAGGTTACATACTGATGGTTACGTCTTATGACGCACAATGGGAATAAAGACTCTGGGATATGTGCAAAATTGTGAAGTTCAACACTCACCACAACTCAAACACTCCTTTCCACCTGAGGTCTTTTTATTACACACCATTGTCTTGAATGTAATATTAATCTAAAAGTACTAAACACATCATTAAAAGCAGATAAACAAAATGTTTATCCAACTTTTATGCATTAAACAGAGGTCTTTAGTAATAGCATACATTTGATAGCCTAAATATACCAGGTTCTACAAAATAGCTTACCAATGTACAATGTTTTCTTCAACTTATCTAATCACCTACTCGTAGTTTTGACTCTTTTCCAATAAGTAATTAAAGCTTGGTGAAAATCTGGAGATGAAATTCATGCCAGACAGAAGAAAGAAAAAGTATGAGTAAATGCACAAACAATCGTTCAAGTCATCAGTGAAAATGCCCAGAAAAACACTCCATAGGACAGCAGCAGAAATTGCATTAGGTTACGAACTTGCTTTTCTTCTAAAATGTGCTCTTTCATTAACCAATTTAATTGTTAAGTAAGAAATGCCTTTGTCCATAAAATGTTCTTTCTACCTTAGGAAACAAGTATAGTTTAAATATTAACAGAGACACCAGTCTCCAACTTGTATTGGCAGGAAGGTAATAATACTGAGGATGGGATTTGGTAGGGGTAACCATAGCAAAATGGTTTGCACTGTTTTCAATTCATTCATGAGAATTTTCTAAGTTATATGCCATCTTCATGTGTGTGTTTGTGCATGTGTGTGTGTTTGTATGATGTATGCATGTGTAAATATTTGTGAATGTACAAGTATACCTGTGCTGTACCAAGCAAGCTTCATCCTTTAAATGTCTATTTCTGTCACCCAGGAGACACATGATACAGAGTCCTACCCTGAACCTCGAGTTCAGCAGTTCAACAAGGTCAGCTGGACAGGAACTCTGTGAATCATCGGTCTCCTTTTACTCAGAAAAAGAAGGATAAACATAGTCTACCATGCCAGGGTTTTATCTGAGTGCTGAGGTTTGAAACTGAGGACCTCGTGTTTACACATTAAACACTTTGCCAAAAAATCTAGAGCTAGAAATCTAGATCTAGAATATTTTGGTACTTTTCAAAATATGATATGCCTAAGAAATGTTATTGAATTTTTATAATAATTAAAGCACCGGTGTTGACCATATTTCTTAGACTAAATGAAGTATGACTATTCATCTTCTTTTTGCAATCTTTACAACTGTTGTTTAAATACATTTGATCATTCTTTTCCCTTTGTTGTTATCTGAATTATTAAGCCAAGCTTCTGTTTTTGGTTCTTAACCTCTTTAGTAATACTGCCTGGTTCATAAGAAATTCAGTATTCACTTCTTGTGCTTCATTATCTTATGTATAGATGTTATAAAGCTACAGCATGCATTTCTTGATCATAAGATAAAATAAAAAATAACCATGGGCTTTCTTTGTAAATATTGCTGCTAATCTTTTTAAGGTATAAAAAATTTAAAATGTAACTATAAAGGAAATTGTTATTACATCATTTAGGAAAGATAGTTAAGAGTCATATCATGTAGGGAAGATAGTTAAAATTATCTAGAATATTTCTACTTATTTTATATTATTATATTGTGCCATATGAATAGTTGTCAAATATACACTGGAAATCTGTACACTGAATAAAGAATAGGATAATAGCTTATAGACATTAAAGATTAAGGGGTGTGGGCATATGAGAGATTGGAAATGAAAGTCATCTTATTCTCTCAGCTTCGTAGTTATAGTTGATTTTCTGGGTCTATATACAGAGCAAAAACCCAAGAAAAGACTCTAAAAACTGACCAAGTTTAAAAGACAAAGTTCAAAGAACAAGAGTGTCAAGACAAGGGAGGCAGAGGAATATGTAGTCTTAGATGATTCCTAAGGCTTTGATTGAATATGGATCTGAACACTCATGAAGATGACCTACCTGTCCTTGGGGAAAGAGCCACTGTGAAGCAGGTGCAACACATTCCAGGGCTACAACTAGAAGATTTTATTCTAGCTACTCAAGGATAAAAGATCACATAATTTAAATAGTTTTGACAAGAGGGCTTTTAGAATATCTACATTTTAATAATCATTATGTTTCATGATGTGTCCTAAAATTGAGAGAGAGAGAGAGAGAGAGAAAGAGAGAGAGAAAGAGAGAAAGGGGGCTTAAAAATAACTAATTGGAAGTAACATATATCTAAATTGAAGAACATGTAAGAATATATTTGAAGACCCAGAAATGAACCGACACTCACTTATGGTCACTTGATCTTCGACAAAGGAGCTAAGATAACCCAGTGGAAAGAGGACAGCATTTTCAACAAATGGTGCTGGTTCAACTGGTGGTCTACATGTAGAAGAATGCAAATTTATCCATTCCTATCTCCCTGTACAAAGCTCAAGTCCAAGTGGATCAAGGACCTCCACATAAAACCAGATACACTGAATCTAATAGAAGAGAAAGTGGGGAAAAGTCTTGAACACCTAGGTACAGGGAAAAAGTTCCTGAACAGAGCACCAAGGGCTTATGCTCTAAGATCAAGAATTGACAAATGGGACCTCAAGAAATTGCAAAGCTTCTGTAAGGCAAAGGACACTGTCAATAAGACAAAATGGCAACCAACAGATTGGGAAAAGATCTTAACCAATCCTACGTCTGATAGAGGGCTAATATCCAATATATACAAAGAATTCAAGAAGTTAGACTCCAGAAAACCAAATAACCCTATCAAAAAGTGGGGAACAGAGCTAAACAGAGAATTCTCAACTGAGGAAATTCACAGGGCTCAGAAGCACCTAAAGAAATGTTCAACATCCTTAGTCATCAGGGAAATGCAAATCAAAACAAGTCTGAGATTCTACCTCACACCAGTCAGAATGACTAAGATCAAAAACTCAGGTGACAGCAGATGCTGGCGAGGATATGGAGAAAGAGGAACACTCCTCCATTGTTGGTGGGATTGCAAGCTGGTACAACCACTCTGGAATTCAGTTTGGCGGACCCTCAGAAAAATGGACATAATACACTACCTGAGGACCCTGAGAGCTATACCTCTCCTGGGTATATACCTAGAAGATGCTCCAACATGTAATAAAGATACATGCTCCACTATGTTCATAGCAGCCATATTTATAATAGCCGGAAGCTGGCAACAACCTAGATGTCCCTCATCAGAGGAATGGATACAGAAAATGTAGTACATTTACACAATGAAGTCCTACTGAGCTCTTAAAAACAATGATTTAATGAAATTTGCAGGCAAATGGATGGAACTAGAAAATATCATCCTGAGCAAGGTAACTCAGTCCCAAAAGAACAAACATGGTATGTACTCACTGATAAGTGGATATTAGCCCAAACGTTCAGAATACCCAAGTTTCACTTTCTCTAACTGCTGGACTGAGAGTGAGGTCCCAGATGGAGGAGTTGGCGAAGGGACTGAAGGCGCTGAGGGAGCTTGCAGGCCCATGGAGGGAGCAACAGTGTCAACTGGCCTGTTCCCCCCTTCCCCCGCCGGTCCTCCTGGAGACTGTACCACCAACCAAAGAATACAAATCGAGGGACCCATGATTCGGACCACATATGTGGCAGAGGAAGGCCTTGTTGGCCATCAGGGGTAGGAGAGGCCCTTGGGCCTGAGGGTGTTAGAGGCCCCAATAAAGTGAAATGTCAAGGTAGGAAGATGGGAGTGGATGGGCGGGTGGGTGGCAGGTGGAATTCCCTCATAGAGGTGGGGGTGGGGCAGGGGATAGGGGGTTTCCAAAGAGGAGAACTGGAAAAGGGGTTAACATTGGAAATGTTAATAAAGTATCAAAAAATAAATAAATAATTTTAAAAAAGAATACATTCAGTAACATCTTTATTTACCCAAAATAATTCACCCAAATAAGAAAGAATGGATATCCCAGGATCTAAACATAGACTGATGAAGGTCAATCATCAGAAAAATCCTTCGAGAATTATTAAGTCCTGAGTGTCCAGTGACTGGAGCTCCCTTCCATTTACCTCGTCTTGAGCAGTGGTAGAGGCAGCAAAGCTGTCTACGGCAGACTTGTGAGTTCTAGCATAGGTGAGTTACGATCCAATCCAACAAGTTAAGTTCTAAGAACTAATGTTTATGGAAAATGGTTTTTGTTTGATAAGTGGAAGTAACGAGGGTTAGAGGATGTAAAAGAACTTGGAAGATGATTATTTAGAAATAAAAAATGCTTCAGAGGAAAGATGCTCAAAGCTAATAAATGCAAGTAAAGATGTGCAAAATTGGCAAACTCAAGTTATACGTGTTGAAGGGTCTATGAAGGTGTTTTGGTATATAGATGCAAGTTATAGACATATAAGAAATAATTTAAGGATGAAAATGGGAAATGTTTCACATTTCCCCACACGTTATTGTTATTTTAAAGTTCAGAATATTAACATGTATCAGTGAAGTTCTTATAAGCTAATGAAACACTGGCAGTTTACATTTCAGTCACAAGCTCAAGATTTTAATTTTCCTTTGACTGTCTTACTTAAAGATGCTTCTCCCAATGCCAAAAATAAATCTTTGTTCAATCTGTAAATCTAGCCTTCTGGATTGAGGAAAAAATGTTCTCTGCATTTTAATCCAAACTTATAGCATTTACTAGGTCTCAAAAGCATGGGTCTATTCCTGTTGTCAAACAGGCACCTGTTTACCATATTATTAAAATATAGATTTTCATACAATTGTAAATGCTAATGTATATGTTTTGTAAACTAAAGTTCACATAAATTTCAGGGAATCAAGAGACTTAAGACTTGGATCCACTTGTTCAGATTAAATGAACTCCAGATGAGTACACCTGCCTGTTCTGATCCAATCCAATATAAATTATATAAATCATTATATATGTATAAGTTAGAATTTATATACATTGAAACACATATATAATGTATATTTTATTCACATGTCATCAGAAGATGACTCATCCTTAATAACTATATGCAAATACACACATGCATGTGTAGTGTATATATACATATAAATTATCCACATTAAATGTAAATTATACAAATTAGATACAAATTATACATATTTATTAGTATTTAAATATGTTAATACACAAATTACATATGTTAAAATATAAGTTAATATATGATAAATCTATAAAATATAAGTTATAATTTATATAATATACATAATTTTGATTGTCCTCAACGACAAGGAATTATGGAATGAGTCCATGGAGCTTTAGAAAAATCAGTTACAAAAAATAAAAAAGGGCAGTTGCATACCTTACAACTAGGCATACTTATTTCCAGGTGACATGGAAGGATGTGCTCTCTGGCATATGGTATGGTCCCAATCTGGTACTAATATGGGGAAGAAGGCATGATTGTGTTTTTTCACAGGATGCTGAAGGAGCACAATAGCTACCAGAACAATTGGTGAAGCATGCTGCTTCTGAGACCCTCAGACTTAGAAGAAGGATATCTCTCAGACTGACTGTAGAGCATAGCATTAAGATGGGAATGTCTATATCTCAGACTGGACAAGCTACCATGCCTCAGGTTTTTAAACCTTGCAGGACAGAGAACCTGGAGACTGTGGAACCTTCCTTGGAAAACTCAATCAAGTGGAGAAGTTGCTATAATAACCCCCATTCTTCATTTACTGTGACCAGTTATCCCAACTCAATCCTGGACTGGTCTGGAAATCAATGCAATATTGGACAAAAGCAAATGACAGTGGACATTTCAAGGGCTTATTCTGGACAGCTTCAGAGTCATATTTGGAAATTGGGAGCTGCCTTGTATGATCTTGCGTTTGCTGTGGATAAAAATGGAACAGGTTCTGGGGGTAAGGTAAATGTAGTATCCTGCATTGCCCCACCTAATCTTTTACTAATTGGGAATGTTATCTTTGTTATTTTCTCTGATACCGAGTTCCATGTTTCTTATCTTAATTGTCTTTTGTCCAATTGTGTTTCTGTACTGTATGATGGTCAATCTGTAATGGTAGTACATCAACCAGCTTCTATTATGATTACTGTAAATTCATCTGAACCCTGGGCTTCTGAAAAAGGCTTAAATATTTACTTGTTGCATGATCTTCAGAGTCTCAACCAGTGTCTACTCATCACCAACTTCAAAGCTATGTTGAAATATTTAGATTACTGTTATAGCTACCCTAGACTTTTTTATTTTTCAGGCTATTTTACTTTTTAAAGTATTCCTTTTAGCTTTTCTTTAATATTTTTCATGCAATACATTAGATCACACTCTTCCGCCTTCCCCAAATCCTCCCAGACAATTTCCATCTCCCTACCCACCTGTGGTAGTTTAAATATGCTTGGTCCATGGAGGGGCTTTGTTGGAGAAGGTGTGGTCTTTTTCGAGGAAGTATGTCACTGTGGGGGTAGGCTTTGAGTCTCTCCTCCTAGCTGACTGAGGAAAGTCTGCTCTTGGCTTCCTTTGAATGAAGATGTAGAGCTATTATCACCTCCAGTGCCACGCCTGCTAGAATGCTGCTCTTGTTTCCTGCCATGAACTGAACCTCTGAACTGGTAAACCACCCCCAAGTAAATGTTGATAATGGACTGAACCTCTGAACTGGTAAGCCAACCCCAAGTAAATGTTGTCTTTTATAGGAGTTTTCTTGGTCATAGTTCACAGCAGTAAAACTCAAGCTAAGACACCAGCAACTTCATGTTCTGTCTCTGGTTCAAAAAACATAAGAAAAGCAAAGAAAGAAAACAGGATAACCAACAAAATCAACAAATCTCAAAACTGACAAAAGACTAAAGAAAATCAATAACACAAAATACCAAACCAAAACAAAAAGGCATATACATAGACAAAAACAAAACAAAAGAAAAGAAAAACAGAAACCTGAGATGCCTTTGATCTGGCCCCAAGTAATAAAAGACATGGGAATTGCCCTGTAATGTCTTAGAAACACATAGTATCAATCCACTGGGGAGAAAAATAGATCTTTCCTTTTTCTAGCAGGTATCAATTGCAAAAGATGTCAATCATCATGCTCTGTGTTTTCTAGTGACGTTTTAGATCTGTACACATCACACATGCAATTGATGCTGCTGTGTTTAGAACTGTGAGTCTATATCGACAATTTACCCTCATGCTGAGGTTAGAATTGATTTTGCAAGAGTTAAAATGGTGCACTTAAGTTTGCCAATTTAACTGCCTGTAAAGTACACAAAGGGAGGAAAAAGTTAATCCAAACAAAGTTGGAAAAAGAAACAGTAAAACTTCTCTCAAAACAAGTAACATCTCTCTGTACTCTCAGAATTATACAACTTGCACCAGAGAACACATATACCTAGCATAATCATCTATTACCTTGTATCTGTCAATTTCCATGGATCAGTTCAGTTATTTGGAAATTGTATTTTTCCATACCTAGAAGTTCAGATGGCAGAGAACACAAGTAAGTGAATGGTGTCCCGTTTACAAGTAAGAACATGCTATATACTTTTAAAAAATTCTTCTCTGAATCTTCTAAGTTATATAATTTCTAAAGTGCTTGATTGACTATTGTGTGTTAAGAAGCCAAAAAACCATCAACTGACATGGTGCTAAGGTAGCAGTGTGAGAAGGTTAATAGACGTTTTGTTTTTCCCCTTAGGTCCATATGTCCCATTTATCAGTACCAACACAGGCAAAGGAATAGCACCAAGGAGAAGGATGCAAGTCCCTTAATTATAGATTCATTTTTCAACATAGTCCTTCCAATTGGATGTTAATTTGAAATTCAAGGCAGAGATAAAAAATAGCTTCTTATCCAGTCACTTCAGATAAATAGATCTGTGTCTAGACCCTGTTGCCCTGGGATCTCACTGTCCTTTTATTTCAATGACCTTCTGGGATAATTATGCTCACGAATTACAGAATTTATTGATTAAGTAATTAATAAATGCTGATACACAGAGGCCTTCCAATGTGCAGTAGCAACAGGCGCAGAGCAGAATAACCGTGCAGCTCTGCAACAGCTGGGTCTGAAGAACAGGCATTGCACTGGTCTGGGCTAAAGATGGGAGACCAAGTAATCTCAGACATTTACTTGCGGCTATCTGTAACTTATAATACTCTGAAGCACAGTCCCATCAGGCACTTCAAACCAAGAATTACATGAAACAAAGCAGCTGCTGAAGGGACAGCTCCCACTCGTTATCCCTCAGAGGTTTTACCTTCAAACTCAATGACCGCCATTGTTCTAAGTATCATGTTGCAGGTTGTTATAAAAATGTTTCAAAAGTCTATGGAACAAAACATTTATTTATTCATTTTTTCTTGTATGAAAATATATTGTTGCGTGAACATATGAAATAATTTAATTATTTTTTTATTTTCTGAGATTTTAATACTACTATTTAATCCCCCTTCTTCAATCCAAACACTCCTATATACTCCTCCTTGTTATCTTTAATAATGGAAAACTCTTTTTATTACTTGTGGTTGTTGTTGTTGTTATCTTTGTTGCTATGTGCATTAATAAAATCCACAATCAGTTATAATGCATAAATGTAAAGTCCAGTTGCAAAGGATACATCTACAATACTACTTCCATACCTAAGGCTAAAGGATCATTGTCAAGCAGGAAGCAGAAAAACTGTAAAAACGAGAAATCAGGAATTTGCTGTGAGATTGCATCTCCAAGTAATGTTAGAAGCTCTGTCCATAAAAATCTAAACAATATGCCTGCTTAAACTTGGGCTGAACAAAGGTACATGCATACATACATACATACATATATACATACATACATACATACACACATACATGTGCTTACCTCCTATTATGAGTGGCACATGATAAAGATCGTAACTCAGGTTCTCATGCTGAGGAAAAATGTTTAACCTAAATTCTGGGAACTAATAGCTCCAATCGATTCAACATGTGAAATTACCTATCACAGACAGCTCTAAAAAAGAAATAATATAAATAGTGTCTAAGATATGTTACCTATAACTAATTCCAAACATGTTCAAAATTTTCACTAATTTTTTCATGCCTGCTGGCAGTGTGCTAGAATGTTTACAACATGATTTTAAAATAATGGTAGAAGTTTCTATTATGAAAACTGGCCTACAGTGAATTTAATAAGCAAATTAAAAGAGATTCAAGCACATGGGTCAGGTGTTATGATCAATTTCAAAAAAAAAACTTTTAACAATGAAAATTAATCTAGATAATCTAGAAAATTAATCTAGATAATAATGAGAAACTTTACTTAAAAATAGGACAGCATAAAGAAGAAAAGGAAGAAAGAAGAAAAGAAAGAAAGAAAGAAAGAAAGAAAGAAAGAAAGAAAGAAAGAAAGAAAGAAAGAAAGAAAGAAAAGAAAAGAAAAGAAAGAAAGAAGGAAGGAAGAACAAGCCTCCAAATACCTCAAGGGGAATATTCAGATGCAGAACTTTCCAGAGGGCACAGACAAGAAGATGAGCAGAGGCAGGACCAAGGATGTCTAACTGTGAAGATAATTCTCAGGCTTTTATAGGGAATGCCTGACATGCATTTACTTGTTCAGACTTGGGAAATGTGAAGACTCAGATACACGGGAGACAGAGGACTGTGAGGAATGTGTGGTCCAACTAGCTAAGGCAGCAGTCAAAGAGCAGGCATTTAGTAACCTTGGGTTCTTGCAAGGGAGCTTTATGCTAAAGACCTAGTGCTGCCTTCTTTCCATTTTCTTTTTTTTTTTTTTTTTTTTTCCGAGACAGGGTTTCTCTGTGTAGCTCTGGCTGTCCTGGAACTCACTCTGTAGACCAGGCTGGCCTCGAACTCAGAAATCCACCTGCCTCTGCCTCCCAAGTGCTGGGATTAAAGGCGTGCGCCACCACTGCCCGGCTCATTTCTTAATATGTATTTATTCACATGCCTTTTGTCTTAATCACAAATTACTTCATGTTGAAGAAAATTCAAACACTAAGCTCACTAACAATGATGCATCTCTGTTCAGTATAATAAGCCTTACTTACACGCTATAATTGTTTTCTGTACGTTCTTATTACATTTCTGGGGAAAGTAAAATTTTATAAACACAGTTACAAACCCTCTGAGTCATTTCCTAAACATATCCTAAGCTTACTCCAAAGAATTATAACTATCGTTCTTTATTCTCCAAGCTTTAATCTTTTGATGCAAACATATAACCAACAATATTTCCTGAAGCACTTTCTTAAAATTTTCATAAGCACTCCTACACTCCGGTAGTTATCATTCTACAAACTACTGACTTTAACTTCATAGTGTTCCGTAATTTCAAACACTGATTCATGCAGCTCTACTTCATTAAATTTCACTGTTGATTGAAGTTGTACTTTATGCAAGTTTCATAATATTTATAAATTCTTCACTTAGGATTTTTGTGAATTTTTTATTATGGAATGCTCTGATTTAACAATTCAAGATTTTTTTTAAACATGACTCTAATATGAAAAAAAAAAAAATGTATCCACAACAAAATATACCCCAAAAGTTGAACTGCACTATTTTCTTGGTAGGTTATTCAGTAAACAGGTTATGACCTATGAGGGAAGCCAAGGCAGAAATTCAAGTTGGACAGAAATCTGGATGCAGCAGCTAACACAAAAGTCATGGGGGATTCTTGTTTTCTGGCTTGCTTCTCATAGTTAGCACAATCTGCCTAATTGTTATAGAACCCAGCATCATCAGAAAAGATGGTACCACCCACAAGGGTATGGGTTCACCCACAACAATAAATAATTAAGGTAATACTCCGCAAACTCTTCTACATCCATATCTCAGAAGACAATTTCTCAGTTTTCCATGGCATGAGTCAACTTGACATAAACTTGCAGACACACCATGAATGATATAAGCCCCTGATGTTTGGGAGTCAGAGTTTACTTTACTTCATCAAAATCACCTTGCAATCTGATGGGAAATCCAGTCAGTGTTTATTTTCTTTATCCATCCTTTGCCATAATTTAATATGTCCTTAAACATTTCCTTTCTCCCCCTGTATTTTATTTTCAAATAAGTTCAGATTATTTTATAACATTTCCATTATGGATTCTTACATTTATTCACAAACTAAGTATTTGACAAGCATTTCCCTAGTGATCATAAATAGTAACCATATGATATTGTCTGAAGTTGAAATTCATTTTTATTTTAAATCACAACAAATGTTTATTTTCTCTTTTAATGGTCAATAATGTATTTAATTCCTGAATATTCTTTATTCATTGTATGCCTTATTATTTAGATCCTTAATTCTTTCTCTAGTTACTGCTTCTTGCTTAGGTTTTCTTTTCTTCTTTTATTTTTATTTTTTTGCTGTTCAAAAATTGTTCCAGTCTTTAATTAGAAACAGATTTTATACAGATAAGCTGCAGTTCTCGCCCTGATGTTGATGCTGTAAAAATTGAATGGTCAATTCAATGTATGCAACCTTCGTTACTCAGATCCTAATTAGCACTTGCACATTGGTTCTTCTGCTCTCTAGGTTATAGTCTCTCCTGCATCTGAACCCCAATTTAGGCAGAGTGGTATATTCATCTACCACCCACAGACATATGAACGCTGAGTAACTTTGCATTGTTCGGATAACAAAAGCTCCAACCCTTGTAATTACTCAGACAAAAAACTACTTTTAAAAAACCTTGTACAAGATTCTGCCCACTGAATCTTAGTTGAGAAGTACAGAATAACTTCTAACTCATATAAAGTTTCTAAATCACTAGCGGGCATGCTGATCCATCACCCCTTTAGGAGTTTTGACTGGTATTTTTTTTCTCAGGAATAGAACTTCCATCTGCTACCCCCTGCAGCTTCACTCAGCTCTTTGGTTTTCTTGAACATGGAATATAAATCTTTCTGAGTCCAGCTTTTGTTGTTTGCCTTTCCCTTTGTAAATGTTACCTGTCATTCAAAAATGCTGAGAGCAGTGTGGATCCTCAGAGTGAATACTCACGGAACCAGGATGGATGTTATTTAAGCTCCTTCATGAGCTCTCTTTAAAGCACTGTTTCCATGCCCTTCCTGATACGATGTCCACATCAACCTCCTTGAGGACGCATCAGTTCACACCACGGATGTTAGGAATCATCACATGATTGCACTTAAAAGAAATGTGCATGTCTATCTTTGCCATTCAAGAGCATTTCCTAAATCACTGGATTAGAGACACTGGACTCTGATCCTAAAATTCATGGGATGACATATCAGAATCCAACAAATTTTATCCAATAATTGTAATCAAAATTATTCCATCTTGTTAAATATGCAAATGATATTACTCATAAAATATTTTTTTTTCAGAAGAAAGGATGAACTTTTTATCCCCTGAGGATTCTACACTGCTTTTCCTCCTTCTCCTCCCCTACAATGACTCTGCTGTTGGTGCCAGTGTGTTTGAGTGCATCAAAACATTACTGACATTACTGTGGTTGAGGCAGCATCTTCCTTCTTAAAAGCATTTACTTCATTCCAATCCTTCCTCTTATCTAAAATTTCTAAGATTGCTGTGTCTCAGGAGAATGACCTATGTTCTCAAACAACTTTCCTAGCACTTGGAATAGCTCATTGCTCAGGACCTCTGCGTTTTAGTGATTGAAACTATGCCCTGAGGCATGCTAGGCAAGCACCTTGCTACTGAGTTCCCCAAGCTCTTATCCTTCTAAAGCAGATATTAACCTGGTTTATAAAACATGAATGTTGGGTTCATGATAAAGGATCATTAAATATTTGAATATTGGAAAGATAGTAAATATAAATATTGCATAGATGAAAATCCATCTCTTTCTTCTTACTTCTCCATAATAACTTACAGGTTAATTTCTGAATGTTATTCCTTATTAATTCATGTTGTGAAATGACTGCTTTGACCCCACTATTCCCCAACTCCTGTAAGTTGTTATTTCAATTCACCTTTCTATCTAGTCTCAATGCTAACAATGAACTTACTGCATGGGCAGTGTATGCCTCTTAGGGATCTTTGTGAGACATTTCTTCAGAGACCTGGGGAAATTCTGTCTTTGAGTGAAGGCAAGAAATAAAAAAGTGTACAAAGTAACAATGGCATAGACGAATGTGTAAGATATGCCTATGCAACATACATTATGAAAATCTTAATTTACTTAGTGACCCTAGGACCACATCGAGATCTCCCATTATGAGTGTATACATGTTACTCAAGTGTTTAATGTCGACTCATAAAAGCCATGAAAATAAGGAGGCTCAGAAGACTCCAGAAACTTGCAAGAATGGAAACTCAGAATGTTGCACAATTCACAAGGTCTCTCTGCAAGGTTACATAAGGAATCAACAACCGCTGTTGAGAGAGGCTTCTATTCTCAAGCTTCTTGCACATCCACCATGTAACTCCTAAAGTGTGGCTGTCATGACTCATCACTCATGATCTGGTGGGCTTTTTGGTGATGCAGCTGCATTTGATTCATGCTCCTACATATAGCACCAATAAACCAGTTGTCTCAATACACCAGGCTTGGTTAGAATCATTTCTTTCCTTTGTTTTACATGCCCTATCTGGAATGAATACATGTTTGTTCATATGTTCTGAGGATCACCCAACACATATGAGAGGCAGAAATGATAGGCTGCTGATCAGTGAAATACAGTTATGTAAGAGAAAGGACTCCAAAGTCCCTATTGTAAAATTTCGTCCCTATACACAATGATACTATGATACTTATCTAGAATACGTTAAAGGGAGAAAACAAATTACAATTCTAGATTATAATTGATTTTATATATATATATATATATATATATATATATATATATATATATATGCACATTTGCCTATACCATTTAGCTGATGAGCTCACGTCTGAATTTCTAAACTTCTCTCTGTCTTCAACACACTTATCTGCTTTCTATAAAATTCTACCCCTGCTCCATTCTCCATGGGAGGCTCAATGATAGCACTCAAGTGTAATAGATACTATACTAATAAACTGAGGAAAACAGGGAGTACAAGATAAGGACTCCAGATATTGGGCTCAACCTCTGAAGACTAAGATAATAAAAGAGGAAGCAAGGTTACTCAGCTGTGGAAGGAAGGGGGCTTGCCATTCATGCCTGACCATCTGAATTCTGTCCTGGAACCCATGTAAAGATGGAGGGAGTAACCAGACCCTTCTGACTTCCACACACATGCTGTGGTGTGTGCACCCCCTACTCTCTCTCACACATACACACAAGAAATATATAATAAGTAAAGTTTAAAAACTTTAAAAGATAAGGAAATAGTAATGAACATTATGTTTACCTTCATATTTTTAGGCAGTACTGGGGATTGAACCCAAGATATCATGCATCCAAGGTAAGTGCTCTACCACTGAACTACAGCCCCAGCTTGAGTTTGTTTAAAAACATAAAAGACCAGTGCCAGTGCAAAGACTCAATGGGTAAAAGTACCAAAGGACTGAATTCCATCCCCAGAACCCAGATGATAGGAGAGAACTGACTCCCCAAGTTGTTCTCTGAACTCTTCTTCATTTGTACTCCGGCATACATGATGCATGTGTGAATACATATGTACACACACACACACCCACACACAGGCGTACGCACGCACACACACACACGGAATCATCAAATGAAAAATAGAAAATACATGAAAGACCAGCTTTGGTTAGAGCTACATAAACATGAAGGTTTGAAAAGACAACAACAAGGCACAGGATAGCCAGCATCTCTTGGTTTGCCATCTAATGGACCTCTGAGACTGTCTTGAAGACAGCCTATGCTATTTGTCCTGTATTACTGAATGCTGACCTGAACCACACTGTGACTTCAAATGGCTAGATGAGCAAGTCAAATCACACGCATGCAAACAATTAATAATAATGTGCTGGATAATTCACAGCATCGAGAGAGAGAGAGAGAGAGAGAGAGAGAGAGAGAGAGAGAGAGAGAGAGGTCAGCCCTTAAAACATACATGGAAGTGACATATGGAATAAGTAGATAATAGATAGAATACACACACACACACATGTATTCATATATATGCACACAATGTAAATCAATGGAAAAAGAATCCATAAACTTGATGGAAACCCTAAGTGTTATATGGGACTGTCTGAATATAGGAAGGGTTAGGGGAAAATTCTGTAATTATATTATAATCACAAATATAATATTAAAAATTACAGAGAGGATGACAACTCAAAATATAAGTTTCTTTTGAAAATGAGACATTGTGAATGTTAATATCTCAATCAATTATAATGGAGATAATTCTACATGCAGTTTCACCTCCCACAGGATTGCAGAACTTCTCTTGCAGTCTGTTCCCTCACATGTGCTTGAGGTGGCTCTTTTCTATAGATCATCAGCATCGTAACTACTGTTTTACTCAGAGTTAAGCTTAAGAGAATCACATCTTCCATATGTCAGCCTAGTGACTCACACTCCAAACACCGGTAAGCAGCGTTTGTCCATTTTTGTCATATGGCACCTTGAACCTTGCTAGTAACAAAAGTTTTCCCAACATAGGATGCTTCGTTGGTGCACCTTGGATAGATCACAGTCTTAGGCAGAACCTTTCCAATGTTCTACATGGGGAAAGAACAGATTTTATGTAAAGATTTATGATCCTCTAGTCAAATGAATAGAATAGAGACTCCTCTTCCAGTTATATTAATTCACTGAAGGAAAGCTTTGCCCTTAAAGAAAGCTCATACTGTCAAACTAATGACAAGAATGGCTTCTTTTACCAAGGGATGAATTCTGCCCTTTCATTCATCCAGTGAAGTGGAAACTTTAAACTCTTCTAGAGAAGATTTGTTCATCAAACCAAAATAGGAATAAGAATCTGGAAATTTAATCATTCCTACAATGAAATTCCTCTTTTATTAAATATAAGTCAGTATACCTAGCTATGTTAGCAATTTTATAGCACTTAAATACCAATAATTATTCAAAGAGATTTATTGAAGTTTAATGGCAGTGTAATAATAATGTCGGTATGTTTTATATGCAATAGTTGTTACAGCTCATTAAACACGTTGGTAAATGATCCATTGCTGTTCAATTAACATGAAATGACTGTGTTATTAAATCTTAAACTGTAAATTAAATCCTGATTTGAGACACTTAATTTTAAAGTGTGATTGAAAACTTCTTTGGGCATGAGCCTCCAGAGTCTCTTTTATTTCTTAAAGTCCCTTCCTGCCCTGCTCCTTTCCCATAGTATACATACATTTCAAACTGGAAAACGGGTTTCATTGGATTTGTATGGGTGAACTTTTCCTTCATAGAGAAACACGTGTCTTTCTAGTAGTTGGGCACCATTTGAGTAGAAATTATTTTTTAATTTCAGATCCAGTTCTTTATTGATGGAAAATCAGTGCTTCTTTTTTTAACTTTTAGGAACAGAAATCTGATCGACAGTCATTCAGATTTGGTGAGGTTTACTAAGTTAATTCATAGCTAGAAATCCATCTATGTATCCACAAAGACAGTAAGAAGACAAGAAGTTTTTGTCAGTCTTTGATGAAAGAGCTGGCTAAAAAAATATGTGTTCGATATTAACTAAGCATCTAGCATTAATATTCACAAGAAGAACCAAGCTTTGTCAAGTTTTATATGTATTTAAAAGGCACACAGAGTCTAGCATTTCTGGAACTTACAATCAAGGTTTTTGATATTTTCCACCAAAAAAGCAAATGTAGGGTTTTGTTTTGTTTTTTTTCTTTTTTTTACAAATTGACATATTATATATCATCCTACGTGTGTTTAATATAATTATAGCATGCAAAATATATCCCTAACTTTGGAATTTTATTCTGTGCTATTATCTACTAGTATCCACCTATGATATCATACAGTAATGCTTTAGTTTCCTGTACTACTGACTATTCTGATTGGAAGAAATCACACTTATAATTTAAAACCACTTCTGATATCTTGACCTAATAAGATTGACTTGTTTTCTTTCAATTATTTGGAGAATATTTGCAATGCTCAGTGATACATATTTATAATTAGAATATTTACATATTCAGTAAATCTACAGGAGTTATATACAAACTATAGTCATGTTCTTTATCTGTGAGTTAAAGAAAATATATTTCAACACAGAACGATAACCATATGCTTTTGTAGGGCAGCTCATAAGAACCATGCTTTCTGGCTACTGTGGAAAACATCAAAGAGAAAATGTGTCCTGCATTCTTCCCTTTCTGAGAGTATTTATACACATTTGGTCACAGTGATTCCCTTGTCTTCAGGGAGCTCTCAGAATACCCTCTTGCTGTCACCTCTACCTGAGCAAGTCCTGCTTACATTTTATAGCCTTAGTCAGTCATCTTGGAGCAATTAGCTTTTTTTCTCTTTGTAGCTTATTGCTGTCAAGGTACTCCAGTGCTTTGTTGATGTATATGTGTTTCCATGACTGATTTTCCCAAACTAGCTCTTGGTAATTTGCAGAGACAGCTCATGCCCTGAATCATCATTTCATATAGAGAAACAGACAGTACCAGAGAAACAAGTGGTAACATATGTATATTTTTATCAAGAAAACCACTTAATCAAACACTGTACATTTCCACATAAAAATACTAGATATACTCTGCTCAGTCATAGTCATGTCTGTCTTTATTTCCCCCTCTGCAAATACCTACCACATTCATGTTTCACTCTATTTTATCAAAAGCTTCTTAAAAACAAAACGAAACAAACACCCACGCAAAAACAAACTGCTGCACATTATTTTACATTTCTGTAAATAAGCCTTCTTCAACAGAAGACATTGCATAGCTCATTCCTCACGAGGAACAAGACTCTTAATCATCCCACTGAACCAAGAATAAGAAATTTTCTATAACATGAAATTATTTTATTATAACATAAGTAAAAGTAGTTCAACTAACTTTGACCCTCAAAGTTAAGTGTATACTATATTTACATTAAGAGTTTCTAAGCAATATTTCCTCTCAGGACACCTTCTGTAAGATAGGTACGCCAAGGTTATATCAATTTGTTTATGAGAGGTCTCATAATCTTTTATACATCAGACTCTAATGAAAATTAAAATATTTAAGTTATAATTAAATTCTATGTAAATGCTATTTATACTTTTACTTTGTGTGGATAAATTATTCTTCAGTATTGAAAGGTATCTATTTGAAGTCATGGTTGTTCAATAAATATACGTGGATTTCAGAAAGATCTGTTACCTGTTTTGTAGATTCTCAGTACATACATGATGGATATGCTACCTTATATTTATGTGGCATGTTTACATTATTGTGGTAAATGTCTAATGGCTCCATAGGTATGTAACTCAGATTTAATCAATGTAATTTTATATACAAGGAAGCAGATGATTACTTTGAATTAGCAGAGACAGTGAATTGCAGCAATAAAGTAAGTGTGCCCTCATTCTCAATTCAGGACCACCTATATCATACCAAAATAAACAATTATAATTTCATTTACATTTATAAAGGTGGGACTCTCTCCTCTTAAAGACACCTCTGCAGAACCTGATACTGATCCTAAATTTAGATACATCCTTACAAAATACACCTATATTCTCTTTCAAATCCATCAGTAAACACAGACACACACAGAGACACAGACAGACAGACACAGACAGACAGACACACACATATTCCCCATTCATTCACATATACATACCATATATGATGTTTAGAGGTGATTTTAAAAAGATTCAGGTTACAATACATATGAGGAAAAAACCTTAAGTAATATCGAAGTTGATAAATGAAATAATCATTAGAAAAGATCATAGACACAGTATAAACACAAATTTATTACATTTATAGAAAGAAAACATATGATAATTTCTGGATTACCTTAAGTCTAAAGCTGATTTTTTTTTTCCTATGCAACAGCAAAGGAATGATAGAGAAATCAGTTCACTGATATACTTGACTTAATAAAAGTTAAATCCTACTCTCAAAAAGCTAAAAGATTCAGAACATAAGATAACAAAATACTTAGAGAAAATAAAAATGTAATGGAGATCTTTCTTTTATATTTATTTATTTTTGATACAGTGAACATCTAAGCTACAGCATGGTTACTGTTTGTTGCTTTAACTGAGCTATTCAGTGAGCTGAGAAAGATATGAAATATATGAAGTTTTCTTGAGAAAGGACTGTGATATTGTTTAAACCTCAGTTCAGAAAATGAAGCTGTAATTTAAAATAAGAAATTAGACCAATGAATAAAATCCTGAAGTTCTTCACTGAGGCCTTTGAAAAGGTGTCATGATAACAAGATCTCAGACATAGAAAGCACCAACTTGTAAAAATAGAATTTTATTTTAGAATAAAAAAGGAGGTTGTCACTAAAAACATTTCTTTGCTTGAGATTAGCCACTCGAAAACTCTTTTCCCTTCTCTGACCAAGGCATACAGAGATAAGACAGCAGTAGAACTAAATGAGACTACATCTTGTACTAGCAGCAGTCTTGGCAACATCATCTAAATATTCCTGATTTTGCAGGTATTAAAGATACAAGAATTGCAGGATCTTGAAAGCTTCATCTAAGGTATCATAAGCCAATGAGGCAAGGCTTATGAAAGGGGTAGTGAAAGGGTTGGAGTCCTAGCAAGGAAGCTCTAAGAGGTCATATGTGAAGGTGCGATAATGAAGAGGAAGTGTACCAGGGTTCCCAAGAAGCTGCAGATGGGCTGATAGTAAAATACCTGCCCAAGAAAGTGGTGACAAACAGAGAAGTTACAATTTCTGTAGAAAAATAACTTGGGGTGCAGGCACCCAAAGATTTTGGACCCCATATGAGAGCCCCTAAGATTCTTGAGATCGAATCCTGACATAGATCCTCTCATGTTGATTTTCACTAGTGCTTTCTCCCAATCCTCCTTCGACACTTATTTGATTGCATTATATATGGAATCATTTGATTTCTATAGGGGCAGAAATATTTTAGACTTCTGAACACTTAATACTGTGCAATCCTAGAGGGCCTTTAAGGTGGACTAAATGTATTTTGAGATATATGTGAGACCAGGATTTAGGAAAAGACCATTAAGATTTAAAGTGATATGTTTGGGCATCAATCATAAATGGAGAGAGCTGAGATGACTCATCTTTGTTTCTAGTATGGCTGGTTTTGGAAGCATTTGGAAAACACAATTTTGACTTTATTACGGAGGACATTTATAGAGAGTGAAACAAGGAAAGAGACTGATCATGAGTATAGGTAATACCATTTCATGACTGATGTTTTGAACTGAATGAAAAACAGAGAAAATTACTTAAGTGCTACTGCCAAGGTAGAGTGTAACATCACACTCTGATCCAAACATCCTTCTGACCTTAATTTGCCTTTGTGAGGTATTTTGTCAAAACAATTAGAAAAGTAACTAATATTGATACTTGCCCCACATACTGCAAATTTTAAATTTAAAAAATATGGAACTAGAAAATATCATCATGAGTGAGGTAACAAAGACCCAAAAGGACATACATGGTATGTACTCACTAATAAGTGGATATTAGCCAAAAACAAACAAACAAAAAAACCCCAAAAAACCCAGAATACCCATGACACCGTCCACAAAACTCAAAAAGGTCCAAGCTGAAGGGCCCAAGTGAGAACCCCTCAGTCCCACTTGGGAGGGAAAAGAAAGCAATCATAAGGTGAGAGGGAGAGAGGGATCTGGGAGGGAAAGTGGACAGGGCAAAGGTGAGGGGAGAGGGGAACCTGTTCTGGTATTGGGTGAGGAAAAAGAACTGAAGCCCTGAGGGTCAGCAGAAAGAATGGAAGCAGAAAAACTCGAAGGTAGGAGGTTGGGGGGACCAAAGACCAGGGAGGTGAGAGATTCTCAGGACTCAGAGGGAGGGACCTTAGATTAAATGCCCAACAGTAGGGAGAGAGAATTTAAAGAACCCACCTCCAGCAGGAAGACAGGGCATCAAGTGAGCGAAGTGATTGCCATCCCACAGTCAAAACTCTGACCCAAATTGTTCCTGTCTGAATGAACTGCAGGGATGGAAATGAAGAAGAGCCTGAGGAAAAGAAGGTCCAGCAACAGGCCCAAAGTGGGATCCAGCTCAACGGGAGGTCCTAAGGCCTGACACTATTACTGAGGCTATGGAGCGCTCACAAAAAGGGACCTATTATGACCACCCTCCAAAAGACCCAACAAGCAGCTGATTCAGATGCAGATATTTGCACCCAACCAATGGACAAAAGCTGCTGACCCCTGTGGTTGAATTAGGGAAAAGCTGAAAGAAGCTGAAGAGGAAGGTGACACTGTAGGAGTTAATTGTAGACCAGTAGTCTCAATTAACTTGGACCCTGTGATCTCTCAAACACTAGACCACTCACCAGGCAGCATACACCATGTAATATGAGGCCCCCAACACATATACAACATAGGACTGCCAGGTCTGTGTGTTGTCAGAGATGTACCTAACTGTCAAGAGACTGGAAGCCCCAGGGAGTTTAGAGTCTGGTGGGATGGGGAGTGGGTGGTGAGGACATCCTTTTGGAGACAGTGGGGCAGGGAGGAGGTATGGGATATGGAACAGTCAGAGGGTGGACAGGGAGGGGAATTAAATCCGGAGTGTAACTAACTCACTCACTCACTAACTAACTAACTAACTAACTAACTAACTAACTAACTAACTAACTAACTAACTAAATACATAAATAAATAAATAAATAAATAAATAAATAATAATAAAAATAGGAAGATAGACAAGCTAATTTAAAAGTGAGCCTAATCTTTAAGATTTTCAATAAAGGAAATTTACATATGCTATATTAGTATACAAAATATTGTTACTTAGAACATATTATTAAAAATACTCATTAAATAATCAATAAATTACTATTACACACCTTTTAAGGAATGGTTAAGCCTGAACACTAGTAACACCATATGCCAGAAAAGATCCAGAAAACAGAACCTTTAATTAACTATTGGTGGTAATTTAGAATGTATTTTCACTTTAGAAGTTTGTCAGTTCCTAACTTATTAAATATGTTTACCACGCAGGGTGGAAAGTATAATTTTCAATATTGACCAAGGTAAATGAGAAGAGTTCATATATTTATGGTAGCTTCATTAAAATTTATAAATACTTTAGAGATACCAAACGTCATTTTCCTAAGTGAGTAAATGGTTAGATAGTTTCTGAACTATCCAGGAGTGAAGTTTTATTTAGTTCTAGGACAAAAACAAACCAACCAACAAACAAAAAGAACAAGACCAAAACCTCTGTAATCATGTAACAGGATGATGATTCAGTGGATAAAGCCAGGTGAAAGAAGCCAAAATGTGAACTTTCACCAATAAGAAATTCTTAAAAATGTGAAAATATTGAAACAATAAAATAACTGATGCTGACCAGAAACCACAGGTGTTGAGGATCAGTAGATAAACTGTAGGACAGTGAAACTTTTCTATATCTTTTCTATAGAATAGGCAAAAAAATATTTTTTTAATTATCCAAATCCATGACTCTGAATCTTCATGTAATCTATAGAAACCACATGATAAGATAGCAATATTTTTAGCACAAAAGAGTCAACATGGATGAAGATGTTGGGGCAGGGGCCCAGTGTAAGGAAAGGTAATCCCAGCAGAAGCAGAGGGCAGATGGGAACATTCAGAACATTCTGTATATTCTAGTCAAATTTTCGGGGAACTCAAATGCATTCTAAAAATAAAATGGATTAAAACATTTAAATAAATGAAAACACTTTGAAGAGGAAGTGTTATAAAATAAAAAAATTAAACATATTGAGTGCTAAGTGTATGCATGACATTCTACTCTTTCTGTTAGTGAATATAACCTAGAGTACATATGAGTTTTCCTGCAAAGTACGTTCCTTTTTTCAATCTGAAAAAGCATTTGTTAGAGGCTATGCAACTGTAGTTACCATAAGGTTAAATTTTATGTTTAATAAATTTCTAAAAAGACTCCAAGAAAAAGTATTTATTTCATGAAAAAATGGGGGGATAGGTGGTATTACCATCATTTTTCAAAGATCATTGACTTTGGCAAAAGTAAATGTGTGAATGTCTGTCCAGGTAACGGACAGTGGAAAAGCAAGTACGTTGGGTTTATATACCAGAGCTTTGAACACATATGCAAAAACAATGAGGTATTCTCTACCAAAAGAAAGCTTAAGCATGTAAAGCCAAGAGGAAAAACTAGAGAAAGCAGATGCTAGCATGGTAGAGGATAACTTCAGATGGGAGAAAATTACCTCTTTCTTTCAGACAAGAAAGGGATGCATGATCATGAATTTGTAGCCAATAAAGCAGAGACTGAAAAAATATGTGTCCAATGCCCTAAATAATGGATCAAAATTAAGAAACAAATGTTTGGCAGAGATCAAAACATTCTAGGTAGTTTAAGCCTAAGACAACTAGAAATAGAGGAAATTCTGTGACAAATATTACATGAGATATTAAAGAAGATTCAGAGTTGACCTAAACAGCTGAATGAGTTGAGGTTTAGGATATTGTGTTCAGATGAGATGAGCCAAGAAATGCTAGCACAGTTCCTTTATAAGGTCCCTTTTTTTTATTCATAATACAGTGTCAAGTGAAAAGATAACGGCATTAAATTTACATATAAAATTTCTCTCTCTCTCTCTCTCTATATATATATATATATATATATATATATATATATATTATATATGCACACACATATATACTTTAAGTGACTCTCAAGCTCACAACATAAGACAGATGAGTGCCTTTATGTTAAAATGTAATAAAAGCTTTAAGAAGCATGTTTACACTCTGTAAGCCCTGGGTCTAGTGTACAATTGGGCCTTCCAGGGTCATGCTGACTATGTTCTATGGAGGAAGAAGCAGTCACCTCTGGCAGCCCAAATTCCCTTCCATCTTAGTTTCCTGGCCATGGTCCTAACTCTGTGGAACAGTCTAAATTATTTGCCAATATATTTACTGCAGGGATTTGATCGCATATAATTTCACTTCAGCCAAATGGCTTTTCTGAATCATAACTTACCTTCTATCTTAAAAACCTAGCTGGCATTTTCTGGAAATTCTTAATGACTTTTCTGTGAGACAAACTGTAAATAAAAGACAGGCTTCCAGATGCTCAGGTATTTAGGCAAATTGCTCCTTTCATAAAGCAATTCAAGTTGTTAAGGAAGTAAAGACAATATTGTATTTAGATTGGCATAACTTCAGAATTGAAGAAAATGCTCATAGCCATCTAGCGTATAGTTGGTAGGAATTAGAGATGAATTTAGGCAGTCTTACCATGGTTTATTGAGCATACATGGCAGGCAAAAGTGAAGGAGAAAAAATGATTTATTTCTTGATGTTGCTAAAGATCAGGCATACACAATGAATTACTGCATTTATAAATTTTATATTTTCACAATTTGTGAGGTTTGTATTATTTAAATGACTGGAGCTTCGAAGGTTTTTGAGTACAATACATGAATATGACTTCCCTCCTGGCCTTGGCTTGCTCATGGTTATATAATATTCCTGAAGCAGGAGAGAAGCCAAGTGATGCAGCTGCCATGAAGCAGCATAGAATAAATACAACCTGGGTCACTTAGCTATTAATACCCATCAACTGAAATATGTGCAGGTTTCACTTTAAACCACTTAAATTTCTCACATATTTTCACAATTGATCTGATCCAATTGTTATTTTCGCCCCAGCATAAAATATCCTAATAATGTCAATTTACTGATCTATTGGCAAATATTTTATTCCTATAAACACAACTTAGTGATAATTTCTTAGATGCCATAGGTACAGAGGCAGATGGTTTAGTCTCCTAAAACATAAAATATAAAATAAAAGTTGTTAACAAACAAGTGACCCAAAAAAGCCAAATAATAAGGAGGGCCCAAGGGAGCACAGTTAAATCTTACACAGAAAGGGAAATGCATATACACGGTGAATGGAGGGTATGCATGGGGGGGAGGGGAACAGGACAAGGACATCATAAGTAGGGAGGGTAGGGGATGGGAGCATCTCTGGGACTTTCCAGAGACTTGGGACAGGAGTTGGGGCAGGGAACTCCCAGGAAGTCTGTGAGGGTGACTCTAGCTGAGCATATTGTGCCTGAAGTGGCCATCTCCTGTAGCCAGGCAAGACTCCCAGTGGAGAGATAAGAACACCAACTCATCCACAAAACTTGTGACCCGAAATGCATCCTGCCTACAAGATGTGGAGGGACAAAGAGAGAGCAGAGACAGAGGGAATAGCCAAACAATGACAAGCCCAACTTGAGATCCATCGCACAGGAAAGAACTAACCCCTGACACTATTTTTCTAGTATTGATTCCCAACTCTAAGCAATGCTGCACATACATAAACTTCCCATCCTTCACCAGTTAGCCAGTCCATCTCCTACTCATAACACCAGTGTCAGTTCAACAAAATGTTATGCCCCCAAATTGTTAGCTCCTATCTCTACTATATTGCCAAATAATACCTTTAGAACAACAATGATGTACTTTTAACGAATGATATAATTCTACCTCATCAATTTCTTCCCCTGATCCAATCTATTCTTCTGCCTGCATAACTGTTTGAAACAGCATGATGCTTGCTAAAAAATGAGTTCAACTCAGCATCCTGTCAGATCTAGCCCATGCTTTGTGTTCTCTGATTTTTCTAAGGAGAACAAACAAACCCGAGCGTAGGAAGTCACTTAGATGGCTTCTAGGGAAGCTGTCATTTCACTCTAACTTTGTTCTTTACAGAAAGAAGCTGGTGCTAAAAATTGCCTGAAGAAAAGACAGAAATAAAACAGCATCAAGAACAGTTTGATGAATATCAAAATGAGAAAGGTACTGGACCACAGAACAACTTTTCCACGAATGCTGATGCAGAATGAAAAAAAAAAAATTAGGGAACTCTCAGCAATAAGTAAAATACACAGATAGGAGAGTATTTAGAAATTTCCCATCACCGAGGAGTATACTGAGGCATTTTTATCTGTGGTGATTAATATATTTGCATCTTGACAGGATCTAGAATCCCTGACTAGACAAGCATTTGTGTAGGACATGAGAGACACTCTATACTTAGTTAATTGAGGCAAGACAAACTATCTTAAATGTGAGTTGCATTAGCATATGGTCTGTGGTCCAGAATGGAATAAAGAAGGAGGAAATACAGATGGACAGGAATATTTATTGTCTTGTTTCTGAATGAATATACAATGTGAGTACCTGCAATAAGCCACTGCTGAATTCCCTGCTTTGATAAACCGTACCATCAAGATTTGAGGGAAATCATTTGCTTTCTTAAACTGTTTTTGTTATGTGTTTTATCTCAGCAATGGGTAAAACAGCCAAAACATTATAACATTCATGCTACAAAATTCTCCAGCATTAGGCCCCAAATGCCCTCTATATTCTACAGAGATAATAAAGTAAAAGGTGTGTGTGTGTGTGTGTGTGTGTGTGTGTGTGTGTGTGTGTGTGTGTTCCAATTCTCTTAACCACTGAAGGAAGAGGACATTTTTAATTTTCAACAATTTACATATCTCATTTTTGAAACAAAGTACCCCAGCTTATACATAAATGCATGCCCAAAGAAATAAAAAAAATACTGTATTGCCAAAGCTTATGGGGATGTGATATGTATGATTTCATGTGTTTATATGACCAAGAGGAGGTACAATATGATAAGGAATGACCAACTATGGGAAACTAAGCATGTATTCAAATAAGTTACTTGTAATTTTTAATTAAATAAAATAGACTCTTGAATAGGATGATGAGTTTCACACTTCATTTTAGAACACCCAACCAAATTGAATTAAACAATGTAGATGCATTTACATCATAAGAAAAAATATCAAAATTTAATAACCATGAAATTACTAAGTAAAATAAGGCACAGAGGACATTTTATGCTTTTGTACAATATGCATATATACATTATTGGAATTGGTTGAACAAGTATCCCTCTACTAGATAATTGAACTGACACAACAAAAGCTCAAGCATGCACAGTATTCACTGATGGGCATACTTGAGTACTTCCAGGAGGGAAAAGTTCCTTTCACTTACATTCTAGTGCCCCTGGCCACTTTTAAAAGGTAATAAATACATGCATGTGATGGCGAGAGGGACTTATTTATACCTTACCATTTTCTTTGAAGTTGAAAATATCTGTGTTCTCTTCTCCACATGCCTTCTTTCTGTTCTCCATGTGGTCTGTTCTTAAATGTCTTGGAATCACATAATAAAAACCCTAATGCTTATGTCTTGACTTTCAACTTCACGATGAAAAGGGGAGTGAAATTCTAGTGCATGGGCATGTCGAGGCATGAGTGTATAGATTAGTCCATTCAGAATTGGACCAGCAACTTCCAGCAAAATGTGGCTCCAAGGCAGACACAGGAGTCAGTGTTAAGTGAATTAGCTTAATCCATGCAAAAAAAGAGAATGCATTCATTGGATATAAATTGGAGAAATAGTAGCAGCACAGAAGGGAACGTGACTATTTTGAGTGCACTATAGGTAATGGATTCTGGAAACGTTTATACACTCATAAAATTTTGATACATTTTCCCAAAATTTCCCAAATAATAAATACAGCAGATATAACCTATGCTCAGGAGACTAACACATACCTGTTCTCATTAGAAGAATGTTTAGGAAAAGAATGGCCTTGTTCAAAAGTGCATTATGCAAAAAGGATTCTGTAGTGAATTCAATACACATTTAAACACAGGTTGGTTTGATTTATGTATCACAAGAACTACTGCACATGGATTATTTTTAAAAATTCACATAGCACTACCAAATGTGTTTTTGCAAATTATTCCATGTGCTTGGCAGGTTCTGGGCATGAAAAACAAGTTCCCATGTGTTTGGCATACCGGTGCATTTCATAGTTTTATGATTACAGGAAACAAATGAGTGTTTCCTGTATTATTTTCAGAGTGATTATCTGCATTCATTCTATAAAGAATATGTTGGGATGCATATAGTAAAAGCATAGATTTGACTTTATTACAGTTAAAACATGCTTCAGGTTTACTAAATCCTCCAGAGCAAATATTTGTCTCTGCTTTCTCTTTAGTCTAGAATTTCAATTTTGACCATTCAGTAATCAGAATGTCAAATGTTGGATTCAGCAACTTCTTAGTTCCATTAGAAAATATATATACATTTCAAAATATCATGCCTATAATAAATATGTGCAAAAACTGTTTATATTTTATTTGTAAGCACTAATATTAGATGAATTTTAATGATGAAAAATTCCTCCCTAGTGAAACAGACATACTGCAGATAGAGAAACAAAAATAGGAAAATCATATTCTGGTACAAAATAGGGATAGAGGAGCCCCTAAATAAGACATGTTAAGAATGCAATAGCAAGATGATATCAGGTAAGTGCACTGTAATAGTTATTGTCCTGAACAAAAGTTTTGGAAGTCTTGAGTAGGTACATTGAAATTTATGTGATTGGTTAAATTAGCCAGGTTTCAATTATAATAACAAAATAGGCAATATAATTAACTTTTAATGGAGGAATGTTTGAAGTTGGATCACACTTTTAGTCCATAGTTGTAGATTCCATTGATTTGGGCTTCTGACAACCTATAACATCATAGGCATGAACTTAGCATGGATCAGTGCTGCTCAGCTCTTGAAGAGTGAGAAACACACACACACACACACACACACACACACACACACACACACACACAAAATGTGATGGTATCCCATCATCCTCTCTTTGGATGCAGTTTCAATTACCTAAGGCAGCCCATTAGGTCCACTTCTTAGAGGTTCCATCATCTGCCAATAGTGTAGTAAGCTAGAGACCTAGCCTTTGGCACACAGGTCTTTGAGAGAGAGTCCATTTCCAAACCATTACACATGTGAAATAGAGAGGAATTTGAAAGTGTAGCACTGTTAGGTGCAAAAAAAGAGAATAGATAAACATAAAATCAAGAAACCTCCACTACTAGATACTACGCTAACCATATGTGTAAAATAATCATCATAACATCAAGGGTATTAAGTATATGCCCACCACTTGGTAAATAAATGTGTGCGTGTGTGTGTGTGTGTGTGTGTGTGTGTGTGTGTGTGTCTGTGTGTGTGTGTGTGTCTGTGTGTGTGTGTCTGTGTGTGTGTGTCTGTGTGTGTAAGTTATCAATGGATATCATGTAGAAGAAATATATACATATAAATGAAATTATTATCCCCACTTATATGACAATATAAAAAGTTAAACGAATGCAACTGCATGATACCAATGAATCAGTAATACAATTTACCTAAGAGACCAGACTTTGGCTTACATGATTTTTCAGTGTTCAAACATATAACTCCCCAGGGAACCAGAAGTATGTTGACAAGTTCTACATATTCATCACTTACTGATAATATTCCAATTTCAATTACAGTTCTTTGCTATTTATACACACATATAAAAAAATCACTTAAGTTGATCCAAGCAAGATTCCACTTATAATTAAATTTATATTTAACCTATTTCATAGGAATCTGTCACTTACTTAATGTTAAACATAAATTTACTTTCATTTCTAAGGAATGTTCACATTTCCCAATTCCCAGGTTCTCAACAACACTCTGATTCATTACTCAAGAAATGAAAGTCTCGGAGACTTTACAAGAGATTTTATACATTGATAGACTGTACAATATTTACATAGGGAAGAAACATCACATATTTAATACTGCAGAAAATAAAAAATAAAGTTTATATGTTTAGATTAATAGAAAATAAAATAAATATATTAAAATAAACCGTTTGGCAGGGAGAGCTACCTAGCACTCATTCTGAGGACCTGAGTTTTTCCTAGAATGCATATGGTGAAACCATAAAAATGATGACTGTAAGTCATCCTCAAACCTCAGCACACACACTGTTTGGATACGCATGTGCACAAACAAATAGTAGATAGATTGATAAATGTAATTTAAAATTTATAAAAGAAAACCTCTGTGATTATGACAGCTAGAGAGTAATGACAAGTTAATGAGACTTAAGAAAAATTTGGAGGAGATTATTTTAAAAAACAACAACAAAATTTTTTGGCAGCAGAAAGATATTCTATATCAATACTGACAGATGTTATTCATTTTTATGAATATTGGCAATTTTATTTATTTATTTACTTATTTATTTATTCATTTTGTTTCATAGTTTGCTTTCTATTGCTGTCATAACTACTATGAGCAAGAGCAACTTTATGAGGACAAAGTGTATTTGACTGATAAACAGTCTGTCATGAAGCATGATTAGGGTAGGAATGTACAACATAGACCTGGGGACAGGAATGGAAGTACAGACCTTAGAGGAGTGCTATTCACTGTCTTGCTCCTCCTGGCTTTCTCAATTTGTTTTCTTGTAAATAGGTGGTTCAGGACCACCTATTTGCAGATGGCACCAACCACAGTGACCTGGACTATTCTTAATCAACAAAATGATTAGCAGGCAATCCTACAGGTCAAACCTTAGGGGTTATTTTCTTTTTTTTTATTTTTTCTTTTTCTCTTATTTATCGTTAATTATTTCTTTATTTACTTTACATTCTGATAGCAACCTTCCACCTTCATTTCTTCACTGTCCCACCCTCCCAATCTCCCTCCCATTCTCCCCTCTCTTTATAAAACCTATGGACAATTGATTTTTGACAAAGCAAAAGCATACAATGGAGAAAAGAAAGTATCTTCAACAAATCATGCTGGTCTAACAGGATGTCTACATGTAGAAGAAGGCAAATAGATCCATATTTATCACCCTGCATAAAACTCAAGTCTAAGTGGATCAAAGACCTCAACATAAACTGGATGAACTAAATCTAATAGAATAGAAAATGAGGAGTAGCCTTGAACTCATTGGTATAGGAGACAAGTTCCTGAACAGAACAACTCAGCACTAAGATCAACAATTAATAAATGCTCCTTCATGAAACTGAAAAGCTTTTGTAAGACACAGGGCCTATTTTCTTAATTGAAGTGGCCTCTAGGAATCTCTGTGACCATCAAGGCCAGCAGAGATCTAATCTGTAAGAGGCAAGAAGGCAGTTAATTTCAACACAGATAATTAGTAATAATTAACTTAATCTTATGTGTATGATAAAACTTAAGACATAAGTATATTGAAACTCTTTGTAAACTATATGTAATATTTTTCATAAAAATGGGATCTATAGATTGACTATATGTGACACCTTCCATAAAGATAGATTACATAGATTGATAAATCATGATATGGATCTGAGGGATGGATGATCTGTAGGGCGAAGGTACCAAGCTATTAACCACCTTCACTCCCAGGTTCCTGGACTGATAACATGTTCTATAGCCCTTCCTTTGAAGCACCAACTCTATATGTCTAATATTCCTGGTTTCCTAGTGCTTATCTGTGAGTATAAGGGCCTATGTGCCTCATGACAATTTACTTCAGATATGTCAAGTTGACAGAAAATTAACAGCACAATTAATAAGAGCAATATCAAAACACAAAGAGCTGCTTCTGTAGTTACTTGGCTAGAATATTTCTCAAGAGCATTTCTTCAGTTTTTAAATTATCAGACTTTGTGTTACTTTCTCTATGATGTAGGGTTTCCATTGCTGTGAAGAGACACCATGAGCAAGGTAACTTTTATGAAGGAAAACATTTAATTATTTAATTGGGGCTGGCTTACAGTCTCAGAAGTTCACTCTATTATCATCATGGTGAGAAGCATGTCATCATACAGGAAGTCTTAGTGCTGGAGGAGTCAAGAGGTCTACATCTTGATCTGAAGGCAGCAGAAGGAGAATGCCTTCCACAGGCAGCCACGAGGAGGCTTTCTTCTGCACTGGGCAGTGCCTGAGCATAGGAGTCCTCAAGGCCTACCTAAACAATGACACACTTCCTCCAACAAGAGGATATCTATTCTAACAAGGCCATACCTCCAAATAGTGAGACTCCCCATGGGCCAAGCATATTCAAACCACCACACTCTATATATGATATTCATTTGCATTTACATTAAAGAAGGTATATTTATGTGTGTGTGTATGTAAGTATGTATGTATGTATGTATGTATGTATGTATGTATTTTCTCCCAGTGCACATATTAGGGCAGTAAGCATGCAAAAATCTGTGCATATGTGCAAAGTCCATCTAGAATTCAACATTGGTTATCATCTACAATTACTCTCCATCTATTTTTTTTTTTTTTTTTAGATAAGGTCTATCATTGTACTTGGAGCTTTAAATCATAGCTAAACCAACTTGCAAGAAGCTCCGTAGATACATTTGTCTATTATCTTCCAGAACTGGGAATATAGATGTGTATTTGTGTCTGTATTTTACATAAGTACTGGGAATCTGAGCTCGATGGAGCCATCTCCCAGCCCCGATATCAACTCTTGACCTTTATTATGTTGTTTTATTTACTGCTGCATTTCTTATTAATCTATAAAATTATTTTCAATTTAAAAATATTTTAATTTTATAAGGAGCATTATGTTCCATGACAAGCTTGTGGATATTAAAGAACAATATCCTGGAAGTATTTCTCTCCTTCTACCGTACAGTTCCTATGGACTGAACATGGCTCATCAGGGTTGGCACCAACACCTTTACCATGCCCCTATATTTAGTATAGGATCCCTCAAGGTAGGGTACTTCCTCCAACAAGAGGATACTTATTCTAAAAAGGCCATCCCTCCAAATAGTGACACGCCCCATGGGCCAAGCATATTCAAACCTCTACTCTCTATATATGATATTCATTTACATTTACATTGAAGACATTTGAATGAACCAATAGACTCAGGAATACAGATGTGCATTTGTATAGTACATTTAGGTTATGTTTTGGTCTCCATAGTTTAAACAGATGAACTTTATAAACCAAATTTATTTTATTATTGGAAATCAGTAGCCCAGACTCCCAAATATCTAAACATCTACTAAAGATGATGCACAAGCATGATTATAAACTTCTATTTGATTATTCTTGTTTTCTAAAGATTTATTTATTTATTATATGTAAGTACACTGTCGCTTTCTTCAGACACTTTATTCTCACTCCGGCCCCACTTGCCCTAGTCCCGCTTGCTGTAGCTGTCTTCAGACACCCCAGAAGAGGGCATAAGATCTCATTAAGGATGGTTGTGAGCCATCATGTGGTTGATGACCTTCAGAAGAGCAGTCATTGCTCTTAACTGCTGAGCCATCTCTCCAGCTCCTTGATTATTCTTATACTTGATATATTTAGTCCTACATCATATCATGAACTGGGATGATTTTTTTGGAGTCTTACTTTGGGAAGAAAATAATAATCATTTATTTTTATGTAATTTAAACAATACTATAAAACTCAATTTAGAAAATGTCTTTCCAGAAAAAAGTGTTATTCATAATGATATATAAACAAAATACATGATATTTTAGTGGAACTCTCTATTAATAAGATAGCCTGTGCAGGACAGCCTCTAAAAACCCTAGTCTTCCTTGTGTTCTGAATGTCTAAGTAGCCTAGAGCAGAAAGAATGTGTGGTAAGGGTGATTGTGGAAGTAGACAAAAATAAAAGGAAAAAGAAAAAGGAAGATTTGATGATTGAACTATTAGTGGGTGTTCTTTTATGAGTGTAATATCACTTCTAAGTGTTTTTCTATCTCTAGCACTGATGAGAGAGCTTTTAGCTTCGTTTAACACCTACTCATACCCTGGAGTTACATAGTTTCTTTATTTCCTGGCTCTATTGGGTCATTCACAATGTCTTCATTGTGTCATATAAGATTTCGCTGAAGAAATGTTACTATTTTGGCCTTAGAGTTGGAGTTTTCTTAATAAATACCAAAAGGTAGTCTTCATTTTGTTTTATTGATTGCCTAGTATAAATTTTATTTTATATCTTAATAAAAGCAGATTAAAATATGTTAATTTGCCTATAATAAAATACCCAGTGACATAATATTATACTGTAAATTTGACGACATGTAAATATTTGTTGCACATAATCAGCTCTTCAGGATCTTTCATTTATTCTCCAAAGTATAGATTGAGTAAGTGTATTTAGTGATGGATGTTGACTAGGAAGAAGGAATTCAGAGAGTTAAAATTAGGGTAAGGATAGACTGAGGTACCAGGAGAATGCAGTAGAATAATGAAAAGACAGAAAAGTAAATACACAGAAAAAAAATAAGGCAAGTATAAGCCACATGGCAAGATCCTACAAGAGAAAGGGTAGAAGGAAAACAGAAGAGAAGATAGGAGGAGGGGATGGGGAGGGGAGGAGAGAGGAGAGGAGAGGATCATATTCCTAGTTGTAACTGTTAAACCAATTCCTGTGCTTCAGTTCAAGCAAAAAACAATGCAAGCAGGAGCATTATGAGATGTAATGTTTACGTCTGTGTTGTTTACAATTGACAAAAACAGGTGGGATTTCTAAACAAATCAGAATAGTGTTCAAAGGAACAACATTTCAACAGATGTAACAGAGCTTTTAATACTAGTATCTTTCTCTGGAATTAGAGAAAACATTGAAATGCGCAGGTAACTGGTGACTTTACTTACCAGAAATTTTTTTCAACATTATCAGCTGTTTAAGGAAGAAATGGAAAAGGAAACAGGGGTACAGACATAGACAAACTAAGGGACTGCTTGCCCTTCCTCATTCTCTTGTCCTCTTGCTCTCTTACTCTCTTCACCCTCTGTCCCTTGTTTCCCCATTCCCCTCCCTCTTTTCTCTCTAGGTGTTCATGGACTCTCTCTCTCTCTCTCTCTCTCTCTCTCTCTCTCTCTCTCTCTCTCTCTCTCTCTCTCTCTCTCTTACACCTTTCTCTGTCTCTACAACTCCCTCCCCTCCAGTCCACATGCCCTAAATAATCTCTGTTCTATACTATACTCATCCAGTGCCTGGTCCCTCAGGGGGAAGGGAAGCCTTAGCATGGGCCCACAGAGGCACCCCATTCCCCAACACCATACCTGCCTCCACGAAACATCCACATCCATGCCTAATGTTTCTTTTTATAAAACCAAATAGAAGGAAAGAGAGAGGGTGCCCATAGAGAAACAAAACAGCACAAATTATCTACATTCCTGTGTAAATAGAGGAGTGTTTATGAAGTCAACACTCTTGCTTTGTCTCAAAGCAAAAGATACTTATTTTAGCAGCTATCACCCAGTATTCAGAGAGTTCTTCTAACACATAGGTCCCTTGTAAATTGTGTCACTTTTCCTGCATGACAACGTTCTCTCCTAAGGGGAAATTACAAGATGTCCAAGAAATGTCATCATGAACAGTGTTGCTCTGAGGAAGAGGACCCTTAGCTTGCTCACAGGTGCAGTTACATACAAATCATCAAAGTAAAAGACAGGATGAAGGAGGCACTTAGGAGAGGAAGTAAGGCTGTGTTTGATGAAGGGGCAGAAGGTTAAGGGGCCAGGAGCCCTACATTGTTTTATTAAAATTTCCTCTAGCAATTTATTCTCATACTGAGAAGAAACCAAGAGAAATATGTTCTTGCAATGATTGAATTCTGTAGTCAGACAGAGGCAACATGGATTTTTTTCAAGCTTGACTTAAATAGTTCTGTGTTTTAAGAGTTGGCTTCTGAGAATTTCTCACCCTCAGAGTTTTCTTTCTAATTTGCCCTCCTACTTTGCTGCTTAAAGAGTTGTTAACACATCACAGTCAAGCCAAGTCTGTTAGAGACCTGAAGGACTTCACTTGTTAATAGGCAAGCAGAGCAAGGTGTTTGGTCTGAGTGGAATGAACAAGCCACATCACCTAAATGAAGCCAGCCAGAGCCATCCCAGACCATAACTTTCACACCACACTGTGTTTACTTTGGGTTCTTCTAAGTCAAACCTGTAATCTTTGGAAGTGGTTTTGTTTTCCCATGGTCTTGGTTGGGCTTCCTAGAGAGCAGTCCCTCTTAGATGTATGTGAATTCTAACAACAGACCCTTTGTATTGATGCCAGCCAGATCAAGGGTAGAGTCAGGATATTTGTCCACAGGGAGCCTGGACTTTCTCAGTCCCACACCTTCTATATTTAGGGAAGGAAATATATTTTATTTCTGAGTTTTAATGAAGATAATATATTTTCATTCTCTTGTTGACATGAGGCACATATCATATAGATATCAAGGTAAATTCTTAAATGTTAAAATGCAGTGCCACATGAAGAAAGGCTGTCTTAACTTTCAATTACACTCATGCCAAATTGGCCATGATAAAATTTTTTATCCACAGCGGTGAACTGACATAGGAATTCAAGTATGCATGACCATAATTTGCCAATCAAATAACTCTTATGGATGGATAATTTGCCAAGGATCTAGTGTACAAAGCAATGTTTTCTAAACAGCAGAAAATGCACCAATGGAATACATTATTGGTTCCATACCTATTATGACACCAAAACTCTTGCATTTATATGAAACTTCAGGACTCTTACAACCTCACCAGTGCTACCAATCTGCATCTTGCTTAGCTTTTGCATAAACTCATGGGTCATAGCTATACTCCTTAGCAAACCCTTGGGGTTGGGAACCCTAAAATGTCCTCCATGGGAAAGCAAAGAGGGAAGAAATACTTAGCAGCTCTGGGTAGCGACTCCATTATGTGCTCCTGGGTATTTTTCCCAGAAATACTTAGAACTCTTGCATCTCTGGGTGGAGAATGTAAGAAACCTCCTGGAGGATGTATGTGATGCCCACAAGGCATCTTTCCCATGGTTTGGATGCACTGCTCCTTGGCTTGAATCAATCCACCACCATTTCCTTAGCATGGGGCTGGTTGGCCCATGCTTCATCTTATTCTCATGAACACACTTTTTATAGAAATATCATTCTATGACCCATTCCTCTTAATAATTAATTCTGACTTGTATTTGTTTCCCCTCCCTTTCAATTAATCAAAAATGTGTCATGCTGTCGACACATTCTAAATTACATCAAATATATTTCTTCAAGTAAACCACAGTAAATTTTCAATTTTGCCTTTCATAAATATTGTACTAACCTGTTTCAAAACTTTGAGGAAGTTGGGTGGCCTTTACTGAAGGTTCATTACACTATGCTTTATTTATATATCTGAGACTTTATGAGCAAAGTCTTTGCGGTCCACATATCTATCTTTACTTTGGTCATAGCTACATAATGAATCCTAAGAAGGTTTATGTCATCCCTGATAGTCTCCCTTTTGAGAACACATGATGATTTAAATTTGTTAATCCCAAAATGCTGTTCACTCTTCAAATTATTCCTTGTTACTGGAGTTAATATTATATCTTGTAATTCTGCAGCAGTAGCTCACTTAGCTGAAGGGTCAACAAGCAAGAGGTCTATTTATAGGCAAGTTATACAGGAAAGCAATGAAGAGACTTCTTCAATGTTTCCACACTGGGAGGTTGGACAAATAAAGACGTCCAGATATGCTTCTACTTCTATCAACTTCTTTATCCTTAAGCCTGCCTCTAGAGTCCCAAAATGAGCTGGAGGTTTCAATAAAAGAAAAGTAAGAGGTAGGTAAAACAAAGCAACACTGCTCTAGGTGTGGTAACATATCACTGATCCATTAATTATTCATTTTCAATTTTGGAATTTCTTCCATAACTGTCAATATTTGGACAAAAGATACAAGCAAGAAAACAAAATCAAACCAGGAAATCCTTCATCAAAGTTTTAGGATTTGTGCACTGACAACTGCAATATCTCTTTTTGTTACAGAGCAGATAATTATCACACTTCTTCCCAGTAATGAATGCATACCTTTATAACAAATCAAATACCTTGTAAATGTTTCTAAAATCATCTCCCATAAACATAGAGCTAATGATGTCTTGTGATCAGTTCTCAGGCTTTAGTGACTCCAAATATATTTAGAAACAAAATAATTAAGAGCTTTTAGGTGCCTACTTCTGTTGTCTAAATGCCAATTATGTAAGAAACATAAATTTACACATACCTACTCATTTGTAAATATGTCCAGTACTATTCAAAAAACAACCACCTATCAAGCATGGTTTAAATACTGGACTAGACACTGTAAGTAAACAAATCAGGCAAAAATTGCCGCCTTAATGGAGAAAAAAATGCAAAGAAACAAATAAAGTAGCTCCATTTCAGAGAATTTTAGCAAGCATATGATAACAATATTCATTGCAAAAGTAAGGAGAGCAGAGAAAAACATGGGATCTATTTCAGATAGGGTTATTGAAGTCTTCTCATTGAAATGCCGCTGTCTTTAAATGAAAGTTTGACAAAAGATATAAGGAGAGTTTTATAGGAAAATGGACTCCTCTAACAAGTTCTAAAGTTAGGAACATTATTGGCATGTTTCTAGAGCATCAGAAAATTTAACCTTTCTGACCCCAAATGAGCAAGTGACAATGAGAGTAGGTAAGATCAGAGAGCTAACTAAGACAAGGATCAGCCCACTGTTAAGGACTTTGATTGTCATGTATCCATGGAAGGTGGGGCATGGCCTGGATTAAGACTGAAAATGTTTGTTCTTGCTTTCCACTGGCACACTGCATAGAGGGAATGGGTCAAACCTTAACAACTGGGGTTGAAACTTCTACTCTTTCTATTGGCACTCTTGTATATCAGAATAATATTCCCTTATGTTTTATAGATATATAGGGTGAATCTGTGCATTTTATTATGCATATGAAAGTATACCTTAAAGTCATGAAAAAGATACTCATTTCATAAAAGCAAAGGGATTTCAAAAGTAAAATTAAATTAAAAATAAAGTAGGTATTACAAAATAGTGGTAATTATTAAATATCATTGATGCCTCTTTATCTCTGTGTGCTATTTTCTGTTATACTTTTTAACTGCTTCTCAGTCCCTCACTTTATAACAAGATCTGAAAATAAAGGAGCAGAGATTTGGGCCTATAATCATTCCAAGCCTAACTCTAATACAAAGTGGCATTACCTAGGTTAATAAGAAAAACCCTAACTCTGTTGGTTCCCAGCATATTTTCTCTTTGACGCATATTAAGTTTCAGATCACATTCATATGGACAGAGAGATGTGGACAGGGACAATGAGATGTGAGAGTGAAAAATCAAAATATAAGGCAGGAAAAGCAATAAGTTTTAGAACTTTCAGGATGTTGGTGAGACCTGAAGTCAAGAGACTGCCAAGTTAGAAAGGGACAGGCAAGAAGAATTCCAAGAACTATGCTGTAGTCTCACTTTAAGGGTCATACATGATGAGAAGGAGGGAACTGCAATATTAATGATAAGTGTGGTAGAAATAGGAAATGCATGGGAGAAATGCCCTGGAAGCCAAGTATGAAATTAGATTACAAGAAGTGATCATCAGATATGTCAAGTGTTTTGATAGATCTAATAGGAGATAAGGACTGGTGACCAACCAAAGCATAAAAATATAGATTTTATAGATGATCTTGATAAAGATGTATTAACAAATATTACTTTGGAGTATAGGGATAGGGAAGTAGTGATTTATGTGTCCAACCCTACCTGAGGGACATTTCTAGGTAGAAGTAAACTTTAATGGTGTCAGTTTTCTCTTCTTCTAACACTTTAATAATTATTGCTTAGACGAGAGACAGCCCTTGCTGCACAACCTATAGTGAACAAGCAGGGAAATGATGGATGGATGTTGGTTGTGCTTCTGGAAAATGTCCGAGAAATGTGACATAGGATAAAGGTTTCCCTTATATAAATCTTATCATTGTGGGAGGTGACTCAATCTAAATCAGATGGCATTTCATTTGTGCAAAAAGGGAGGTGGAAAGACACTCTAATCACGCTTATGCCCCTTTATTGGTCATATCTCAAAATTATTGGGGAATTTTGATATAAGAACTACATAGGTCAGAACAATTTCACAATTAAAGCCTTTATTTTCAGTTCAGTGAAGGATCACAAGAAAAGTTAGAGTGTAAGACATGTTTTTAAAAATAGTTTTAGTGTCAATTTGAAAAGAAAAATGGGACACGGTTATAAACAAACCTTTCAGGTGAGATGGGTTTAGGTTTAGTTTTCAGATTTAAAATATTCTTTGAGTTACATGAAAAGAGTAATATAAAGAGAAATAAGTTATTTCAAAAAAATAGCTTTATATATTTCTCCTAAATGATGGAATAGATTATCTGTAGAAGTACCATTACTTGAAATAACACCAGTGGAAAACTATTCAAGTAGTACTCTCGAATGACTGGAAAATGCCCTGTGTTTTTGTACTCTATTGTAACTGTTACTAAGTTCGAAGTTCCCGCCAGCGGGTACTCCGTGCTGTGGAAATGCTGTGGAAGGAAGCCATTGATTATGGAAAGAAGCAGGAAACAAAGGAATGTGTTGGAGCAAGACGAGATCCGATCAAGCTCAA
>CM052705.1:95628389-95666733 GCA_028551405.1 Uromys caudimaculatus | reverse complement strand
AAAGCAAATTTACCTAGAAATCAGGGTACTAGTTATCCAGGATTCGATGATAGCTAGAAGCAGCGTGTGACATGACACTGCATATAACAAACTGGTTCTGGATGGAGATTTCATAGATAAGCCTAATCTTTGAGAATTTCTTAACTCACACATTTATATATCAGGAACTTTCTGTGAATCAACATCTTTTCAGACATTGTAGCAGAATATAGAATGGAATGGAATATCTTAGCTTTCTCTAAATCTAATTACCTCATTTTTTATAGTGAATTATTTAGGTAGTTATATTCTGTCTTAAGAGTTGTCCAAATATGTTCTTTCAAATCATGAAGATATTTTGATGACTTAAGTCTGAGATAAATTCCTGAGATATTCATTTGAATCTCCAATGCAGACTGGAGAATTGGGTCAGTCTGTTCTAGTCACTCAAGTTTATTCCAAGTATCTAGAGATTCTCCCATGTCTCAGGTCTTCAGCATATGTACTCTGTCCTCTTAACACAGATGACAAACCAAAAAAAGACTATTATATAATTTCACTAGATCTTTAGAATCTAACTTGAAAATTAAAATGTCATTAAATCTGCATTTTATGTTCAATAAAATTGAGTCACATGATAAGTTTCTGTTTTAAAATATGGAAGGAAAGGCAGTGAGAAAATACAATGACTCATTTTTAAGTAAGAAACCAATAATAAAATTCCTAGGATCCATTGTTTATTGAGATTAATAAGCTTGTCATCACAAGTCAAGTGAGACAAATTCAACTATCTCAAGCAATCTTAAAATAAAAGTACATGAATCATTTGAGAACTTTACCAAATTTTCAACACTGAAGGCAAAAATCTGTTAATACACATAACTTGTTCTCAGGACCTTATATACTTTAAAGTTGCCAATATTATCTATAAATATAATCATCCAAATTATACTCATTAGAATATCATTATAAAAATTTCAGCTACAGTTTTCTGTGCTTTACCTTAGAAAGTTTGTTCCTTTTTACTAATTTGTGCATTACATAGCTCCTCTTCTTCATTATAACATAATCCATAAACTCCATGGAAAAATATATTTACAATAAACAAGGCAGAATAAAATAGAATAACTGAAGCCGGAAGTACTTAGGAATTTTATACAGAGATCAGTAAAAAGAAGAGAAACCAGGATAAAGTGGTTGGGACAAAATTAGTATACTGGACTTAATTTTAAAAAGAAAAGGATTAAAGGAGGATATACATTTCAGAAGAAAATGTCTCAAGAAGAAAATCACCCTAAAAGAAAAAGATGCTTAGTAGAAAATAATACACTAGTATTCTAAATACGTAGAGAAGTGGGAAGCTATAAAGCTAAGAAGCTGTGGTCAAGTCAATGAATTCAAACACCAGGAAAAGGCTACTAGTTTTACAAAAGTCTTTGTACCATTGTGAAGGCTACTTAGCTGAACTGGAGTACCAAATGCAATGAGGTTAACCATTTATTCTTTGGTAAGGTACTGAATTTTGAATTTAAAGAAGAGTGAACATTGGAGACAAAACTCCATTGATGAATTGCCATAGTTTTGTATCCCAGTCCAACAAACAATAAACAAACAAACAAACAAGAACAATTAAAACAAATAATCTGACAATAACCACAAATGGTAAGGAAATGTAGGTCATCTCTTTTGTTCTTAAAGAAAAATTAAAGCCTAAAGGATAACAATGCTCTTAAAAGTTAACAACTTTGTGAATTGTACCAATAATTTACCTGCCATACATCATTACACCATTATGTGACTGACATTACAAGTTAAATCATAGATAGAACTTCTTTCAGATACTATAAAGATCTTTACTAAAATGAAATGTCCTTCCATAAAAATCAGACATTCGTACATACTTGTGTAAATGCATGTCTCATTCATTCTCACCTGCATACTAACAAACTTCTTCTACCTGGAATTGGAAATGATTAAGAAACAGTGTAACAAAGAAGATAGGCTGATTAGAAATATTTAATATGCAATGTAATATTCTACATCTTCATTTTAATTAATATAAGCCACATAGTTCACTGACAACTCTCTCTAGCTGGGAAACCATTAACAATCTGAGCTGTCATGAGTTAGCAACAATAATGCATAGCCATTTACATTGATTCTGGGTTGGTAATTACAATCAACAACTAGGCTCTTCCAAATGTGTTAGACGATATTTAGTTTTTTCAAGTTCATTCTTATTTCAAGTCAGTATTCATCCCCTTAGATGAAAGTAAACACTAAATGTCACACATTGGCATTCCAGTTTAACTAAGTATGACTTGCTTTGACAGAAAGAATGCCTTCCCCTTTCCTTGGTGCTCTGAGCCTATTAACTTACCTGCTGAATCAGTAAATATTTGGGTTATCTGAATTATCAGAAATAATTGCAGTAATAGAATATATGGTGTAAATAATTAATCCATTTTATTTATTTATTTATTTCCAATTCATTTGTATTTATTTCCTGTTATATTTAATGTGTGTATTGGTATATGTGAATATGCACAAGTATGTTCATTTGTGCATGCATTTATGTAGACATACATATGCAGTCCAGAGGTCAAGCTCAGGGCTGTCTTCCTTGGTTTTTTAACTAATTTCTCAGACTGGAATCTGTGGCTTGTTGATAAAATTTATGTGGGCCAGTTATTCCCAGAGATAGTTGTGTCATCTATTCAGAGTTGATATTACAGAAGGATCCACAATGCAATTTTATATACTTTCTGGGGATCAAACTCAGCTCCTCAAATTTGCAGGACACACCCTTTTACCAGCTGAGCTGTCTCCCAAGCCTCACTTCCTTTTCTTCTTGTAAATCCTCAGAATTTTTAATCCTTTGCCTGTCTAGCTGACTTTGCTCTAAACATACTCTTTTAGCAAAGAATACAGAATACCTAACAGCAGATTTAGTGAAAGGAGTTCAGTTTATTCTGATTTTAGAAATGTAATTATCTCCCTCTTGGAAATTTGTATATTGTACCCATAATGCATTGTAACACGTTGTTCTTTAAAATTGTCTTGACCTATAGATGTGCCATTTTTTTCCTCACAGCTACTTGCAAGTACAGGATGGGCAGAGTGAGAAAGCTATGAGATTATTGCTTCAGCCATGTCTAACTGAAGGCATAAATGTTAAGGGAGGGTGGAAGGCAGATCTCACTGTTCTCATCTGCTTTTTTTTTCTTTTCCTTTTTCATTTCTTATTTGAAATCTGTCACTGATGCAATGGCATTGATACAATCTCTGAGCTGCTTGTCTACCATGACTTACACAGTTTAAATTCAAACTTACTTCCTTTTTGTATGTATCTCATATTTCTTAAATCAGTGGACTGGTAAACACGGAGATATGTAGCATGAAATGATCAAGTAGTTCTTTCTTCATAAACGTCTCCAAAGACAGAGCAAAGAAAGAAAACCAAAACCAATTGAACAAGCAGAAACAACAAAAAGTGACTGCTGTGACATTACGATAGCAAGCTTCCTGGGTATTTATAAACAGCACATTACACATTGCTGTGTGCTTAGAATGAGAAGATCACCTTAAGTGGGTTTTGATTAATGAGACACTCTAGAGGTTAATTGAACTAAAATTTGACCTAGCTTTTCTTCTAAAGGGTAATTATAAAGTTTGTATAACTCAATCTATTGCTTTAGAAAACGTTACCACTTCAAAAATCCTGTTCTGTCACTATTGTTTCTACATAGTATTATATTTTTCTTGTGTTGTACACTGTGAAGGGGAAATTTCATCTGAAATCAACAGCCCAGACTCAAGGCATAAGGAAAAAATTAAAATGAATAAAAGAACTTTGCCCTGATAGGCAGATTTCTAAAAGTAGTGAATTGTATTTCAATACTTATGTAATTTGTTAGCCTGGGAGCCAAATGTATCTGACACTTTTATAAATGAAGTAGCCCACTTATTTTGAGATATAAAGAACTCACATTTCACTGAATACGTTTCAACGAGAGAAGAAATAATTTTATACTTTTAAAAATTATTAATTTAAAATATTATTTTGTGATATGTGAATATAAGAACTCTTGTTGTAGAGTTGTTTATTTTCTTAAATACATGCAAGAAGTCTCTCATTTCATTTTGCCTTCTGCCTTTAAAGCAGGATATGGCTACTTCTAGTTATGCTGCTAAAACTGTGATAGGTCATTGTAGGCAAAATAAACCTACAAATATTTTTGTTGAATTTTTATGAAGACATTCTTTTTCCTAAATTTCTTTAATTTGCTTAAGGGTGTTGTCATATTCCATTTGTTTTTCTGGTATAGTTTGTAGATCTCTAGTAGCTGGTTACAATATCTTTTAGATACAATTTTAACTACGTAAAAATATTAGGGTCTTACTATGTGATAGATCTATGTAAATTGCTGTTACACACAGCATTCCACTATAGACAATCAACGCTTCTTAAAATGCATATTAACACTATTATTTACAGTGTGTAATATGAGGTTTCCCAAGTAAAGAAACAGCAGAACCTGACAAACTCCTACTAAGTCCATGAAACATCCATGCCATATTTTAACCATTCCTTAGTTTTCAGTGGAAATGACCATATTACATCAAATATATTACATGATTTTCTCTAACTTCCCCACCCACTAGATACACTAAGAGAGCTTGGGACCTCACACATCTTTCTAATCTATTGACTTTATGCAGTGTTGCCTTTAGTCTGTGATAATTTACAGTGGGTTTTGATTTCACTCATTTTCACTTTCTTTGAGATAATGGCAGATGGTGCAGACATGTTAGTGATGATCTTCAGGTCTACAGCTGCCATCAGCATGACTCCCTCTAGGTCTAGGTCAAATACAGCCAATCTACTCTTTCAAAATCTGCTTGATATTTGAAGTAAGAAAATAATACGATTTTGGAATTAATATGTCAGTTTTCTAAACGCATCGCTCCCTGAATAATACAGCATTCTCTATACAAGAAAAATGACATTTTGTATTGATTTGATTATATGTTATATTACCATGCACATCATCTGCATAGTTCTCAGTGTAAAATAACATAGATACATTTATTTGAAGGCCTGGTGATTTCTAATGAAAAAAATTTAAAACACAGTAGTAAAATATTATCAATATTTATTTTAGAGACTATTTGGGAAAGAATTTCTTTCCTTTTGAATTAAGAATGCTAATATTATTGAAGTGGAAGCTTAGTGGAAAGAAGATGTAAAAGGATATTCTAGAGCTAGTTGTGCTTCTGTTAATTAAATTGACTTTCCCCTCTCTTACTATAACCTACCAGCCTGTCAAGGATGTGGGAAAGACAGTTTCAAATGCTGATGAGTAAGGACCAAGGGTAGCATGGGAAGATGCTTTGATAACAGAAAAAGATGGCTTGTCATAGTTTTGTAGAGTCTGACACCATCCCATAAAACCTAACTTTCCAAGCAGACTTTCTTTTCCAGACTTTCTCTCTCTCTCTTTCTCTCTCTCTCTCTCTCTCTCTCTCTCTCTCTCTCTCTCTCTCTCTGTGTGTGTGTGTGTGTGTGTGTGTGAAAGCAGTAAGAAAAATAGAGTATCATAACATTGACCTATTCAGACAGGTACTCTAGTAAAATCACACCACTAACACTCCCTGTGTGCTTTGGGGCTGGCATGTAGGAAGCACAGCTGTTTAAATGGCTCAAGGCAAGTCATTAAAATCCCAGACTCAATTTCTTTCAATTTGGTAAAATTTAAGGATTTTATAGAAATAATATATGAAATATTTTCTAGTTATACTATTCTAAAAATCTCTGAATTTCCACAGAGATTAAAAATGCCATAAACCTGCAGTCATTATCTAGACTTATTAACATTTAGTGCCTTTAATGTGAAAATAGAAATGTATCAAATGAGATTAAAGTGTAAATTAAGTCAGGGAATCTAAAACAATTATGAGAATTCTGCCTGCCATGTTAATAAATGCAGAAGGTTTTGCAATAAACAATATATATTCTCAAGATTACTTATGTCCTCAAAGAAAATCTACCATAGTCTTCTCTTAAGCATGATCAACTTAGAAATAAGCTAAAGTAATACTTGTTCAATGTAGTTATGAATCATGGTCTTATAGATTTGTTGCATAATTCTACATTGTTGTCTCCCTAAATAGCAGTTTGGTTTCATGTTCTCTTCAGAGTGAGCCTGGTTGAATATTAGCATGACTAGTACTGAATTGATATATTTGTGCATTTCCCTCAGAGTTGCCTATAATTGTTGCAGTGCTCCAAAGAAGGAAGGTTTACTAATAAACTCACCTTATCCTTTCGCTAAGGATCAGCTATTTGAGCTCTCTGCTCTATTCATGAAACTGGTTGCTCAGCCGAGAAAATCATATGGCACTGACGACTGCAAACATGTCCAAAGTTGGAATATGTTCACTCCTCTAAAGATCTATTACCAAGAAGTATGATATATTTGATAATTATGAAATTTATGACAATAACGAAACATGGGCACTGATAACCTAAGCAACAAAGTGAAGACTTTGTAGAAATTTTGGTCTTTTCCAAATTTGTAATGATCCAGTAGAGAATAATTTGGTTTAACATTAAATAGAAATAAGAAGCATAATGATGATAGCAATGGAACAAGACCCAAGAAAACAAAAAACAAAACATAACAAAAACAATCCTCTTGAGGAAAGAGGGGTGTTGTGAGGAAAGTCTGTCTCAGGTCTTCTAGCAACTTATCTATCTTTCTGCTTTATTGTAGTGTGAATGGCTGTCTTCTACGGAACACAGAGGAAACATGTCTCTTTTCTTTTATGACAAAAGCTTCTCTCAAATGTTTTCAAGTGGGCCCTATATTTTTCAACCGTAAGTGCTTGTTATACATAAAAAAAATACTCATAATTTCAAAAATTATTCTTTCTTCCTTTATCTTAAAAAGGGAAAACATTTAGGGGGAGATACAGGAAAATCCATATTTGAAAATAAATACAAGTTGCACAGATGCAGACACAAAGAGACACATCCCCTGCTGTGTCTGTGTGTGTGTGTGTGTATTATATAATATATGAATTTGAGAGCTTTAGATTTTTATTTCTGAATTTTCTATAATTAACCAGTCATTAAGTCAACAATATCTCAACCTGCCTGCTTAGACAACTTCAAGACCTTTCTCCAGTGAAAGGAACATGATAGTGCTCTGTTGACTATGTCATCAGTGACTTTGTTTTAATGATGCAATATTAACAATAGAGCAAAGCAGAAGGAACTTTGGTATGGGAATTTTGTGATTAAAAGAGGTGACCAACTGACAATGTCATTTCTTTCCCACAACCTTGCCATCCTTGGGTGCCATTTGCTCTGGCTGAGGCCTGCCTATTTTTTTCACAATGACACTAGTATTTGGCGCATCCAGGAGAGTGGAAGCTATAATCTGAGCCAAGATGCTAATTATAAAGGAGATGAAAGGATGCTAAAATTGGCTTGAGAACAAAAGTAAGTGATTGTTCTTTTAAAAATTAGTTCTAGCATTTGATCTTAATCTTCTATGGTGATTATGAGAACATTGAAAAATAACACTGCATAAAGGATTAGTAAACATGCCTAAGAAGGTTTTGGCCAAAAATAATAAGATCGTGTAAAGTCAAAAAATCATACCCTCCTCGTCTTCTTAACTCTTGATTTACCAAATATTTCCATAATTTAATTATTTGTAACACTCATGGTAATAAATATCTTTTAAGATTTTGCTCCTTTGTTTTGGGGGTAGGATTAGTCTGATTTTAATCACACCCATGTGAAATTTAGCATCCAGGAGACTGTCACCTGCCAACTTCCTAATATTTGTTGCTTTTGGTTTGTTTGTTATATACTGCCTATTAAACCTAGGACCTTGAACTTGGTAGACAAGCACCACTCAACATTTCCTAGGACTTGTTCTTAGCCACACTTTTCATAATATAGTTCCTCTTCTCAATATGTTTCCATGGGGAAAGCTCAGTGGATTTTATTAATCTTTCACAATTTAAAAAACTGACTTCCATTTGAGTATATGTTGTGGGTCCTCCTCTCTAACAGTCAGAAGTTGGTTTAGCTTCCATATTTCATTTTCCCATGTCGAGATTTTTATCAGTCATGTGAATACTCAAGTCTAGAAAACTCTTCTCTGCTGTGGAAGAGGATCCACTACTGGTTGCCTCCATTGTCAAACACATCTGACACGCTGTTAAATCACCACAATGCCTGTGACAGTGATAATACAACTACAGGAATCAATATTAAAAGTGCTTAGAGTGTACTTTTCCCAAAAAGCTTTGTAAAGTTTGACTCTTATGAAGAATCTGAAATCTCAATCCTCTATGTGTAGAGGTGAGTGTTTGCAGTAGAAATAGTAGCCTGAAAGAGACAGCAGATTTTGGATTTTGCTAGATGAATCCTGAGCCTTCTGTACTCTCAGATGCCCCAGAGAAACTGTTCCTTTTGTTCAGATTCCCTAAACACTATTCTTGGATAGATCTGGGCAGTTTTCCAGTTCATGAATATTCCCCTCTAGCAGTATAAGTCTGATACTTATAAATGCATTCCTGGATACCGGGCTCTCCATTCTGGCAAAAGCCCCAGAATCAGTAGATATGTATTCAGGAAATCAAGTTCTCAATCTGGGAAGGTCAATCCCAGATGAACTGCAAAGTCACTTTTCAGTCCTGCTGGGTTGTTCCAATTTAAGCAGCAATGGAAAACACGCACATCGGCAACACTGCTATTAAGATAAGTTGGGCTCATTTAGCAGCTGCAGTACACCTAGGAAGCTGACTCAAATGAGCAAAACACCAGAGACGCTGAAAAACAAGTGTTCACACCTGCTAACAGCTGTGTGGGTTTGCTGCACCAGGTGTGCTATGTAAACTCAACACAGGGCTGCATTTTTCACATATTAAAAGATATCGAAATGCATTGTACAAACTATCCTTCTGGCAATTGTCACAAACAGAGCTGGATGCTATTTGTCAAGGGCCTCAAATAAGCAGATTCATAAGCATAGCATACACTAGAGATGAGAAAAAAAGGACCTTACAAAAATTCAATACAATGAAAAATAAAGAAAACAATCCAAGCACAGCCCTGGATACCTTCCTCAAACAATTTATGTTTAATTTCAGGAAGCTAATAGTAACCTTTCTTAATGATAGATTTTTTTCCATTTCATTTATTTTAATCAGAAATAGGGTGAATTATTTAAAATAGGATCATATAAGGGATGAGAAGGTAGTGACTAGTGATTTAAATGCTTCAAAGACAATCAGAATCAAAATACAGCAATTTATATATTATATGCTTGTTTTAATGATCAGAGACTCTGGTCTGCAGTTTAAAGGGGTTTTTAGGGAATTACTTTGAAAATGTCCCCACTGCTGTACAACATGCTTAATGCACTGAGTATACCATCAGTGTAATCAAGCTACTTGAATCCTTAAACTGGCATCAAAAATTGGGACATAAACGTGTCATCTTCTGTCTAACCTACTCACCCTCTACTTTTCTGGAGAATCTTATTGAAGTCAATTGTTAGCATCTACACTGTTACTTCTACAGAAGTTAACTGAGACTATATTTCTTTTCTGAAGAGTACACATTGCTATATTGAATGTTATTGCTCTTCTTTACTGTTTAATACATCGTTTCTATTTTTTTCCATATTATATTACTACTTCTTACCTTGTTGTTTCCTGGAGAGCAGAGGCTATGACTTCACACCATTTAGTAATGGCTAGCTCCTGGTCAATTAAGTAACCATGATTCTCCAGTAAGTGAAACAATGAAACTAAAACGTCCCTTAGATTCACTTGAGGAGATAGTTTCATGCAAAAAGTATCTCCTATACCAACAGGAAGATCTATGTTTGGATTCTTAACCCCCATGTGTGGCTCTATGCACCCATAAGCCCAGTGGGGAGAGGTAATGGGTTGAGTATAAGTTTTCTGGAGTTGGCTAGCCAGCTGGCTTAGCTAATTCATGAGTCCCCATTCACTGAAAGACCATGACTCAGGGAAGAAAGTTAAAATGATTAAAACATATATGCAATATTAAATCCTTGCCTCCATGTCTGCACTTCCAAAACTATAGACCCACAGGTGAAACAACACACTCCACACATCTGCACATTTTTTTATTTTTAAATTTAATTAGTCAAATACTTAATTTGATTCTGGGGATTGAATCTAGACAACTGCTCAAGTGCTTTTTCAACAAAATGCATATAGCTTCATGAACCTCCTTTTAACACATCTTGATACTCACAGAAACATGACATAAAAAGAGGCTTTTTATCCTTTGAGTTTTACAGATATGTTTTACCATCTCCATTGTGTTTCTCTGGATGTCTTTATCTATATTTGTGAGTAAATCTATGTGACTGTATATTAGCTTTTCTTTGTCTATTTTGGTTTTGAAGCATTGCTTCTTGGAACCAAACTCAATATCCTCTGGAAGAACAACAAGCACTCTTACCAATAAGAACTCTATTCAGCTTCACCTAGGTAACTCTTCAAAACAGAATTGTGTGCCAATACTTATGGCGATAGACTAATATCTGCGACCATCTATGGGAATCATTTTGGTACCAAGCCAACAAGATGTAAAACGTCCCTTGCATGGGAGGTTTTACTTGATGGCATATCTGTTTGGGGGCACTGTTATTTGGTGACTCTATTTAAGTTCCTTCTATATATGTATGTATTTGCGGAAACATACACAGTAATAGATATTCTGTAGTAAGATGTGAAGTCATTTTGGTATAGGTCCAATTGTGATACAGCTGGATCTTGAAACAATATTAATTTTGTCAGCCATTTATATTTTGTCTTTTTCAAACTCTCTGTTTAGTATTATGTTCCATTTTCAACTTGAGCTATTTGTATTATGTTTACATTTTCTAGTTCTTTATACATTGTATATTGTAACTCTCTATCACATGTCTACTTGGTAAAGATTTTTCTATTTTGTAGGCTGCAACTATATTCAAATAATAACACTTTAAGGCCTGTGTTGCTGAAGATACCATTGGTTTATGTGCTTGAATATGGAAAAATTGACCTAGTGCACAGCTAGAATCTTTATTCCTAGCCGTCATGGTGCTGGAAAATACTTTACATGCTACTGGAGGAGAAAAGTAGTCATCAATATAATCTAGCTACAAACTCAGCAACATACATCAGAAAATTGACTGCACAATATAGTGTTGCAATAGTGACACAGATAATCACCCAATTTTTTCAATGAAATTTATGATCCACTGTATGAGAGTGAACCAATACCTAACACAGGTAAGGGGCTAAGAGCATGAAACTAGATAGGCCATGAGCCCAACAAGAACTGATACCTAAAGACATATTGCTATACTCATGTAATAAGTGGATTCCAATAAGAAGCATCAGAAAAGCTTCTTGTCATAGGAGATGATAATAAACATAGAAATGCACAATGGACAATGCCCAGTTAGTGAGAACTTTGAAGCACTTAGCCCTCAATGGGATAACTTTATCAAACCTGTTTTCTCAAGGCTCGGGGTTCTATGAAAAAGAGGAAATAAAAAAGACTCTAAGAAACACAAGTGTTAAGGATCCTCCAAAAAGGAATGTCTTACATCAGGACTGATAAAAAATATGAAAATCCTAGACAATTTGTCAGCACAAGGAAGAGGAAGTGATCACAAGATTATACCATTAATTAAAAATAACAAACCCTGCTGGGCAGTGGTGGCACACACCTTTAATCCCAGCACTTGGGAGGCAGAGACAGGCCGATTTCTGAGTTCGAGGCCAGCCTGGTCTACAGAGTGAGTTCCAGGACAGCCAGGCAGCCAGGGCTATACAGAGAAACCCTGTCTCAAAAAACCAAAAAAAAAATAAAAAACCCTACTAGTAATTGATACCTGATGGTTTAGAGAAAAATCAAAACTTTCCTCCAATGGAGTGTCATCATGTCTATCAATCACACTTCAATACACACCTTTGGTCAGTATCAATTCAACAACAAAAAACAGACTCCATGTTTGTGGGGGGTGTGTGTGTATGTGTGTGTGTGTTTGTGTGTGTTCACGCATAAACCTGCATGTGTATATAGGGAGTATTGGTTTGCTTTGTTTTTTCTCATCAATTATTTGTGTGTGTGTGTGTGTGTGTGTGTGTGTGTGTGTGTTGGTTTTAACCTTTGCTTTTGTTCTATGGATTTTTTTTTGAAAGATGGAGACAAGGAGCCTGAGTAGGGAAGGACATGGGAAGAGCTGATGAGGAAATAGTATGACAAAATTAATGTGTCCAGTTTGGAATAAAATACAATTTTAAAAAATTATGAAATATTTCTCTTTGTTTTATTATGTTGCTTTTCTATATGATTTCTCTTTAGTCCTAGTCAGCCATGGTTAACTTCAAATTTTGGTCATACTCAAGTCTTAGCTTCCGTTTTAGGATTATAATAGTGAGACACTGCATCAAAATTTTTAATAAAGATTTTATTGTAAACTTCCAGTGATTTGTCTAAGTCTCTGTATGTTGATTCCCAATGTCCAATTTAACATTAATCAATTAAACCCACTGATTTTCTTTAAATCCTAAAAGTACTCTGACTCATACAACATATGCAAAACACCAGACAAATTATTAGCTAAAGGCATCTTGTTATATTCTTTTTCCTATATTGGTTATTCTTTGCTTAACTTCTGCAGGCTTTGTATTCTGAATTTTTCTACTTTCTCATATTCACACCAACAATAATCAATATCAAATCCTTAAATAGTTATTATATCTTCTGGATTCAAGTCCTTTTGTGTTAAGCAATAAGTTCATCCTGTAACAACCTGAATGTCCTAGTCCAGAAATAAGACAACATATCTCCAGAGTTACAATACAAATTAGTGCTTTGCTTTGTTGTAGGTTCTTTAATATTTATTATGTGTTAAATAAAGCAAAAATTACTCAAAACTAAAAGGAAAGTATTTCAAAGAGAATTTACAAAACTAAAACAATAGACTTTTAAGTCCCTTGCATTGCTATAAAACAAGGTGAATTATGATTGGAGATACAGAAATAGTAGCCATCAGGGTAATGAGATAAATAAATAATGCAGAAAACACACACACACACACACACATACGCACACTCATACATACATACATAAACACAACCTACTAAGTCTCTATCATGCTATTCATATGTATTTTATTTTACTTTAGGTTGTTATGGAGCTACTATGGACTTTTCAGATTCCTTTTCCACTGATGTCATCCTTTGGAGCCTCCATGAGTATCTCAGGTACCTTGGAGTGCTGTAGTGGGTATAAGTGGCCATCACCATCTTTGTTTACAGTGTCTATTTTCAGAGCCTCTGAATATTTGGTATTGAATTGCCAGTTCATGTGTTTGTCTCAGAAGAAAACCATTTCTATTGTTTTCAGCATCCCTTAGCTGGCTTCTTTGAGTATGGTTGAGGACTATGGATTTTCCCCAGTGCACTTTGGGATGTCTATTGTTATTGTCCTTGCTCTGCTCATGTTTAGGCAGTCATGAAGTTGATTCTTTTGTGTGTATCTTCTAACATTTCTAGGATACACAGACTGGCATTAACCATCCCCTTTCTTTGGCAAATCTCCCAGAGTCTTTAGGTATAGAAGATGTTTTGTAGAATTCTTTTGAAAGCAAAATTGTCTTAATAAAGGCACTTGTTTGAAAAGAAGCAATTTAGGATGTGAGCTCTATATGAACCTTGCTACAAGCATTAGGCTTTGACTAGACTGTATCAATTCAAGAGCAATAAAATGCCTTATGTGTAGGAAAATGCCCTAGATCTAACATCCACAAATAAGTTCCCTTCACATAACTTCTCTCAATTGAGAACTAATTTTCCTCTGTACATCCATTTAAGTCTCTCAAAATAATCTGCATTTTGGAGCCAGATAAAAAGTAAGTGATGTAAATAATTTTCCTAGAATTAACAGTTGCCCTAGGAAAGCAGGCAATATAGTGATTGGAGGATATCCTAGTATCATTTTACTTCTTGTAAGATAAAAATCACTACCCTATTTTTCTTTTTAATTTTTGGATATTTACTTTATATACATTTCAAATGTTTTCCCCTTTGGAAACCCCCTATTCCATCCCCCCCCCACCTCTGTGAGGGTGTTCCCCCACCCACCCACCGAACCTTTTTTCCCTCCCTAGCATTCCCTTGCACCTACACCGGGGCATCTAACACATTCAGGCCCAAGGGCCTCTCCTCCCACTGTTGGCCAACAAGGCCCTCCTCTGCCACATTTGTGGCCAGCACAATGGTTCCCTCCATGTGTATTCTTTGGTTGGTGGTCCAGTCTTCCAGAGCCCTGGGGTTCTGGCCAGTTGACACTGTTGCTCCTTCCATGGGGCTGCAAACTCCCTCAGCTCCTTCAGTCCCTTCTTATGTAAGGATCTTGACTCCTTGTGTATTTTTGTTTCCTTGAGGAGTCTTGCAACCAGACATGATTAAGTCCAAGCTAATATTAAATACTAAAATCATGATACAGATATTTAACTCATAGTGGGTACAGCATTCATTCATACCTTCCCATCTAAAACTTACTATTTTTGTCTGTCATTCCTTCAAATTCTTTTACATAAATTTCTTATGAGTACCACATTATATCTCTCCAATTAATGACATGCAAGTTTGTACAGTACTTTAAATTTTCAATTATATGGAGGTTATCCTTTACCTTTCTCATTGTCTCTAAAATTAGACACCAGAAATTAATAAGTGAAACATTCTCAATCTCATGTTCTGGCTTATACTGTACACGTAATGATCCAAGTCACATTAGCAGCCTAACAGTGTTTTTTGTCAATCATCAAGTATAATAGTGTAGCAATGTCCTGGTGTGATTCCTTTCTAAGAAACACAGTTCACATAGGAAGCAAGGATTTGCATATGCTATGCACAGGAAACAATGTTAAACTCTATTTTTTTCTAGAAATTATATTTGAAGCAGAAATAAAAAGAGTATAGATTATATGTAAAATATATTAATAGATAGCAATTGAGGAAATAAAGGGAACTAAGGTTCCTTGATCGGGCACCTGAGTATGACAATCTATTGCCAGAAATTTGAAAAAGTAACAATTCAGTAAAGCTTTAATGCGAAGGTGGTAAGAGCCTATGGAAAACTTCAGGGGAAGAAAATAAAACAGGTTATTGCAATGTCACTAAAACTTGTTGTACAAAGCCGGGCAGTGGTGGCGCACGCCTTTAATCCCAGCACTCGGGAGGCAGAGGCAGGCGGATTTCTGAGTTCGAGGACAGCCTGGTCTACAGAGTGAGTTCCAGGACAGCCAGGGCTACACAGAGAAACCCTGTCTCGAAAAACCAAAAAGAAAAAAGAAAAAGAAAAAAACTTGCTGTACAATAAATAATACTATGTTGCACATGGTCACTGATTACCCTGGTACAAATAGGGACTATCTGGTTATGACAGATACGGAAGAAAAACAAGAGGTAAGCTTTAAGGTATTTGAGAAAAATAAACACTCTTTATTTTTTCTGTATGTATTTCTATATGTATAAATATATATTTCCCTCACACTTTAATTTCAAACTGTTGCTGATCGTTTGTTATTTTAATCTATATTGCTATTATTTGGACTTACTGCAGTGTACTTTGTCATTTTAAGGTGTTGTATCACTTTGAAATGCATTGGGTAATAAACATTCAGATGCCACCAATATCACTTGGGAACATGCACTGAATGAAGATCCAGAAGCCAAATTTATATGCAGAAATGGATGAAAAATGTTTCAGTAAAGTGCCTGAATTTTCAGAAGCATGCTCAAACAAAATCTTGAAGCCCTGTAAATATATTTTTACCTTTTTGGGTGTTTTATTCATTTTCATGGTAAACTAGGAGGACAATTTGAGTTCATGAAAACCTTAATTATCCAAATTCAAAGGTTGTAAATAGTTCTAAAGCATATTACACATGCCTATAAGCATGCAAGTTCTGTTTCACATATGCACACACCCTTCAAGCTGATTCCTGCAAAATATCTAAGCCAACTGTGTCAGAAAGGAAAAAGTCTATTAGAGATAGTCACAAATCTTTCATACATTATCTCCTCTCCTATTCTTGTCTACCTAACATAATTTAAGTCTGCCTTAGCCACTCACCTTTGACTTAAAACTTTCAGGTGACGATTCGGTGAAGAAATTAACTTCGATAAAATAATTCTATCTTTTCGATGTCTCAGCCTCGAGTATGTATCATCATTTAGGAAAGTAGTTGAAATGTCAGCTTCCGGATGGGGAGTTGCAGGGATTGAATAAATGTCGAATACCTTTGGTTGGCTTTAACTATGGCTTGAACATTAAGTGGATCACACAAAACTTTTTTTTCTCTTCTTCCTTCTTCACAGTGATATTTAAAATTTATCCTTTATCACTGAAACAATTCAATTAGTGGCTCTTGGAGAAGCAGATATAGTCCTACTACCTACACCTTAATAGCATCTATATATCATTGCAATCTAATTTCCATGTAAAACTGCATATAAATTGCAATGGCCCAAATGCTTTATAAAAGGAGAATTAAATAGTACGATGTTAGCTCCATTCTCATAATGCTTCCTATCTGTATGTTTTAAATGTTTTTTTCCCTGATTCACATTCTGACTTAAGTTGAATTCTGCTGTTTGAATCTAGTTAAATACTTTAAGTTTTAGATAAATCATTAGAATTATAGGAAATCATTTACTAGTTGGAGGCTGTTTTATTATTGGTTAATTATTCAGCAAAATTTTCTGCTAGTGTTATGATATCAGGGATAGTTTCCTTCTTCTCTGCCTGCAGAGAATACAGGTCCCTTGAAGAATTATGTCATGATGCCAGGGCCTGTTTTAGTATATATATATTCTGAACCCTGTAGGCCCACTTCTTCCTCATCTTATGATCCTCACACAAAGGGTATATTTGCCATAACTCTTTCCAATTTCAGGAGTCCCTGGGCAGAAAGATAACTTTTCACACCATCTCTTTCAATCCAGTGTGACCCTTAGCAAACAATTCTGTCCAGCCTAAAGTATTTTCTTCCTTCAAACCATAAGGTCCATCAGAAGACTGTGCTGGAAAAAGCAAGTAATTAATTACACACAGTTGTGGTGCTCATGTATAAAATGATTTCCAGCCAGTCTTAGATTTATTGTATCCCAGACACTAAGCAAACTGGAGAACCAGCACAGTTTACTGGAGGAGTGGCAGAATAAGAAACTCCTGGGACCCTTGTCTGAACAAACTTCCCTCAATACTACTCTCCTAGATGCCTTTATCACTTTACCTTTGAAGGAATAAATAACTTATTTCAAACCACTGGTCTATTCTCTCATTCTTACAAAGTACAACACTGTCTGCCCAAATATTCCAGCAAGGGGGCTGTGCATAGTCCTCCCCCAGCTTTGAGCCAGTGGCATTTGTATTGCTCTTGGGATGATTGAACATACACATCTTCCTCGGATCCCAAACCAGGCTGAACTTTTCTTTTCTTTTCTCTTTGAAGTAATGTCTTTGCTTAAAACCACCTTGTTGGGTCACCTTTCTAGCCCTGCAGAAACATGTTATTTTTATAAATGTGGAAGCCAGTATCTCTTTTCTCTGTTATACTACTTTGATGGATCATCTTATGAAGGAGTTAAGAACGTAGTCTTTGACACCTACTAGACAGGCATGGTCCCCAGTTGAGGGAAGGGACCACTCTCCTATCTCAAAATTTTATCCCAGAATTTTTCCTGTCTAAAGGAAATGCAGGGATAAAAATGTGGAGAAGAGACTGAAAGAAATGCCATCCAGAGACTGCCCCACCTTGGGATCCATCCTATCCGTGGACACCAATCCCCAACACTATTGCTGATGCCAAGAATTGCTTGCCTATAGGAGCCCTTCTGAAAGGCTCTGCCAGCACCTGACTAAAACAGATGCAGATACTCACAGCCAACCGCTGGGCTGAGACCAGGAACCCCAATGGAAGAGATAGGGAAGGACTGAAGGAGCTGAAGGGGACTGCAACTCCATAGGAAGAACAATATCAAGTAACCGGACCCTTCAGAGGTCCCAGGGACTAAACCAACAACCAAAGAGTGTACATGGCTGGGTCCATGGCTCCAGCTACATATGTAGCAGAGGATTGCCTTATCTGGCATCAATGGAGTGGACGTGCTTGGTCATATGGAGACTTGTTGCCCCAGCAAAGGAGGATGCTTTGGGGTGAGGTGGGAGTGTGTGAGTGGGTGGTGGAACACCCTCTTAAAGGCACAGGGGAGGGTGGAGGGGATGAGGGTTTGCGGAGGAGATACAGTTAAGGGGGACAACATATGAAATGTGAATAAATCAAATAATCAATAAAGTGGCAAAACTGAAACAAAAAAAAAAACCAGAAAAATAAAACAAAATAAAAACAAACAAATAAAAAAAAACAAAAACAAACCATGGTCTTTGGAAAAGTCTATGTTTCAAACACTTTTGCTTCACTTCCCATGACATTGTCTGGTATGATAACCAGACATAATGCCTTCTACACAGTCTCTACATGTATTCCAGCTCATTCTATTTGAATAATTGCTTAGTCCTAATATTTAGCCCACATTTTTGTTTCTTTTCCTTAAAATTTCTTTACAGTAACCAGACGAATAACCACGGTCTTCCATCCACATTGACATTAACCTTTACCTATGTACCTTACATTACATATATAATTTTGGAGCAAGTACCTATATGCATGCCTATATTAATTCCCATCTGAACTGGTAATACTTTGTATGTTTGTTTATTATTGTTGTTGTTATCATTATTATTATTATTATTATTATTATTATTATTATTATTTTACTTATTCACTTTACAACTCACTCACTGCCCGTCCCAGTTACCCTCTCTCACAATTCCTCTGACCCAACCCTCCCCTTCTCCTCTGCGTGGATAGGGGCCACCCTGGGTATCTCCCCACCCTGGCATATTAGGTCTTCCTGAGGCTAGGCACATCCTTTCCCACTGAAGCCAGACAAGTCAGCCCAGATAGAAGAACATATCTCACAGACAGTCAACATCTTTGGGGATAGCACACAATCCAGTTGTTCTGAACCCACATGAAGACCAATCAGCAGATAGGTTATGCATGTGCCAGGAGGCCTAGGTCCTGCCCATGTATTCCCTTTGGTTTAGGATCTGAGAGCCCCAAGCATGTAGGTTAGTTGATTCTGTTGGTCTTCCTGTGAAGTTCCTATCTCCTTAGGGGCTGCAATCTTTCCTTTTATTCTTTCATAAGAGTACCCAAGCTTCATCTATTGTTTCGCTGCCATTCTCTGAGTCAGTTGGTGGGTCAGGCCTCTCAGAGGACAGCCATGTTAGAATCCTGTGTGCAAGCATAACAGAGTAGTATTAATAGTGTCAGGGATTGACACTTGCCTATGGGATGGGTCTCAACTTGGGTTGGTTATTAGTTGGCTGTTTCCTCAGCCTCTGCTTCATTCCTACTTCCTGAGTTTCTTATAAACATTAAATTTTGGGTTGGATGTCCCTATCTCTCTACTGGGATTCCTGCCTGACCAAAGGAGGCAGCCTCCCCAGGCTCAATATCCCCAAAACTGTGAGTCCCAGTTAAAGACACCCACGCTGACCCTTGGACACCTCCCTTATCCCAGGTTTCTTCCAGGAGATGACATCTAGCTCTCCCTACCCTAGACAGCTGAATTCATTCTCATGGCTATCAGGACATCCCTCCTGCCCCTCCCCACTCCCAAATCTGACCCGCTCACTTCCCTCCCCATCCCAGCTTCCACCCAGTTCTTCCCTCCATCTGCCTTCCATGACCATTCTGTTTCCTCTTCCAAGTGAGTGAGACTCAAGCACCCTCACCTGTGCACTCCCTCCTGCCCAGCCTTACTGTCATAAGATGGAATCTCAGAGTTGTTTTAATTTGCACTTCCCTGATGATTAAGAACTTTGAGCATGTCTTTATGTGCTTCTAGGCTATTTGAGATTCCTCTGTTGAACATTCTCTGTTTAGGTCTATACCCCAATTTTTTAATGTGCATTCTTGGTGTTTTAACTTCTTGAGTGCTTTATAAATTTTGGATATTAGCCCTCTGTTAGATATAGAGTTGGTGCAGATCTTTTTCCAATCAGTAGACTGCTGATTTTGTCTTATCCTCATTACCCTTTGCCTTACAGAAGCTTGTAGTTTCATCAGATCCCATTTATCAATTATTTATCTCAGAGCCTGAGCCAATGGTGTTCTGTTCAGGAAATTGTCTCATGTATCAATGAATTCAAGGGTTCACTTTCTCTTCTATGAGATTTAGTACTTATGGTTTTATGTTTAGGTCCTTGATCCTCTTGGAATTTAGTTTTGTACAGGGTTATAAATATGGATCTATATTAGTTCTTCTACATTTAGACATCCAGTGAGACCAGAACCATTTGTTGGAGATGCTTCCCCCCCACTTTGGTTTTGACTTTTTTATCAAAAATCAATTGTTTATAGGTATGTGGGTTTATCTCTGGGTCATCAATTCAATTGCATTGATCAGTGTGTCTGTTTCTGTACCAATACCATGCCATTTTTATTACTGTTTTTCCATAGTACAGCTTGAGGTCAGGGATGGTAATTACCCCCAAAGTTCTTTTATTGTTTGGGATTGTTTTGGCTATCCTGACAGATCTGTAATACTTTTAAACAACAAGACGAGATCTACTTTCATATTTTACCAAACTTTCTATCATTGATGAATATTTGATGCTTGGTAAGTATTTATCATTAATAACAATTTAGTAGAACTTTCTCTTTCATAAAATTGAAATGAAATAAAATTCTCTCCTCAGAGAACTATGATCATTTCACCTGTCTTATAAAGAACAATGGTCTTCATAAATGCCATTCTTAAACCAATGTATATCATTTCATTGGAATTTCTAAGCTCTATGTATGAAACTTCAGAGGTTACTTTTGTAGGAAGAATTGAAGAATTGCCAGGGCACTCATGAAGCAATTCAACAAGCAGTGAAGAAATTTCTCTTTCAAGATTTTAACAAAGAACATGCTGAGGTCACTGCACAGTGACAAATTGCACATTGACCGCTCAACAGTCATCTTAGGAAATAAACATTTTATCATACAAAGTGTGACATTCAAAAATAAAAATTTAAAATAAGCTTGATAACAAAAGCTGTAACTATGGAAACATTTCACTTCCAGGGATTTGAATTAAAATATGGAATCTCAAAGGAATTTGTTTTATTATCTCTAACAAAAGGCACTGCTTGGCAAAAAAAGAAATGACAGCTTGTAAGTTCTGAGATATATCTCTCACGTGGGCCTGTCAGTCACACAGCCCCTACATTAAGAAGAAAGATGGGTGATAAAATTCTGAGATAGCATGCAGACTCAGGAAATGAGACTCTGCCATCTCTATGGCCCGATTATTTTCCAGGGGTCCCCAGAAAATCTACTTTTTCTCAACTATTAAAAATTAGCAAACAGTGAAACAGGTTCCTGTCTTATGGTTTTGCAGGTAGAAATGAAAAAGTTACAGTATCCTGGAAGAAAGACATAGCTCTGAACTAATTTGCATTTCAAATAAGAGCTGAATGTTATAGGGGGAAATTATATTCCCTTTGGCATGTTTTCAAGCTAAATTTGGGAGACGAAAAAAATCTGAATAAATTATCAAGCCTACACTAAATATCTTAGAAAGTGATTTAAGCTAAGCCTCCCCCAGTTCTGATGTTTCCAAATGACTACTTGACATCTTGATTTTTGTGGTGTAGTATTATTTTTAAACTACTGAAGTTTCTACATTAAAATAACATCAGAAATTGTATTTAATAGAGAAATAAACAATCCAAAGGATTGAGTGAAACTTCAACTCTCAACGTAGATGGAAAAATAACAATTCTTGAGTTAGTTTTACTTCAGAATGCCATACTCTCTCTCCTTTTCAATTCCTCCCTCTCTGTCTGTTAATAAGAACTTGAATGTATATATGTGTATAATGAGTAATACTTGAGATTCAAGCTATTGTTCCCTGCCACCTCTTCTTCCACTTTCCCTCTTTCCTTTGCTTTTCTGTTGATCAATATTTTTACTCTCCTAATTAAATAACAGGAGTCATAGAGATGAAACGAACAGTCACAAAGGAATTAGGATTGCCTGAATACCATACAAAGTCACATCTAAACTTTGGCCTGGCTTTGTCTGGACTTTTATCTGCCACTGAAAGTGGTCCCTGTACAGAATAGTTTTTAACAAATTACAAAACTGACAGAACCTAACATATACTTTGATCAAGAAATGTTGACACATTTTCAACAGTTTTTCATATCTTCTCTAAGTTTTCATTAAAGTCACCTTTTGCTTCTCCAGAGTCCTTCTGTCTGGTTGAAGAGCTTTCCTTCCTCCTTGTGTCCTATTTCCTTTTCTCTGTTCTTTTTCAAAGGCTCCATTACATTTGCCTTGACTAGGGTTGAATTTGGATTCCTGCTTTATTGGTCTGTGTCCCATCTATATTCTAGGTGCAACAAATAGCTAGTACGCTTCCTCCTTATCAGAAATCATGGTAGCTATACAGGTGCAAGCAGAGCCTATTATTAGCTAACTCCACTTCCAAGAGAGCACTATCAATATAAATATAGGATTCATCTAGAGGATAACTATATACCTGTTGTTCATTACCACAGTGAATTCTACCAAACTCTTTTCAAATACTCCCATTAAATATATATGTGTGTGTGTGTGTGTGTGTGTGTGTGTGTGTGTGTGTGTGTGTGTGAGTGAAATACATTTGTTAAATAAAATTTCCTTATCTTAAAATTATGAAAAGAACAGGCAAAATTCCTCATAGAAATAGTTAAGTGGTGGCGTGAGTAGGAATGATCCCCACAGACTCCTGAATTTGCATATTTGGCCCATATGGAGTAACACTATTAGGCAGTATGGTTTTGTTGAAGTAGGTCTGACTCTATCAGAGGAAATATGTCACTGTGGGTGTAAGCTTTGAGGTCTCCTGTGCCCAAAGTATCCCCAGTGTGCCACACGGTCTTCTGATGCCTGTGGATCAAGAAGTAGAACTCTCAGCTCCTTCTCCAGCACCACGTCTGCCCACATGCTGCCATGCTTCTTGCCATGATGATAATAGACTAAACCTCTAAAATTGTAAGCCAGGCCCAATTCAGTGTTTTCCATTATAAGAGTTGCTATGCTATGGTTGTGCCTTAGATCTACAGTAATAGAACCATAATTAAGACAAGGTGCTTGGAGACAAGCTTAGTGATCTGACTTTTAATCCTGTAACCCTTAGGTAATGGAGAGAACTGCTTAGACCAAGTTTTCACTTGACCTCTATAGGGTCAATGTGGCACATGCACGCACGCACACACACACACACACACACACACACACACACACACACTACAGTATATGTATATATTTGTATATATATATGAAAATAAGTAATGATCAATTTTGTCAAACATTATAACTATCAGATGATCAACACAATATAAAACACACACACACAAATATACACACCATGTATATAAAAAACCACACAAATACATATTGGTGTTTTTTTCACTCATTTTGAAAAGTTATGAATTACAATTTGAGTGTGTGTGTATTTATTTCAAAGTTATCCAGGGTTATAAACACAATGAGAAAAATGTTTCCTGTCACCTAATGTAAATTGTTCAGTTTATTGTTACATACTCTGCTTGAGACAATATTATTTTCAGAATAACATATATAAGGTACCTGTTCTGTAAACTAATGGAGAATTCTATCTCTGGGGCTGTCAATTACTTTCAGTCTTGCTAAATTCATTTGAAAAGCAATCTGTTTTACAGGCATGGGTTATTTGTCTGAGTAAACGGAAACATTTTGCTTAACAGCCACTGTTCTGATTGTGGCTGTCATCTGAGCTAACTCATCAGTGGTATGCTATATAGCCACATGCTTTCAGCTTCCTTACATCTGACAAAAATTAGAATGCTCTATTTCTCTCATGCTAAATATTTTATCTACCATTTCCAAATAAAGGACAAAAATCACAAGTCTAGAGGCATCTCAAAATTTGTAACCAAAATACAGTTGGCCTTGAGTGCTTTTCTGTCTTCTATTGAGAGTCACTTTTCATTTGCCACTGCTCATGTGATTAAAGAATGTCCCATAACTGCTGTGATGGTCTGTTCAAGTGTATTGTCTCAGTCAAACATGGACTAATCCTTTGGAACTTTAACCAGAAGATCAAATTTGCCTCCATTAAGTTGTTTATGCTGAATACTTATGGCCAATGTTGAAAACCAAACCTGAATGCTCTCCCACTAAAATTGCAGAGACACTTTGGACCAAAAAGCTTACAATATTGATTATTATTTGTTCCTTTAGAGAAACGTGCCAACTCCTATTCTAATCAATGACATTTTGCTGTATGTTAATAACATATTCTTGTGAAATTGATTAACTGGATTCTTCTCTATTAGATAATATTAAGCATGAGGGTCTAACTATTGATAGAGATTTTTGTCTAGCATAAAGCCTTAAATTTAATCACAAGAACCATAAAACAGGTAAACTTGAGGGATTAAAAACCTATAGATTGTGCTTATGTATATATCAACATCTTGTTCTACTTAATTACCAGTGAGCACCATCTTAAGACATTTTGAAGTATTACATATCTGTGTTGTTGAAGATCCCCGCACCAGCACGTTCTTATGATTTTATTGAATTTATCATTTTTCTAACAATATTTTTAGAAATATTTTAAGGTAATTATCTATTTAAAAGCATACTACACTGAAATTACACAGGACTACCAGTATGCTACTTTTGTAAGCTTTAAATTAGTGCGGAATCTGATCTACAAACTTGATTAGCTCTCATTATTCACCCACTATTTAAAATAAGAGTAGAGCAACCATGCTGCTAAGCATTAAAAAGAGTTATGTATAAATATATTTTTTTCAGAAGTGGATGGGGAGAAAAAAATTAGACTTCTTTATTTTATAGTAATCTTTAGGGCATCATAGATTCAATGTTATGAATTCCCCATCTGGTTGATTACCATTCAACTACATTCTATTTAGCGAATTAAAATTAACTGTGTAGTTGTGCTATTATTGTGTCGATATAGCACCACTCAAGCAATTGGTTCAGATAATTAAAGAAAGCAAATTTAGTTTAGGAATTAAATCCTGATATTGAAAGATATAGGGAAAGAACTAACATTAGTTGCCCACAGCACTACAGCATTAGCTCCCATAATATTTTTAGATCAATGCTGCTGTAGATGACAGAATTTAGGCAAGATGTTGTTAATATATTTTCCCACATTGTAGAAGATAAGAAGATGGAGGCTGATTGGAGATTTTCAACATAAGTTATTTATTGCCCTTAATTCTTTAAATTTTAAATTGCATTTGATCATCATGAAAATATACTTTGATAAAATAATATGTATTTGTGATCAGCATATATATATATATGTATATATGCAAATAGAATTTTCAGTTTAAAAATTTGCATAAACATTCTGTATTGGTCTCCTCTGTGTTAGCTCATGTCAACCAAAATGTCTTTTAGACTTATGGATGACATTGCAAAAATAGGGTTTCATTTTATGAGTGATATTATAATTTTCTTTGTCCATTCATCTATTGGTTGGCACTAAGTCTATTTTTATCTTGACTGCCATAAATTAGGCTTATGGTGGTTTGAATGCATAGGTTTATATTTTGAATGGGTGGCTGCCATTTGACTTACTGTTTGAGAACAATTTAAAATGTGACTTTGTGTGAAGAAGTGTATCACAGGGGCTTGCCTTTGAGGTTTCAAAAGCCTATGCCATTCCCATTGTCCCTATATGCCTCATGGTTGAAGATTAAAATGAAAGCTCTCATCTCCTATTCCAAGTCAAGCCTGCCTACTTGTTGCTACACACCCCACCATGGTGGTCATATAACCAAATCCTCTGACACTGTAAGGTCCTATTAAACTCTTCTATAAGTTCCATCGGCCATGATGCTTTGTAACTATGACAGCAATATAACAGTTTCTAAGGCAATTTTTTTTTTATTAACATATGCCCAGAAATCAGTCTTTGACATTGAATAAACAACCCACACTAATTTTGGATACAAGACTTAAATGTTATTTGTATCAATAATTGTAGGTTTTGTTTCTTTTCTTTTGCATGTTTTTAATTTTAATTTTTGTATTAATGTTCCATTTCTTTAATGTCAACTATAAATGGGAGACTAATTAATATTGTATCTTTTATATAAGTCTTGAATCTCTTCTAAATGCCACTTTTTCTTAATGTCTATAAAGAACAGAGGTCAATTATTTATCTCTGTATACTTCATTGGTTGGTTGTGTTAATAGTTTATGAGGAGTAATTCCGATTATACAGGTTAAAAGAGCATAAAATAGGAATAAGAATAACTACCATTGGTTTTCATCAGTACAACTGTCTTTCAATAGGATGAATTTTGAAAACCATTGTAATTCATTTTATAACAGAATTATTTATGGTTCACGTTGCTTTTTGCTGGCAAAGCTTAGTCATATATTCATCTGTTTATATGAATGATGATGTGTGTGAAACAAACAACAACAGTTAATAATCCTTAAACTTGACACATTTAAATCAGTATTTTTAACACTTCCAATGAATCATTTGAAATTATCAAAGGGATTTGGAGTTTAAATCCATTTTTGTTACTTTTACCAAATTGATGAATTATGATATAATTTTACACAAGTAAAATTCATGCAATTGTACTCTTGGTAAAAATAGTTCAGAAGCCCTTAAAATGACACAGTCAAGGAGCCCAAAAATCCCTTTACTCTTTATGTTTGTTGGAAGATAAGATGAAAAGAAAATTGTATATGCTCTTAGGAATATCTTAACTGGAGTCTATCTTGGATTTTGAGAAGCAAGAGAGAAGCTTTGAGATTCGTTTTAGGAGATAATTTCTAGTAAATAATTTATGATATCAAGTGAAGCCAGAGGAAAAATCTTCACCATTCATAACATAGTAAATGAAAACCAAGCAGTCTATATGTTCAATATTGTGTATACAATTAATTGAGTAGTAATAAAAAGTACACATTATGAAGAATAAAGGCTGGGAGCCATCATAATGTCTGAAAATATGTCAGCGTACCTTCATCAAATAGATACCTTTTATTTGTGGTCAGTCTAAACAGATGTTAATAATATATAATGATAGTTTAGAGAGGGGATGGAGAGAGAAAGGCAGGATTGGGAGACAGAGAGGAGAGCAGTTGGTCTGAAAACATGGCATGAAGCATTACAATTAAAGGGGATAAGAATACATCTTACACTTACAAAAAATCAAATTTTTTCAGGCTTAAACCAAAACTGATTTATTATCTCTGCATTAAGTTTAGAAGCTCATAAAAAAAAAAAAAAAAAAAAAAAAAAAAAACTCTGATGACACGGGTAGGGGATGATGTAAAGGATGAGGGAAGCATCAATAGAGATGGTTTGGTTTCTTCTACTGATTCCTTAGTTATAATGTAACATTTAGTTGTCTAAAGATTATACTCCTTGGAGTTTTGCCATTTTGAATAAAACAATAATGCTTTAATGAGACTTTTTTGCTATAAAACATTAACATAAATAACAAATGAAACCTGGAAATTAACTCTTGCTTATAATTTTTTAATACTTCCTGCATTTTTCTGCCTGCACTGTCTCTTACCTTGTCTTACTTAGGATTTCTACTGCTATGATAAAACTAATAACAAAAATTAACTTGGAGAGTATCTTAGTTATTGTTCTATTGTTATGAAAAGATTCCTTTATATAAATGATAAACAGGCTGAGAAAGAAATTAGGGAAACAGCACACTTCACAGTAGTCACTAATAATATAAAATATCTTGGTGTAACGCCTACCAAGCAAGTGAAAGATCTACAAGGCAAGAACTTCATATCCCTGAAGAAAGAAATTGAAGAAGACCACAGAAGATAAAACGATCTCCATGCTCATGGGATAGATAGCATTAGCATAGTAAAAATGGCCATATTACCAAAAGCAATCTACAGATTCAATGCAATCCCTATCCAAATTCCAACACAATTCTTCACACACGGAAACAGCAATTCTCAACTTCATACAGAAAAAAAAAAAAAAAAAAACCCATAAGGATATCAAAAAAAATTCTTAACAATAAAGGACCTGGGAGAATCACCATCCCTGATCTCAAGCTATATTCAGAACAATAGTGATAAAAATTACATGATATTAGCACAGAGACTGACAGGTTGATCAATGGAATAGAATTGATGACCAAAAGTAAACCCACGCACCTATGGTCACTTGATCTTTGACAAGTAGTTAAAAATATACAGTGGATTAAAGTAAACATCTTCATCTTCAACAAATGTTGCTGTACTAATTGGCAACTGACATGTAGACAAATGAAAATAGATCCATATTTATCACCTTGCATGAAGCTCAGTTCCAAGTGGATAAAGGATTTCAACATAAAACTGGATACACTGAATCTAATAGAAAAGAACATGGGAAGAGCCTGAAACTCATTTACACAGGAGAAAATTTACTGAACAGAAAACCAATGTTCAAACTCTAAGATAAACAATTAATAAGTGGGATCTCATGAATCTGAAAAGCTTTTTTAAGGCAAAGGACATCATGAATAAGAACAATCAGCAACCTACAGATTGGGAAAAAAAATCTTCACTGACCCTATATCCGACAGAGGGCTAATATCCAAAATATGTAGAGAACTCAAAAAGTTAACCTCCAAACCCCCAAATAATCCAATTAAAAATTGGGGTACAAAGCTAAACAGATAATTCACAACAAAATAATCTCAAATGGCCTAAAATCACTTAAAGCCAGGTTGAAAATCCTTAGTCATCAGGGGAATGCAAATCAAAGCTACCTTGAGATTCCATCTTACACCAATAAAAATGGTTAACATTAAAAACTAAAGCGACAGCACATGCTGATGTGGATGTGGAGAAAGAGGCACACTCCTCCATTGCAGGTAGGATTGCAAACTGGTACTCCACTCTGGAAATCAATCTGGTGGTTCCTCAGATAATAGGAAATAGCTCTACCTGAAGACCCAGCTCTACCATTCCTGGTATAACCACCCAAAAGACGCCCTACCATACCTCAAGGACATGTGCTCTACTATGTTCATAGCAGCCTTATTTGTAATAGCCAGAAGCTGGAAACAACTCAGATGTACCTCAACTAAAGAGAGGATACAGAAAACATGGTTCATTTACAAAATAAAACACTACTCAGCTATTAAAACCGGGATATCATAAATCTTTCAGGCAAATGGATAGAAGTAGAAAATATCATTCTGAGTTAGTTAACCCAGATCCAAAAAGACATGCATGGTATTTACTCACTGATAAGTGGATATTAGCCATAAGTACACAATACCTAGAATATAACTACAGACCATTAGAAGTTTAACAAGCAGGAAGGCTTAAGTGAGGATGCTTCAATCTCAGTTAGAAGGGGCAAGAAAATAATCAGGGGAGGCAGAGGGAGGGAAGGAGATGGGTGGGAGAGAGAAGGGGAAGGGGAAAAAGAAAACAGGATCAGGTACAATGGGAGAGGACAGGAGAGAAACCCAGAGGGCCAGGAGAATGAATGGAAATGTGTAGCCTCTCGGGGTAGTAGGTGAGGGAACTCTCTAGAAAGTACTAGAAACCTGAGATGTGAGAGAAACTCAGACGCAATGGTGGTAACCTTAGCCAATATGCCCAATAGTTGGGGAGAGGGAACTTGAAGAGTCCATCAACAGTAGATAGACAAGGCCCCAAGTGGAGAGACAGGGTTACCAACCTACAGTCAAAATTTCTGATTCAAAATTATTCCATTCTAAAAGAACTGCTGAGACATAAATGGAGAAGAGAGTGAAGGAAAGGTAGTCCAGTGACCAGCCAAACTTGGAATCCATCCATGGGAGGGTACCAAGACCTAAGACTATTACTGATGTTATGATGTCTTACAGACAGGAGCCTAGCATAGTGTGAAGCCCAACCAGCAGCTGACTGAGGCAGATGCTGATACTTACTCCCAACCATTGGACTGATGTCAGGGAACTCTGAGGTTGAATTGGGGAAAGGACTGAATAAGCTGAGGGGGAGGGCTTCCCATTAGGAAGAGCAGCAGTCTCAACTAACCTGGACCTCAGGGAACTTCCAGAGTCTGGACCATCAACCAGGCAACATACACAGGCTTTTTTGAGACCTTTGGCACATATATAGCAGAGGAATGCCTGGTCTAGCCTTAGTGGGAGATGTACATACTCGTCATCCTTGAGAGACTTGAGGCCCCAGGGAAGGAGACTGCCTGGCTAGGGAGAGAAAGGGAACACCATCTTAGAGGCAAGGGGGAGGAGAAATTGGATGAGGAACTGTGGGATGTGGGGCAGAGGAGCAATGGCTAGAATGTAAATAATAAAATAGAAAAGAAAGAAAACACCTCATGGCCAATGCAACTGTTAGAAAACAAAGTGTTTAGTTAGGGTCATGCTTACAGTTTTAGATGGTTAGTCCATGAACTTAATGATGAGAAGCAGACAGGCATGGTGCTAAAGTAGTAGCTGTGAGCTTTATATCCTATTCTACAGATGAGAGAGACAGAGACAGAGACACAGAGAGACAAAGAGAGACAGAGAGAAGAATGAGGAGGAGGAAGGAGGAGAAAGAGGAAGGAGGAGGAGGAGAAAGAGGAAGAAGGAGGAGGAGGAAGAGGAAAAGGAGAAGAGAGAAGAGAGAAGAAAGAAGGGATGAGAAAGGAAGGGACGGGAAAAGAAGGGAAGGGAAGGGAAGGGAAGGGAAGGGAAGGGAAGGGAAGGGAAGAGAAGAGAAGAGAAGAGAAGAGAAGAGAAGAGAAGAGAAGAGAAGAGAAGAGAAGAGAAGAGGAATCCTGATGTGTACTTCTAAAGCCTCAAAGCATGCTTCTAGTAACAAAGCCATACTCACTACCAGAGAACACATCCTAGTTATTTCCAAATAGTTTCACTAATTAGGAACCAAACATTCAAACATAAGAGCCTATGAGGGCTATTCTTATTCAAATTCCTTACACACAAAAAAGGGTTTATTTCAGCTTAAAACTCTTATGTCATACTTCATCGCTGAGTGAAGTTAAGGCAAGAACTTAAAGCAGGTGCCTGGAGGTATAAACTGGAGCAGAGTTTATGCAGGAATTATCCTTCCTGGCTTGCTGAGCCTGTCTTCTTATTCAATTCAGAAGTATCTGCTCAAGATTGTCCACACACATAGTGGGCTGGTCTCTTCTACATCAATTCTTAATCAATAAACTGTCCAACTGGCTTGCCAACAAGCCATTCTGATTGACTTATTTTATCAGTTAAGAAATAACTACTTCTTAATGACTTGTACTTAAATGACTCTAACTTGTATCAAGTTGACAAGAAAACTAACCAGAATTTACATATATTAGAGTCACCCTCATTCCTACTCATGATGAATTATTTAGAGAGTCTTCCTCACAATAGACAGTAGGTTTTGTGGGACTAGGAACATGAATGAATTTCTATGTATTCAGTATATTATAATGTTTCTTATATACTTGAGAAACATTAAAATATAAAGAAGTATGAAAGTGTCCAGAACTCTATGGAAGTTTCTTCCATCTCAAAAGAGATCAACACATACTACATATGGTTGCACAAATGGGATGTGAATATTTCCTCTTTCCCTTAGCCTTGAAACTCAAAGAATTTCCACATACATTAAATATTCTCTGTTGATAAAATCTCTACAACTGAGAATTTCAGAATAGGAGAAGCATTTACTGCACAGATGGATCAGCAATTAAAAAACTGGCTGCTTTAGAAGTGGATGTAGGTTCAATTTTCCAGAACCTACTCAGTGACTCACAACTACCTGTAACTTCAGTTATGAAAACAAAAGACCTCTTCAGGTCTCCATTCTTCAGGCATAGATTTGAAACACAGACAAAGAAAGAGTCAGGTAAACATCCATAGACATAAAATCAAAGATATTTTTAAAAATTAAAAAATAAGCATTCTAATGTATTATATTGTATTTCATATGTCGATTTTTTAATCAGTTGTATTTCGAATGTCTATACACACACACACCCCCACACACACAGGCACATTTGTGTCATCTCAATAGTCGCCAGGGTGTTTTTATATTTGATAATTATAATGGAAGCAATTAAAATTCTGATAAAACAATTACTAACCTTAATTTCTTAATGAGTATAAAATATCAAAGAAAAACAAATAGAATAAATATAATAAAAATATTCTTTTTTTAATTGACGCGGCTCCATACCCAAATAGTGCAGGGAAAGACCTACCCTCCCAGGAGTGTGGACAAGCCTGTGATTGGGGGTGAGGCAAGTATCTCTGCTCAGAGGGACCTGTCTGGATCCCACAGGACACAGGTACCTACAATCAGCCTGGGATAGGAGCCTTCCAGTTTCCATGGGTGACTAGGAACCTCAGACTGTGCCACAGAGCTCCATAGCCAAATAGCACTGAGAGAAAGCTAGCATCCCAGGAATGTGGACAAGCCCATGAGTGGAGGCAAGACAAGCACCACTGCTTAGCGAGACCCACCTGTAATCTTCAGGACACAGGGACCAAGGAACAGCCTGGGACAGGAGCCTTCCAGTTTATGCCAGTGGTCTGTACCATGCGGTTCCATACCCAAATCGCACAGGGAAAGAGCTACCCTCCTAGGAGTGTGGACAAGCCTATGAGTAGGTGTAAGGCCTGCACCTCTGCTCAGAGGGACCAGCCCAGAATCCTCAGGACAAAGGGACTGAGGAGTGGCTTTCCGGTTTCCTTCTGCTGCCAGAGAGCTGATCCTGTGACACAGGGCTCCATACTCAGTGCCAGGAGAGAGCTAGCTGGTCTCCCAGGAGTGCAGACACACCTGTGATCACAGGCAAGACCACCACTTCTGTTCAAATTCCTTGATCAAGAGGCACCCTCGAAGAGCCATCAGGACACAGGAACCAAGGAACCACTGGGGACAGGATCCTTCTGATTTTTATCTGCACCACAGAGTTGACCCTGTACCACAGCTCTCCAAACTCAAATTTCTCTCAGAGAGAGCTGATCTCCAAGGAGTACTAATGCAAAGGCTTGCAGGAGGGACAAATCCACAGCCAGAGAAAGAAAGACCAACTAACACCAGAGATAACCAGATGGCAAAAGACAAGGGCAAGAACATAAGGAACAGAATCCAAGGCAATTTAGCATCATCAGAATGCAGTTCTCCCACCACAGTGAGCCCTGGATAACCCAACACACCAGAAAAGCAAGACTCAGATTTAAAATCACTTCTCATGATGATGATAGAAGACTTTAAGAAGGAAATAGATAACTCCCTTAAAGAAACACAGGAGAACACAGGTAAACACCTAGAAGTCCTTAAAGAGGAAATACAGGAAAACACAATCAAACAGGCAAAGGAAATGAACAAAATCATCCAGGATCTAAAAATGGAAATAGAAACAATAAAGAAATCACAAAGGGAGAAAGCCCTGGATATAGAAACCTGAGGAAAGAGATCAGGAGTCATAGATGCAAGTATCACCAACAGAATACAAAAGATAGAAGAGAGAATCTCAGATGCAGAAGATACCATAGAGAACATTGACACAACAGTCAAAGAAAACACAAAATACAAAAAGCTCCTAACCCAAAACATCCAGAAAATCCAGGACACAATAAGAATACCAAACCTAAGGAAAATAGATTCACAAGAGACAGAAGATTCCCAACTTAAAGGACCAGCAAATATCTTCAACAAAATTATAGAAGAAAACTTATCTAACCTAAAGAAACAGATGAACATAAACATTCAAGAAGCCTACAGAACTCCAAACAGATTGGACCAGAAAAGAAATTCCTCCTGTCACATAATAGTCAAAACACCAAACACACAAAACAAGGAAAGAATATTAAAAGCAGTAAGGGAAAGAGGTCAAGTAACATACAAAGGCGGACCTATCAGAATTACACCAAACTTCTCACCAGAGACTATGAAAGCTAGAAGATCCTGGACAGATCTCAAACAGACCCTAAGAGAATACAATTGCCAGCCCAGGCTGCTATACCCAGCAAAACTCTCAAACACCATAGATGGTGAAACCAAGATATTCTATGACAAAACCAAATTTACACAATATCTTTCCACAAACCCAGCCCTACAAAGGATAATAGATGGAAAACATCAACACAAGGAGGGAAACTATACCCTAGAAAAAGCAAGAAAGTAATCTTTCAACAAACCCAAAAGAAGATAGCTACACAAACATAGAAATAACATTGGGAAAATAACAGGAAGCAACAATCATTATTCCTTAATATCTCTTAACATCAATGGACTCAATTCCCCAATAAAAAGACATAGACTACCAGACTGGATATATAAAAAGGACCCAACATTTTGCTGCATACAGGAAACCCACCTCAGTGTTAAAGACAAACACTATCTCAGAGTAAAGTGCTGGAAAACAATTTTCCAGGCAAACGGTCCCAAGAAACAGGCTGGAGGAGCGATTCTGATATCGGATAAAATCAACTTTCAACCAAAAGTCATCAAAAAAGATAAGGAATGACACTTCATACTCATCAAAGGAAAAATCTACCAAGAAGAACTCTCAATTCTGAACATCTATGCTCCAAATTCAAGGGTACCCACATTCATAAAAGAAACTTTTCTAAAGCTCAAAGCACACATTGCTCCTCACACAATAATAGTGGGAGACTTCAACATCCCACTATCATCAATGAACAGATCTTGGAAACACAAACTAAACAGAGACATAGTGAAACTAACAGAAATTATGGACCAAAAGAATTTAACAGATATCTATAGAACATTTCAACCTAAATCAAAAGAATATACCTTCTTGTCAGTGCTTCATGGTACTTTCTCCAAAATTGACCACAAAACAAATCTAAACAGGTATTAGAAGATTGAAATATCCCGTGACTCCTATCAGATGAATACGGATTAAGGCTTGTCTTCAATGGCAATGAAAACAACAGAAAGCCCACATACACATGGAAGCTGAAGAATGTTCTACTCAATGATAACTTGGTCAAGGAAGAAAGAAAGAAAGAAATTAAAGACTTCCTAGTATTTAATGAAAATAAAAGCTCAACATACCCAAACTTATGGGGCATAATGAAAACAGTGTTAAGAGGAAAACTCATATCTCTGAGTGCCTCCAAAAAGAAACTGGAGAGAGCATGCACTAGCAGCTTAACAGCACACCTGAAAGCTCTAGAACAAAAAGAAGCTAATACATCCAAGAGAAGTAGAAGGCAAGAAACAATCAAACTCAGGGCTGAAATCAACCAAGTAGAAACAAAAAGAACTATACAAAGAGTCAACAAAACCAGGAGCTGGTTCTTTGAGAAAATCAACAAGATAGATAAACCCTTAGCCAGACTAACCAGAGAACACAGAGACAGTATCCAAATTAACAAAATCAGAAATGAAAATGGAGATATAGCAACAGAATCTGAGGAAATTAAAAAAATCATCTGATCCTACTACAAAAGCCTATACTCAACAAAATTGGAAAATCTGGATGAAATGGAAAATTTTCTAGACAGATACAAATACCAAAGTTAAGTCAGGATCAGGTAAACCATCTAAACAGTCCCATAACCCCCAAAGAAATAGAAGCAGTCATTAAAAGTCTCCCAACAAAAAAAAGCCCAAGACCAGATGGGTTTAGTGCAGAATTCTATCGGACTTTCAAAGAAGACCTAATATCAATACTCTTCAAACTATTCCACAAAATAGAAACAGAAGGAACACTACCCAATTTATTCTATGAGGCCACAGTTACACTGATACTAAAACCTCACAAAGACGCAACAAAGAAAGAAAACTTCAGACCAAATTTCCCTTATGAATATTGATGCAAAAATACTCAATAAATTCTTACAAACTGAATCCAAGAACACATCAAAACGATCATTCAACTAGATCAAGTAGGCTTCATCCCAGGGATGCAGGAATGGTTCAATACTCGGAAATCCATGAATACAATCCACTACATAAACAAACTCAAAGAAAAAACCCACATGCTCATTTCATTAGATGCTGAAAAAGCATTTTGACAAAATTCAACATCCCTTCATGATAAAAGTCTTGGAAAGATCAGGAATTCAAGGCCCATACCTAAACATAGTAAAAGCAATATACAGCAAACATATAGCCAACATCAAACTAAATGGAGAGAAACTTGAAGCATTCCCACTAAAATCAGGGACTAGACAATGCTGTCCACTCTCTCCCTATCTATTCAATATAGTAATTGAAGTTCTAGCTAGAGCAATTAGACAAGAAAAGGAGGTCAAAGGGATCAAATTGGAAAGAAATAAATCAAATATCACTATGTGCAGATGATATGATCATATACTTAAGTGACCCGAAAAACTCTACCAGAGAACTGCTACAGCTGATAAACAACTTCAGCAAAGTGGCTAGATATAAAATTAACTCAAACAAATTAGTAGCCTTCCTATACTCAAAGGATATACAGGCTGAGAAAGAAATAAGGAAAATGACACCCTTCACAATAGTCACAAACAATATAAAGTATCTTGATGTGACTCTAACCAAACAAGTGAAAGATCTGTATGACAAGAACTTCAAGTCTCTAAAGAAAGAAATTGAAGACCTCAGAAGATGAAAAGATCTCCCATGATCATGGATTGGCAGGATTAATATAGTAAAAATGGGCATCTCGCCACAAGCAATCTACAGATTGAATGCAATCCCCATCAAAATTCCAAATCAATTCTTCATAGACTTAGAAAGAGCAATTCTCAAATTCATTTGGAATAACAAAAAACCCAGGATAGCAAAAACTATTCTCAACAACAAAAGACTTTCTGTGGGAATCAGCATCCCTGACCTCAAGCAGTTCTATAGAGCAGTAGTGATAAAACTTCATGGTATCAGTGTAGTGACAGGCAGGTAGATCAATGGAATAGAATTTAAGACCCCGAAACGAAACCACACACCTACAGTCACTTGGTCTTTGACAAAGGAGCTAAAATCATCCAGTGGAAAAACAACAGCATTTTCAACAAATGGTGCTGGCTCAACTGGAGGTCAACATGTAGAAGAATGTGAATTGATCCATTTCTATCTCCCCGTATAAAGTTAAAGTTCAAGTGGATCAAAGACCTCCACATAAAACCAGATACACTGAATCTAATAGAAAAGAAAGTGGGGGAAAGCCTCGAACACATGGGCACAGGGAAAAAGTTCATGAACAGAACACCAATGGTTTATTTCTAAGATCAAGAATTGACAAATGGAACCTCATAAAAATGCAAAGCTTCTTTAAAGCAAAGAACAATGTCAATAGGACAAAACAGCCACCAACAGATTGGGAAAAGATCTTTACCAATCCTACATCTGATAGAGGGCTAATATCCAATATGTAGTTAGACCTCAAGAAGTTAGACTACAGAGAACCAAATAATACTATCAAAAGCTTGGGGAACAAAGCTAAACAGAGAATTCTCAACTGAGGAAACTCGAAGGGCTAAGAAGTCCTTAAAGAAATGTTCAACATCCTTAGTCATCAGGGAAATGCAAATCAAAACAACCCTGAGATTCCACCTCACACCAGTCAGAATGGTTAAGATCAAAAATTTGGGTGACAGCAGATACTGGCGAGGATGTGGAGAAAGAGGAACACTCCTCCATTGCTGGTGGGATTGCAAGCTGGTACAACTACTCTAGGAATCAGTTTGGCGGACCCTCAGAAAAATAGACATAATACTACCTGAAGACCCAGCAATACCACTCCGGGTCATATACCCAGAAGATTTTTCAACACGTAATAAGGACACTTGCTCCACTATGTTCATAGCAGCCATATTTATAATGGCTAGAAGCTGGAAACAACCCAGATGTCCCTCCACAGAGGAATGGATACAGAAAATGTGGTACACTTACACAATGGAATACTACTCAGCTATTAAAAACAATGACTCTTGAAATTCGCAGGCAAATGGATGAAACTTGAAAATATTATCCTGAGTGAGGTAACTCAGTCACAAAAGAACGAACATGGTATGTACTCACTGATAAGTGGAAATTAGCCCAAAAGTTCAAAACACCCATGATTCAATTCACAGCAACTGTTGGACTGAGTGTGTGGTCCCAGATGGAGGAGTTGGAGAAGGGAATGAAGGAGCTCAGGGAGTTTGCAGCCCCATGAGGAT
>CM052705.1:95591302-95626302 GCA_028551405.1 Uromys caudimaculatus | reverse complement strand
GGTTAATATTTTTGAGATGGGTGGGTGGCCCCATCTCTCAACCGGGGTCCACCCCTAACCTCTGGATATGGTATCTACAGATTCTGTCCTTCTTTGTTGGGTATTTCATCTAATGTCATCCCTGTTGGGTCCTGGGAGCCTCTTGCTTTCCTGGCATTTGGGACTTTCTGTTGACTAACCCCAGTTCCCCATCCTCCAGAGCTACACACCTCTGTTCAATTTCATGACACTCTGTACATCTCTCCTGTCTCATCCCACACTTCATCCTGTTTCCCTTTCCATCAGGGGACAGCAGAAGCTGGTGAGGGTGTGGAGAAAGAGGAAAACTCCTGCATTACTGGTGGGATTGAAAGCTGGTACAACCACTCTGGAAATCAGTCTGGTTGTTCCTCAGAAAATTGGACATAGTATTACGTGAGGACCCACTATCCCACTCCTGGGCATATACCAGAAAGATGCTCCGACATATAATAAGGACACATGCTCCATTATGTTCATAGCAGCCTTATTTATACTAGCCAGAAGTTGGACATAACCCAGATCTCCCTTAAGAGAGAATGGATACAGAAAATGTGGTACAGTTACATAATGGTGGACTACTCAGCTATTAAAAACAATGACTTCATAGAATTCACAGGCAAATGGATGGAACTACAAAATATCATCCTGAGTGAAGTATCACAGTCACAAAAGAACACACATGGTATGTAATCATTGATAACTGTATATTAGGCAAAAATTTCAGAATGCCCATGATGAAAGTCACAGACCATATGAAACTAAAGAAGAAGAAATTGCAAAGTGTGGATGCTTCAGTCCTACTTAGAAGAGAGAACAAAATAATCCTGGGAGGTAGAGGGAGTGAGGAGGGGGAGAGAAAGGTGGGCAGGATCAGGTGTGGGAAAATAAGTAAATCTTAATAAAAAGCTTAGAAAATATCTTGTAACAATCATTACCTCCAAAAATTATCTTGATAAATATATCAACTGAAATTTATTATTAAAATATTTCATAGATGGATTTGGAATTTATCTTTGTTTATACTTTTTAGAAACATTATTATTAATAACTTAAAAGCAAAGAAAAACATCAACATACCAAATTTACTAGACCCAAAGTATATGCAACTCAATTGAATTCTATAAATTTATAATAGGCATCCATAAAGAAACTGTAGAGCTTCATATTAAATTTTATTCTTTCAGAAGATAATTTATGCACTTAATCACCACCAAACCCAAAATGTAAATTCAAGTTATAAAGGAATATACAAGGTTAATTGCTTATCCAGTTATAATTCTGTCATGGATAATTTGCTTTTGACATTGGAACACTGTCCTAACTTATTTCTAGAACCCAAAATCCACGTAAATTTCTAGTTGAAGCTGATTCTGGCTATTAGTATTTGTAGATATGAAGCAGAAAAATGTATAGATATGCTTTGTGTACCAAGGTTAGACAAAGAACAAAACCTCTGTAATAAAAATCCTTGTTCAAAAAACTGTCTCACAAAGATATATTAAAACATGTATGAAAGAAACTAGCTCCGTGAAGGACATAATCTACAAGTCACATAGACAAAGAGGACAAACTGCAGATAATTTAATAATTAAATAAAGAATACTAAATTGTTTAATAAGTTTAAAGAAAATTTAGAAAATAACATTAAGTATACAGTAAATAAATTGTCTTTGTAGGTCTCATTGTATCCAGTTAAAATAAGTGTGTTAAGGTTTTCATCATCTTTATTTCAGAATGTGGTTTGCTTAAGGACATCAGTTGGTGATTAAATAGCATAAAGCTGCACTATGGCCCCTAAGTCCTGGCTAGGGTCCTCATTACAAAAGGATATGAGAAATAGTCTTTCACATTATAGACTATATGAAGGCATAAACATAAGGCTGCCACTTAATATAGAGGCCTCAGCATTCATCAAACCTGTTGAGACCTCGACTGAGATTCCAAATCTCTAGAATTGTGATAAAATTTATTTTTTATTTTATACAATTTGCCATATTTTGTTATGGAACCCACAAGAAATCATCCACACTATAAATGTGTGGAACTATTAAACCTAAGTAACTTTCAAACTGCAAAGTAATCACTTGAAGTCAGAAAATTAAATGCTATCACTTGAATTTGCAAAGACACATTTGAAGAGAAAACATAAGGTCAAATGCTTATTAATAGGACATCCGTATTTGTTTACGTGTGATGCCCTATTTTGCTTAAATAGAAAAATATTAAGTTTGATGAATCTCCATGTCATATACCAAATTCAGTAAGCATGAGTATTGGCAAGAGAAGTTAGCATCGTGCATTGAGAGTTGAAATCAAAGAAATGACCATGCACTCCTGTTCTCTGTCCTGACTCTCAGGCTCCAGGAGCAATGATTTACTCAGAGGCTAATGGAAGGGTAATTTCTTTATCTTCGTTGTAGCAAGTACTGGAACCTTCTTCAAACAAATCATGTTTTGCTTTTCTCTTTCCAGCTGTATCACAAGCTCCTGTGTTAGAATTTTATCATTATGGCAAAAACTGAGAGCAATAGCAAAAATGCTGTTTTGGTTTCATGCTGCCGAGGCATGAACTAGTTGAGGCAAAGGATAAATGTCCTTAGCAGGCTCATGATTTCTGAGGTTTCATTCCATGGCTGACTGACTTCATTATGTTAGACTTGAGAGCACATAGAATTTCACAGTGGAAAAGTATACTTGAAGACAGGTCTTCTGTTCATGGCAATCAGAAATTGGGGTACAGAAAAGGAATTTGGTAGCAATCTACCCCAAATATCCCACTTTCTCCAATGAGGATCCACTTCCAAATACTTCTATTTACTTCTAATAATGCTATCAAAATATGAATCCATAAATGGATTACTGTATTACTGTGTTGAATATGTTAGAAACTTTATAAATTAATCACTCCTCAGAGAGTGTATCTTGAGCTGGTATTCAACCCATTAACACTTAAGCATTGACAGGGATCACTCAGCATTTAAACCATGGTAGATTGAAAAGTATTAACAGTGCCTTGATTAGATTTTAAGTTTCTGTCATTGCTGCTAAGATTACTTAAATTATTGATTGGATATGTTTTCTGATAAATGTTTTGCTTACTTTCTGGGAAGTTGATTCAGTTTTGTAAGTCCTATAACCTAATATTTATATACTATATTATTATTAAAATGTTGTTAGCTACTTCAATCAAAACATATTTTAAGAGATTATATTCTGAAGTAACATTGCATTTATATTTTTGATTTCTGGCTTTGAATGTACTAGTGTTTGTAATTTTGACTTTAAAACCTATAAAATATGTTCTTATTCCAGAGTTGTCTTCTAATTTATATGTGATAACTCATACAAAATCACTGAGTATATTATATAATTTCACTTTCCTATATTTTTGAGTTTATAATTTGATTATATCATTATCCCCTCCCACAAAACTCTTCCCTATGTTCTTCTTTTCTCAATTTAAATATCATGACTCCTTTCAATTAATTGTTGCTAAATGCATATATGTATGTCTGTGCACATATTTTTCTCTGCATAACCCACTAATTTGAAAGAATGCCACTTGCATGCATTTACTCAGGACTAAACCTTTTAATTCTGAATGAACAATGCTCTGGTCCTCCCTGGAGAAGACTCTTTCTGGAACTATTAACATCCTTTAGTTTCCTATAGTTCTTTGAGTATGGTTGAGGATTTGTGATCTTCTCCAATGCATCTTATCAGATATATAATTGTGGTATTTGTTCATCTCATGTGAAGCCAATCAAATCATGTACTTTTTCATTTGTATTGCTTGTCTTTATAAAATTAAATTAATGATATCCATTTTGCATATACAAACTGAACACCTTTGCTTTCTGATTTTTGTGCCTGTAATAATGACAATTGTGTTACTAATGTATTCAGTGTTTAAAGTAATATGCAATTCTGAGAGTCATGGTAACACATTTCTAGAGTATTATCCAATCAAAGAGCTTGGGTTAGTAATGCACCACTAACATCACTGCAAGTGCTAGGGAAGTAGTTCATTTGCCAGATTGTTTCCTTAGTGTTCAGAAAACCATGTTTCTGTCCTCAGCTTCAAATAAACTGAGTGTTACAATACTTGTATTTTAAATATGGAGGCAGGAGAATCAGAAGATCAAGGTCATAATCGGTTAAACAGGAAGTTGGAAGCTAGCCTTGGCTACATGAAAGTCTATCTTAAAAAACAAAAACTAAAAAATCATAAAATATGAAAGCCAGGGTTCATTGTATTTTGAAACACTGCTTGAAACACTAGCCTTTGATGCCTATTATCAGGTTACATTTGATTTGAATACTAGCTAAATAATTGATTTATTAGTATTAATTGAATTCTATATATAGTAATAATTGTTGTCAATGTTTGTTGATTGTTAGTAAGACACATTTTTCAGAATAATATAGGTCTGAGAGACTGCAGAAATTATCTGAACAATTTTATATAGTTATTTTTCTATATTATGTTTTAATTTTATTTTGTTTTTGAGATTATGGTATAATTACACACACCCCCCCTTACCTTTTCTTTCCCCAAACCCGCTCATATACGTTCCTTGCTTTCTTTCAAATTGACATGCCTTTTTTCATTGATAACTGTTACACACACACAAATATATATATATATTTGGAACAGTAATATATGTATCTATTTATTCCTAAAAAGATATATAATCTACTGAGTCTGTACATTTTTTAAAAAACCAAGTATACACGATTTTTCTATGTGAAATGTAAGGTCAAATACCAAACACTCTTAAGTACAAAAATAAAATGTGACTTTCTAATTAAAAATATTCTCATATCATCAGTAGAGTTCTAAGTCCTGATTATGCCTGGAAATCTTCTACTAGAGGGCATGTTTTTCTGAAGGAGTCATATCTTTTTGTGTAATTCACAGAAAATCTTTGCAGTACTTCTAAATTTTTTTCCTTGACTTTACCTACTGAAAACACTGAAAAAGACCAGACATTACAATAATACATTATTTTAAAAATATTCACTATGACTCTGAATGTATACATAGGGAAAAAAATTCCGAGAGGACACAAATATATAATAAATTCACTGCTTTGAGGTTTCACCTGGTAGCTGAGCAGTAGTCTAAACCATTGTGAGATATACTTAAATGCCAAAATTACATGAAATTTTAATTTCCCCCAGAAGTGAAAAATACATAGGGTTAAAACACTTCATAAAAAATAGAAAATAATTTTCCTAACTCTAAAGCTTAGGTTTGATTGCTACTAATTCTTTCAAAGTTACAGAAATTCAGAAATTATGATGTCAAACTGGGATAATTTATGTGAATAGATTAACATTTTTTAAAAGCAAACTGGGGCACTTCAAAACAAAACTCATCGCTGTTAAGTCTATTTGGTCAGCAAAGTTTCCAGATGGAGGAATTTACTCAAATCACACGCTTTGAAATATGTGGTTTCTGTGTAAGTAGAGAAGACAGAGTGGAGGAATGTGACTGGTCTTTGAAAATCACAGCTTCTGCTGAGTGAGTTCTAAAGCTCTGAGCCAAGGATGTTGGATAAAGCAGGACCAACTTCTAGAAAGATTGGATGGTAACTGTTGACCTTCCAATCTGAATTGCTCATCTTAGTTCCAGATACTCTACTGATGTTATTTGTCCTTTGCTTTTCTTTTGAGATAGTCTTGTTATTTTCCAGGTACTTTCTAATTCCTAGTCTTAAGCAACCTTCCTGTTTTAATTTTATTAGTAGGCAGGGCTCTAGATGCATACCACTGTACTTTGATCTCATTTTCTTAGGTATTAGACAACTATTTTTATAATGATGATCTATCAATATTTAAAAGAGATCAAGGAAGTGTACATGGGAGAATTTGGAATGGAAGAAGGAGATAATATAATCTCAAAAATTAAAAATTATAAAAAGAGAATGTTTTTATTTTATCTGTTACAATTACATTAGTCTTTTATATTTTACCTCAATGTAAAGTCAATTTTATATAATTAAATATGATTGTGCAGTATATTTTAAACCTCATCACCAATGGATGATGTTGGAAGGTAAAGCCTTTGAAATTGGTCACAAAGAAAGTGGACAAAAAGAAGCACCATTGACCCTTGCCATCATGTAAGGCAACAGAGAAAGGGCATCTTTATAAATTAGGAAAGAAAGTGCCCTCTGGATACAGAATTTGCTAATATTTTGATCTTGTATCTTCGAGCCTCCCAAGGGTTAGAAAGTTATTGTGTCGATATGCTTGAATGAAGCAACCTGAAACTAGTCACTTGGTGTTCTGAGCTGTCATGTGTTGGGTATGCACAGCTTCTTTATTCCTCTCCATGCTTCTTAGGAATGCACCAGCATGGCAAAATCCAATCACTGATCCCCGGAGTAAAGTCTGTGATGCTCGTCAAGGTACATAGCACCTTGAGGGCTAACAGAAAGGTGAGGAATTTGAGAAGGATATACAATATGTTGCTCGTGCTGGAGGGCCCCCTGGAGAGACTGGACTCTGGCCATTTCCTTTATCATCCATGAGCTCCCTAACATGCTGTAGAGTGATGAGGATATACATTTTCTAGTCACTTCTTTGTCATTGTGTAACTGAGTATTTCTGTAGATGTATAGCTACACCATGTGAGACTCCGAACTTGCATTAATGACACAGCATGAGTGATGATTTTGAGTTCAATTAAAAAAAAAAAAAAAAAAGAACTGTAATTCTGTCTAAGCTATAGAACTGATGACATTGTTAAACAACCTTAAGCACAAGAAAGTGAGTATATTTTAGAAAAATTGGATTTTTTTAAAAATCACATTTCCCTACTACAGTTTATGGTATAACTGTTACCCATATGCTCCATCCTATAGTTTTCTCAAAGATAAAGATGGTGGTATTAAAAACTTCCAGAAAAATCTGTAAATGTTTCTTCTCAATTACCACATAATAATATTCCATCCACTGTCAAAAGAGTTTACAGTACAACACCCAGCCTCTAAGGGAAGGTTCTTGCTACTTGTGTTATAAAAGATCCTAGAAACAGATAAATGTAATAGAGATTGAAAAGGTGTGTGTGTGTGTGTGTGTGTGTGTGTGTGTGTGTGCGTGTATGTGTGTAAGTGTTTGTGTGTGTGTGTAAGTGTGTGTTAGAGAGGCTTAAAATTGCATATTAGTTATGAAAAATGTAACAAGCCCATTTTGAGCCGTTATGTAAATCATTAAGGAATTAAATGAATTTTAAAATTATTTCACTGTCTTCGAAAGCTCTCATTCATTAGATCTAATTATAGAAAACTGAAAGCAGTGAATCAAGACGATCTATATGTCCTTCATGTGCTTGTTGGGCACTGGATTTGTTTTATCCAGGAGTTTATTAATTTAATATAAACCGATTGATAGATTTTTTTGTAACTCTCTCTTAGACTCCAGTCTAAACTATGCCCCTTAACTTTACTTTGTCTTCCCGAACTGCCCCTTACACTGCTGTGTTATAGTAGTTTTATGTATATTAAAGCATGAACCAGAAAAGAAAGTCTGTAGGCTGTTTTTTCTTTAGAAGTAAAAACTGGAATTACTGAAAGTACATTATCATGTACATCAATGTTAGAACATTGAACAAACTAATGGAAAGTTCAAATTAAAGGCATTCCATCCTAAATATTCACAAAAGAGACCAGATCTTTACAAACCACAGACTAAAATTACTCCTTCCAAGAGGATATGCTATTCTCAAAATATTAGGCTTTTATTTAGAAAGACAATTTCCTTTTCAAACGTGTGATGTTGTCTCATCATCGTCAAACGTGTGATGTTTCCCACTTCCCCCAGAACACATAATATTTCAATGCTTATGTTTCTGATCAAATCCTTTCTTCAGATTTGAATAGAAATGCTTTGATTTTTCTAACAAGTTTCATTATATAGCAGATCAAAGAGGACACTGTGCTTCACTGAAGAACTATAATATACCAATTAGCATTTCATCTATATTAATAGATATGAATACATACAGGTATGTATACATATATGCATATATATTCATATTATACAGTAAGTCTGTAAGTATCATCAATGCCTACAGTATGCCTTGAATATGTTATAGGATTAGATGGGTGTGTGGGTGTGTTTCTATTAAAGGACGAATTTCTATAACCTTCTTCTAAAGGTTATAGAAATGTAAAGTATGCTGAGAATAGAGTGCCGAAATTCTCTCATTGTTATAAAGTTGCATTGTATTTTTAACAAATCTAATTTTAATAGCTATTATTAAATAGCCTTTTTCTCTATAATTTTGTCATCTAGAAACTATCATGGACTAAGATGAAAATGTTAAGTAGGGTTTTCTACTTTTTTCATGAATGAGACTGGAAATGTAAGTTTAAATGTGAGGGTCTAGCACAGAAAGGACATGACTGGAGGATACTTAAACAGGAACGTGAGGTACTTTCTTTAGTCCACCGAACTATTTCCTCGGCTACATGCTTCCTACAGTGCCTCAGAACTTTTCTCTCTTTGGAATGATTGTCACTATGTTAGATTGCAGCAAATACACACACAGTTTCAGAGATTACTTTCATTCTTAAGCACTGGAATCCTGGTGAACACACTGCTGTGTTTGAGTGAACTTATTAGGTTTCTGTCCTTATTTTTTATGATCTACCTCAATGTTCAAGTCGTGATTGTTCCTTCAGTTAGCCTGCTTGCCTATGAGACTGAATAACCTTAGATGTGCTGGAGCAATGGTGGCTCAGAACTTGTGGGAATTGCCAACTAATGACTTGTCTAACTTGAGGCCCAAGACAGGAGATGGAGTTCATGCCTGATACTGCCTACTGGGTTGCCTCATCCAGCTTTGATATGAGGGTTTGTTCCTAGTCTTATTGTATCTTGTTATGCTGAGTTTGGTTGATATCTCTGGGAAATCTGTCCTTATCTGAAGGGAAACAGTGGAAGAGTGAATCTGAAGGACAGTAGGCATAGGGGAGGAGACTAAGAGGAGAAACTGCTATTGGGATGTATTGTATAAGAGAAGAATAAATAAAAGGAAAAAAGAAATATATTTATAATTTCTGAAATGCATATTTCTCCTGTCTACCTCGTGTTCCTCCCAAAAGGGCTATCTGACACATGAATAACATCATGACATAAATGCTATATACTTTTCTTTAAATAAAAATGATACCCTTGTGTCTCAGTTTAAATCTTCACTAGATTAATACAATTTTTTTTAATTTACTTTTTTTAAATGATATGTAAATAAACAGGGCTTTTGCAAGATCTCCTCCTTATATTTTTTAAAAAAAATTATCTTAGGGTTTGATGGCTTTTTTTTTTTTTTTTTTTTTTTTTTTTTTTTGGTTTTCACCTTCTGTAATAGTAGTGTATTAGTTATATGTCATTCAAAATTAATTACCCTAATATATCCTGGCAAACACTAATAATCACATATAGCCTTCCATTAGCTAGAAATTCCAGAGTAGATTTGTTGCCGATTCAAGGTCAGCGTTTCTCATAATACTGATCTGACTGTGTTGTATTAAGTTCTTATTGTTTAGGCTTCATTAAAATAGGAGAGTTCATGCCCAAGAGGACACCCAGATGGATACAAGCAGGAAACTTGAGTTCTTAGCTATGGTACCTCTTGTTTGTCTTGCTGAGGCACATGAAGCCTCATTAGACCTCTCCAATGTAAGTAATGCAAGAGGGAAAACAGGAAACAATTATAATTATTTTTTTAGTGATCCAATCTCAGAAATAACACATAACCACCTCTTCATATTATATTCACTGGAAGCAGAACTTTAATTCCAGCTTTTTTCCATTGTTGTGGGGACACTGCTTCTACCTATAAATGAGAGAAAGACTGACCTAATTTGAGGGCATATTTAAAAATGATTCCATGATAAAGAAGCTGGATTGTGCAATGTTTTTGACACCGAAATAGTTCTAACCTTCCTTTTGTAGTATTTATAACTGGATAGCACAAAGTATGACAGAAAATTTAAATGTTCAGTTTATACAAATGAGTATACCTTATGGACAATGTACCCAATAGGTGGCAAAGCAGTAAAAAAGATGGAATATGTTACTGTATCTAGTGCCCTTTGCAGCATAAATAAGCTATATTTCAAAGATCACCTACATAAGTATCAATGAGAGAAACTTCAATGTATTGGCTGAAATGTGTCAGGCAACTTACCTAATTACTGTTTAAGACATTTACTTTATTTGCTTAAATAATTCTCAGTTACTCTTTGAGACACACATTACTATCCCCATTGTTTAAGAAGAAATTTAAACAACACATTGGACTAGAAAATTAGAGTCAACATCACAATCCAAGTTTTGCTTAAAAATGATTTTCTATAATGTCTTCTGGTTAAAAAATAAATAAACCACTCATTACTCAATATGTTATATCACCTGTCGTTCATGAATTATTATTTGAATAACAGTAAAACCCAAGTTTTTACAATGGAAAAGTTTTAAATTTTCTTATCAAGTATTTCTTATCAAAGGCTGAAATATTTTTCTGGTGTAATTGAAAACAAGGAGCACATCTAGGATGCTTTTTGAATAGTTTGGCTAAAAGAATAGAATGAAGGATGGTTTGAACCCTGGTTCTCTACTTCTCCATGGCTTACAACTTTAATTTCTGCCCTGCTTGGACCATTAATTATAATTTTGTTGCTTTTAACCTTTGGACCTTGTATCTTAAACAGATTGGTTGCCTTCATATAGGGTTGCTTTCAGTAAGCTCAGCTATTCACCATGGCAGTTATTCATCACTATGAAGAAATGCTGAGTACATATTCATATGTCCTTCTTGGCTTTGGTTTGAATGGGAAAGAGTGTTCTATAGAAAGCTCATAGTCAGAGACAGGTGAGAGTGTTCTTTTACTCCTATCAACCTAAGACAGAGACATACATCAATGCTATGTTTGATCTCCATGACAGGTAAGAAGGAACAATATAGATAGGCACGGTCACCTGGCCACTCTTTATCTTAGATGGGATTATGGAAAACAAGTAAATCATGTGTCCCCTTACAACAACTGCCTGCTCATTCTTAATAAAAAGAGGGGAGGGGCTGTGGTCTTTCCAGCCTTGAGCAGGCTGGACACACCTTGAGCGCTTGCCACAATGGACCTTATTAGCCTTGGTAGAATCATCTGCCTTGGTTGCATGTGCAAGTTCCCACAGGAACTTAGAAGATTAGACTGCCATGCTGACCTTGCTTTGCAACATACTCCAGCTGAAACTAAGGATGGGTTCTGTAGGCTTTCCCTATATAAAGGCAGTGCTGAATATTAAACTCGGAGCCTCAATCAGAACCTTGAATTGGCTTCATTCTTCTCTTGTCCTCTACCTCTTTTTCATTTCCAGTACCCCTTTAGGTAAACCCAGTTCATCCTTGGTTACTGGATGGTTACATTTTGGATAGTTTTCCTAATTTCTTCCAAACCCAAATTCACACGGTAGTTTTGATATAAAGTCCAGAAAAAGGATAGAGTGCCAACATCATTCACATATCTAGATATCCTTCTTTGGGCACCACAGTGATTAAGTACTAGACGTTTCAAATGAACAGTTGTGAAAGGAATGAGATAAATTAAAATATATTCTTGAAACTTAGATAGGTGACTAATAAACCACAGTCACTGATTCTAATTGAAATACTACGAATGTATCTGAAAATTGTAATATATTGAATATTGAATTTGTTGAAATTTCTAAGTGTTAATTTATAAATTTTGGACATAGATGTTTGATTGTTTGAACATTTACTTAATTTTCATTGCTCATAGAGAAATTTAAGGGTAGAAATTTTAAGGTAGCTTAGTTTCCAGCAGTATTGGCATGTCTAGGTATAACTGTAAAGATTAGGTAGATCATGAAGCTGAGAAAAAGAAGTGCAGATCTGCATAAGATTTCTCCTCTCTCCCCTTTTATTCATTAGACCTTCCAGCAAAATAAATGGTGTCACTTAACTTCAGCAGGATTCTTTTCCCCTCAGTCAATTGTCTCTGAAAAACTCCTCATAGACATATCCAAAGGCAGATATTCTAAATCCAGTAAGGTTGATAGTGGCAGTTGACCATCAATAAAGGCTCCTGGCTGTAATACAAGCATAAGATAGATTTATCTATGAATGCTACTCTTGCTTTTAGACTTGGTCTAGTTGATATTGAACATCAACAAGTTATAGAACTACTGGGTATCCAATCTTGTCATAATTTATTACTTGTCAACATATTAGGCCTAAAAAAAAATGATTGGTTTCCAAAGTTCTCTCTTAATATGTAAGAAGTAGGCTGTGCACTAGGGAGTATGAATCATAAAGCAATAAATGCCCTAGATGATTTTAACAAATATAAATTGCTACATAAATATCAAATACATTACACAACATTTTTAGGCTCTACAACATCAAATCATTTCACAGAGGACTAAATGTCAAACTAAATAATGCATAGTTACACACATTTCTCCTGTGGACCATTATGACAACTTTAGCAATAGAGTCTTTAAATTTTTATAACTAGTGCATATTTACTTGTGGCATTTACTCCATCTGCCATGATTTCCTCTGTTTCAGGCACCAACATTCATTTCCTTCAAAAGATTTCAAACTCAAGACTTCTTTTAAAACTTTGACTTGTACTTAGTGAAATTGTCAAGCAATGCTGCCAAAGGAGGAGAATATTCCTGGAATTCTGTCAGGATTTAAGAAATATTGTCCCCTCTTTGCTCTACTGATTTGACAGGAATTTAATGTACCTTAAGTTCAAAACACATCCTCAGATATCATAAATTTGTAAATTGTCAATCTGTGTTCTCCTGCGTGAATGTGAAAGGGAGTGTGGGAGGGAGACTGTCTTGATGGGGATGGGATTATAGTCTGATGATGCCAGTACTGTGTTAGCATGCAGGGAATTCTCATGGGTGTACACTGAGTGAAAGTTTCTAATGCTGGTAGCAGGCATAATGTATCCTAACAGCATTTTTATTTCCACGCTTCCCCAAAATTTATTGTCATCCCTTAAAATGCCTGCTCTATAAAACTAGGATTGCTGAAGAGTTCCCTATGGTACAGTTTAATACTACTTACTGGACAGGCACTGGTGACACCCCCCCCCCCCATCGGGACTATGCAGATATTAAACATGGACTTCTCTGTCACATACTGGCCTGCTTATATTTGAGCCTAGTTTCTATAAATCAGTTAATTAAATAGGAACTCTGTCCTGTTGTGCTTCAATAAAAGTATCACTATTTAGATGGCAAAGCCTTATTGCCATAGGCTCCTGATCTCTCCTATTTGTCTCTGTATAGATTACAAGCACAGCTGTTACCATTATGTGACTTAGAAAATGGGAGATCTTCTACATCCATTTATATTTGAACTAAACAATGATTGATTTTTCTTAATTTTAAAGATCCTCAGTTTATTCACTTTATTTCTTTGTGTACATATCTGGGACATCTTTTACACAAGTTGGTACATTTTAAAAGCAAACACACAATGGTAGGTGCCTACATTTTCTTAGAGATGAGTACTCTGTCACTCAGAGCCGTTGAATGAGATCACCCAAGGTTGAGTGATGATTTTTAAAGATTCTGTATATTTTGAGTCTAAATGTGGCAGATCCACAATCCCATATTCTGACTGTTTTTGTTCCACACTCTTTGGGATATTTTGACTATCTGAATTACTTCCATTGTTATAAACCTAAGATGACTCTTTGATTTGAGTCGCTTAGAGTTGTACTGTGTATGGGAAGCCACTGACTGGCTTATTGTGCTATTGATCTTTCAATATACACCAAGGCTTTTGAATTTCTACTTCTGGCAATAGGAGTATAGTGTTTTAAAAATTATCTCCCTAAAACACAGACACAAGACCAATTAATTGTTTGATGATATAGGAGAGGAAAGACCTGAGGAACCAGACTGGTAAAAATTAGAAAAGTCTTCCTGTATATGATCTGGAAAGACAAACATGATTGTCATTAGTGAATGGGGATTAATTTAATAGACAGGTAACCCTCATACCATTAAAAGACATTCTGCAAAAAAAAATGACAACTAATCAAAGCTATATATATGGCTAGTTTGAAAAATTATATGTGATTATTCCTCATACTATAGAATACTTTCTGTCAGTGAAGAAGTCTTCAGTAGTCATTAATGTCACCAGACTACAATAGCAATCTGTTGACAATATATGTCCACTGGTGTAATAGTGGCACTAACATAACCAGTGGTCGAACTCAAGGCTTACTCCTTAAGGTAAGGTCCATGGCAGACATTGTTAATGAGGCCAAGAACCTAAAATTAAATTGATCATGAGTTGTAGTACCCCAGTTCATTTTGGTCCAGGGTTCTGCCTGTCTTTACTAGCAATGTCTGGGTACTGCCAGTTCATCATCTCAGAGAGGAGAAGGCAGAGTATGTTGCCTGTCTTTTGCTTGGGACAGCAATCTGCTGATGTTCGCCAGACGAGAAAAGGAAAGCCAGGTCTGAGATGAATGCTATGGTTCCAAGGGCTCCTCTTGTGGCGCCCAGAAACCTCTGCTACACCAGTCCTAAGAGGAAGTCAGGAACAGGGTTCTGTGATCCATGTTTCCCTCAGGGTATGTGCTCATCAAGCAGTAAGGGGAAAGCAGAGCCCAAGATGATCAGGATCTGACCCAGTTGGGAGTGAGTGCTGAGTACCAGAGGTGTAAGAGAAGAGCATGACCATCTTTGTGAGTTTTTGTGTTGCTAAGACATTCTCCTTGGCTCCCTCTAATGAAGCAGCTCACTGAGATGATCTTAGCTTGTCCATATTTCTTTATTGGGGGTAGATGTGAATGCATACACTTTATTCGGGGTGAACCAGGGATTATATATTTTGAGGAGAAGGGCATGAGAATTTCCAGGAAAGAAAGATCATGGGATGAAGGCTAATGCTATCTAGACACCTCGTTACTATGGCGAAGAACTCCAGGTGCTATGTGACTGAGTGCCCATGATCCTCTCACTTGGTATTCCAGAGCAGGCATTGGAGGTTGTGAGGGTCAGCTCTACTCCTGTCTTCTCAGATCTCTAAGATTCCAGGGTTTGAGCACTCCCCATGTCACCTGTTCCTATGTCCATCTGGTACTGCATATCCCATGTGCCCTACAATGGACTCTGAAAAAAGCTTACTTCCATTAAGTAAATTAGCATAGTTAAAGTAAACAATCAAACAGCAACAGCACAGAAAAACAAACAAACAAACAAACAAGCCTCTTATCCCCATAAAGCAGTGTATCACTCAGTCAATATCAGAGAAGTTCCTTCCTGCAGTAGATGGTAATTATCACAGAGACCCAAAACTGAGCAGAGACTGTAAAGAGAACAAGAGGCCTTGGGACACTCAGATGGAATGTAGTGCCTTTGTCGCACTCTTCTCCAGGATCATAGACCTACACAGAAACAAGGTGAAAATATTAAAGGAGCCAGAGGTAGTAAACAATTTCATGAGAACAGTATTTTCCATATACAATAGATTTAATGCACACATGAACTCACAGAGAATGTGTTGGTATGCACAAGTTCTGTATAATTTCAAGCCAGATAAATCTCGACATGACAACTGCAAAGTGGTTAGGAACCTATTTGAGATTCATAGCTGATTGAAGATGGTTATCTATAGAGGAAGCACACTGAGTGTATCAACCATATTGAGGAGTAGGACTCCAGATCAAAAGTAGTTGAGCAACACAAATCATACATTGTGTATGTGTGTGCGCGTGTGCGTGTGTGTGAGTGTTGTGATTTTTGTTATTGCTGTTGTTATTTTGCTTTTGAGAGAGAGAGAGAGAGAAAACATGAAGTTGGGTGTGTAGGAAAAAGAAAAGATCTGGGAGAATTTTTATGAGAATATGATCAAAATATAGTAAATGAAATTCTCAACAAATAAAAGCATAAAATTAACATTTAAAACATAAAAAAAGGCCTAAGGAAATAAGACAGATTTAAGCAAAAAACAGAACCAAGAACCACAATAGATAGATAGATAGATAGATAGATAGATAGATAGATAGATAGATAGATTCATTAACAAATATATAGGAAGATCCAGTTCTGGAATAAGAGATAGGCTCAAAGAGATTGGCGTGAAGCCCATTGTAAAAATGCTTGTATTGAGCTAACTAATTTATATGATTGAGCAATAGTAAAATAATCTCTACTCGAAGATGAAAAATAGAATGACACTATGTGGTTTAACTTTCATGTAAAAACATCATGAGAAGCTGTTCTGTTGTTAAATTTCTCAGTGATAAATATATTTAATTTATTACTTTTGGTTACTAACAATATTCAGGTATACATTCTTTATGAACAGTATCTTAAATATGGTTAATGTGTGTATTGTAAATGCTTGAATTTGAATTTTACATGTAAACTATGAGGTTGAATTATGCTTTGTATTTAAAATGAATTTACTGCTAAGCTTTGCCTTTGGCTGTTGTTTTAAACAAACTTTGTGTATTATAGCACTAATCATCACATGATACCCCTATTATAATTTGAAGGATGAGTGAGTTGAGGACAACTACAGGCTACACTTAAGCCTCACAACCACCATTTGGGCTTCATTCATCTTTAGAGAGGCTCTGTCAACTTTCCATAATGAAAGCTAATCAGTTGATACACAGACCTGCCTGGGTAAACAATAGTTCTCAATACATTATATTAGTAATATATTAGTCATACATTGTCTTCAGCTTCAGAGGGAGAATAAATTTGATTGTCAAGACACCTTAACGTCTCTTTTCACAAAGATAATTTAAATTAAATTAAAATAGGTACTGATGCAGGATGGAGTCCTGACACTCAGAGCAGAAGTGGACACAAGCTCCAATCTCTAACCAAGAAGATATCTACTTACAAATTTTCAACTAATTGTAAAAAAACAAACAAACAAAAAACAAAACAAAACAAAATCAAAACCAGTGTTTTCCAATGGAGTTTTACTTGTTATAAAAACCATTCTTAATGGCGGGCATTATGTCCAGTAGTAAATGGCCAACACAAAACAAATTCAGTGCTATTTGTGGAGGTTTTTGTTTGTTTATTTGGTTGGTTGGTTGTTGTTTTTGTTTGTTTGTTTTGTTTTTCATATAACTGTGGTGGGGCATTTTTACCTTACTGTGTTTTCCCTTTTTTATTGTGGTTTCTAATTTTCTGTTTTTATGGATTTTGTTTTTAAGTCTCTCTCTCTCTTCTTTCCTCTCTTCCTCTCACTTTCTCTGTGTATGTGTATTAATCATGCTTTTCCTGCGTTTTTTATTCTATTTTTGTTTGCTTGGTTCTTTTATTTTTTATTTACCTGTTTGGTTTCTAAAGAGAATAATAAGATGCAAAGTTGAATGAGTGCGTGGGTGAGGGCGATCTGGGAGAAGATAAGCAAGAGGAAATTATGATCAAAATACGTTGCAGGAAAAATATTTTCAATAAGATTATAATTTGAATTTTCAATTCACTTTAATTTTTCACATATTTTTTAATTAAAATAGATTTTGCATTTCTAAAACTTCAATATTTTTAGTTTGATTATAAAGAACATAGTAGAATCATTTGAAAAATGAAAGTCTACAATAAAGAGGATGATTTTTAATTAAGAATGAGAAATTTTCATATGATTTCATTTTTGCACATGTGAGCCAGTTATTTGGTTACAACAGTTTGTGCGTACAACGTTAAAGAAGACATCACAGCACTGCATTTCAAATTCCATTTATTGTTTTAGTGCACGCACTTTAAAGTCAAAGATGTGTGATAGTTTTATCTTACAATTTTTCAATTTTATATCTTTGATATTAAATAAAACCAATTTTATGATGCTATATTGTCTGAAATGGTAGTCATGAAATATGTCAAAAATCTTAATGTTTCTGAACTGTGAAAGCATTAGTTACATTAATCCATTAGAATTAAACAAAATTGTTAGGATATTTGGGGGAAAATGTAAAATGCACCAAGAACATTACTTTTTAATCCTAGTAGGACAGTTAAACTTTGTGGATATAGGTAAATTTTATTTTCGTTTTTTCACATATTCTTAAAAGGAAAGAGGAAGTCACACAAAGTGGCTGAGACCTTTTTAATTTTTCCACATTTTTCTTCAGAATGTATTTTTACATCTGTATTATAATTTCCAATACTGTGTTAGAATCACAAGACTCATGAATACAGTGTATGTCCATTTCCTTCCTCTGAGTTCTGCAGATCAGAACTACAAAATCAGTTCCCAGGAGGCTGGCCCTGCCATTAACTTCCGGCAAACACTCTGCAGTTCCCTCAACATGCACACCCCTCAGGATAATGTCATTTCCCACAGGTATCTCACAGCTCTTGCCTCAGGTTCTATTCTACTCATTACAACACAACACTAGTCAAGCGCCTGTTGGACAAAAGGACACTTAGAACTATATAAAGCTCATGCTGATAATCTAGAAATTTCACAAGCTCAAAATCTTGTAAAAATGTTATTAGAAACTTTATTTTGCCTTATCAGCAACATATTTACAAGGTTCAGGGGAGTATTCTATAGACATTAATGAAGGAAGCTTGCTTTTATAATGATATTATAAATTTAATAATTATATTTTTGGATGTGGTTTATGAGATGGAGTCTTTCTACTGAGACTAGGAAGATCTCAAATCAGACTCCATAGTGGCAGGATTACAGCCATGCACCACCACAGTACTGGACTATTCAGACTTATTTTACCTGTGTCTCTTAAGCTTCCACATATGTCCACTTTCCTTGTGTAGTCTAGTTCTCTTTCGATATGGTTCTCCAGTGACCTAGCGATGGGATGTGCTCCGAGAGGATGGCTTGCAAACGGTCAGCAGTACTCCTCTCTACCACAGCGGGTCTCCTCTACTTGTTATCCCTAAAATAAGCTCATGAAGTGTAATAAAGGAGCCGCGATGCAATGGTTTTCTCCTCAAAAACTGTTTCTTTATAATTCCTCTACATTCTTAAAGTTCACACAAAATTATAGTGTCAACCATAAAAATAAATAAATAAATAAATAAATAAATAAATAAATAAATAAATAAATAAATAAGGCCTCCCAGGAGCTTGGAAAGGACTCATTTGGGTTTAACTTGGTGGCCCAGTCCAGCTATCACTGGCAGCCGAGTTTCTCCCAGGCAGAGAAGATACTGTTTGAACAGCTGGATGAAGACGGAGGCTGCCGCAAGCTGTGCTTTCAGGTCCTGAGGCAGCTGAAGGAGGCTGTGTGGTGTTCAGGGAGGAGGCCAGTCATCACCACCCACCACCTGCAGACTGTGATCTTCTGGACTTGTGAGAAATACCCCCACCTCAAAGATTGGCAGGTCTTCCATCAGACTCTCATGAACCTAGTCCGGAAGCTGCACAGATGTGTGAGCCAGCACTTCCTGAAGCACTATTTTGTTCCAAAGAGCAACCTCCTTCAGTCAGCTAACCCAAGTGAGCTGGATGCTGTGGCCCAGAAAGTGGCCTTGTTCCTAAAGAATCCACAGGTCGAGCTGCCTTGAGATGGCCCAAGGAGTCCTTGCTTCATTCCTTCCTGCTTGGCTTTGTTCTCAGGGTGGTTCCTCTGTCAGCTGCCAGGATCCTATGCTACAGAGAGGCCGCAAATGACAGACTGAATCAGGCCATTAGCTCCTCATCAGACTCAAAACTGCTCCTGCCCCAGGTCACACAAGCATTTCATCTTCCCTACCTCTCCTGGGGACAGCTCTCATTCAACTTCCCCGTGACTGATTGTCCTTGCTCAGGAAATGGGCTCAAGGCAGGCCAGGCATTAGCCTGCTGCTGTCGAATTCTCCAGCTGACTGGACCAGAACCCATACAGTGACAGCCCACCGGTGGATGGTGTCCTTTGTCATTCTCTGCTCGAGCTCCAAGCAGAGGCCAGTGGTCCAGGCTCCTGTGCTGTTCTCCTGTCTTCTCAAGTGTGGGGAGTCATCGTGAAGCTTAGGGGAAATCCCAGAGAAGGCTGCAGCTGGAACTCTACCAGTCACAACCCTCTCTGCCACGGGCAAGCCTAGAACTTGCTTCCATTTCAGGAATGAACTCTGTTCTGTGGCCTTGCATGGATCCACCTCCATGTCTTTCACATCTGGATGTTAGCTCAACCTTTTCACTCACTCGCTAACACATAAATACTCACTAGGCACTGAGAATACAGGGCCGAACAAGACAGACTCACTGGAGAAGACAGGAAGCAAACAGCAGCTCGGTAAACTCCGTCACCACACACAGAAGGAAGATCCCGAGGGAGAGAGTGTGAACAGCTAAAAGAGGCCAGAATGGTGACCTCAGGCAGGTTGGGAGGGATGTGGGCATCCCTGGCTGTGAAAAGCTGGGGCAGAATTGATCCTCTGTGTCCTGGGATCAAAGGTGCAACATTTACCTCCAACAAGAAGAAAGACTTCGTGGTCTGAAGCACATTTCAGATGGTGGCTCTGGTGACCATGTCAGGAGGGACGCTGAGGTCCTTGCTCTTCAGAGAAGCCCGAGCCCCTCAGCATCACACATCTGCACAATCTGGGGACTATGTTCCTAGAGCAAATGGCTTCCTTTGGCATTTTCTTAATGCTTCTCAACTCCAGGGAATCATTTATGAAGTTTGAACATTCTCCCCAAATACGGTTAGCAAAGTAATATTCTTAAAGGCACAAACACTGCTTTGGAGGCTTTGAAGAAGCCCACATGCGGAAGACTGAGCCCGAGGCCTTTGACGTGCTGAGCATGTGCCCCGCCAATGAGCTACACTGACCTTTTATTTAGAGGCTGGATCTCACTAAGTTGCCCAGGATGGCTCTATTTTTTTAATTAGTTTTTTATTAGAATATATTAATTATACATAAAAAAATAAGTAGTAAAAACTAATAATTAATTTCAACACAGATGTTTAGGGCAATCGTTGGATTAGGCAAGGAAATATGTTTCAGTGTGCAAGTATCATGGTTTATAAAATTCTCTAATAACCTATTATTCTTATTTTCTAGTTTTTTACTGGTCGTTTTATTTATTTACATTTCAAATGATATCCCCTTCCCAGTTTCCGCTCCACAAACCACTATCCCAGTCCCCCTCCACCCTGCTTCTATGAGAGGGCTCTCCCACTGACCCAACAACTCCAACCTCAACACCCTAACATTCCCCTACCCTGTGGAATCCAGCCTCCATAGGACCAAGGGGCTCCCCTATCATTGATGCCAGATAAAGCAATCTTATGCTACATATGTAGCTGGAGCCATGGGGCCCTCCAAGTGTACTCTTTAGTTGGTAATTTAGTCCCTGGGAGCTCTGGGGGAGGGGTAGGTTGATTGTTATCATTGTTCTTCCTATGGGGTTGCAAACTCCTTCAGCTCTTTCTGTGGGTTCCCCTAACTCTTCCATTGGGATCCCTTTGCTCAGTCTGTCGGTTGGCTGTGAGCATTCACATCTGTATTTGTCAGGCTCTGGCAAAGCCTCTCAGGGGACAGCCATACCAGGATCCTGTCAGTAAGCACTTCTTGGCATCAGCAATAGTGTCTGGGTTTGGTGTCTGCAGATGGGATGGGTTCCCAGGTGAGGCAGTCTCTGTATGGCCTTTCCGTCAGTCTCTGCTCCACTCTTTGTCCATACATTTCCTTTAGACAGGAACAATTCTGGGTTAATATTTTTAAGGTGGGTGGGTGGGCCCATTCCTCAACCAGTTGCCATGCCTCTGGATATGGTCTCTACAGGTTCTCCCTCCCCTTTGTTGGGTATTTCAGCTAATGTCATCCCTGTTGGGTCCTGGGAGCCTCTCACTATCCTGGCATCTGGGACTTTCTGGTGGCTACCCCCATTTCCCCCTTACCCACTGCTACTCACCTTCATTCAATTTCTTGACCCTCTGTACTTCTCCCCTGTCTCCTCCCATACCTGGTCCTGCTCCCTTTTATCCTCCCCCTCCTCTCTCCATTCCAGGTCCCTCCGTCTCTCTCTACTCTCCTGATTATTTTGTTCTCCCTTTCAAGTAGGACTGAAGCATCCACACTTTGGTTTTCCTTCTTGAGTTTCATATGGTCTATGAGTTGTATCTTGGGTATTCTGAGCTTTTTGCCTAATATCCACTTATCAGCGAGTGCATACCATGTGTGTTCTTTTGTAAATGGGTCACTTCACTCAAATGATGTTTTCTAGTTCCACCCAGTTGCCTGCGAATTTCATGAAGTCATTGTTTTTAATAAGTGTGTAGTCCTCCATTGTGTAAATGTACCACACTTTCTGGATCCATTCCTCTATTGAGGGAAATCTGGATTGTGTCCAGCTTCTGGCTATTATAAATAAGGCTGCTATGAACATAGTGGAGCATGTGTCCTTGTTATATGTTGGCGCATCTTTTGGGTGTATTCAGAAGTGGTATAGCTGGGTCTTCAGCTAGTTCTGTTTTCTGAGGAACCGACAGACTGATTTCCAGAGTGGTTGTACTAGCTTGCAATCCCACCAGCAATGGAACAGTGTTCCTTCTTCTCCACATCCTCCTTGCCAGCATGTGTATTAATATTATCCTTACTAATTAATAATAGCAATACTGTTTGCTTCAAAGTGTATGTGTGTGTGGTATTTTCAGATGTTTGTGTGTGAGTTGCTTCATGCACGTATATACATGTGCTTGTGGAGATTAGGTGAGCATCCATCCTGTACTTTCTGAGGTTTACACCAATGGTTGGCCAACAAATTCCTTGAACCTTTCTGCCTGGGCACCTCCAGAGATGAGATTATAAAAGGACACCATCATACCCAGATTTTTGCCTTGATTTTGCAAATCAAATTTCGAAATTCATATTTGTATGGCAAATACACTTTACATACATTGCTATTTTCAAAAGACTGACATAGATATGTTATATTAAAAACATTTTTAATTACATTTATCATTTTTATTAAGACATCACAATGCACACACATGTGTGTGTCTATATAGAGAATAATATAATATTAAAATAAATTATCTTAAAATGCACAAAACTGTATAATGAAAATATGGGCTTATTAACAAGGTAATTTTACTCAGATATTAAGAATGTAACTATAAAGCTGCAGAGAAATTCATGGACTTGGATATTATTATTTGAAGTAACCCTTTCTATAGAAGACAAAATATACATATAGTCTTTTGTATGAGGTTTCTACATTTTAGCATCTGTATGCATTTAGATAAGGGATTGGGAGAATGAGTATAGACCATGAAAATATATAGACAACAATAGGTGAACAAAAACATGTTGAGAAAAAGGGAAGGTCAGATGTGGTATGAAACTGGAAGAGATATTAGCATAGGTGAACGTGCACAAGGAGAGTGGGCAGTAGAGGGAAGAACAGAGGGGGAAATGCCGCCATTTTTGTAAGCTACTGAACTATGAGGATACAAAAGGAGACACCACCCCAAGCCCACATACGTACACACAAAGTGATGCCATGAATCATGACAGAGAAGCAGAAGATAGAGAAATAGAATCAACTGGGAGGAGACGAGGACTGTGGTTAGGAACTTGAGATCTAGATGTGATCCTTGCAATTGCACCTAAAGATTCAAAGGTCAGAGATATTCATGTGAAAGTTGCCTCTTTATTCTGCTGAATGTCAAGAAGCCCATTGCTGTCAAAGCACACCCATTGTAGGAACTTTGAAATCAGACTATCTTCATACTACAAGAATCATTTGTTTTGAATTCTTTTTAAAAATCTAAACAATCAAAGAGTAGAATGCAGAATGATAAATACCCTCCTTTTTACCTACCATTCTTTGAGCCAATAAAAGTAATAGTAAAATAAGTAAAATTATCACTGAGGGTATGTTTGGGATGCTATACCCTGAGGTGATACTATACTAAAGTCCAACTTCTAAATATTAATCAGGATTTGGTAAGTGATCCAGTAGACTGATGTACTTGATTTCTTTCTAGATGGATTGCCTCAGCTACATCAACTAAGTCAGTAACACATGCCAGTACGTGCAGAACAGTGAGACTGCCTTGTGTTCCAGTTTGGCTTCACCTTTCTGCACTCTCTTGCTGCAGTTAGACATGAGCTATGAAAAATGGGAAACTTCAGCAATTCTTCACACGCCTGGAAAGAAAGTTTCTCTCAAAGTACATTTATCAACAGAAGGTTCTGCTTACTTTTGTTTGTTTGATTTTTAAAACTGGTGACTTTACTGTTTACATGTGATATGGTAAGACAATTTGAGTTTTGAGGAAATTCTTTATTTCCTAAAGTATTACTACTCAACAATTCAAAAGCCTAATGGTGTTTTATTTCAATTCCTATGAGCTCTGAATGTTAAATTTAATACAGGATTGTTCTTGTCCAACATATGATTATATGTTTGGGGAAACTAAAATTTCAGGAAGGTAGTTTGATATATATATATATATATATATATATATATACACACACACACACATATATATACATATATATATTTGTTTAAGTTTGTAACATCAAAAATCTTTGAAGTAAATAATTCATATGGTATAATTATCAAATATTTTATAGCAATTGTGTTTTAAAAAATTTCACTATACCAATTTTACAAACAGACATAATATATTTAGGAACAAAATTAGTACATGTGGATGCATGGTTCTTAATTATTTTTTATTTTTCTCATTCATTAAAATAAATATTTTTCAGAAAATATATTCTGATTATGGATATTCCCTTCCTCCTTTCCTCCCAGTTCCAACTCGCTTCCTCTCCTCTCCTATCTGAATCAATTCCTTTTCTGTCTTTCAATAGAAGAGAGCAAGCTCCTGCAAAGTATTGCTAAAACATAACAATATAAGATAAAAGATTTAACAAACCTATCACATTAAAGTTAGACAAGCAAACCACCAGAAGGAAAAGAGTCCAATAGAAGGCACAAAAATCAGCACTTAAGTTCCCCTAACACTGAACTTGTAACCATATGTATTTACAGAGGACCTAATGTAGATTCAAGAAGACCCTGTGCATGGTGCTTCAATCTCTTTGCGTTCATATGAGCTTGACTCATTGTTAAAACATGGTCCAAGAAGGGAGTCAGGAGAAGAAATTTCTGAGTGTTGGTGACAAAATTTTTAGAAAACAAGGCAAAAGTCTTAGTCTCCTCAGATGTTACATAGTAGGGAATTTGCTTCAGATTATTCTTTATTGCTTGCTGGTGTTATTCAATTAAATATTTATATGGCTCTATGGAAATCATGTTTTTCCCACATGTAGCTTGTTCTTGTGCTCTGTACTTTAATAACTGTTATACAGTTTAGACTCATGAGAACATTACTCATACAATTCTCTCAACTCTCAGAGTATAAATTCTCTGATGCTCTCAATAAAGTAGGCTATTGCATGAGATTTTAATATGTCTCATTTATGAACTTCATTTTTCTAAGCCCTATCACCTCTCGAGTGGTGACAACTTTTGTTGGTTTGTAGGGCCTTGTTATTTAGTTGTTCTCCATCCCATCTGGGTCTTGAACTCTCTCTAGTTCTTCTATGGGGTTCCCTGAGAATTGAACAGAAGGATTTGATAAAGATATCCAATGTAGGTCTGAGTGTTAAAAGGTCTCTCGTATCTGCATAATGTCTGCCTTTGGGCTCCTATGTTTTGTTTTGTTTTTCTGCTGCAAGAAATTTCTTTTACAATTGGTGAACAAGCCAGTTATGTATGAATATAACAGGATATCATCAGGAGTCATTTTATCATTATGTTTTGCTTATTTATTTATTTTTCATTTTTTAAACCAGTATTATTTGGTTTCACCTTAGGTCCCAGGGCTATTTATTTCTGACTCTATGTCACTCAAGCAGTGTCAGCTATGGGTTCCATTTCATGGATGCATCTTAAGTCATGTTAGCTATTATTTGGTTACTCCTAAATCTTTGTGTCACCATTGCCCTAGCATGTCCGGCAAGCAAGTATGCTATTGTAGATCAAAGAAGTTGTGACTGTCTTGGTGTTTGTACTTTGTAGAGCTAATGCCAGCAAGTATGTAGAATAAGGGGAACACTCATCCACCCCTGGTGGGAGTGCAACCTCTTACAGACAGGATGGAACTCAGCGTGGCAATTCCACAGAAAGATAGGATACAATTGACCTCAGGATCCAACTGTACCATTCTTAGGCATATACTCAAACAACACTTCAACCTGTCACAGAGACACTTCCTCAGACATGTTCATCGCTATTCTGTTCATAGTAGTCATAAATTGGAAACAGCCTAGATATCTCTCAACAGAAGAATCGATAAATAAAATATAGTAATTTACACAAAGGAGTATTATACAGTTGTTAAAAATATGATAGTATTCAGATTGCTGGCAAATGCATAGAAAGAGAAAAACTCATCAGGGTTGTGGTAATCCAGAACTAAAAAGAGAAATATGGTATGTATTCACTTATATGTGGATATTAGCAACTAAGTCAATGACAACCATATTATAAACTATAGCAGAGATTAGGTATAAGTTAGAGACAAGAGAACTGGTTTTCATCCTGTGGGTCATGACCCCTTTGGGAATCAAATGAACATTTCACAGTAGTTTCATATCAGAAATCCTGCATATCAAATATTTATATTACAATCCTTAACATTAGCAACAAATTAATGTATGATTTGGGGTCACCACAACTTGAAGAACTGTATTAAAGTGTCACAGAATTAGGAAAGTTGAAAACTAGAGGGAACAACCACATCTCCTTAAGAAAGGTAAATAAAATAAATTATGGATGGGTGTAGGATTGGAGCGGGGGGATTAACTTGGTAGGAGAAGGAAGTGTTGAAGGACAGAATAGAGAAGAGAAAGAGGAGAGAGGGAGACAGAGAGAGAGAGAGAGAGAGAGAGAGAGAGAGAGAGAGAGAGAGAGAGAGAGAGAGCAGACTAAGCTCTACTTGATTTATAGTATGGTAACATGGTACACTAAAAGTTTCCTAAAATATATACATGTATGAAGCAAATCTGAATAAAATCTTCAAAGAATGGGTGAGACAGAGTTCTAAATGTCCATCTTTTTCTGTAAAGGAAATTCCCTTAATCAGATTTGAGTCACTTCTAATTGACTTATTGGCCAGGAGGAACACATGGAAATCCCCAAACAAACCAGGTTGTTGAAAAGCTTATAAGTGGCTCTCAACAAACTGACAAGAAGACCCCATTTACTGAAGATATCACTTACCCAATTCGTGGAATGTGGAGATGTTGAGTTGGTGCCTACCTAGAACCTTCACCCCTGTGTTCTGGCATCTTTGATCCAGGAAGGTACATGAAATGTTACCAAAAGAGGTCACTAATTTTTAAAAAATAATCTCTTGTTGATTTTCAAGCTATGTGATTGACTTTTAAATATATCCACAGGTCTCCTGGTACCATTAGCAGCTATTTTATTTCTAGATACATCAGCAATCCAAATATAATAAAAATGCACACAAAATTATTCAGTAGACTTTGGAAAGAGATGTGTAGTAATTCAAATTATAAATAAATTGTGTAAAATTTACCAAAAAATATGTTCATTTCACTCTGTCTGTGTTGACTTAGCTTCAAAGCCTGAAAAAGAATTTCACTTTTTCCTGTTTAAATAAACCTTTGCCAAACTGTTAGCAATTGAGAAAGCCAAGCTTCAGCACTTGTTTTTCTTGGGTTATTATCTATAAATGTTTTCTAAGTTGTTATTATTCATTGTTAATGAGCTAATTTTTTATAATTTTCCATTAGCAGGATTCTCCTTTCTTAGTTGAGCACTTATTTGGATATGATTATGCGTATTTGATCCCATGGCAGTCACGAGTAAGCCATCCTTAAATAGATCCATTTTTTTTTTTTTTGTTCTTTTTAATGGATTTATTAGAGAGCCGTTTTAATGGCTACATTCTTAACTACCTAAAGTTGATTTAGCAGAATGTTCAGAGTGCAAGTGTTACAGGCATTTTCAAAGTTTGGAAATTGAATGCTTTTGGGAATGGTAGTGGTTTTTTACTGAAGAGAAGAATGTTTGTTTTCACTCTGGTCTCCTACCTTCCTAGCTTGCATTCAGCTCTAATACAGATTGGACAATACTATTCGTCTGCTTTTGTGCTCTCTCTGTCTCTGTCTCTCTCTGTCTCTCTCTGTGTCTCTCTCTGTGTCTGTCTCTGTGTCTGTCTCTCTCTCTCTCTCTCTCTCTCTCTCTCTCTCTCTCTCTCTCTCTCTCTCCTCTTTTCAAATTTTGAGATTTGGTCACATAGTATGTAACCAAATATTTTGGAAGAAAATTCTTACCAAGAAATTTTGAAACATAGTTGCTTCTTTATGTAATATTTTTAAAAAAATATTCTTAACATTCTCTTAAATTTCAATGAAGCATTAGAATTATTGAAAATATTCAGTTCACTAATTAATGTTATAGTCACTAAGCTTTTGACAATGTCCTGACACTCTCTAGGTGGCAGAAATGATTTCGCTTTAAAAATAAGAAACTAATAGAAAAATCCACTGTGAAGTTTTAATGCCTAATATATAAATGCAACCAATAACAATTGCATGGTTTAACATGCATGGAAAAATATGGAATCCCCTATCTAATGTTGTTACTATTATATAATCACTAACAAAAATAAGACAATTTTGTGAATCGATATATTTTTTAATTTATGGTAATCATTTTACAGTATACATTTATGTCATGATTACCACTATATTGTATACTATAAACACGGCATCTGCATGTTAATCATACTTAAAGACAAAAAGAAAAATGACCACTTCTGTAAGAAAAAATGTTTACTATATATTGCACTTATGTAAAACCTATACAGGAATTGGCCTGTTGGGCTGGAGAGATGACTAAGAAATTAGAAAAAAAGAAAGACAATACTATGTGATAATAAATCTCAGAACATTCCATATCTCTCACATACCCCCTTTCCACAGCTTCTTCTTATAGACTCACTGAGAATGTTCTGTCATAAAATCCCTCTTGAACTTAAACACTGCATGGCTCTCTTCTAAGATGGAAGTAGCCTGGATTTGTGACTCTAACACTAAGTAGAATAGATAGGCCTGGAAGACAGAAGAAAATCAATTAAAAAAACCTTTGGATTATTTAGATAAAAAGTAGTTGAGCAACGGTAAGTGGCATGTTTCCCTCAATGTGCCATATGGTGGCAGGAAGCCTGACATTATCTGAATGAGTGGCAAAAGCACACAGGTGTAGCCCAGGCCAGGCCACTGTAAGCATCCCATTGAGAATTATAAACTATGACTCTAAAGACACATAATTGAGTAAAATTTCTATGTTACATTACTTCTCAGGGAAATGCTTCATTGTGTTCTTTTTCCTAAAATATTTAGCCAAAAAATATTTTAATCCCATTCAGACCATTATTTCTTTAGAAAATAGTAACAATTTGAAAATTAATTATATCATTAAATACTACTTCATGAATAGTTACAAGTATTTCGAATCATACTGTGCTATGCTACTGCCTTGATTTGCAGTACTTTAACATATTCAGAGGTCAGAGTCTTCAATAACTGGTAAAAAATTAATGAAGCTTCTGTTTCTTTTTAATTCTTAGTGACCCACTTCTTCATTATTACAAAGAAATAAAGGCATTTTATTTTCTCCAAAACATGCTCTGCTTTACCAATATCATGTTTTATTCAGTCTCCTTAGAAAGATTTATTTTGTTCCATAAGATATAATCCAGTCTTATGTTTTGGCCACCTGAATTCCAAATTGTTCTCAAACCTTTTACAAGCGACTTATTATACTTCTCACTGATTTGAAGACAGAAGCTGTAACTCTGATTTAGTTATGCAAATGCTATTGTTTCTGAGATTTCTATCCCACATTTTCTTTTATTTACTGAGAGATAAATACTACTTGTAACCAAAGGACTCTGTTACTTCTACATTATATGATAAAGTACATAATGCAAAGACTTGCTTATTTTCAGGATAGCAAAATCATCATGATTATCAATATTTACAAATTTCATAACAAAAAACCCCACATATTCATTATGTGACCAAGAACCTATGGGTAAGCAGGGGAGATCCCACTACTCCTATGGTATTGATGGACATGAGACTAAAACGGTTCCATTGACTTACTCTTATACCAATGAATAAGTTTTTACATAAACTTTCAGCACAGAAACTTTTTTTGTTGTAGATAATGATTAATATCTACATGCAACAAACCAAATAGCAGAGCAGAAGAGACTAATTCTCAGTCCTAAATTGGATATCTATATCATAACTTCTCCTCCAAGGCAAACTTAAAAGCCATAATCAATAAAGAACTGCAAAGGAACTCTTTCTTTTGGACACATGAATGCAGTTTCACATAAGAACACATAGTAATTGTATCAGCATCTATAATACCTGTGCAATCTGAATGAGACCAAATCTCAGCATGGGGAAGGGCGGTAGGCATGAAGTCCCACACCCAACTTAGGAGCTTTTGATAGTTGATGGTGTGGGGGGGTCAGATTCCTTCAGTATATAGCCCCTGATAAGTCAATCATGCCTCTGACAGGTCCCAATACCCATAATACAGGAGTAACAGACACGGAATATGGTGGATTTAAAAAACAAAAAAATCAAAAAATATCAGAATATTGGATGAGTGGGGTAGACAGATTGGAAATAGGAGTTCGGTGAATGAATTCAATTTAAACAAATACACTGTATGAAATTATTTAAAATCAAACAAAATCGCTGGTTACTAAAAATTTGCAAAAAAATAATTTCAGAACATCTCCATCTATTATGATAGAATCACAAAATCCTTTGTTGTCAGTCCCATGTTCTTTCTACCTTGCATTTGCTCTTGCTCCTTACATAACAAATCAGAAATCAGCTTCCTCTGATACCTGCACTTAATATAAATAATTGCATAATGTGCATTTGTCATAGTCTTCTTTCACTTTGGACAATGTATTCAAATTTAATCCTGATTTTAACATATAGCAGGGTTTTACTCAGTTCATTATTAGTTCATATTCTACTCCACAGGCATTTATATGTATAATGAAACTGATCTCATGATACATGTATCTATCTATTTATCTATATCTGTATCTCTCTCTCTCTCCATACACACACACACACACACACACACACACACACACACACATACATGTGTGTGTGTGGTAGATGGTGATTGATAGATTGAGAAATATTGGTAGTGAGATCACTATTTTAGAATGCAATCGGTAATTATGCTGCTCTAGCAAAAGAGATTTAGAACGTTCTTTTCTTTTGAAGGGACCTGACCTCACTAGCTGGCTTGGAGCCTCTCTATATAGAAAAAAATGGATATATATATATGATGTGTATGTATATGTATGTGCATATATATTTATGTATATATGTGTGTATGTATACACACATAGACATAGACATATGCAGTGATTAACACACACACACACACATACACACACACACACACACACACACACAGAAGAAGCCATCAACTTAAGGTAGAGCCCTAGGAGCATTTGATGGGGTGTTAGGTGGAAAGGAGGAAGAATGTAATGTACTTAAATTTGATACACATATTAAAATAATTAAACATAAAAAGTATTTGTTATCTCATCCTATTAGTAAAATGAGTTATCTGAGACTTGGAAATTTGTAAAGAAAAGTGTTTAGTGTACAGTTCTGTAGGCTGAATAACATGCTAACGGCATCTTATCATGTAATGATGAATGGGGGGGGGATGACAACACCATAAGAGAGGAATTCAAGCACTAAGGAGGAGTCAGTTTTGCTATGCTGTAACAACTTGACTCCCTCTGTAAGGACCAAATGCCCCTCACATACTGTACTAAGCACTTCTCTGGGTCCCAAGCGTAGTTATGTGTGATTACTTTTTCATAGCCTCTCAGGGAGTGTTTTCCAAACATGCAAAACACAACAGCTTTAATAAATAGCATGTTTGTGCAAAGATATATGTTTTCATTTCTAATATAAAAATCTCAAAGTAGAATTCATAGTCATAATTGTTTTCTGTTTAAAAAAAGCATTCAATGTTCACTTTTAGTATATATGTACACTTGTAATATGTCACCACATGTGTGTGGGGGTAAAAATTTGTCTGATTAACGTAGTTTTTTAATGATCTGTGTATGTGGCAATATTTATGGTTCTAACTTTCTCTATGATAATTTGATATACATCAGTTCACTCTCAGTTTTAGAATTAGCTTGATAATTTCTGCATGAATCCCCATAGGTATTGTGACTACAATTAGGACCTATGCTAAGTAATATATGAGTATATGAACTGTGTGTATGTGTGTGTGTGTGTAGTGATATAAATTTCCATGTAGGTCTTTTATGTAGGATTAATTCCAACTTATTTAGTATTATTTAGGTATGTAATTACTATTATAAATTATCAATGAATGTGTGTCTGCTGCAGATCAACTGAAGATATAATAATCAGTTTATAAATCGACTGACTAGTTATTCAATATACACATTAATGCAGTTGGGTAGCTAGTTCTAGATTAAATGAGTGTCAGATACAGACTATCAATTTCTATAGGTACTTTCTATGACTATTGACTACTTGATATTCTAACAGATAGGATACCAGGTCTTTAATCCACTCACTTTTGAGTAATAAAGTTTAGAAGTGTAAGTTCAGCATTGTATAAATAATAAATACACTCTGACTCGCCATTAAAAAGTGAAAAAGTATCTTTTTTGTTCATTTTATATTTTAGCTATGAATCAAAGACTTATTCCAAGCATTCTTTATAACAATAATGATGATTTTAATATAGACAAGATTGCTGCATTCCAGTTTTATCTAACAATAACAAACGATTTGGTCATTTTTTAACTGCTAATCTTTGTTCTTGAGAACATAATTGCCTATACATATAATACTGAACAAAATTCTTGAGAACAATGTTAAATGAAAACAACAAAAATTAAGGACTTATTTCCTGGTAGGTCCTGCCCTAAGTAACCCTTAAAAGTGCTTTAAAATAGATACTGTGAAAACAGTAGCTAGATAAAAGCAACCTGGAAGAATTATGCACAAGTCAGTCTGATGAGGAGCATTCTTCAGTTATGTAAGTTTTAATCTTATCATTTGTTTCTGTTAGTCTCCCTTTACTCAGAACTAAAATGAAGTTACTCATATGCTTTGGGTAATCATATTTTATTATTAAAGTCATTTTCTTGGACAAAAGTATTTTATTATTTGATTCCTTTGTAACTACTCTTAAAAGTCCTTATTAATATTTCAGTAATTAATATAATTGGGAAGAAGATTGTGGAGAATGGACATAGAGTATTAAGAAGCCCATGACCTTCAATATTATACATTTGTAAATCTGTGTAACTGTTTTATAATGACCTCATTTACAAACATAAATGCATGGAAAAGACATAGAAAATAAGTAAAATGATGTAACTATTTGTTAACAAAATGTTCACATTTTTCTAATATCACCAAGTTACATTGTCATAAATGTTGTAGTTTAATTTCTTTTTTTGTTTTTTAATTAATTTATTTAATTAGAAATTTTTAACCAAGAGTAGTGAGAAAATAATGCTTCATTTTCTCATTCAAACACTTCCTGGCTGTCTCTTTACATGTATCGTTATTTTAATGTGTTTGGTTGAAATCTCTTTCTCTCTCCTCTTTTTTTTTTTTTTTTCCTAGAAAGAATATTTATCATGAATGGTTTCTATCCTATATTTTTATTGGTTGATATGATAAGTATGTTCCCTTCTGCATTTCCAGAGAAGGACAGTCTCTTTGCCAAAATACATGAAATCCACTTTCATAGGTCATCTTTCATCAGTGTTTCAAATGAGCATTTTGGCAATGTAGCCACACTAACTTATGTGCAAAACATATGTTAGGGTGAAAATGAGTATTTCATGAAATAAGACCATGTTGCAGTGTGCCCCAATGAAGTTCAACAAGTAATAGGAAGAAGAGATTGGTGAACAGAGAGGTCAATCTCCCCTAATTTGGCTGAGTTTAGGAGATCAACATAAAGATACATTGCTTTGTCACTTTGCTTTTCTGTGTTAACTGTTCCAAGTTCAGTATTTAAGATTATCTGTAGAGAGCTGCGACGGCATTCGCCATTATAAGATGGTGCCGACATCCGCCTCTGGTAAACAAGCTGTAGGTGCATGTGCAGTAAAGATGCGCGCACCAAGTCGCTGCCCATCTCGGGGCGTAAAATGGGGTGATGAGTGAGCAGCTAATCAGGAAAGGACACGTGCCTCGGGGAGTATTTAAGCGGTGCCATTTTGGGGCTCGGGGTCTTCCTCGTTTTCCTCTTCATGATGCAATAAACGCTTTGCTGCAGAAGGATCCTTGTGTCTGTGTACGTTCTTGCTGGCGAGACGGTACAGCGCGCGACAACTGGTGCCGAAACCGGGGATGCCGGGCAGCCTACCACCGCTGGCGCCGAGGAGACCCCCCATCCTGCGGGGAAGGATTCAGAACTGCAGCACTAAGGTAAGCTCTGAGAGGTATGTTTGGTCTTGATTTCTCCACTCTTTCACCACAGGTGGCCGAAGTGGTGGAAGCTATTATTATTGTGCTGACGGTGCTTGTCCTTTTCCTTTTGGTTTCGTTCTGCACTCATAAGGGCTGGTGTTAGATTTCAGATGGAGCACGGTCAGTCAGATGTAAATAAGCTGCAGTGCCTTTCCCCTGTACGACGTTCTCTTGTAAATGAAGGAGCAGTATGGGGGCTTCACAGTCAGTGGTGTCGGCTTTACAATCAGTTCTGAAGCAGCGAGATTTAACGCTTTCTAAATGCATATTGACAAACTTTAGTAAAGAAATTGACCGTGTGGCGCCTTGGTTTGCCTGCTCTGGGTCGCTGACACTCCCCTCGTGGGAGAAAGTAGGGAGAGACCTAGACCAGGAAGAAGAAAATGGAAAGCTAAGGCCCGGTGTCC
>CM052705.1:95542916-95590802 GCA_028551405.1 Uromys caudimaculatus | reverse complement strand
CTGCAGGAGGTGGGCTCTATAATTTCCTTCTCCCTACTGTAAGGCATTTCATCTAAGGTCCTTTTCTTTGAGTCCTGAGAGTCCCTCACCTCCCAGGTCTCTGGTGCATTCTGGAGAGTTTCCCCAACCTCTTACCTCCTGAGATTGCCTGTTTCCATTCTTTCTGCAGGCCCTCAGGACTTCAGTCCTGCCCCCCCCCCCACTCAGTATCTGATCATGTCCCCCGCTTCTCTTCCCTGCCTCTTTCCCACCCAGGTCCCTCCCTCCCCCTCCTGTGATTGCTTTCTTCTTCCTCCCAAGTGGGATTGAGGCATCTTCACTTGGGCTCTTTGGCTTGTTAAACTTTTTGAGTTCTGTGAATTGTATCCTGGTATTCTATACTTTTTGACTAATATCCAATTATTAGTGAGTACATACCATGAATGTTGTTTTGAGTCTGAGTTACCTGACTCAGAATGACATTTTCTAGTTCTATCCATTTGCCTGCAAATCTCAGGATATCCTTGTTCTTAATAGCTGAATAGTATTCCATTGTATAAATGAACATTTTCTTTATCCATTCTTCTGTTGTAGGACATCTGGATAGTTCCCAGCTTCTGGCTATCAAAAACAAGGCCACTATGAACATAGTGAAACAAGAGCTGCTGTGGCATGGTGGGGCATCTTTTGGGTATATGCCCAAGAGTGGTATAGCTGGATCTTCAGGTAGATCTATTTCTAATTTTCTGAGGAATCTCCAGATTGATTTCCAGAGTGGTTGTACCAGTTTGCAATCCAACAGCAATGGAGGAATGTCCCTTTTTCTCTACATCCTTGCCAACATATGCTGTCACCTGAAATTTTGATCTTAGCCATTCTAATTGGTATAAGGTGGAATCTCAGAGTTGTTTTGATTTGCATTTCCCTCATTACTAAGGACTTTGAACATTTCTTTAAGTGCTTCTCAGCCCTTTGAGTTTCCTCTGTTGTGAATTCTTTTTTAGTTCTATATCCCAGTTTTTGATTGGTAATTTCTTAAAGACAGTAATTTCTTAAAAACAACACTAAAGAAAGAGACTTTGACAATTTCATCTGTGTATTCATATGCTCATATATAACAATTAAAGGAAGAGGAGCTCAATTTTGAAAGGAAATGAGATGTTGAGGTGTTGAGGGCATGTGAGAAGTTGGAAGGAGGAAAGGGAAGAGAGAAACTCATTTAAAAAATAAAATCTGCAGATAAAACTTTTATCACATATATTCCATTTACTTGTTTTCTTTCACTTTGTATTCATGAAGGGAAGAAGAAGGAGGAAAGAAGAGAGAGCACAGAAGCATAAAACAATGTGATTAAAATGTTGTCCTTTTGAATTCAGTTAAAACTACCTTCTCATTCTATAAATAAGCATATTTCAGATGTGTCAGCAATCCATCAAGCCAATGCATACTTAAGTGTCAAGTATTTCTACCACTATTGCCTTCATTTTCGTGAACAATTTTAAATAGCTTTTGCTTATGCTGCAATTTTGTTTTATCAGAAGTGTATAATACTGACAAATTAAAAACTAAAATTATATTTTTCTCTCTATGCCCCTCACTTTTTCATTCTTAATTTTATGGAACACATATAAGTGCCTGTGCCTATTATATAATTCCAACAAGTCAGAAATTCTCCATCTATTTAGTAACTATTTGGAAACAGGAGTTTTTATACTATAGACTCCATTTAGAATCCAATGTTATGTAACTGCGTAAGTATGGATTTCATATAATGTTAAAACATTCTATGTTACCTGATAGTCAAGTAAGTTATAATACCTCACAAAATTATGCAAAACAGTAGCTTAGAGTTCACTGAAATTCCAAATATAACAAAATATTTATGTTTTATGTGTACAAAATATTTTAAGAGAGCACGAGTTGAACTCACTAAAAAAGATAAGAATGCAATCAGAATTTATGCACAAACTGCAATAATTAGCACCATTTGAGTGCCTGACTTTTAAATGGTTTACAAATAACCTTTTGATTTTTTATAAACATTTTGAACTTATTTATAAATGAAGAATATAAAATGTTAACCTTATGCCAAATAACAAATTACATATGATTTATAGTTAGAAAATACTTCTACAGTACTTGGCATACTTTAAACTTTTATTATAATCTTCAAAATAAATACCATATAAAACTGTTCATTGATGTAATTCATCCTTAAAACATATACTAGATATATGAACACTTTATGAATCCACATGAGATTGTGCACAAACATATTAGACTGATAATTTCTATCTGGTTAAGGTATGGTTTGGGGGCCATTTTCTAAAGGATTCTAATCCTTCATGGTAATACCTGTTCCATCAAATATTTGCCAAATATTTGATATATGTCAATTTAAACAAACAAAGAAGATTATTTGCTATAGTCCAAGAAATGATGGGGCAAGGGTACTAGAAATGATAGTGGTGTCAGCACACATTTACCTTAGCTGGGGTCTTAATTAGGTTTCCATTGCTGTGAACAGTCACCATGACCAAGGCAACTCTTATAAAGCATATTTAATTGGGGTTAGCTTACAGGTTCAGAGGTTCAATCCATTATAATTAACAACAGGAAGCATGGCAGAATCCAGTCTGGCATTGTACTTTAGAAGGTGCCAAGATTTTGACATTTTGTTCTGATGACAAACAAAAGAACACTACTGTCTTCCATGCAGCTAGGAGGAGGGTCTCAAAGCCGAAATGACAGTGACATACTTCCTGCAACAAAGTTCACACCTCCTCCAACAAGGCCAAACCTTCTAATAGCGCCACTCACTGGGCCAAGCATATTCAAACCACCATAGATGGTATCCCTAAGATGAAAGCCAGCAGAGGACAGGAAGTAGTAAAATAAAGAAATAAGGCTGAAAGTATGGGCATGTTCCAGCTCACAAAGGCAACGGTGAGGATCGTATTTCATGCCAGCCAGGGAATTACACAAAATTTTCAGGAAGACATTTGCTTGGCCATTTTTCTTGTTAATTCTCTGTTTTGAGTTCCTAGAGAGATGGTGAATTATCGCATATATGTAATTATCATTATATATATACATATATATATAAATTATATATATTTGTATATATATAGCATCACATCACGTTGCAGGGTAGATGGGAGAAGAATAAAATCTGGAGTGTAAAAAAATAAATTAAAAAAAGAAAAAAGAAAATATGACAAAACAAAACAAAAAATAAATAAATGTCAAATATATATCATATACATGTTAGATATCTATCAGTTTTTATATTTATATAGGTCTGCTTTTGTTGTTATTAGTATGTTCATGGTTTTAGGATAACCAACCAACATTGCCAACCAACAGCCATGATCATTCCTGGGAGATGCTAATTCTCTTTCTCATAGAACTCATTAGTTGCCTATAAATCTTTGACTGGAGGTAAAGCCCCAGTAAATTTACGATCTTATTTTCCCTCCCATGTTAACATGTCCATTAGTATTGCCATTATTATAGTGTTAATTTTCTAATAGAGATTATTTCATAGCAGATCTTCTGGTATTCTTGATTTTGCTGAGTTGTTTTCTTCCCCCTTTCTGTGGTATTTCCTGATTTCTTGATGCAGGAGCTGTGATACAGACATATCCAAATGGCTCTTGTGTTTGTGAGTGTGTGTGTGTATGTGTGTGTGTGTAATATTGATAGGCAAGTTATATGTTTCTAGAGAACTGAGACATTTGGCTTCAAAATTTGTGCCACAGTCCAAGAACAGTCTTTTGTATACTTGACTATTACTAGATATTTTGGTTTAAAGGGTACCAAATACACTTTCTCAAGAGGAAAATATATTGATAATCTTTAGATTGTCCAACAGTAGTGATAGTGACTATAACATATGTTACTGCAAAAGATATAGAATTTAGTGAAATAATAAATGATTAAGAAACACTAAGTTTAATACATAGCTTAAATATACCAACCTACACCTGAACAAAAGGCCCAGGGAGTTCCCTTCTTGTTAGTGATATGGGGTTCTGATACATGACTCCAAAGCTTTGCACATAATATGCAAGTTTACCAAAACTCTACCTCCACCATCTCTATCAATATTCAGTTTCAATGTTTTCAGTTTTGAAAGGCAATCCCTCATTATATGAACAATCTGTTGCTAAAATCCAATGAAAAAAATTTTAATTGCTGTCTCATTCCTTAGCTCTCTTGTAGTAGTGTTTATTCAACAGAGTTCATCTTCTCAATGTTCTAACCACATAATAGTCTTCAAGTAAGTACAAGGGGCCACAGGGTAACATCATCATTCAGGGCAAAAAAAAAAAAAAAAAAAAAAAAAAAAAAAAAAAAAAAAAAAAAAAAAAAAAAAAAAAAACAACTCTAAATATATTCTCATCACATTCATATTCTGTTCTATGAGATATTCTTGTATATGTATGATGTACTATATAAATTTAGCATAAGGTATAGATAAGTAGTTGAAGCTGCCTTTACATGTGGATATTGGTGTGTCTCTTCTTCACACCACTTTAGTTTCAGTGTTCCATCACTTTGTCCCTCAAATGTTTTTTTTTCCTAAGTTTATATACTTTAGATCTATGAAACTAGTCACCTTTATGTATGAGTAAGCAAAAGTGAAAATAATGAAGCCAAAGGCAAAGGCACTGGATTATTCAAGAAGGTTGTCCTTTTAAGCCGTGGCTTGATAGATATGTTCAAATAGCAACTTGGGTGCACACCCTTTAAGCCTTTCATTGTTAGCTGGGTCTGCATGTTACTGCAGGTCCTTCTACAGAGTGGACTAAATCAGTGCGCATCCAAGTCGTATTACATCAGCTGAGCAACTCCAGCTAAAGAGAGACTTAAAAAAATGTTCTCAGAAAAATCTCAAGGTTGTTCTTCACTTTGGAGGTCCCCAGTATGGTAGGAAAATAAAGTAACACCTATTTGACTCCACAGATGATAGTTTTTGGATTGCCTATTTAAACCATGAGGGTGGATTTTGATCACCCACTTGTTAGCAATTAGAACATCATGAAAACAAGTCTCCAGTTATGTGTGTGGTAAATCTTCTAGATTAGATTAATTGAGGTTGATAGATGCACCCTAAATGTAGGTGGTACAGTCCCCTGGACTTGAATCTAGGGATGGATAAAATGATTAAAGTGAGCGCTTACTTCTTGGATTTAGGGCTAGATATACAATGTGATCAGTGACCTCGAGATTCTACTGCTGTAATTTCTTTACCATACTGAGTATATTCTGAAACTGAGCCAACTGAAATCTTTCCTTTCTAAAATGACTTTTGTTTTTTGGTGTTTTGTCACAAGAAAATTAACTAATTTGTAACTCAGAGAATTGAAGACTAGTGAAAAGTTATAAGGAACTATCACCATTAATATCACTAAAATGTATCTATTTGAGGTATTTGGGTCTGACCTATAAGTAAGAAATGTTCAAATGCACCACCATTTTGTCCTCAACACAGCAGCAGTTGCTTAATTTTTTCCTTCTCTTCTCTTAGGGTACAAGTAGCACATTAGTTGCAGAAGAGCACATTAGTATTATAATTTAGTATAAACTTTCCCAGTCAACTCTAACTCAATTCAAAATGATCCAATATTGAAGTACTAATTGCTTCCAAGTATCCTCCATCTCAGGGGTAGAACCTGTAGTACATGGACACACACATCAGAGCAAAAGAGAATTGGTTTCTGGCAGGTAAAATACCATGTCATCTTGAAGGTTAATTGTACAATTTTATTGGACCTGAAACCAATAAAGGGCACTCTTCTGTGTAAGTCTGTCAAGGTTCTTCCTTCAAGAATTGAGCATGGGGTCCCAGATAGAGGAGCTGGAGAAGGGACTGAAGGAGCTGAGGGAGTTTGCAGCCCCATGGAGGGAGCAACAGTGTTAACTGGCCAGATCCCCTGGTGCTCCCGGAGACTGGACCACTAACCAAAGAATACACGTGGAGGGACCCATAGTGCTAGCCACATATGAGGCAGAGGAGGGCCTTGTTGGCCATCAGTGAGAGGAGAGGCCCTTGGATCTGAGGGTGTTAGATGCCCCAGTATAGGGGAATGTCAGGGAGGGAAAACGGGAGTGGGTAGGTGGGTGGGGGAATACCCTAATAGAGGCAGGGAAGAGGGGACGGGATAGGGGGTTTCCAAAGGGGAGACCTGAAAAGGGGAAAACATTTGAAATGTAAATAAAGTATCAAAAATACAAAATAAAAAAATAAAATATGAAAGAATTAAGCAAGCAGAGAAGGTTCCAGAGTTGACACCTTCCAGAAGCAGACCAGATATATGCAAGTTAATAAAGTATCAAAAAAAAAAAAAAAAAAAGGAAAAGCTTTTGCTTTTGCCTGCCCACTTTTGTTCTTAGCTGATGAGTAAATGTACTCTGTTGGTGCTACTGTGGGTGTAATTCTTGACAAGAATTGCAACCTAGCTACTTTGCCTTCTAACATAAACTGAAGACAAGTAACTCTTCAAGAATCCTCCACTCCTTCAGTACCAGATTTGGGGCGCAGAGACATTTTCCTCATGAACTATGTAGTTACAGGGGTCAGTGTCTCCAATGTATTGGCATTCATTATTAGACTATCCAGCTCATATTGTGAAAGTCAATCAAATCAACATTTGTAATATGTTCATATTTTATTCTATTGGTTATATTCCTCTTAACCAGTGGTTCTGAACTTTCTTAATGCTGGAACACTTAAATGCAGTTCCTCATGTTCTGGTGACCCCCCCCACCCATAAATTATTCTGTTGCCACTTCATAACTGTAGTTTTGCTAATGGTATGGATACTAATGTAAATATATGATATGCATGATACCTGATAGGTAATCTATAAAGGGGTCATGACTGACATGTTGAGAACTAATGTTCTCAACCCTGTCTAACATAAGTTCTTTATCTGTAATATGTGTGAAGAAGACTGATATAAATCAGCAAATGTGAATAGAGTCTAATTATACTGAGCTCAGGCTATCCAAAGGGTAATATTTAAACTGAGACAAGTTAATACTCAAAAAGTAGTTAGAGGACACAGGCTTAAATAGGAATGTACACATTATTAATACATGCCTATAATCTTATTCCTTAGATCCACACTTCCACAAAGTGTTGACAGTCCATTTATGAAAATTGCAAGGACTCACTGAAGAAATAATGCATGCCAGATGTAGGTAAAAATGAAATTTAAAGGGTTATTCTGTTCCAAGGAATCTCTAACTAGATACTACACATATGCTATCTTTGCTATTGGCCCAGAAGCCTGTGAACACCTTGCTTCCACATTTGAGTGAGTTTGCTCAGGCAGTAAGAGATGTCACAGTGTATTAGGATGGTTTAGTCCTAGCCCATCCAACAGGTAAATAAGATGATGGGTTTGTTGTTTTCAGTTCTTTATTTTCCTTCTGACAGGTCAGGTCTGGAATCAACCCATTATATTCAAACAGATGTAAGATGATTTGTAATCTTCAAGGTGATGTATATAACAATGTGGGCAAGAGGCCAAAATTTCAGTTTAAAAATGCTAATCCCAGATCTTTACATTCAAATTATACTGCAGTGGTAAAGTACATAACCAGAATTGGAACAACAATCAATCACTCTATCAGCAAATTTTTCTCACTCGGAATGAAAACTATTTTTAAACCTGTGAAATTTGGCATGTGTTAATTGATACTATCAGGTGCTTGCCCTGTTTGCATAACATGAGCCTCAGAAGCACATTAGCATACTCGTTTCCCAATCACATTTCTGGAATCTTCTTTCCTCCATACTCCTCAGTTCTTTTTTCCTTCATTATTTACTTCCTCTATCTTGTCTCTTCCATATCTTTTCTGTTTATACTTTGAAATATAAGCTTGCCAGATATGAAACCATTAATGTATTCATATTTATATCCCAATGGCACAAAGTTGGGGACTCAAATATGTTGGTTAATTGAATATTACTTCTGATGTTATGTACTTTCATTTATATAGAAAAAAAGTGGTCTTTCTCTGTTCCTCAAGGATGGCACAAGAATGAAAGAATAATGGAGCCATTTGCCACAAGCTGTGACAAGGACCTTTCTGAGGGTAAATAATGCCATGATGATAGAAAAGCAATGGACAACATAAGCTCTATATCAAAGGGAAGGACAAGGTCTTTAATAAATTACTCATCATAAGAAAGATGGATAGAGGTAGAATTAAGCATGTTTCTTATTATCTGGCAGCAGATTCTAAAGTCAACTCTGTGTTACATATTTTATGTACTGACAGGCAAGCCCAGCCACAAGAAAGCACCAAATACTGAGTTCAATTTAACCACCTATGTTTATTTATTGTAGATCTCGAACACTGTGTTTTCCCCATAGTCCTAAATACCAATGTTGGGCTCCATTTTGCTTTTACTTAACTCCTTAACTGTGTAACTGTTTCTCTTCTTTGCATTTGTATTCATTTCTATGTGTGTATTTTCTCACTTATAAAGTAGTGAGCACAAGAACTCTTACAACTGAAAGCCTTGGAAGCTGAGGAAGAATATTGTGATCAAAGCTTTATTTATTTATTTGTTTTATTGAACGCTTATTTGGGAAGGAAGAATGAACTTATCAAAGAATCCCTGAGGCACAATGACCATGTTTCTCTGCTTAAAGTTCAATGTGCTAAAAGATTGAGCAGTGAAACTGAGAGTATTGGGGCACTTAGAAACACAGAGGTGGCAGCTGCACCATAGACCCATAACCATAGGTCATGGTTTTTCATTAACCTCCTTCTAGCTACCATACTCAGCACTGCCCTGTACTTCCTTTTACAAGGCAAAGTCATTGTTCTCTTGCTCTCTTATAGACTTCAATGAATGAACTAAATAGTCTTCAATGTGTTCAAATAACTGCTCTATTTTCCGTTTCTGTGTATTTGATGTTTTCTGTGATTTTCTCTTTAGCAATAGTCTTTCCTCTCACAGAGTTAAAAAGGTTTGTTTTGCCTTTAAATATGAATATAAATGACATTCATTCATTCATTAAATAATCTGCTGCATCTTCAAAAAATATCACATGTAAAACAGTTATAGCATTCCAAATGTACACATTCTGAAGACTTTAAACCATATAGAGACTTATATCATATAGTAACAGTATTTCCAAAGAATTATCCACTCCTCTTTGCTGATGGTGCTGGATAGATCAAGGTTACACAGAGCAAGTATAAAGTATACATTGAGCTCTGATGAATGGCTAAATGCACTGCACTTAACAGGGAATTCTGTTTATAGCTAGATGTTTGAGTGTATAGATGGGTTAAAAGGAGTATATGGTTAATATATTTAGATCATTGTTTTAAAATAGTATACAAAATGCTTCTCAGCCATTTGATATTCCTCTGATACAGAACACCAATGGCTCAGCCTATAAGATCAACAGTTGTCAAAGGGAACCACATGAAAGTGAAAAGCTTCAGTAAGGCAAAGGATGTTGTCAATGGGACAAAACAACAGCAGCCTACTGATTTGAGAGAAGATCTTCACTAACCCAACATCTGACAGAGGGATTATATCCAAAATATACAAAGAACTCAATAAGATAGACTCAAAAATAATACCATTAAAAAATGGGGTACAGAGCTAAACAGTGTTCAAGAAAATTTCCCCTGTGCTAATATGTTCCAGGCTATTTCCTACTATTTCTTCTATTAGATTCAGCTTATCTGGTTTTATTTGAAGGTCTTTGATCCACTTGGACTTCAGCTTAGTACAAGGAGATGAATGTAGATCAATTTGAATTCTTCTACATGCAGATCACCAGTTGGACCAGCACCATTTGTTGAAGATGCTTACTTTTTTCCACTGTATGGTTTTGGCTTCTTTGTCATCGATCAAATGTCCGCAGACGTATGGATTTATTTCTGGGTTTTCAATTCTATTCCCTGATCAACCTTTCTGTCTCTATACCAATACCATTAAGTTTTTTATTACTATCGAACTGTAATACAGCTTGAGATCAGGTATCGTGATTCCCTAGAAATTCTTTGGTTGTTGAGCACTGTTTTTGCTATCCTATTTTTTTAATTTTCCATATGAATTGATAATTGCTCTTTCCATGTCTGTGAAAGTTGTGTATGTGCTCACTGATCCCAAAAGTTCAGAATACCCATGATATAACTCACAGACTACAGGAAGCTTAACAGGAAGTAAGGTTCAAATAAGTATACCTGAAACCCACTTAGAAGCAGAATAAAATAATCACAGGGGGCAGATGGAGGGAGGAAACTGGGTGGGAGAAGGAGGGGGAGGAGAAAGAGAGGGGCAGGATTAGGTATGAGGAGAGATAGGAGGGAGAAGAAGAGGTCTAGGAGAAGGTATCGGAATATGCATCGGTGGGTGTTAAGGGGCAGGGGAACCTCTAGAAAGTCTGAAAGACCTGGGATATGAGAGGCTACTAGGACTCAATGGTGATAACATTAGCTGAAATGCCCAGGGGTGGGGGATGCAACTGGAAGAGACCACCTCCAGGAGGTAGACATAGCCCCCAGTTGAAGCAGGGGACCACCCACCCATCTTCCAAATTTTTAACCTAGAATTGTTCCTGTCTATAGGAAATGCATGGATGAAAATGGAGCGGAGACTCAAAGGCCACCCAGGGACCTGCCCAACCTGGGATCCATCCCATGTGTGTACACCAAATCCTGACACTATTACCTAGGCCACATTTAGCATGCGTGGCTGTCCTCAGAGAAGTTCTGTCAGCAACTGACTGAGACAAAAGCAGATACTAACATCCAACCATTGGATTGAGGTTCGGACTAATATGGAAGAGTTAAAGGAAGGGCTAAAGGAGCTGAAGGGGATGGCAACCCCATAGGAAGAACAGTAGGGTCAACTAACCCGGACCCCTCAGAGCTCCCAGAAACTAAGCCAAAAACCAAAAAGCATATATGGGCTGGTTTATGAACCCAGACACATGTGTAGCAGAGACCTGCCTTGTATGGCCGTGGTGGGAAAGGATGCACTTAATCCTGTGGAAACTTGTTGCCCAAGGGAGGAGGAATGCTGGTGGGGGTGGGGTGGAAGTAGGTAAGCAAGTGAGGAGGACCATCTCAGAAGTGGTGGGGAGATGAATAACTTGGAAACAGGGAACCAGGAAGGGGGATAACTAGAATGTAAATAAATAAAATAAGTTAATAAAGATTTTTTAAAAGAAATAACTTAAAATATAGTGAACAAAGTAATGAACTTCATGATATTTTCATACCTACTTTGTTTCTGTTGATTCTTTCACCCATTCACGTCTATAGTTCCCTCATACCCATCATGCTATTTTTATCTTGCATGTATTCTATATCCAAATTACTGCCACCTTTTTGCTCTTTCTCATGGTCCCCATTCTAGTTTCACAATCTATAACCTTATACTCACACACATATATAAAAATGCAGACTAGAATCCACGTACGAGAGAATAGATGTGGTATTTATATATACTGGTTTTCCCCTCATAAAATGATTGAATAACCTTTAATATTTTTGTGATATAAAACTATGATCCATTGTTTTAAATGTTGAGCTGCCTTATGCCTCTAGAAAAGAAAAGGCTCTGTTGTTTACTTCAAGATGCATTCCATAAGGAGGAAGGACACTGCAGCTAGAATTTAAGCAGAGATGTAAACCGTAAGAACAGGTAAAATTAGCACACACTAATTTTAAAAGAACTGAAATAATCTCAGGATGTGTTCGATCTAGTCTGAGTCTCAAAATATATTTCACCTTATCCTATTGAAGATTAAGATAAAGAAGAGTTTTCCTCAGTAAATTGGGTAGCCTGGGAGAGATAGTATTTTTACCTAAATCATTGCAAATTTCATTTTTAATTTAATTGTAGCTCAGTACTATCACACTTCTTTCTTTAAGGACTTTGGCACTCACTATATTAAAGTTTTAGATGCTGCTGTCACTAAGAGTTGGCATTATGTATATTTACTTAATTCACTTAACTTTTTCATAGCTATGAAACATACTTACAAAAATCATAAATGTACAGGAAGAGAAGAGGAACTGAGGGAGGAAGGCAGGGAAGGAACCTTGGAAGGAGGGAGGGAAGAAGAATGAACTATTTGTTTTTCCATGGATAGGAGATTTAGTAACAGAAAACTCATTTTTTTTTTTTTTTTTTTTTTTTTTTTGGTTAGCAGGCTATGTTTAACTTCAGGTACAGCTAGGCCAGTGGCTACAGTATAAGCCACTGCTCTTCATTCTTATGCTCCCCTGAGCCACAATTGCTGATATTCTCCCAGAGATGAAATAAAATATAACAAAGACCCTAATGTATGCAAACTAAAACTAGGACATTTTAAACCTTGCATTTTCAAGATGGACTTGGTTCTACTTAAGGATTCTACTTTCTAATTCCTCATGTTAATTCTGGGCAGAGTATCTGCAGTTCACATGACACCACTATATCCAATAAAGACAAGAAAGGACCAGTTCCTCCAACCATTCAACCTAAATTTGTGCATAGTTTTATTTTTTGCTATCCTATATAGGATGAAATTCCATATGTAAAGTATGTGTTTATAAAATGAGATGATTCAGCATTTAATGTAGAACTTAATATATGCAGCCACTGAATTCCTCTCCTATTATTATAAGAGGGAGAAAAATAAATGGTCCCCCAAATTTCAGCTAGGTTTTCTGAGAAGCTTCAAGATGAAAATTAAGGATAAATTATTGGAGTGCTTAGAAACCAAATTGATATTTGGAAATAGAACTCACATAATGATTTTCCATCTGGTTTATTTATCCTGAGCCTGATAGTCATTAATACGTTTTAAACTCCAGAGGACTGAAGGAACCAATATGAGTCACTTTATTGTCTCATTTATAAGGGCTATATGGCTTCAGAAAGAACGGTGATTACAAGAGAACATGGCCCCAGCCCTTTGCTGCCCATTGCATAATGCATTTCTTCTGCACAGTATTTCTAAATCCACAGTGGAATACAGCAACCAGCACACTCCTCAGGCTATTATGAAATATTCCCTTTCAGTGGCTTAAAAATTCCTCATGAAAGAAAATCATTATCCAAATCACCACCAGCAAACCTCCTGACAACAAAAATCCCTTGTAAGAGGAGATGATGGGGCTGTGTAAGTGGATACAGTCCTGATACTTGTATGGCCGTGGGGCTAATTCATGCTTTAGGCAAGAGGGAACTACTATGATTGATGCCTTCGTGTTTGTGTTATGATCACAATTTGCTAAAACCAGAAGTGTGGTAAATAATCCATTTTGAAAATGGAGTGGAATCGTGGATCCCTGTTGGCATGACACCATGAACGCAGTCCTCCTATCTCTGTATCTGCAAATATCAGAGCAGGGATTTGAGTCACTGGGTTCTAGTTCTATCTCTGCTTTGGGATTGAAAAATCTAGTCTTCTCAGGGGAAAAGACAAGTTGCCTAAGACCAAAGTTCTGACTCCTTGGAAGCTCTGGCTCTATCCCCAGACTGAATCTCGCCAAGCCTGTTCCGGAGTTCCCTTTGTCCTTTCTTCTTGGCCTAAGGCACAATCCTGCATTCCCCTGGCTCTTGATAGATGATGATAACAATAAAATCTAACAAATATAGTGACATGTGTCAACAATTATAAGCATTTTATTTTTTAATCTCATCAAATTTTCAAATAATAGATATTCTAACATAACTCCAGCAAGAAACATGAGTTAGAAAGACTGCTCAGGAGTTCAGAGGACTTGCTACTTTCCCACAGGACCTGTGTTTAGAGCCTACCATTCAGGTTGGGCAGCTCTCATTCTGAAATGTGAAAGCCTCTTCTAGCCTTTGCATGGATCTGCACATTTGTGGCACATATTTACACAGACATACACACAAGTTCATAAACAAAAATATAGATAAATCTATAAAAGAGAAATGTGTCAATGCCCAATAGGAAAGCAAATGAAAGAATATATAAACATAAAAAATTCTTTTGAAATTGTACCTATGAATTATAATAGGCAGAGTTCAGTCATGTTGGATGTACATTTAACTATAAATAAAGAACTAACAAAATTCCTTTTTGCTAATTTCTCAGCTCATTCATACATCAAAACATACATCTGAATTTAGTGGATTTACTTTTCTATTAAAATTAACGTAAGGATAGGGCTGGAGAGATGTCTCAGAGGTTACAAACTCTGACTTCTCTTGCAGAGAACCTAGATTCAGTTTCCAATACATACATAACATCTCATAACCACCTGTAACTATAACTCAAGGTAATTAATTCTACACACTTTCATTTCCTTTCCATATACTTATTACACATGTGATGCACAGACACACATTCAGGGAAAACACCCATGCAAATAAAATAAAAATAAAGATATATTTAAACAAAACAAAATGTAACAAAAGGTACATCAATATCAAATATATATATATCTATATATATATCTATATATATATCTTCATTAACATTTTAACATGTATCCAAATTAAAATATAAAAATTAGCATCATATCAGTAGATAATTCATATCCCTAACATTCATAATTCACTTTGATTATGACTTCAATAACTGACAGCCAGTTTCTCTGTCCTTCAGCAATATATTGATATTATCTATACAATGTTCTTGGTCAATGTCTCCTTTCCCTTAATATAACATTGATGTAATTCTATTTGTATGTCTAGAAATCTGATACAGCTTTGTAGATAAATTATGAAGGACATTGGAAGGTTTTTAATACAATTTAATGCAATTATGAATGATATTGCTGTAGATATCCTTGTTTGTGTCTTTTATGTGTATATCAGAATAAAACTCTCCATTGAAACACATTGCCATACCACATGGCTCTGTGTGTAAATAATTAGATTAGGTAGTATTTCAATACCTGTTATTTAATGTACTTTGTGTACGGTGTACCTATGTGTGAGAGTTTATCTGTGTGTGTGAATATGTGCAAGCGAACATATGTTACAGAAATTATATGAGGTCAAAAGACAATGCTTATTATTTGCTTTTCTCATTCCACGGTAGGGGTTGAATAATAAATGGGGATCATCAGACTTGTGAGGAAATGCTTTTCCGCACTGAGCTATCTCACCACCTCCATATGTGTTATTTTAAAGACTCTGAAAATTAAGTAACTTTTAATGATTATTATTCGCACTATCTGTGTATTTGCATTTGCTTAACATACTACACTATGCATTGTGGGTTTGATTTCCCTTTGCTTTTATTTATTGCTGTTTTCTTAACTTCATGTGTAATTCTGAAGCTGGGGTGTGGCACTCATTTCCCTGTGATTGTAACTGGCATTTTCATCATGATCACACTTTGCTGCCATTGTTTTGTTTCAGTTTTGTGAACTACCTGCAACTTCAGTTGCTGCTCGCCTTGTAAATCACTATTTTCTGCCAGCCTTCATGATTCGTGTTGTTAATCACAGTACAATGGGAATAGAGGTAGGGGCATGCCATGTTTGAGAACTCTTTGGGCTAAGTGAAAAGTTTTTTGTCAAGACAAATCCAAAAAATAATGTAGATATATTTCAGTGGTAGGATATAAGATCCTTGAGCTGTCAGTCAATGGGGTGGAGAGTGAGTATGTATTTCAGTTTGGACAATAACTTATCATGGCCATTTTCTCAGTCTTGAATGGGTGAATTTATTAAGCACACAAAAGGCAAATTAGAAGACTAAATAATGCAACAGGAGAGAGAGGGGAAAGGGACAGGAAGAGGAGAGGGAGAGAGAATTTGTTTTCTATTAGGTTGAAGATAATATCCTATGCTGTGATACAAATCCATACTCTGAGATATTATAAACCCTTTCTCTGTTTTGCATTTTATTTCATTTATGAGAATTTTTAATAAAATAGAACTCTTTTTAATTGGAATAAAATTAATCAAACTTTTTTTCTTCAGTAATCTTTTATTTTAAAATCACTCACACATGACAATTCCTGAGGTAAATTTTATACATTATCTACAAACAATTTTTTAATTCTAAATGCAAATTAGTGATGATAAAAATCTACATATTTATAAAATGCCTAAACAGCTTCAGATCCCCTTCATTGGCTCACCAACCCCATTTGGGAAATATGGGAAACTGAGCAGAAGACAGCACCAGTTAAGTCATAATGATGACCAATTCACTACCCCCTGGATTTATGCTAATATGTCTGCCCCATAGCTCTACAAGTGTAGTAGAAGACTGGAATCTAGGATTGTGCAACAGTAACAAAGATGAATGACAATAGTTATTGGATTGTTCAGTAAGTAAAAGAAATCACTTTTAAAAAAGAAAATTATGGCCTTGGAGCAGATATATTCACTGAAGTCATAAAAGTTAAGCAAAAGATTATAGCAGTAAATAAGACTTCAATAATAAAAAATATTTTATTAATGCCTTTGGCAAGGTGCACGGGAATTTAATGTAGGTTACTCTAGTGAAAGAAAACATGGAAATTGGTCTGTATCAATATAGGCAACAATACGGTTTCTTTAAACTCCTAAAACATGAACATTAGGGATCCTGTAATTATCAGAATCAAGAAATAATCAGTGATTGAAATGTTTCATTTGTGAAAGAAAAAACTGTTCTCTTGGTAAATTTTTAGATGTTTCCCTTATTAAGAAGAGATATGTGCCTAATCTTATTGTAACTTACTAAGCTTTGTACTATTGCTACTCCTGGAAGGCCTGCTCTTTTCTGAAGGGAAGCAGAGGGGTAGTAGATCTGAGAAGCAGGGATGTGATGAGGAGGGCCTGGGAAGAGTGGAGGACGTGGAAACTCTGGTCATGGTGTAATGTATGAGAGAAGAATAAATAGAATTTAAGTAAGAGTTAATGGTGGCTATTAAGTATCATCTAATCAAAATTAACTTAATATATCTTCACAATAACAACAATTTTTCAAATTTTAGCTAAATTAGAATTATTGACATATACGAATCACATCACGAACTATACCTTAACAAAAACTTTTATTTATAAAGATGTTTATGGGATTTGCAAATTTAAGTGCTATAGAAATAGATCAACTATAACTAAAGGAGAATATTCTACTTAAAATTTTAATATCTTTTGCAGCGTAAACTGAGAGAGACTTAAAAACCCGGTAATGAAATACTAATTTTTGCATATATAGTGTTTTAAAGTGTGTTTAAGTGAAACAAAATCTAATAAATTGTTTCACTAATCAAAACATCTCCTTGGCACAATCCTAAATCTATTTTTTAACAAAGAAAAAGATAAAATATTAGAGGTATACCACTCATAAGTTGTAAGTGCCAATGCTTACTTACCAGGCCAAAGTCATCCAATATGGCTTTGAGGAATGAAATTAGACCAGTAGCAGGGTCCACAGCAAAACTGAACCTGCATAATTTTTACTCAGAGCAATCATACATTAATACTTTTATCAAAAATGGGATCTAATAGGAATTGTCAGGATCAATATAGATATAGTTGCTAAGATACAATGATGTTTCCAAGCTATGCAGGGTGCATGTTTTAGACCAATTATCCTATCAAGTCTCCAAGCTTCCTTGACTTCTAAGGGAACATACAGAAAAACATAACACAGCCTGAATGCTTTACTGTCTGAAGAAGTGCAGTGTGTGTGTGTGTGTGTGTGTGTGTGTGTGTGTGTGTGTGTATGTGTGTGTGTGTGTATGTGTGTGTGTGTGTGTGTGTGTGTGTGTGTGTGTGTGTGTGTGAGAGAGAGAGAGAGAGAGAGAGAGAGAGAGAGAGAGAGAGAGAGAGAGAGAGAGAGAAAGCTAGAGATCAACTCCAGATGATGTTCCTCAGGAGCTTCCAACCTTAATTTTTTGAGATAGAGTCTTCCCAGAGAATTGAAGCACATCAATTAGTCTGGGTTGGGTGACTAGTGAGGTTTAGCGCTCCATTTTTCTCCACCTCCACGGTTCTGGAAGTCATAACCTCACCCAGAGTCTTTATGTGGTTATGAGATTAAACCAGGTCCTAATGTTTGCACAGTAAGTGCTTTACAGAAAGAGCCACCTCCCAGCCATTGTCTCCTTGTGAATTTATTTTCCGTCTATTTCTCCATGATCGGAAATCTATTGTCACTGACAGACTTGGGAGATACAAGCAAGCAAAGTGTCTGACCATGTAAAGGTAGAAAAAGGAAGGATGATTTTCATATTGACATTTAATCAACTGTATTCATTTCCCTTTACTGCTATTACAGAATTTCATAAACTAGTGGCTTTATGAAACTTTGATTTGTCAATTTATACTTCTGGATGTTAGATGTCCAAAATGACTCTTAGAGACTACAAATTACATTGGTTAGCTCAAAACTGCCTGTAACTACAGATCCCAGAAATCCAGAGCCCTCTTCTGGCCTCTGTAGGAACTCATATACATGTTTATATTACACAGAGAGACACAGACCATATCACACATATATGAATAAAAATAAAGGAAAAAAATTAATAAAGTCAATAAAGAAATAAAATTTTTTAAAAGCACAGATAAAGAACAACAAAGGCAATGAATATTTGCCTTGCATCCACATTATGTATGCACTATCAGATATAGTATGCATATATTAATTGCTAATTAATCCTAATAGAATTAAATCATTAGGCAGAATCTGTCAAGAACAGATAGAGATAGGATGCATCAAATATAAAAATAATGAGATATTTTGATAACTCACACATGAAAATACTTCTGAGTGACTATGTCTGCACATGTAGAACAAATGACTTAAGTGTTAGTCAATTAACCTAAGAACAGAATGGTATATATAGTTTATGAAATATGAGCTCATAAGACAACGGATAAGTTTTGGTGGTAGCTTGTTCAGTGATTAGACCATTAGAGAAAGTGTATTCACATAGAAAGTAGAGTGAAATCTATGCATACTTGCAGAGTGGACGTATGAAGTATGACTGTGAAAGGTGCCTGGCATCACTGCATGGATACATCATAAGGACGACCAGCTTCCTTCCCTTTTCTCCATGTTTCATGGAGATGGAGCTCTTGGAGTTCTGTTTAAATTAAGAACTCTGCAGAGAAATAAAAGTTGAGGTTAGTCTATTAAACACTGGAAAATAAATGTCTGGCAGCTCCAGCCTCCAGCTTGTGTCTACTAGCTAACTGCCATGTGCACTGGGAATGCCACGAGCTTCTTCCTCCAATCTGGTACAGTGACAAGTAACAGCAGCTTTATTTTCACTGCCTAGTTGACTGGAAAGAGTCACCATCTGTCCAAATTGTAATTTTGATATCACAGAGTCACACCAGAATCGTCTGCCTAATTTTCATAATAGTCTTCCAGCAATCACAATTGTTTATCCTTATCAGTCAGCCCCAAAAGCTCAATAGAACCATTGTGAGATTACAGATGGAATTCTCTCTCAGCATTTTACATCCATTTTCCTGACCCTCAATGTTAAATCACAATAGAGGATGTTCTGTGAGAAATACTCATATGTACATAGGCCTCATGAATAATCACTAAGAAAAAAGGCATATATTTCTCTGTGAATTCCCCTATTAATAGCATTATAAGCAATGGCAAGTAAGAGAAAACATTACCAATTAAAAGTTCATGGGTAAATATTCTAGATTTCCTTCTATTTCATTAGGGTAATTTTATTCCCGGGACATTTATTTTTCTATCTGATGCTTGATGGTTTTATTGGAGTGTCTTAGTAAGGATTTCTATTCCTGCACAAGCATCATGACCAAGATGCAAGTTGGGGAGGAAAGGGTTTATTGAGCTTACACTTCCATGCTGCTGTTTATCACGAAAGGAAGTCAGGACTGGAACTCAAGCAGGTCAAGGAGCAGAAGCTGATGCAGAGGAGGAATGCTGCCTACTGGATTGCTTGCTTGCTTGCTTTTCCTGGCTTGCTCAGCCTGCTTTCTTATAGAACCCAAGACTACCAGCCCACAGATGGTACCACTCACAAGGGGCCTTCCTCCCTTGATCACTAATTGAGAAAATGCCTTACCGCTGGATCTCATGGAGGCATTTTCTCAACTGAAACTCCTTTCTCTGTGATAACTTCAGCTTGTGTCAAGTTGACACACAAAACTAACCAGTATAATTGACCCCTTGTCAACTTGACACAAACACATCACCAATAAGCCTCAACCCTTACTTCCTTATTCATCCCCAAGATCTAAATAAGTTTAAAAGTCCCACAGACTTTGCAAATTCTTACATATTAACATTTCAGTCCCTTTTAAACATCCAATCACTTAAAATTCAAAGTCTTTTAAAAATTCAAAGTCTATTAACTGTGGGCTCCACTAAAATATCTTCTTTCTTCAAGAGGGAAAATATCAGGCCACAGTCACAATCAAAATCAAACTTCAACCGACCAATGTCTGGGATCCACTCACGATCTTCTGGATTCCTCCAAGGGCTTGAGTCACTTCTCCAACTCTGCCCTTTGTAGCACACACCTTGTCTTCTAGGCTTCAGATGCCTGTACTCCATTGCTGCTGCTGTTCTTGGTGGTCATCTCATGGTACTGGCATCTCCAAAACACTGCTGTCTTCCACTGCAACCAGGTTTACCAACAGCCTCTCATAGGCTCTCTTCATGGTGCCAAGCCTCATCTCTTTTTGCATGACCCCCTTCAGTCCTGGGATGTCAATTGCAACTGAGGCTGCAACTTCACCAATGGCCTTCCATGGCCTCTTGCAGTACCGAGCCTCGACTCCTTTGCACGACCCCTTCAGTCCTGAAATTGCAACTGAGGCTGCACCTTCACCAATGGCCTACTGCGGCCTCTCACAGTGCGCTCTTCATGACTCCTTCATGCCTTCAAAGCCAGTACCACCTGAATGACTCTTACACATTACCAGGTCCTGCCACAGCACAAGGTACAACCTTGGCTATCTCTGGAACACAGCCTCTTTGTGCTCTCAGAAAACACTTCCCAGAAAATACCACCTCAATGATGCTGGCTTCTTCTTAATCACCACTAATTTCTTAGCTCCAGCTAACTGGCATCAGTAGTCCCAGCAATACAATGGTTGTGCTTTAGTAGTTCTGGTATCTTGTTAATCACAGCTGATTTCTTCAGCCCCAGATAACCAAAACCACAGAATCCTCATAGTCAAAATGGCAATGACCCTGTTAAGAGTCTTTAATCTTTCCTCTGAAATTTCACAAGCCAGGCCTCCATCTTCTGCACTGTTCTTAACATTATCTTCCAAGCTCCTACAGAACATTCCACAGAGCTCTTAACATCCCAATGACTTTTCTAGCTCAAAGTTCCAAAGTCCTTCCACAGTCCTCCCCCAAAACATGGTCAGGTTGTCACAGGAATATCCCATTATGCTATGGTACCAATTTGTCTTAGTCAGGGTTTCTATTCATGCACAAACATCTTGACCAAGATGCAAGTTGGGGAGGAAAGGGTTTATTGAGCTTACATTTCCATGAAAGGAAGTCATGGCTGGAACTCAAGCAGGTCAATTAGCAGGAGCTGATGCAGGGCCATGGAGGAATGTTGCTTACTGGCTTGCTTGCTTGCTTGCTTCTCCTGGCTTGCTCAGCCTGCTTTTTTATAGAACTCAAGACTACCAGCCCACAGATGGTACTACTCACAAGGGGCCCTCCCCCTTTGATCACTAATTGAGAAAATGCCTTACTGCTGGATCTCATGGAGGCATTTTCTCAACTAAAAGTCCTTTCTCTGTGATAACTTCAGCTGTGTCAAGTTGACACACAAAACTAGCCAGTACATGGAGATTTTATGAAATAATTAAATGGCATAAGAACTTCAATGAAACAAGTATCAATATCTAGAAGGTAATGGCAACCAGTAATTAGGGAACAAAGATAAAGCTAAGGGAGTCTGACTTCTACTTACCAATGTAACATGCAGAGGCAATGTGAGGTTCAAATATCAGGGAACTGGTCCTGGACAGAGTTAATAACAATAATGCATAGAAAAAAGTCTAACCCTTCACTTGAACATCTTAATATTGCATATTAATGGGGTGAGGACCAAGCCACACTCATGAACACAGAACATTTGTTTGTACAACTCAAATGAATAGTGTTAAAAAATTATAATCATGGGAAAGATGAAATTTAGTACTCATCTAAAATTTCATGAAAGTAAGTTTTATTGTTAGCTTTTGATGCATAATGATTATAATTGTATTTAGTATTCCATGCAACTGAATTCCATAGTTCTCAGGCATTTACTTTTGATGGAAGAGTTCACATATGACCAATTCATCTACATCACACCTGCCTCTCCTTCATCCATCCCCATCCTCATGGGTTTAGAATCGACTTCCCAAACTCATAACTTCTTCTTAATTACTATTATTAAATATGTATATGTATAAATATATTTATGGAGACTTTAATGAGTCCACATATAGCATTGATCCTATGTACATGTATCTCGGACTGAACACTTAGATTTGAGCATCTATCTGAGAGCTCATTCCTAGAGAAAGTTTACTCCCCTTTCTCTGTAGATATTAACTCCCAATAGCTCTTCATACATGGGTGGGATCCTGGAAATTGTCCTCATCCCATCCATGTTGGTATATCAATTGATGAAAATCATGTTTAGGAAGCCACATTTTTTAGATTTCGTGGATATAGTTCTCCTGTCAGATTTAGAGAACACTAGCAGTAGCCACTATGGTGATCTGACTCTTACAATCTTTTAACATCTCCTTTTACAATTTTCCCAAGTCTAAGGTATAGGGCTTACATTACAGATGCATAAGTTTGCAATGTATTGTTATATTTTGCATATCTGTAATAGTGTCTGTCTGATCAGTGATAAAAGGGAGACTTATCTGTAGATATAAGAATATGTGTTCAGAATACAATCACAAATTGTATTATTCCAGGAAAATGGCCAAAGTAGGGGAAATAGGGGGATTTAAGTGGAGAGGTGGGAGAAAAACTGAAACAGTGAAAAAGAGAAAAAAAAAACTAACAATGAAGTTGTTTGAAACTATAATAAAAAATATTTTGTCAATTTACTAAACATACTTCAAAATACATATATAATAGCTACATCTATCATTCTGTATATAGAAACAACACACACACACACACACACATACACACACACACACAGAGAAACATATTATACTTATGCCACATTATGCAATGGTCCTCCCAGAAAGAACCAAAAACTACTTAAAATAATAATAATAATAATAATAATAATAATAATAATAGTAATAATAATTACTACTACTACTACTGCTGCTACTACTACTACTATTACTACTACATTTTCAAAGTTGCTGCTTAGGGAAATAGGAAGGATTCCTAAAACAATATGCACTATTGATCTGGCCCCTATTGCCTTCCATAATTTGCAAGTAAAACCTTATTGCTAAAAACCAACATATATGTTGAGCACAGCACTTGGAAGAATTGAACTGCAAATGACTTGGAAGCCTCCTCACTGCATCTCATAATATCAGAAGTGTCTTTGCAAGCTGTTAAGGGTCAGAAGTGATTGGTAGCTCTACCAAACGGTTAAAAGTTTTTCTATGAATTACACCATGACTTACACAACATATTTTCTATTTCTATAAAACACAACACATTTTCTGTGAACTACAACAACAAACTGGACAGACACCCCCAACATTATGATGATGATACTTTTTTCTTGGGGTAACAAGTGTTTGATTTGACTTTCAGACACCTCCCCCCCCATGTCTAGTTCTATAAACTTAGCCAACTCTCCACGGCAAGAGAAGTTATACACACTAGAGGAGAAACAACTACTCTCAACTGTATTTTAACAGTGAAATTAATTAAAATGCTCTAAGTTTTATCCAAAAGGAAAATAGAAGCATAGACATAGGTTCAAAAAAAATGCATGCTCACTAAATTCTGTGACTGTAAGGGTCACTATTTGTCACCATTCCAAATTTGGTGAGTACCTGTTTTGTGTTAGATAGTAGGCAGTTGTCAAAGAAAAATTAAAATAATTCTTACCAGTGGATATAAAGTGCTTAAGAGGCTCTTTTCCTATATGTATATTACAGAGAAACACTTCCTATAACTTAATAGATATCAATTAAGTCATAAAAGCAAGGAAAAGGTGTGAAAGACCGAATGGTATGGAATTCACATTTCATAGGTTTTTCATGTTTCATAGAATTTAATTCAAAATCTGGATATGAGAAAGCCTCTGAAATCAGAATCTTCCTCAAGCACAATGATTTGGTCACACCCACAAATTTAGTGATGCTTTGGGGATGTGAGTTTAGAAAGCTTTCACTTTTATTTATTTATTCTTGAAGAACAGAGAATAAGACTGAATAATTATTCACAAGATAAATCACAGAGCAATCTAATTCACTAAAATTACATTAGCAATAAAGGCACAGTTAAATTCGTATTGATATATGAAATTGTGAAGAGTACTAATACATATAATTAGAATTTAATAAGATAGCTACAGTTAATTGGACATCAATTTGCATAGGTCATAAATGCCATTTCTTATCATAATTAAGCCCATATCCTTATTATAATGTTCATACATTTTGTGATGAATTATTAAAATATACTTATTCATTTTGTGTATAGAATGAGTTTGGTTCTTATATATCTTCAAATAAGCATTCATTTCTTATGATTATTTCATGTTCAGAAGCACAATACCTTAACATTCATCATAAACATACACTGCTGACAATATACTGTCCTTCCCATAATCCCATTGAACATATCTAGATGGATTGAATATCTTTGACTTTTCCACCAAGTTCTCAAAATAGATCCGTAATTTTATGTTGTTTGAGTACCTGTGCACAGGTGAAAAAACTGAAGATAACTCACAAATAGCTACTCTATTAGTTCATTATTAAGTAAACAGAAGTTAAATATTTAAAATGTTCTTTATTCCACCATCACGCACATAATAAAGGGAAAATATTATATCAAAAATGTTAAGGTTTAGAGCATACATCTATATGCAACAGATTATCTAGACAGGTATCCCAATGAGTCCCTTCTAGAGGGACCAGAGCTATGGCCTAGAGTTACCATCAGAAGCTAAGGAGGAGGGTGACCCTGTAGGAGGACCAGCAGTCTCAACTAACCTGGACCTCTGAGATCTCTCAAACACTGGACTACCAACCAGGCAGCATACACCAGCTGATATGAGGCCCCCAACACATATATAGTAGAGGACTGCCTGATCTGGGTTCAGTCAGAAAAGATGCACCTAACACTCAAGAGACTGGAGGCCCCAGGGATTGGTGAGGTCTGGTAGGGATGGGATGTGCGGACACCCTCATGGAGAAAAGGGGAGGAAGTATGGGATGTGGCACAGTCAGTGGGTAGACTGGGAGGGCGATAAAATCTGAAGTATCAAAAAAAAAAAAAAAGATTAAATAAAATTAAAAAAAAAAAAGAATGATCACTTGACCTTGAATCCTCAGAAGTCATGGGAAGCCAAGTGGGATACAGTTGCAGATAGCCCTAGGGTTGCTTGTATTTTGACTCTAATTCTGTTCTCCTGGAAAGGGCAGCAAACTAGGAAGGAGTCAGTACTCAGGTGAATTCTTGTGAACCTTCCTCCCACCTTAATTTGTAAAATAAAGGCTAGGGCCAGAGAGGAAAAGGTGGAGCTAAAAGCTGGGAGGAGTAGGAGAAGAGAGAGGAGGAGGGGAGAGGAGTATGGCATGGCCTGGAGTAACCGCAAGTTACAAGGGGTCACTTAGATGAGGAAGAGAGTAGTGTAGTGGCAGATCTGCCCGATCTAGGCATGCAGCTAGATTCATATTAATTGAGTTGTGTTTTTATTGCTCGGGCTTATTTGGGGTGGAGATTTACTGCAACAGGATACCATGGATATGCTGTCCTATTACTACTATAGAGGGAGTAAAGGCAAGAGAAACCTTAAAAAATATGAACCAGATGTTATAGCATACGCTTTAGCAAAACAATCAAGGAGAAACTCTGTCTCAAATGACTTGGAATGCTAAGACCCACACCTATATCTGAGTTTGTCCTGTGATTGCCAACTTAGTTCTATGTATAATAGAACTGTGCGCGCGCGCGCACACACACACACACACACACACACACACACACACACACACATGCACGTGTACACATCTACATAGACAAAATGAAAGATTTAAACCAACCAAACAAGAAGAATTATGGAAGACATTTTATAGCTTGTACTGTGTATCAATTCAGCTGTTTAATTTCAGATAAAATCTAAAGGGATTCATAATATTACAAGTTTAGTCCAACTCAAAATACATCAAAAAGAACAGAAGTATGTTCTGAAGAGAAGATCTGAGTTAAACGCTGCTAATAATTTATTGGTAATTTGAACATATAAAATATTTGTAAGAAAATTTGTCTAGGACAAGAAACAATGAGAATTCAGAGGAGCAGTGCTGAGGGAATATCTCGAGCTCAAAATGCTTTGAAAAAATCTAAACTAGAAATTTTCAGAAAGTAACAGTATAATTAATTCAGTCAAAAATAAATAGTATGAAAAACAATCTTATGGTACTCATCTAGGAATGGACAAAGGACAATCACCAAGAACATACTTGAAGATCATATGGAGAAACTAACAACAGTTGACATGCATTTATAAAAGAATGTAGTGTATGTGTTATAGGCATATTACATTTATCATCTATGTACAGATATGTATGTTAATATACTTAATACTCTTTGGTTGATCATATTGTCTCGAAAGTCATATCTCAAAGCCTTAGGCACACTATGTTCTAGTGTTTGACAACAGGATTTCTCATTGAGTTCAGTTTTTGTTAGAACTTGATTTGGGCCAATGGCAATTGACTCAATATCTTTACCACACAAGAAACTAGAGAAATTCAATGTTTTTTCTTTTATCTTGTAAAGACAAAGGAAGAAGTAGACTGGCACACTTCACCAGAATCCAGCTAGACTGAGTTGGAGTTTACAGTGTCTGGGCTCCAGAGCCCCCCCAAAATTAGATTTTTGTTTTGTTTTGTTTTTCAAGCAACTGTCTCAAGTGGTGTTCTATGAGTAGAATATAGAACAGAAGTTTCATTCTTAAATAAAATACAAAAAAATCCACTTGTTATGAGATTAGAAATTGAATGTGTATGGTGAGAATGCATTGTGTGTACATAACAGCAAACAATGATTTGGAAGTTTCTAATTCACAGTTTCCTATATTTAAATTACTGAACTTCAAAACCCAGCCCAGAAAAAAGTAGATGTTTAGATTTCAAGGAAAACAAAACAAGCAAAGTATTTTAAAAGCAGCTTCATTTTCTTTTGTTTTATAGCATTCCCTATGCACTGTAGGAAAGACTGGGTGACTCAAGTATACAGATTAATGCATTATTCAGGTCCGGTTAAAAAACGATGACCTACAAAAAGAGTAAATGTTATCCTGACCCCAGCTTTCTGTAATATTGAAAGTGAGATTACAATGAAGTTATATCTCTCCAGAATTTGGCAGAGAACCAGGTTACTCAAACATATATTCAATAATGTTCTCTTTTTTAAAAATGAAAGCAGTTAAGAGACACATATTATTAAATGTATTTATGATGATTTTCTACCATGGATCATATAATTCTGTTGTTTGATTTTTGTTTTACCTTTTAAAAGAAGTTTTTACTACAATTAGAAATACATAGAAAGAATACAATAACTTTATTTCTGAGTTCAACAAATTCAAATATTAGGAAGATTGAAGTACTAGGCAATTAAAAAATGCTATAAATAAGTGTCATCAAGACAACTCTGTCAGTAAGGGGGTAGCTACGCATGCATGATGAACTGAGTTCTAACCCAGGTTGCGTAGGATGAAGGATGGAGAGAACCCAGGCTTAAAAATAGTTGTTTGACATAAACACACATGTCATAGCATACATGCCTCAGCAAACATAATGCATGATTAAATATAGAAAATAAGGTATAAAAAATAAAAGAGGCATTAAATATATTCAAACACAAAGTTGAGAATATTAAAAAGGAAAAAACTGTAATTGACAGATAAGTGTAAATTACGAAGCCTCACCCCACTTTAATCCTAGGTCTCCCACCCGTCCTAGATGTGTCCCCCCTGCCTACTTCCAATTTTTCTCTCTGCCCTGTTCTCCCTGTACCTGAAATCCCACCCCATTCTTGTCCCCATTCCCTCTCCCACCCAGATCCCTCCCCAGAACTACCTCCAATATCTATTTTATTTCCTGTTCTGAGAAAGACTCAAGCATCCTTCCTTGGGCCCTTTTTGTTATTTGCTTTCTTTGGGTCTGTGGATTATAGTGTGGTTATCCTGTGCTTTAAAGCTAATATCCACCTCTAAGTGAGTACATACCATAAATGTTCTTTAGGGTCTGGGTTTCCCCACTCAGGATTTTTTCTAGTTCCAGCCATTTGCCTGCAAAATTCATGATGTCCTTGTTTTTAATGGCTGAATACTATTCCACATTTGTGTAGATGTATCACATCTTCTGTATCTATTCTTCAGTTGAGAGATGTCTATGTTGTTTCCAGTTTTGGGCTATTATGAAAAAAGCTGCTATGAACATACTTGAGCAAGTGTTTTTTGTTGAATGGTGGAGCATTGTTGGGGTATATGCCTAGGAGTGAAATAGCTGGTTTTCAGGTAGAACTACTGTAATTTTCTGAGAAACCACCAATTTGATTTCCAGAGTGGCTGTATGACTTTGCACCCCCACCAGCAATGAAGGAGTGTTCCCCTTGCTCCACATCCTCACCAGCGTGTGCTATCCCTTTATGTTATTTTATTTTTTTATTGTAGCCATTCTTATGAATGTAAGGTAGACTCTGAGTAGTTTTGAATTGCATTTTCCTGATGACAAAGGATGTTATACATTAAATCGGCCATTAAAGATTCTCTGTTGACCTTTATATCCATTTTTTAATTGGGATATTTGAGTTGTATATGTATAACTTCTGTAGAGAATAGCCTTGAACTCCTTGGTGCAGGAGACAACTTTCTGAGCAGAACACACATAGCTATGGCAATAAGATCAACAATTAACAAATGGGACCTCATGAAATTGAAAACCTTCTGTAAGGCGAAGGAAACTATTGCCAATAGGACAAAACCACAGGCTATACAGATTGGTAAAGTGTCTTCCCCACCCTACATCTCACCCAGGGCTAACATTTAAAATATGGAGCATTTTACTTACTATTTCATGTGGGATACCCCACCACATTGTGAGTGGTGCCATTCCTGCACTGGTTGTGCTGAGTGCTGTAAGAATCAAAGTGCACAAACCATTAAACTGCGCTCCTCCATGTTCTTGTGTCAGCTCCGGTCTCCGGGCTTGCATCCCATTTGAGTTCCTGCTCTGATTATAGCCAATGATAAACTGTGATAGGGAAGTATAAGCAATAACAACACTTTCCTTCTCATTTTGCTTTAATCAAGAGTTTCATCACATCAATAGTAACCCTTTCTAAGACAAGGGTTAAATATAAAATTACAAATATTAGCCGCTTTGTATTGCACACCTGATGAACTTCCCTAATGAATAACCTACAAGGTCCCTCCATGAACATGCTTTGTGGATTTCCTTGCTTTGAGCTGAATGCCAAAACACAGGGTAGATGCACATGTCTCAAGAGTACACTACTCCTTCACATATAATTGATATCAACCAACTATCTTTTACCTCTTCATGGAGATTATCTTTATGTCTGTAGGATCTGGAATTGATTGAACCTCTACTGGATTATGCTTCAATCATGCCTTAGTTTCTTTATGTATAACAGTAAAATACTTCATTTGTTTAGATTTTTGGGACATGCAAACTGTTCAATATATTTGTTCTAGTATCATGTCTAGGACTACCTACAAAGGATTATTTTAGTTTCAAATACATGATACTTGAAATTTGTATTTTATTTAAATGATTATGGTTTTTGGAGCTATAAGGATGTGTACATAAGATATCCAAGATAAAATGGTACCAATGATAATTCCGTAATTTTTACACTAGACTTTTATATAATTAATCTTTACTTCATGACACTCACTTGAAGCAACGTAAAATTCCAATTTCTTCTCTCATAGTATCACATCCTCTTCATAACACATAATGTTTGTGACACAATATTTCTTTATTTTGTTTCTTTTGTTATTTTATTTATTCTTTTTACAGTCCAGATTTTATTCCCTCCACTCCCCGGTCCACCTCCAGATTGTTCCACATCCGATACCTCCCCACGCCTGTCTCCACGAGGATGTCTCCACCCCCACCCCCTACCTTACTTTTCCACTTCCTGGGGCCTCCAGTCACTTGACTTTACATAAAAGAAAATTCAACTTACCCTTGCTTCTCCTCTCCTCTAAACCTAACTGTGCCCCAACTTCTATTTATGTCCACCCCAAAATTATTATCCATATTTAATAAAACTCAAATGCTACCATACCCAAAGGAAACTGGAAAGCTTCGATATTAGTCTTTAAAAATCATCTCTCTATCTCTATAATTCTCAGGACTGTATTATCTTTTATTAATTAAATTTCTGACATATTTGCTCATTCTGTTAAATGTAATTTCACCCTGGGGATTAAATTCTATTTTTTAAAATGTCTATGAAGCTCATCCAGTTTTGCTCACAGTAAACATCTTGCAATTTTTTCTTAGATATTAAATTTCAACATTAGATTGCTAACTGGGTATATATTAATGCCAAGTTTCTCATATTCACAGTAAGCTTAATCAAATATAGCACATATTCAAACTTTTTATAGTTTATATTATAGCATTTGTCTTTCTGTCTTGCCTGTGTATATTTTCATGAGAGTTAATGCTTATATTTTCTCATTTAAAAGTAGTCTGTAGCCGGGCAGTGGTGGCGCACGCCTTTAATCCCAGCACTTGGGAGGTAGAGGCAGGTGGATTTCTGATTTCGAGGCCAGCCTGGTCTACAGAGTGAGTTCCAGGACAGCCAGGGCTACACAGAGAAACCCTATCTTGAAAAACCAAAAAAAAAATAAAAATTAAAAATATAAATAAATAAAAGTGGTCTGTGAAAATTCCCCTAGCAGGCAGAGGCAGGCAGATCTCTGAGTTCGAGGTCAGTCTGATCTACAGGGTGAGTTCCAGGACAGCCAGGACTACACAGAGAAACCCTGTCTCGAAAAAAAAAAAAAAAAAGAAAAGAAAAGAAAAAGAAAAAGAAAGAAAGAAAGAAAATTCCCCTAGCAATATTGACATGTCAAGCAGCTTTGTCATTATGCAGGTCTTGTTTAGGGAAACCATGTTATTGAGATATCATGGGGAGAGCTTTATATCATAGCTAGAAGACATGATCTCTCAGCATGCTTCCTTGTCCTCTGGCTCTTACAATATTCCCAACCCCTCCTCCTCAGTGTTCCCTAATCTTTAGGTGTAAAGATTGTGTTGTGTGTTGTAGATGATCATGGTCATGTAGTAGATCAACATGAGCTGGGAAGCATATAATCACGGATTTTCTACACTTTGACTAGTTATGAATATCTGTGGTTACTTTCATTTACTGAAAAATGAAGTGTCTTTGAGGGTGAGTGAGACTGACACTCAGCTGTAAATATAATGATAATTACTAAAGAGTAATTAAAATTATGTTGGTTTAGGAAAAATAGCAGTAGTGGGCTCTCTTCTAAAATCAACGACCTCATTGTCTCTAAATATATGTTTAGAGCAACATAAATGGGGCCAGTATGTTCTGCACAGTGTATGTGTGTGTGTTTGTGTGTGTGTGTATGTGTGTCTGTGTGTGTGTGTGTGTGTGTGTGTGTGTGTGTCTGTGTCTGTGTGTCTGTGTATCAATAGTAATAACAGCAGAAGTCATTAACATGAGAGAGAATGAAAGGGGACATGGGGAGTTGGAGGGACAAGACTGATTTGTGAAATAATGTAAAAGTATTTGTCTAGGAATTCTCATTTGTAAACAATAAATTTATAAAAGTAGCCTGCATTTTGAGCGTTTCAGTAATACATATTAAACTTCCTGTTCATTAGTTCTATGGCCAGGAACAACACAGTGAATTAGGCACACACAATATCATTTTTGTTTAAGTAAAGCTATGCTGGACATCAAGGGATTTAAAGGCCACCATTCATTTCTGAAATGCCTCCTTGGTCTGCAGTATTCCTGCTCTTTGACTGGCACAACTACAATAGATCTTGATAATGGTGCCATTTGTAACTTCTCTGACAGAAGAAGAGTGTTTCTTGTACTTAGCAAAAGCCTTCATTACCACTAAATTAGATTTTGTTGAATAACCTAAAAAGAAAGCATCACACAAGATAGCCTTGGATCACTGATTCAAAGGTGATTAATTTCTAAGGAACTGGCCTCTGGGAAAAAGGACAGGATGACATCTACATTGATGGTATTTCTGACCTAATTTTTTTCCTGTAGATGATATCAAACAGAATAAAGCCACAATCGTTCGTTAACTAAAATCACTTTTCCATGTTGGATTTTCCTTGTGTGTGGGGCAGTTGATATACACATGCTCAAGACTATTTATGCACATGGGTACATATGCATGTAGAGGCAAGAGGTCCATTAGAGGTGTCTTCCTTTTACGTTCTCCAATTTATTTTATAAGACAGTGTCCCACTTTGAATATGGAGTTGACAACATGGCAAGATTAATTAACCAGTGAGTCACAGGGAACCTGCTACCTCTACCCAGCAAGTGCTAGGATTACAGACCTGCTCTGCCACACCCATGTGTCAATCTGATGGAGACATTTCTCCAACAGATATTCCCCTGTCCCAGTAACTCTGATTTTTGTCAAACTGACATAAACTTACTAGCATGCTTGAAGATTCTACATTGTTTCATGTTGCCAACAGTAAGTATTCTAACCATGTCAAGGAAAGATTATTTTCAGAACGTGGGCTTTCAGAAAGTTTGCTGTATTATTGGGAGAATTTAATCCCTTCAGAGTGGTCAGATACTCTATTTGAGTTGTTTACTTTTGGTTGTTTGCCACTCTCAGATCTGAGCTGTTGCTCACAGATAATCACCTCTATTTATCCCCCATCTTACCTGGTTCTTCTTTCAAAGCCAGGATGCTATTTCTCCTGTGTTTCGAGATTACTCCAAATTGAAGAAAGGCCAGAGTGTTTTGAAGGACTCACCCAATGAGCTCAAGCCCATTCCATTTAGAAACAGCTTAACTTAACTGAAGACTAGTCAAATCAAAATAACAATGAACCAGACATGGCAAGATTCCTTCAACTTTAACATAAAGCATATGCATAAATTATGGTTATAAACTTTGTCAATTGAAGGAAGAGTGTATACAGAACATGTCTTCCAAGGTTTAGCCATTTGCTGCCCATTTCTGCATTTTGCCTACTTTCATGTAGCATGACTAGTGCAGAGCCCCATAGCATAGCCCTAATGCCTTCATATTTTGACTGAGCCTTCATATATATGAACTACAATCCTGTTAGAGTTAGTCCAATGGGCCTACCGATATTTGAGTTAATCCAGTGGTTGATCTCTGAACTCTGTCAGATGAGTCGATGTGGACTTCTATCTTAGTGGAAGAAGATAAAATACTTTCAGTAAAAATACAAGTTTTGGTTTCCTTTGTACTACGTGAACAGTTTCAAAATGTGCTCATTCTTGTTTGAATATTTGACTTTTTCTTCATTTCAAGTGATATGTTTTACATATTTTAGGTGATTAACTGTAATTTATTTCTATGTATGCATCTCCTGAATGGAATTTGTTAAGATTGCATTAAAACAAGCAGACCTTTAACAGAACCACACATCTCCATGCTTTGTAGATCAATACAAACAATGAAAAGGAAGAAAATGCCCCCTCTTTTCCCAAAGTGATGATTCTTTACCTGATTATGCAGTTTTCTTTCCTTCTGACCTATGTTTTCCCTTCTCAAGCTAAGCAATTTCTTTAGTTGTCCTTCTTTTCACATATTGAACCACAGAATTGTAATTTCATGCATCTGAATTAATGAGACTATTGAAAGCTTAATGTCAGTAATTTGTATACTAAAAGCTATAGAAACATAATTTTCTAAGAGATGCGTTCTTGTTTTATTTTTCCCAAAAGGAGAACTGGCTTTTTGGCATCTCTTATCTGACTTCAGCTCAGGATATTTTGCAATTTTGAGACTTTCATCTCTTTTTTCTGAATGTCCAGCAGGCACCTAAAGCCACCCTTTAAATCAGCCAGGTACAGAAAGGGAAGACCTTCCCACACATCTAAGACTCTTGCTTGACTGGGAGGCAAGCCAAAGCATTCGTTAGGGAAGCCGACCTTGACTTCCTGTTGTTAATAATCAACTTGTTCAAGAGTATCATCTTTAGTGATTTGCAATTATTATCAATTTGATGTGATTGCCAATCCCCAGAGAGCTCCCCATTCTAATGAAGTGCTGATCTTCATCCAGACTCTCTGCTCTGTTAATATTTGATACCAAGGTGAAATCTGAGAGAAGAACCTCTGCTGATCTATTTAGCATTCGAAATACTGGAGGCAATTGCCCAAACTAGCAGAAGAGATTGCAAAAGGAAAGGGAAGATGTACCATGGATTGGAGGCAAGGCGAAGAATGATTGAATTCAGACCTGTATTAAAATGTTTCCAGAGAAAGTGATAGAAAAGGTTCAAGCAACAGTAGCAAAGGTAGCGAACAGGAAAGCCAGAAAACTTACCATATCTGGAAAACATTATATGCTCAATCTTTGTAGAGCTTTTCAACATTTTAATTTCAAATGGGAAAAAATACTGTTTCTTTCGATACTTAATAGACCAGACTGATGTACTTTTAGAACAAGAGTACTTTCTTTGAACTTGGTTTACTTTTCTTTCCCACATTTCTGTTCTTCAGACTCTCTGTGTCTACTTTGGCAAAGCAAACGCTCTTCTGGTTTAGTTGTTTCTGGAATAACAATTAAATGAGATAGCATATGAATACATTTGTTTCAGATTAGAAAATATACACAGAAATGTACAAACATTAATAGACAATATAACAAAATTATAGGAGTATAATATAATTATCATTTAAATTCATAAAGAATAAGGTATAGGGAATGGAGCAATAGTATAGTAGTTATGAGCTTTTGCAATTTTCCAGAACACCGGATGTGTTTCCCAGGATCAATGTCACCTGGTTCCCGACCTCTGGTTATTCCTCCAGCTTCAAATGATCTAATTGCTTTTTTCTAGTCTCATGGACACCTATATACATGAGGAAAACACAGACACAGTAACATACATATATACATATAAAATTAAATGCAAAGATAAGGCATAAAAGATGAAAACTGTGAAATATGATAGTCAATAATCTTAAACTTTGGTTCTAAAGTGACCTCTTGAGATATTTTGTAGGATGTTAAGGACCACTGTTCCATTCTGCAAATGAAAGTATAGGTTACTTAACGGAATGCATTGGTGCTATCTTGGAACTTGATGAAGTTAATACATCTCAACATTCCTTCAAATTACACAAGTCAGGGTCACATCATGATTTATTTATATTCTCTATAATCAGAACGCATATTAAAGGCAAATGATAAGAAGGCTAACCTCATCCTGATGGAATCTAAACTAACTATAGATTTGAAAGCTTAGTTTTAATTGTAAAATATGAATTTTTAACTAATGCATTTTTCTTCTTATCAGTGATATGTATCAAATTATTAAATTATAAACATGTGTTAGGATATCAGTGAATAGCTACAGACTAGGTCCTACAGTGTCTTATAGAGTAATCTATCTCTTCCAATCACTGTTTTGTGATTCCATATGTTTGCTATGCTTTGTTGTCCATGGACATGGCTGTATGACTACTGTTTTTTTTTCTATAAATTGTATTTAGGGAGTTTTAGAATATGGTTCTACATACCTGCCATTTACTCTTCATTACCCATACTTTTTGAGATCAATGTTACTAATCATTAGCTTTTTTCTTGGCTCACTAATCAACATAATTTTTGTAAATCCATTTGTGTGTGTATTGATGTACATACCTAGTATAATAAATATGCCAGCAACATATATTTATAATAAATTTATATTATATATGTGCATTGAGTGATTGTCTACAGTTATTTAAAATTAATAACTGAGAGGTGGGGGTGAGGACTTGGGGACCAGGAGTTATGGGATGTGGAACAGTGAGAGGGCAGACTGGGAAGGGGATAAAGACTAGACTATAAAAAAATTAAAGAATAAAAAATAGATAAATAAAAATAAAATAAAATGAATGGCTGAATTTAATTTTTTTATTATAAATCATTCAATTTGAATTCTTCTAAACTTCTTAAAATACAGGGTACATTTAACCTTTAAGTCCTAAGGTGATCTTACATTTAGTAGCCTTAATTAAAGAAATAAAATTAATTTAAGTAAAAATTTGAAGGAAAATAGTTTAACTTATTAATGTTCAAACCTTATTAACATACATCCAGCAGATTATAAAAAGCAAACATGCAAAAGGAACATGAGCCTGTCCTCTACCAGTTGCTTTCATCTCCACCTGCTCCTGTTATATTCCTACTCAGTCTTTTTCCAACGTCTTTACTGGAAAGGTTTCCAGCAGGTAAACCTTCAATAATTGACCATCCATGATCAGTTATATAAAACAGCATATGTCTCAAATTAAGCACTGATTTCAAGATTAGTTCTTGAATACAGAAGTAGAAATTTACATCCCACTCTGTGTTTCTAGGCTAAAGAAAATTCCCACACAAATTGGGCTATTGCAGGCCTGCCAGGTATTTCCTGGAAAAACAGAAAACCTACCTGTTTTCTCCTGGGACTATAGAGTTTCTATGATGAAAAAAGCCTTTTAAAACCTTGAGTCTCATACATTTGCTTTACATGTAAGAAAAGTTTGATCTAGAGATAAAAATGAAGTGGCTTTTGCCCACCCACATTATTTGGAGTCAAACCAATACAGAGAAAAACAACCAGTCTACAGATATATTTGATAGCCTTCCAGCTGTAGTCATAAATAAAATCTTTTAATAAACTATTTGATGGTTGGGTTTCTATTGGAGTATTCTGTGATTTCCCCCTTCATTATTTTATTACCGCTGCTGACTAATCATGGCAGACATGCAATTCTGTGTGACTCTCAGCCAAGAAAACTATAGGCAAAAACTAGCGACTGACAATTTCAAACTGTAAGAAAAGAAAAAGGAAACTAGAAATCACTTCTTACAAATAATGATTAAACATGAGAACATTTTAAAAGTAGAAATTGTAAAAATATCCAGCAAACTGAAGGGCATTTACTCAAATATAGGTTGGTAAATCCCAGGAAGAAATAGTGTACTTTGCTCATGCCTGTGGCTGGTCTTTATTATGCCTTTGTCCTTCCCATCAATATCCATTTTGACAATATAGTACAAGGAAAGCAAGAGATATGGCCATTGAATTAAAGTGGAGTAAAACTCTCATGTGTCTCGGCAATAGAATATAGTGTCATAGAAATGGAAAATGAACACAGAAGGCCAATCCTGAAGATAGCCCATCACTGAAATCCAGACAGAAAGGGAAAACTATCCAGAAACTCATCACAGAAGTCAATGGAATAAATAACACAGAATGCTTTGACATGCGCCCACCTAGCTACATGGATCAGCACGGCTGTGTGCACAGGATGGACACTCAGCAGACCTGGGCATGATTTCTCTGACCGTACATCCTCAGCTGAATGTGAGACCATACCAGAGGCATGAAGTTATGCAATGCTTGTAAATGTCATGTACAAAGGATGCATCCTCCAATTTTCATATAGGCCAATCAGCATTTCTCAGCCCTAGAAACTGTACACAATCAAATGAAGGTATTCCTTGTTCTCTGTCTCCAAACCTTCTCAAGGTAACAGACTGGGAGCAACTGTGGCATTTATGTCATTTATTCCTGTCTCTCTGTGATTGCTGCTCTCATTTTCTAATAGCCAATATTTTTACACTAATATTTTCTATTCCATCACTTTTATTGGTCTCTGATAGGAAGACAAATCCAGTTTCATGTCACTTCAGACTGTCAGGAGGAGAAAGACTCTCCAATATCTATCTTCTAGGTAGGTGCTCATCTCTTGTGAAGCAGTACATCATTTCTTGGTGTTAAATGAAGACCCAAACCCATCCTTCCTTTCCTGCAGTCTTCCATATCTCCAAGGACACCAGGATGTTTTATTTATAAAGTGAACATTCAGAAAAGCAAGTCATGAGGTTAGGAGCACTTGTGAATATTGAATGGCATTGCCAGTTGAAATTCTTTGCTCTTGCAATTTTTTTGACATTTTACCTGGAGACATCAACGACCTGCACTTTAACTTTGAAATCATATGATTGCATCAGATTCAGTCCTGGAGTTACTTATCCTTCGTTAATTTTGCATAATTAGTCATGTAACCTTATGATATACTCAATCAAGATTTCCGTTATAAGGGGAGTTATCAAAGATTATGAATTTTAATATCGTGATTTTGTTTCTGTTTTAACTTGTTAGAACTTTTCATTACATATATTGTTGGTATTATTAGTAGTAGTAGATTTGTTATTTTAACACTTTTATTGCTATTATTATTATTTAATTTTTTTTTACAGTACAGTCATTATCCCACTCCTGGTCTACCCTGCAACAGTTCCTCATCCTATTCCTCCTCCCTCATCTCCAAGAGATGTCCCTCCTCCTCCCCCCACCCCACCAGACCTCCCCCACGCCCCCGGGGTCTCAAGTCTCCTGATAGTTAGGTGTTTCTTTTCTCACTGAGGCCAGACCAGGCGGTCCCTTGATGTATATGTGTCAAGGGCCTCATATCAGCTAGTGTGTGCTGTCTGCTTGGTAGCTCAGTGTCTAAGAGATCTTGGGAGTCCAGGTTAGTTGAGACTGCTGGTCTTCCTATGAGGTTTCCCTCCTCCTTAGCTTCTTCTAGCCTTTCCTTAATTCAACTACAAAGGTCATCATCTTGTGTCTACTGGTTGGGTGTAAGTATCTGCATCTAGTTCTTTCAGCTGCCCTCTCAGAGGGCGAGCATGCTAGGCTCCTATGTGCAAGCACACCATAGCATCTGTAATAGTGTCAGGCCTTGGAGCCTTCCCTTGAGCTAGATCCCAACTTTGGCTGGTTACTGGACTTTCTTTCCCTCAGTCTCTTCTCTAATTTTGTCCCTGTAGTTCTTTTAGACAGGGACAATTCTGGGTCAGAGTTTTTGACTGTGGGATGGTATTCCCATCACACATTTATAAATTCTTTAAAGTTTTTCTACATGCATTCCAATATATTTTAATTATATTCACCCCAACAACTCTTCTCGCCTCCATCTCACTGCACCGTTCTCAACTACTTTGCCCCCATTCTTTTGGGAGAACATGCTCTTGTAAGCTTTGCAACCTTGACATTGGATCCACACTTTTCTCTACATTTACATCTCTACATCAATAAATGGGTGCAGGTCTTAAACTTCCCCCAAACTGCTCAAAATTCAGAAAATTATAACTTTTGGAGTCCTCAGCCACAAATGAGACATTCATGTAAGCCTCTTCCTCCCTAATGCTCAGAGACCATTTAAAAACTAGGCCTATTTTATCCTATAAACTCTTGGTATTTTTTTTTCATTTAAACATTCTAGATCCTAAAAATTAAAAGAAGTGTTCAATGCAAGTCCTAGATTAAATTACAGTGTAGAAAAATATGGCTATGCTATCTTGCTTTTCCATTTGTTTATTGATTCTTATGTACTCACATTTTTTTTCTCTCATAGGTGACATGATTATTATATCCCATTTTATAACTTGAGGAAAATGAACGAAGTTGCTGGAGGAAATGGCAAACATTTGGAAGTCAGAAAAGACTCATTTTCCACAGTGATCTATCAATTGTGGTTTAACTTGAGCAAATTATATAAAATCTATGGGTCTTAGTGTTATAAACTTCTGCTCTAAGTTATAAAGATGTTAACAGTAATAATTAGTTCATACTAAAATATTAAAATGCTACCTCTTATTCACTGGGATCATATGGTATAAAGAACTTGGCGAAAAAGATGTTCATAAAATATGCTACTTCTTTTTAGTCTCAGGAGGCTGGTTCTCTAAATAGTTAAATAATAGTTACAGAAAACAAAACTGTAAAGAATAAAGCAATCGTTAAAGGAAGTAGTGTTAAACACTACCTTCTCACTTCATCACATCCCTGAGTATTGGCTAAGCCTCCTCTTGCTAACATTGATAAGGAAATGCATACACTAATTTACAGACAGATACCTTCTTACCTCATCCTACTATGAGCAAAATGAGAGTAGATTTCGCCCACAAGATTTTCAGTGGGAACATGGCTATCTCTGGACCTTATCACTTCCTCACCCGTCATTTTGACAGAACTCGATTTCAGATACTGTCTGGTTGCATGCCTACTAGCACATACTTATTTTGTACCTAAACATTTTATAAGTTTGTTAGATAATTGAGTCCCACTATTGTTATTCCTCTGGAAACTAAGGTTTTGTTTTTACTTCGTGTGTGTCTTTGGGTTGTAACAACTGTGAAACTATAAAGGTTCTTATAGGGAATAACTCAAATGAAAACTTCTAAATCCAACTTTAGAATAAAACAAAGAGCAGTTTGTTCACTTCTTTATTTTACATCTGATGTGTAATTGATATATGTATATATATATATATTAATATATATATATATATTACTGATCACAAAAGTACAAGCATTGCTCTTTCCTCATAAGAGAAATTCAGTCATATGCTTATCATTTTTGTTACCACCTTCCTGACCATGACTTTCTTTTTCCATTTGGTTTCCTATTTATTTATTTATTTATTTATTTATTTATTTATTTATTTATTTATTTATTTATTTTCCTGAAGACTAAGATAACAATTTTTATTCTCTAAGAGACCAGTAACAAGCATAATTTAAAAATTGCTATTAAGAAAGCAAGTCCTATGTAAAATATTTTAAAAGTTTAGGAATCATACGGTTATCTATTTTAATAAGTTAGATATGTTTATAATAAATTTCTACTTCTTTTTCTAATTAGCAAGTGAGAATGTGTTGGAACAATGTCTGTAAGCAAATCTGGGAGCCAAATGCAACTATAAACATGTTTCACTTAATCCTTGAAAACATATCCTCTGAGTATATTATTATACACTTTACATATGATAAAATGGAAACCCAGGGGAATTCAGCAGGTTATTAGCATTACATGTTTAGCTCTGACGTCCCTACTACAGACATTCACAACTGCCACGCTAGTGGTGTGACGTAGAATGTTCATGGCCATTTCATTAACTAGTTGTTCTTTATCTGAGGCAGCAAATTCAAATGGAAAAACGTTCAAAACTAGATGGGACTGGTTCTGAATAAGCAGTGTCTTACTTCTGTTAGACGTTGATGGGGACCCTGGATGCCTCTGATTTGTTTTATCAAATCACCTATTTTATTTTTCTCCAAGTGGAACAGTGGGAACAAAGTTGGCTTCAAAAGGCCATTTAGAATCCTCAAGTACAGATGTAAGAGAAATGAAAATGAATGACCCCTTTAGGTGGGTGTTCATTCTGCCTTCTCTTCTGGTATCCTTTTCAGAGTCTCAGTTGGCCACTTAACACACCTGGCCTTAATTAAACCTTGAGCTGCTAAAATAACAGCGTGTTCCTGGGAAGTCAACAGAGCCACAGTCATCGGTATAATTTGGCGACTCACATGAGGAAACAGATACTGCATTATGAAAAAGCAAGAGACTAGCAAGGAAGCATGGCTATTTGCTCATAATATTTAACAAGCTTTCTAAAGAGTTTACAAAACTGGCCTGTACTGAATCATCAAAATCCAGTGGCCCGAGGCATGCTGGGATTGTGGAGGAGAGGTTAGCTTGCCTAACTGCTACAGACTTGGGATTCCTATATTTTTTGCGGGACTCACACTCTCCTATGCTACAGAGGTGCACTGTGAGGAGGGAAGAGTAGAGTTAGGTCACAGAGCATCACTTGTCCTTGAATGATACTAGTAACAAAGCCTGACAGTATTAAGCCAATTAGATTTCTAATTTTTTTCTCCTGTGTGGGCAGCAGACAAACTCATTCACTGAAGCTCATATTTCAAAATGAGATAAAGTGACTCTTGAAGCATCACCAGCTTTTAGAAAATAAAGTTCAATACTGGTTCCCAAGCAAATTAGTGAGACTCTAATTTCATAGCAAATAGAAAGCCAGTGGTTGGGTCACCAGAGAGGCCCATCTGAAACGAATAAATAAAGGTCTTTGGAAAACCATTAAAACGTCTAATGAAGCTTAACTGCCAACAAATGTTCAGTAGTAGTAGCAGGCTTCAACAAAATGAATATAAATAACTGGAAAATTCTTTGAGGATTTTCAACGCAGCATTTCTGAGCAATCATTTATACTGAGAGAGAATCTTATTTTACAATTATGTATCTATAATACACCAATAAATCATGGGGATATCTTATCAGATTCTGGATTAAAAGTAGTTTCATATAAAAATTATGTCTTATATGATTTATTTAAAAATAGCTTGTTTTAAATGACAAATTAATATCCCACCAGTTTAAATATAACTTTTGTTATTCAGTGTTTCTGTTTGAATTTAGGGAATATTCTTTAATCCTCTAAAAGATAAAAATGTAATAATAACAAACGTATACCTTAAAATTTTCTGAACACAAAAAAATCAAAGATGCCTTACAAGACGGCTTCTGCAATAGTAATCTCTCTTTGTTAAGCCAGCAATAATAAAGATCTGTTTTGTGAAATAGTTTGAGAAGTATTGGTATTAGGTCATCTTTGACAATCTAATAGAATTCTGCACTAAAATCATCTGTCCCTGGGTGTTTTTGGTTGGGAGACTTAATGACTTCTTATATTTCCTTAGGAGTTAGGGGACTGTTCAGATGGTTTATCTGATCCTGATTTAACTTTGGTATCTGGTATCTGTCTAGAAAATCCTTTTTATGTAGGTTTTCCAGTTTTGTTGCGTATAGGCTTTTGTAGTAGGATCTGATAATTTTTTTAAATTTCCTGTTATTCTTTTGTTATTTCTCTCTTTTCATTTTTGATGTTAATTTGGGTAATGTTCTGTGTCCTCTAGCTAGTTTAGCTAAGGGTTTATCTATTTTGTTGATTTTCTTAAAGAACCAGTTCCTAGTGTTGTTCATTTTTTGTATAGTTCTCTTGTTTCTACTTGGTTGATTTCAGCCCTGAGTTTATTTCCTGCCATCTACTCCTCTTGGGTGTACTTGCTTCTTTTTGTTCTAGAGGTTTCAGATGTGCTATTAAGCTGCTAGTGTAAGATCTCTCCAATTTCTTTATGGGGGCACTCAGGGCTATGAGTTTTCTTCTTAGCACTACTTTCATGGTGTGCCATAAGTTTGGGTATGTTTTGCCTTTATTTTCATTAAATTATAAAAAGTATTTAATTACTTTCTTCATTTCTTCCCTGACCAAGTTATCATTGAGTAGAGAGTTGTTCAGTTTCCATGTATATGTGGGCTTTCTGTTGTTTTTGTTATTTTTGAAGACCAGTCTTAGTCCATGATGGTCTATAGAATACATGTGATTAATTCAATGTTCTTGTATTTGTTGAGGCTTGTTTTGTATGCAATTATATGATCAGTTTTGAGGAAGTTACTATGATGTGCTGAACCCCAAAACTGTATAGAGCTTAAGAAGAAGGAAAACCAAAGTGTAGATGCTCCAATCCTACATAGAATGAGAAACAAAATAATCACAGGAGGTAGATGGAGGGAAGGATCTGGGAGGGAGAGAGGAGAGGCAGGGAAAATGGGGCAGGATCAGGTATTGGAAGGGACAGGAGAGAAGTACAGACGGACAGGAAATTGAATAGAAATAAGTACAGTGGAGGATGGGGAATTGAGAGTAGCCACTAGAAAGTCCCAGACTCCGGGGAAATGAGAGGCTCTCAGGACCCAATGGTGATAACTTTAGCTGAAATACCCAACAAAGAGGAGACACAACCTGTAGAGACCACCTCCAGTAAATAGGCACTGCCCCCAGTTGAGTGATAGGATCACATCTCAAAAATGTTAACCCAGAAATGTTCTTGTCCAATGGAAAGAAAGGCACAAAAATGAACCAGAGACTGACAGAAAGGCCATCCAGAAACTGCCCCACCTAGGGATCAATCCCATCTGCAGATAGCAAATCCCCACACTATTGCTAATGCCAAGAAGCACTTGCTGACAGAAGCCTGATATGGCTGTTCCCTGAGAGGTTCTACCAGCACCTGACCAATACAGATGAATATACTCACAGCCAACCATCGAACTGAGCCTGTGGACCCCAATGGAAGAGCTAAAGAAAGGACTGAATGAGCTGAAGGGGTTGCAACCCCATAAGAAGGACAATATCAACTAACTGGACCACCAGAGCTCTCAGGGACTAAACCACCAACCAAAGAGTATAGATGGAGGAATCTATGGCTCCAGATACATATTTATCTGACATCAATGGGAGGGGAGGCCCTTGATCCTGTAAAGGCTTGATGCCCCAGCTTTGGGAGATGCTAGATCGATGATGTGAACATGGGGGAGTGGGTGGAGGAGCACCCTCATAGAGGCAAAGGGGAGGGGGAGAGAGGGGATGGAATGGGGGTGTTGTGGAGGGGTAATCAGGAAGGGGGATATAATTTGAAATGTAAACACATAAAACAATTAATAAAAATAAATAAAAATCTAAACAAAAATAAACAAACAAACAAACAAACAAACCTTGACAAAAAATGGTGTCGAATCCCTTTGGGCTAGTTCATGGTAGTGGAGTTATGACCAAAGGATTTCTAAATAAGACACTGAATATTCCTTCGAAGAAGCTAAGAGTGAGCATGGATGTCTTCTTTTATATTATCCAGACCCTCAGATTTATAAGGTGCATGGAAGAGCTAAGAATAAACATTTCTTTGGCTGGTCTTTCTGGGTTTAATATTTAGAGATTCATTTACTTTATCCAAAGTCTTATGAAAAGGGAACATTTAATTTGCTTACAAAGAAATTAAGATTAGGAAATATTGTGTTATTTCTAGGCCATAAATATAGGAAACACATCTCTAAAATTGAACTTTTGGGATCCATCTCCCATTCACATGTCTCTAATCTGTTTCATTTTTTGCTTTTCTCTTATTTCTACATTGGAGCTGAGACACCCTTAAGTACTTGGTGATCATAAAAATGAAGTAATTTATTATCATATCTAATTCTTTTATTACTTTAAACTTCTTTTATCCCATATCAAATATTTTTATTGTAGACTTCATCTTGTTGAGCATCATTGAGGTTTGTTACTCTGACAATTGTAATAAGTTGCGAAAGCCATGAATTTTACAATAGGAAGCTTGGTAATCCTAATGATATTTGAGTATTAACTGCCTTAGTTACATTAAAAAAGAACCCTACTCTCCATGATAAATAGCAATTCATGCTATCAGCTTAGGATTCTGCGTTAGATACTAGTACATCCTCACAATACCACAGTCCTCAGAGTTAGTATCCCCAGTATGTATGACCGAGTATGAAGTTATTAAATTTTTACCATAAAACTTTTATTGTTTATACAATCCTACTGAGTGATTTATCTTCTGGAGATGGTTTTCCTTTGGAAAATCAGCATTACATTAACAGAACGTGGGATGTAAAGCATAGAGGTAAATACACAAAAGACTATAATGCTAGCAGTCATGAGCTAAGTGAGGACAATCATGAAACCACAGAGACAACACCGGGTTACATAGCGAAATCATTTCTATTAGAGCTACAGGCAATTGGTGGCAGCTTAGAGAGGGGGAATGGGAGGATCAGTTGTCTCTGGGGACAAGGCCCTGAAAGATAATTTGATTTCAACTGGTCAACCCTAAACAAATACACAAACAAGCAATGCAAAATAGACTCAACAGGTTGTGTGTGTGTGCATGTGTGTTATTGTGTGTGTGAGAATCTCTTTCTCTCTCTCTTCTCTCTCTCTCTTTCTGTGTGTGTGTGTGTGTGTGTGTGTGTGTGTGTGTGTGTGTTTAACAATTACAGTTGCAGAACAAGATGTCATGAATTTGAAAGAGAATGACTGCAACCTGAGAGGACTTTAGATGGGAAGATGGTTGGGCAGAAATGAAATACAGTACTCTAGTACTCATTAATAAAATTCTGAAAAACAGGATAAATACTTATTCATAACTTGTACATATTTATAAATATGTAGCTGCTGGGTTTGGTACTAGAGAGAACCGCTAGAAAATCCCAGAGACCTAGGATGGGGTAGACTCCCAGGAATCAATGTGGGTGACCTTAGCTGAAATGCCCAACAGTGGGGATATGGAACCTGAAGAAACCACCTCCAGGAGTCAGAGAGGAACTCCAGTGGAGGAATGGAACATCAACTGACATACAAAACTTTTGACCCAATATTGTTCCTGTCTAAAAGAAATGAAGGGACAAAAATGGAGCATGGACTGAAGGAATGGCTGACCAGTGACCAGCCTAACTGAGGATGCTATGTTGTACTTGTAGTCAGGAGCCTAACATGGCTGTCCTCGGAGAGACTCTACTAGCAGCTGAGTGAGACAGATGCAAATATTCACTGTACCAAGCAGTGTACTGAGGTCGGGGACTCCTATGGAAGAGTTAGGGGAAGGAGTGAAGGGATTCAAAGGGATGGCAACCCCTCAGGAAGAACAACAATGTCAACTAACCTGGACCCCTTGGAGCTCCCAGAGACTGAGCTACCAACCAAAGAGCATACATGGGCAGGTCCTAGGCCCCCAGTACATATGTAGCAGAGGGCCGCCTTGTCTGGCCTCAGTGGAAGAGGATGTACCTAACCTGTAGAGACTTGATGTCCCAGGGTAGAGTGATACCCGGTGAGGGCATCCTTTCAGAGGCAAGGGGGAGGGGTATAGCAGGAAGAACTCTGCCATTGAGGATCAGGAGGGGGGCAACTTTTGGGATGCAAAGAAATAAAGTCATTAATTAATAAAATAATAAATGTTTATAGCCACAAAAAGAGGAAGGGAAAACAAAAAGGACAAAGGAAAATGATAGAGTCTGGAACTATGAAAATTGTATTTTGTCCTTTCTGGTCTATTTTTAAAGGACTTAAGTCCTTGTGATATCCAAGAATCCTTCAGTGTGCCTAGCTGAGCTAATATAATGAACTGAGCATAGGCTGTGAATTCTGTTTGCTTAGGGTCACATCTAGCTCTGATAGTTCATATATGTTCTTCTGTGTGTAATAGAAAGCCTTTAAAATGGGTGAGGAGCTATGGGATAAGGATTGGTTAGGGGGCAGACCAGGAGGGGGATGAACACTGGACTGTAAAAAAGGATTAAGGAATAATGATCATGATGATGAAGAAGAAGAGGAGGAGAAAGAGGAGGGGGAGGAGGAAGAGAAGAAGAAGAAGAAGAAGAAGAAGAAGAAGAAGAAGAAGAAGAAGAAGAAGAAGAAGAAGAAGAAGAAGAAGAAGAAGAAGAAGAAGAAGAAGAAGAAGAAGAAGAAAAGAAGAAGAGGAGCAGGAGGAGGAGGAGGGGGAGGGGGAGGGGAGGGGGAGGGGGAGGAGGACGAGGAGGACGAGGAGGAGGACGAGGACGAGGACAAGGACGGGGATGAGGACGAGGAGGAGGAGTGGATTTTTGTACTATTCAGGTGGACATGATGTCCCCATGCAGTTACAATTATGATGATGGATAATAACAGAATAACTTTTTTTCTTTTTTTTTTTTGATACTTTATTTACATTTCCAATGTCTCCTCTTTGGAAACCCCGTATCCCTTCCCTCTCCCCGCCTCAATGAAGGAATTCCACCTCCCACCCACCCGCCCACCTATTCCCATATTCCCACCTTGACATTCCC
>CM052705.1:95478375-95542416 GCA_028551405.1 Uromys caudimaculatus | reverse complement strand
CTTCTGGGTATATGCCCAAGAGTAGTATAGCTGGATCCTCAAGTAGTATTATGTCCATTTTTCTGAGGGTCCGCCCAACTGATTTCCAGAGTGGTTGTACCAGCTTGCAATCCCACCAACAGTGGAGGAGTGTTCCTCTTTCTCCACATCCTCGCCAGCATCTGCTGTCACCTGAGTTTTTGATCTTAGCCATTCTGACTGGTGTGAGGTGGAATCTCAGACTTGTTTTCATTTGCATTTCCCTGATAACTAGGGATGTTGAGCATTTCTTTAGGTGCTTCTCAGCCCTGCGAATTTCCTCAGTTGAGAATTCTCTGCTTAGCTCTGTTCCCCATTTTTTGATGGGATTATCTCTCGAACACCTGGGTACAGGGGAAAAGTTCCTGAATAGAACACCAGTGGCTTATGCTCTAAGATCAAGAATAGACAAATGGGACTTCATGAAATTGCAAAGCTTCTGTAAGGCAAAGGATACTGTCAATAGGACAAAACAGCAACCAACAGGTTGGGAAAAGATCTTAACCAATCCTATGTCCGATAGAGGGCTAATATCCAATATATACAAAGAACTCAAGAAGTTAGACTCCATATAACAGAATAACTTAATTGTAATCACTCTATTTAATTCCAGCAGAGTAAACCAAGTACAAACACACACCTGAAAGTTTCCTTAAACATTATAAAGAACTTTGTTTACTTTAGAACCTAACGAGCGTGAGGTCATTTTCTGGAACCTAATCAATGGCAAGTAGTTTCTAAGATAACCATAGGACTTGTGGCCTGATTCCTGCTCCAAGCTGGGACGTTGTGCCTATTCTGCTTTTTGCATGTCTGGCACAATGTTATCACAATTGCTTTGAGTTCTTATGTGCGATTTTTGCAAGTTTGCTGCTGTGTCCAGAAGATGCTGGTTCCTTCTGGTCATCAGTCTCCTTCTATTCTAATAATCATGAATCTCCATTGGTGTCTGCATCTGTATTGGTCAGGCTCTGGTAGACCCTCTCAGCAGACAGCTATACTAGGCTCCTGTCAACAAGTGCTTCTGGGCATCAGTATCTGGGTTTGGTGTCTGCATATGGGATTGATATCCCATAAGAAGAACAATATCAACCAACCAAACCTCCTGCCAAAGCTCCCAGGGACTAAACCACAAACAAAGAGTACACATCGGGGGAGGGCCCATGGCTCCAGCTAGATATGTTGCAGAGGATGGCCTTATTGGGCATCAATGGGAGGAGACCCCTTTGGTCCTGTGGAGGCTTGATGACCCAGGGTAGGGGAATACTAGAACTATAAGGCAGGAGTGGGTGAGCAGGTGAGGAAGCACCCTCATAAAGATAGGGGGAAGGGGAGGGAATAGGGGGGTTGTGGAGGAGAAACTGGGAAGGGGGTATAACATTTGAAATGTAAATAAATAAAATAACCAATAAAAATGAAAAAAACAATTTAAAAAAATTATCATGACTCTCACGCTTCCAGATTGTTTCCTGAGCCGTGGTGGGAAAGACGTGACACTGACGTCTTATTTGGGGTTGTACATTCAGCAGTCTCTTGTTATCAGCATGTTGAGCAGTTGTGGGTTTCTGTGTTAATCACTATCTGTTGCAATAGCACTGATTGTCGCTTTTAGATTTGCATATTAATATGCCTGCAGCAATTTAAATTGACTTCATAACAATGCACACTGGAGAAAATATTTAAGGCAATTGCATTAGTCTTTCATGTAGTTTACAAGAATTTATTTTTCAGAAATTAAATTGGTATATTGGTAGGTAAGATGTTTTACCATTTATCAGTAGAATTTATTTGTGATTTTTTTGAACAGATGTTTTACCGCATATCATTGATATCATTGACCATAAGGCAACACCTTTAGATAGAAATCATTATTATACAAGTTCTGGAATTTAATCAACGGAGCCCAAATATTTGACAGATGAACAATTGAGGTCTAAAATAAAGACTACTGGCTGAGGTTTTCTTAACATCAATTAAGTGTATTAGTCATTGCTTCTTTTGTCCTATAAAATTGTCTGCCCTTAGGTTACCAGTGGTACTGGGGTAATGTTGATAACCCATGAAAATATACAAATATACAAATGCATATTTGTAAAATATAGCTTCTTATGTAACAATGCAATTGTATTCACATGAAATCATATCTTGCTCAAATCTCCTTTGCTCACTTCCTAATCCTGCTGTGCTGGTTCTCATGGTCAATATTAATTTTGTCATAATGAAAATATACATATATTAAAATATAGATGATGGTTAAATAATTGCTATATATTTAATTAAAATACACATACAGTTAAATGTGTATCTATATATTATACATATATAGATACACATTTACTTTACAAAGACAATTATTAATATCTCATTCTTCATGTAATAATAGTAATTCAACAGGAGGAGAAATTAAGAAAACTGGCCTCATTTAGCTTTTAGACTTGTATTTGGAAATACTAAAATAAGGAAAAATTGTAAGAATCTAGCACAAACATGGAAAGGGGAACCTAATGAAATCAACAAACAAACAAACAAACAAACAAACAAAGAAGAGCAGTACCATTTCACAAAATAATAGGGAAGGAGAAAATAAAGGTGATTCAATACCCTTTCCTTCTACAGACTTAATTATTATTGCTATTACTACTGCTGCCTTTGTGTTAACTTAGTATTCATCAAAATCAATGAATCTATTTATTCTTCCTCTTTAAAATGTTCAGAGACTTAACTACCTGTGTGAGTGCTGTGAAAAATCTATTTTAACCTATTGAAGATGGCTAGCATGAAAAACATCAGTGTTCCTTAACTCTTACCCATTTTGGAACTCTTATGTTCCCACTTAAACAAACTCCAGGTGTTTGTGAAAGTTCACTATCTCGCACCCATTTCCGCTTGATGTCACTTAGAGCATTAGTTATGAGGTATAGTACCCAGCAATGAAATAAGACACAGTCACCATTTAGATTAGAAATAACACAGGGTGTCGTTAGTGTTTGCATCTTGGCACACCACTATACAAAAACAATTTGCCTTACTTGGCTGTACTAGTTTTGGGTGTTACTTTGTGGAACACAGAGAATATTATTTTCTTATTGCATTAAGTAAGGCAGTGATTAATGTCAGATCTAGAATATTATAAATTTTTAATGCGAATATTGACTTCACTACCATGATAGGAAAGAGGTAATTCCAGAGAGGGATTACAAGACATCTTTGAGCTGTGATGTCTCCATGTAGTATAATTTCTTACCAAAATGAGAAATTTAATAGTGCTAATTATAAACAAAGTCTGTTCATTTCTATGTATTGGAGCATTTAGCATGGAAAATGTTGAGTCATTCCAAGTCGATTTCTCTTCCTTTGCTTTTTCTTTCTTGAGAATGACTTTTACACTGCTCCATAAACTGGGCCTAAACTTTTCCTCTCCCCTTGAACATAAGGAGTAGCTGGGACCTCTAGGCTTGTACCACTCCCTGAACTTCTTATCCCTGTGTAGAGTTTGCTTCTGGTAGTTTAAATTGCTAATAGAATTGCCATTTGTTACCTAAGAGATGGTGATGAATTAAAGAGGATCACAGCATAACATATATGTTGATGCTTCAATTACCACCACATCATATACTTTCTTCTACAATGATTGTAATCCATCCAGAATAGCCCAAACCCATTTAAAAATTGAAAACAATCTGTTGACTTTTTATCCTCTTGAATTGACAGGCCTTTGACATCACCCAAAGCAAATTTCCAAAGCATTTTTTTTCAGAGTAATAACTGTTAGTAACACCCGTAAAAAAGCTACCAAACAATGGCAATGTTTTTAATTTTCAAAGGAATAAAATATCACTATTTTTTTCACCCCCCCTCTTGTGCTTGGAACCCACAGAGAACATGTTGATTTGAGCTTCTATGAGTTCCTCTTTCATGATATAACAATGGCTTACCTTGAGTTGCTATTTCAGGTTTTAAGCTATCCACTGAACACAAAGCTTAATTGAGCTTGTTGCAAAGCTTTTCCTTCTTAGAAAAACAATTGTACTTTAATTCTCTGAGTATAAGTACTAAATACTTTATTTTCTCAAGAACTTAACAACCAGGGTTTAAGCCATGTTAATGTAAAGACTTTCTGGAGAGTTTTGTATAAACAAGTCCAGGTATTGCTAACTGAAAACCACTGGAATGTTTTTAAATACTCCATTGCTTGGGGAACAGGGTGACCTGCTTAATTTAATTTTCTAAAGGTGAGCTAAATCTTTTAAAGAAATTTTTGACAGATAAACTTCAGCAACGATTTTCATCTCTTTAAAAATGTTTTGACTTTAAGGCAAGCAAAGAGGAGCATATCCCTCTAATGAAGATATCTGCATAAGGAGTAAGGAGAGAGAGAGATTTGTTAAGGTGAACAGCATCACACTTAACTTTGATCCTACTCTTCACAATTGTTGAAGATATACATACCAAAGCTGTGCTAGTCCAACAAACTTCTGTTAAAATGGGAATAAAGAGCAATAAGGCACCAATAAAAATATGGACCGGCTACACAATTTTCTAACAGCTGTTAAAATAGAGAGTGTTTGTACAGAACAGGAAGATGATATTTGTTATCAGGACATGAAGGGAAAGGAAGTATCTAAGTCATTCACACAAACATAGATACTCATAAAAACCTTTGTTTTTCTTGTCACTAGAAGACAATTGAGGTAATTTGATCAAATTTCCTCCATTTACAGGTAAACACAAAAGCCTGAGAGCTTTGATAATACAAGAAAAAGCCACAAAGGAGAGTAAGAGTTGGCACAGTCCTAAAATGTTTAAACAAGGGATGAAAATCAGTTTACATTGGAAAACTCAAGGTTGATTTTATAATTACTTAGGAAAATGAAGGTTAATATAAAGAAGGTGTTCTGTACTTCATTCTCATTTCTCTGGTGATTGCATCTGACTGTATTTGCAGAAACAAATAAAATGGGTAACAGGCATTTAGGTAGGACTTGGAACACAGAGATGATTATTCTAACCACTAAGGCAATATTAGACAACACTTAACATTGGTTTGCTTTAGTTCCCTTTTGCCTATTACTTAATGCCACATAACTGCACTGAAGGCTTGTTCCTGTCTGCTTTCTATAGGTATTACCAGGTACCTTTGTCCTTGAAAACACTCCCAAGAAGTTGGATATCATTTCCTGGAAAGGTCTGTTATCTAATTAAATGCAAGGCACATTAGCAAAACATACCATACTTTTCCAAATATTTGAGGGATAAATTCTAAATATTGTACCAACACACTGGAACAGATTATTTATTCATGTGTACTGCCATTATGCTCCTATTTCTGGGTGACAGGTGGTGTTCTGTATGAAATTCAGGAATTCATGTTCCTTCCATTTGCGAATAGAACATTCACTAGGACTTCGGCTGATTCTCATGTATTTGGCCATATGAATAAGAATCAGCAGGTGGATATGTGGAGAAGGCACATTCCTACATACAAAATATATATGTATGAACTGATACACTATGAGTGTTATACATTATAGAGATATATTGGAAGACTTTTAATGGAACATCAGAAGTAGAAAGATTTGCTGAGTTTTTGAAATTCAAGATATTTATCAAAATGTGGGTTTTGCTTAATGTTGGTGAAGTTGAAATTTTATATAATTATCAGTGCTGGAAAGACAAAGCAGAAATACAAGTATGGAATCAACTCTACTACTTATTCAGGGATAGACTGGATTTCCTACATATAACCAAGACATGGGGTGTATGCATAAGAATTTTATTAACTGTAGAAGCAACCAGATTTGAGTAATCAACAATATTATTTTTAGACAAAGATAAATAATATGACAGTGTTAGAAATAGCAGTTGTCATTACGTAAGTTTCATTTATACGGAGAAAGTGTAGAGTAATGATGCAGCATGCAGCAGACCTTGTGTTTCTGTGTGGATAGCATTAGGCCTTGGCCCTGATAACAAATGGATGAAGAATTCCCATGTGAGCAAGCACTCTTGCACTCTACAAGCCAGAGAATGACATGAACCAATGTACTTCAACATGAGCCATACAAGCTAAGCTTTGTACCAGATAAAATACCTGGGGATACCCATCTTCATACACTTCTGAAATCTTGGTATAGTTCATATAGGGCCTCTTTCCTCTTTTTCATTCCTTAGGCTGATGGGCACTGCTTTCCCACATGCACCTGGTAAAGACTTACCTTTTTCAATGTTAACCGTCTTATACTAGTATCATATCATTATGCAAATATTTCTACCCAGGTAGAAGATAGTAAAATAGAGGTCTTCCCTTTACACATTCTAGATGTTTTAGCTGCACAGGTTGAACTTTATTTAAAATCTTTTTTATTATAAACAAAGTTCTACATCTAAAGCTTGGTATAGCTATAGGATTAATTGTAATCATGATTATCATTCAAATTCAAATTAAAAGTAATTCCTACATCTTTTATGTTAAGAAAAGTAATTAACTTGATCAAAGGTAGATGAGAAAGAAATCCCAGGCATAGCTTAGCTCAAGAATAAAACTCACCCCAGTCATTCTCCCTCTGCTTCATGTTGCAAATGATAAGACTAACTAATTGAACCCTGTATGCTAAATTTCACTTGGATTACTGCAGACTGCTTTCTGGTCTGTAGTAGGAAGTTGTTGATGCTAAATTATTCACATTAAACACATATGAAAAACCCATCTTTAAAATCAAAAGGCATAATTAAATTATGTTGAACTAGGGGGAAATTGTGTGCATCCTATTAATAAAAACGAGCGGTTCATCTGGAATTTGCAAAAGATGTAGTAATGTTATGCGTCAGGTGGAAGCAGAGCTGGCAGTAGGCCTTACATTTCATCATCACTTCCTGGGAATCAAATCTCAGAGACTCAACCCACGTATCTAGCCAGAATACAAAAAAGTATTCCAATATGGTCTTGCTATATCAAATATGTTTTTAAATCCGAAGCAACAAAATTATAACCTCCTCAAGATATCTTGACAAAGGCTAGTTTGTCCACTTTAATCTCAGTCTATAAATTGTGAACAGGTTTTATATATACATATATATTTTATATAGTCATATACATTCATATACATACACATGAATACACATATAGACAGTGGCTAGGTCTGTATGAGTGCAAAGTGTCTTAGTAATTGTTTGATTGCTGTAAAGAAACACCATAAACAAGGTAACTCATATAAAAGAAAGCATTTCATTGGGGCCTACTTATAGTTTCAGAAGTTTAGTGCATTATCATGGCAGGGAGTATCTCACAAGCCATGCAGAAAAGTAACTGAGAACTCTACATCAGGTCCACATGCAGCAGGAGGAGAGAGCCACTGGCCTATTTAGACTTTTGAAACCTCAATTCCCACCCCACCACCACTGAGTGACACACTTCCTTCACACCTACTCCAAAAATTCCACACCTCCTAATCCTTCTCAGGTAATACCACTCCTTGAATGAGTAAGCATTTGAATATGTGAGTGTATGAGGATCATTCTTATTCAAACTACCATACAAGGTATGGTTATTATTATTTCCTATGCACAGACAGAGTCAATTAGATCCTAGGTAAGTAATGGAGATTCATGATAACTGAGGGGGTTTGAGTCTTTTGGTTTGATTTTTATTTTATTTTAATTTTTTGCGATTCATATTCATTTGTAAGATTATTTTTATTATATAATTTTTATTTTACTATAGAATTTTATTAAACATTTACAATCAGAATTCCCCGAAACCATTGATTCTTTCTTGTGATAACTTAACTTCTTTAGATGCTGGGGGCATATGACCCAGATACATCTCTCTTCCTACATGTGATCAGCCAAGCCAGGCAGTACTTTTATTTTCTAGACAAAAGTGCTTGGTCAGGCACAGTGGTGACATGTACTGATTATAACAGAGTACGTATGAGTTTTATGAGCTAAGATAGAGCTAGATTAATTTCCATTGCCAAGAACATAGAACCCGAATTAGTTTCTACCACGAAAAATTCGCAATACCTGTTTTGCAATGATGGCATTGCTCTGAGATACCCAGTGAGCAGTGAACGTGGAGCCAACACAGGAAAAGTCACGGATCATAGGAGAGAACATACAAGAGTGATTTGTGCTAAGCTTTGAACCAGGCAATTCTAGACCCTAGGTTTTATTAACTTCAGCCAATAATTTTCAGAGTAACACTTCAGATTATAAATAGTATGTGATGATTGCTTAATATGGAAAGACATTAAATGAGCTTGTATGGATAGGAAATATGCATGTATTTGGCCTGCAATTATATAAAGATTCAAGTATCCATTAGTTGGTTATGTGTGATATAGTCTCTGTAATAATCTGAGAATGCTATATATCTGTTCTGCTTGGACTAAAGATAGTGCAGGAGCAGGAAACAGGAAAGATCCAACCAAAGCATGGCTCTTATCAAGGAAGACTCTCTGAGAACTCATCAGGAAAATGTCTCCCTTGAGAGAACGCAGCATGTAGGCTGCTCAGCAGATGCCTGCTTGATCAAATGATTGATTCACCTATATGAACAAAATTCAGAAGTTATTGGAAAATATTCTTTGATAGGATGGCATTTGGAGCAGTCACAAAAAAAACTCACGTAAAGAGGGGAAAGAATGCAAAACAGTGTTACTATAATAAATATGTTCCACACAGACTCTTTGGAAAAAAATGCATATAACCATAACTATTGCTCCACTTGTCATCCTTATTTATGGCTAGAATTGAGGTTTTTCCAATCATTAAAAATAAGTATAAAACATTTTAAAGGATAATTTATTTTGTTATATGCTTTGCCAAATTTAGTTTTACTGATAAAGCATATCTAAATTGCATTTAATATTTGCTGTTAGAAATAGTACTAATATATACAGACTTCACTTTTAAAGTTCTGTTCCTTCAAATATTTCTTCAATATGTAGTAGAAAGACAAAATATTTTAGGAAGGAAGGTCAACATTCCTGAGTGTTCATTATATACTAATCTTATACTATAGTCATCTTAACTGTAATTCTGGTATCCAATTTGAACAAAATTTATGTCTGTCATCAAATCCAGAGCTGTGTACCTGACAGTTTCATGGCAGGTAGACCTTACCTGCTAAACAATTATTAATAGCAACTGAGAAAAGTCCCATGAAGAAATGGTTCTGTTTGAAGTTTAAAAAAGAGGAGAGCAAAGAAAAGCAAAGTACTAGTTTTCAAAAAGTAGGCAAGTATTAGGTAATTCCTCCTCCTCCTCCTCCTCCTCCTCCTCCTCCTCCTCCTCCTCCTCCTCCTCCTCCTCCTCCTCCTCCTCCTTCTCCTCTTCCTCCTCATTCCTATTTCTATTTCTATTTCTTTTTCTTTTTCTTTTTCTTTTTTCTTCTATTTCTGTAAAATCCAAGAGGAACTTGTCCAGCTTCTGAATAATCTCTCACTACAGGCTTTTATAATATGTGATAAAGGAAAGCAAATCCACAGTAGACAGATTATCAATTAAGCTCACAGTATTCTCCAAGTCAAGCAACAAGCATCATACCTGACCCTTGTTTCTGAGCATAACTACCTACCACTCCCAAGAAGAAATCAATAGTTGCAGTGCCTGAACGCTGAGTGTATCTACTGACACACACTGGGACAATGCCTTGTGAATGCAGGATGAGAGATTCAGGAATGGATTAGTATTTTTGAGGAAAACAAAACAAAATAATCCTAGATTCTTATTCTTTGAAAGTCATAGGTTAGGGAAGATCACATGAAATGCAGAGCATCTGGGAAAATTTTTTTCTGAAAACTAACTCCTGAGAAAGTAAGTACCTCTGCAGACTCAAGCAGATTCCCATTGGTGACAACCAAGAGCAATCTATTGGTTGCTGCAGCAAATAGCAATTTATTTCTACCTTTTTGTAGATGCCTATAGCATTGCTCTAATTTCTGTCCTGGTGTTTGGATGAAACTGATTATATGTCCTCAGAACCCAAATCCTGAGATACATGACTCTGCATGATCTGTCTCATGGTACGGTCACAACACCAATCACTCTGATCTTGGCTTCTCTCTTAATATCATCACAAACTCATTGATATAATAAATTTCCTTTGTTTTTACAACCAGCTTTTAAATATTGTATAGATGTATAATATAATGTGATTCTCAATTATGTGTGACCTTATTTTAGAATTGTAGCTTTATCCCAGTGATGTTAAACCCTGTCTTCATTTCAAAGGCCTATGGAAAAATCTTCCAAAAAATCACTGATATTTTGATTTCACGTTAGAATTTATCAACCATTATGATACAGGGGTGATGAATAGACAATGAAGTCTTAACAGTAAATGATATTTCAGCATGCAGCTAATGTTGCTTTACCTTTAAACATCCTGCATGATTGTGAATGGAAGAACATGTGAAACAAGTTGTACGGTTAGTAAGGTTTCTGAGTTACTGAATATCTTGGAAAGTTATTTCTCTGTTTGCCCAAGCAGTTGGAAAGCACAGAGTCAGTAATCAAGAATCATTTAGAAATGGGATTGACCACATACATACATTATTAAGATAACCTAATGACTCCATCAAGCTCCCAAGCATATTTGAAAATCTGTTCTAAAACAGATCTATCCAGCTTCCAGGGGAATAGCTAAGAGAGGAGTTTTACAGGACTTTCCAGACAATTTTGTGTACTTATTGTTGTTGATGGTCTATAGTATTGAGCTTGCCAGGAGCAAAGTTTTAAGATTCCTTAGGGTAGATGAGAAGACGAGGAGCCTAGTTGTTCTAAATTGCCACAATTCTAGAAAGCACGACACTGGTCCTTTCTTTAAAAATATGTCTTATAAAAAATATGAAACACAGTAAAAACTTTACTCTTCCACTAAACTGACTTACAATGAAGTAGCTGTTTCAAAACACAAATTAGAATGAAAATATTCTGTACCATGACATTGGAAATACCCCTTATTCTCAATGCGTGCTGCTTCAAGATTTCAATATAGAGATGCTTTGAAACATCTTTCTACCTCTTAGAAAGGAAATTAGTTTAAAGGTAAAGAGCTTAGGGAATATAAAGAAGGTTAATTGCCAATTATAAGAAAAAATTATGCAAAAGAAAGAGTAAAATCACATTCAAGCACTATTACCCTTTCTTTAATTTGTATTCTAATGCTATTGTTTTTATGTTTGTTTTAAAAATATTGTTCAGGGTATTTTAGTCTCTGCTCATTGGAACTTAGATTTAGAATGTTCCTCAAAACAATGAAAATGAAAGTGTCTCTGGCCTATGATTTGGATTAAAATACAGGTCTCAGGGAGAAGAAGAGAAAATCAAAATTGAATTAACATTTTCCTGAACTCTCGTGAAGATGATTATAATAATTAGGATGTAAGAAGAGTCTGTCTACCTTTTGCATAAATGCTACTACATTTTGAAATGAATAACTTAAGCAGCTATTTTGAATTTAAGAAACATAATGTTAATCCAACAAAGACGGTTGTAGTCGTTTCCTTTATTTTACTATTCACAGATGCAGGAGAGCAGCGGTTCTCAACCTTCCTAAGGCTGTGCACCTTTAATACCATTCCTCATGTTCTGATGACCCCCACCCACAAAATTATTTTTGTTGTTACTTCATAACTGTAATTTTTCTACTCTTATGAATCATAGTGTAAGTATCTCTATTTTCTCATGATCTTAGGCAATCCCAGTGAAAGGATCTTTGACCCTAAAGGGTTGAAACCCACAGCTTGAGAAGTAGTGCAATAGAGATTTTCATATCCTATAGCACATCAAAGCAGTCATTCATATTTTTAATTTTCATCACAATTACATTCGATTGTTTCCTACCTTTATACTTCTTTAGGAGTAGGTTAGACGTTTAGGTGTTTAGTTTGCAAATGCAGCTGTCAACATACAAAGGTAGATTTCTAGTCCTCCTCTTCTTTTAGTACTAAAAAATGTAGAAGTCAGTCAACCACACCATTCTGAAAACTTCTACCCATTCAGAGAGAATGGGGATGCAAACCAAAATAGGCTTTAAAAATGAAATCATTGTCTCTGAGTGGGCTGGAAGAATGAAGCTGATTAGAAAATTTGTAGTGATTTTACATCTCTTCTTTACATTAGAAAAGAAAAATACCCCAACAGGCCTAGAGCCTCAACAGGCTGCTTGATATCAACTATGATCCAAGAAAAACATATAAAACATCATTTTTACCTTAAAACGTAATACCTTAGCAAAAGTATTAGTGTCAAAGTTTGCAGCTGACACTCTCCTTAGTTCCTTGCACCTACTCTTTGCATTGAAACATTACCATTTGGGCCACGCTAGACCATTAACATATTTATTCAGCTGCTACTGTTTTTATCTTTTGTTCAACAAATTTAGACAAAATATTGTATTAGGCATTATCAAAGGGAACATTATTGGCTGTGACTCCTCTATTACAGAAACTCACAGATCACCATGTGACTCTGAAAGGCAGATTGAAGGTTTCCATGATTGTAGAAGTTGTCTTACCACCCTCTACTTAGACTCTACTCAGGGTCTGTAAAATAAGAACCTATCTCTATGATTTCCCTGGTATGTTAGTTAAAAAAAGCTTTCTTGCACATTTGGTTAAAATTCCTAACCCATTATTTGACATTAAGTTAATCAAGTGGAGTTCATCCTAGATAGTCCTGACCTAATGCATTGCATCAATAAAGATGACAAGGAGCATCACAAGTCTCTTTTATGCTGGACTTGAGAGAGCAAATTGCCGGATGAGAAGAATGGTCTTCATCACCAAGACCAGACATAAGTGAGTCCCTGGCCAAGAGTTGCCAAGCAAACAGTGTCTCAGAGAATGGCACAGAGATAACTCTTGCTAATCCAGAGGACCTGGAAAAACGCCGAGTCTTTAATTAAAGACTCAGCTAACACCTTCAGAGAAATATGGTGCAACCTGGAATGTAATACTCAGTGATTTTATATTTGCAATTCTGTCTCAAAGAAACTGTGAAGTCAGTACTTGGTTGAAGTGGAGATGTCTACTGTCTGGTTTCTTCAGAGTCAGTTGTGTCATGTGATGTTTTCTGGAAACTGTCTTAAGAGAGGATGACTTGCTGAAGCAGACACCTGGGAGGATGTCATGCTGAGAGCAGACATGTGATGTTCTGGAAGCTGCCTGAAAAGAGGACATGTGATGTTTGTTGGAGCAGATGCTTGAGAGGACACATGATGCTTAAAAAGAATATGAGTATAATCCAACAGACAGTGGACAGCACTGTGGCATTGGCTCATCATGTCTTCTTCGCTGATCATCGTTTATCATGATTTCATAGAAATGCACAAAAAAAAATACTCATGATAGTCTTGGTAGATGAAGCCATGAAGAGGTGATTCTAGTTTGCTACATGAGGATAGTTATATATGAAATATATATTATGTAAGTGGCTGATACAGGATTCATACTAGACATTGTAAAGGCAAATAGAAATATAACAATTCCACATAATGAACTGATAAGACAAAGAAACTGTGCAATTTAAGACAGTTTAATCTAAAGTTGAAAAACAAAAGCAGTCCAGCCAGGCTTAGGTTTGTTAATACTTATTGGGTAACATTCTCTATTACAGAAATTTTGTGTAAATTAATTTGTTTAATCCTTCAAACAAATTATGCTTACTATTATTATGCTAATTTAAAAGAAAATAATTGGGATGCTCATACACTGAATAAATCAATCAATGTCATGTAGCATAGAAAGGTACAGTCGATATTTGATCATAGGTGATTTGATTGAAAAATTTCTACTTGTTGCCAAAACATTATCAGAGAACAGATGGTGGGACATAACTTAGCATATTCTCTGAAATAAGTTTTGCCTTGTATTTTTTGTCTGAATACGTATTATTTCTTTTCCTTCTTGATTAATATATCATTGATCAATCTCCAATAAATTAGAAAGTAGCAATGAATAATATGTGGACATGAATGGCATACTTACATCTTGGGATGTTAGTGAAAATACTGCTTATGAAAGTGATAGAGAAGGAGCTTGAAAGTTTAGAGACAAAGTTAATTAAAATAAACAAGTGCAATCTTCAGCAAATATCATGAAGGTACTAAAAATTACTTTATCTAAACATATGTTAAATAGAGTATTTTAACACAGTAGGAATTTTCCCACAAAATAAAATTAATTTCTAAACAAAGGAGTCAGAAGATCAAATCTGTCATTATGGTTTTCATTGAACTTTTTAAGGGCTTACTTCAGTGGGGAAAAATGAAGGGATAGTATGCAATTGTGCCACATCTTATTCTAAATGTAAAAGTTCAACTTTATCTCAAATAAGTTTTATAGTAAGTAAGATTTACTATTTGGCTCTGTGACTTTATTCCATGCATTCAATTTTATGATTCCTATTAATCTTGTATTGAGTCTTGCATTCTAATGGGATAGAGAGTGAACTTCTTAATGTTCAAAGACTAGTTGGAATCAGAGCTGATGTGTGCACACATATTTTACAGAAATCCATTACCCAATATTCTTACTAAAAATGCTTTCTATTAATATAAAGAAACAGCCTCTACCATTGGCATAAGATTTTTTCCATTACGTTTGAAAAGTCTATTCTTTTATAAAGTACACATAAAAATTCTACTTGATTCAACTGCATTTCTCTTATTTTTTAATTACTATTCTTTGTTCAATTCCATGTCAAAGATTAGATAGCCTTCATTTGTCTTTTTTGTTTTCTGATACCCAACTAAAGACATGAACAGAAAGTCTTATGTTTGCACATGCACAAAAACATGCAAAACAGTGACTCTTTGCTCTTGCTATTAACACGTTGCTTTCTCAAAGCTCAGGTACTACTTGTAATCTCTAAATGTAATTAAATTTTCTTAGAAAATTATCTTCTATGGTTGTTAGTATTATGAATAACTAATAATAAAATGGACAGTATGTTCTTGACAGTCGCTTAGGAAAAAAACAGCTATCTTCAAGCATGTTTCTTACCTATGAATTATACTCTAATTCAAGGAGAAAGAGTTTTTGTTTTGTTGTTGTTGTTGTTGTTTTTCAGATTGGATTGCCTTTGTGTAGCCCTGATTATCCTGGGACTCACTCTGTTGATGCCTGCAACTGCCTCTGCATCCCAAGTGACCAGATTAAAGGTGTGTGCCACCATATCCCAATTCTAAGAAACACTTTTTATTAACAAGACTTTATGTGAAAGAATTTTCAGTAAGTATAATCATGATGAAGTATCCTTTCATATTTCACTACTACATATTACTCAGAAATACACACACACACACACACACACACACACACACACACACACACACATATATATATACTTAAGAGATTATTTTATAAACAAACATGTGAATATTGTATTTCTTTATCGTCTGCTACCTAAAAGACCTCTTAGGATGCTAGATAGATCAGAAATTAAGAGCAGTTAGCTTGCAATAATGAGGACTTGAGATCAAATACCTACTATCTACATAAAAACAATATGCACATGTGTTCACAGACAATAAACAAATAAAAATAAACATGCAATAGAAAACATACTTCGAAAATGAACTAATAGTAAGTATTGAATATGAAAAGAAATTCCTTTTGCTTGTTTTTTGTGCTCTAAGAAAAAAGGATGTGTTTTTGGAGTTGTTAAACTGTTGGCTATTCTAGTTCAATGCAATGCTGATTCATATTTTGTCAATTTGATAAGAGGTCGTGTCATCTCAGAAGAGGCCAACCAACTGATGAATTTCTTCCAGCAGCTTGGTCTGTAGGGAAGCCTACAGGGCATTATTGATGAACATATGGGAACTCAGAGCAACCCCTGGGCATGTAGTCCCAGAATTATAAAAATGCCAGCTGTGGAAAATAGTAAAGACAGATGAACCTTTTGAGCATATTTTAAATAAACACTTGTGTTTGCAAATATCATTTATGGAAAAAATACAATGTAATTTGTAGACTTAATGCTTGATGAATTTGTGGATAAAACACTAGGAATGGTGTTTTATTCAAATATTATTCAAAATTACTGGAAAATTCAAATTTAAATATATGAAAATAGATTATCAATAATTTGTTTTATTGATGCATATACGCATTTTGAACACTTTTGAGATTTATTTTATGCATAGGAATGCTTTGCCTGAATGTATGAATGTTCACTACATGTGTACAGATTTCAGAAGATAGTACCATATCCCCCATAAATAGAGTTATAGATGGCTGTGAACTACCATGTAGATGCTGGGAACAGAACTCCGATTTTCTACAAGTACAACAAGTCCTCTTAATTGCTAAGCTCTCTTTCCATCACAAGCATGTATTGTGGATGTTGTGGTTGTTATTGTTTTTATATGATGAATATCCAGGAACAACATGTGTACTTTAAGGAATGAAAGTCAAGCTGTAGTTAAGGAATGAAAAACAAGCAAAAAAATTAGGCTTTCTGGTAGACCTGATTAGGAAAGACAGTGGTTTTGATTTGCACACTGGAACACATGTGGAAATGATTATCTGGCAGCAACTAGGAAAGAAAAAGAGATAACTGTGATGGATTAAAAACGCTATTGCTCTAAACTTCTTTTATAGTCTATAAGTGTGAAAATGTTTTATATGTATATTCTATTTTCCTTTTTGTCTCTCTCCATTTCGTCTGCCTACTCATATCAATATTGAACACAGGATATAATAAGATAGGGTTATAGATAAGAAACTTGCAATAAACTGATACTATCATATTTTGATAATGGGTATATGACAAGTTACTATCACAACCTGTGTTTGTGTGTGTGTGTGTGTGTGTGTGTGTGTGTGTGTGTGTTTAATGTTCAGGTTAAATATGACATTTAGCAGAGAAAGAGGTGGCATTATGTTGGAATCCAAGCAAGAATTAAGACTGCATTCTTAAAGCACAAATGGCCTGTGTTAAAGCATGGTGATCCTCTACAAATCCAACTAAATTAATGGATGTCAAAGTAATGAGCATTACTATGATAAATGCACATATATACAAAATTATTCCCTGTTATTATTTACTGAATCCATTCCTCTGATATTTCCCCTTGTGACCTATTAGCTTTAAAGCCAAGATTAGGGAAATGTCTACAACAGTGTAATTTCTTGTATTGATATAAAGTGTCACTTATATCAAATTGTACTTATATGTTTATGTATTAATTTATTTTTATGAAGCATTTTCCTATGAAGTCCAGCCGGCTACTGTAATCTTAGTCTGTAGCCCAGGGTAACCTTAGTCTCCATCTCCATTACCAGTGTCCTAGGTAGTGTGATCACAGATTGGAGATGCCAAGCACGGACTCCTAAATCAACTTTAAATTAGCATCAATATGTTGAAGATGAATGCCCCTCCCTGTAAGAGTGTGTCTATCTCTTCTGCATCTGTAAATCGTCAGTGAACATCTTTCAACTTGATTACTGACACACCCTGTCCTTTTGTTCCAAATTCCTTTCCTTCTTAATGGAACCAACCAGAGTTCTAATTTTCTCACAATTGTTACAATCACATGTAGACATATTGTTTAGGGATCTTACTTAACCTGTGATAGGTTGGTCATAAATATAGTCAAATTTCATATGAAAATTGTGAACTTTTTAAGTAATTAAATAGTTACTAAACTATTACATTTTCTTCACAATCACTTTGAAGTTGCTACTAAAACTATGACAATAAAAGAATGTATTCAATTTTTATATCTCCACATGTTACTACAGACTTTCAGTGTATATACTTCATAATACAGAATAAAGAGAAATATCAAGGAAAATTCCAATTTACTAAACTTAGTGTATATATTTCTAAAATTTATTTTTTGTGGTCAATGAAGAATATATTGTTGATAAGAAATAGTGCAAATAAATTTACATTAATACACCACTGAACTTGATAGACAGTCGAAGTATGAATGCTTAGATTGGGTAGCAAATCTCAGCACCAGCTTTGGATTCTCTGCCTTCAGTGAGTGAGAGGAAGCATGAGATCAGAAAGAAGTCATTCCATAAGCTGAGACACTGGTTCTTATTGAATAGCTGTCTTTTCTCTCAGTTTTTCATGTTACTGGTTAGCAGATGGAGGGCCAGTCAAAGCCTCTTCATTCATGAATAAATCAGTGTCCATTTTTGTTCAATATCCCATTGTACTCTCATGTGAAAAACAGATGGCAGAACTCTGAAACACCTGTTTTAAATGTAGACATGGCTGTGCTTCCTGAATAATCAAGGAGGAACAAATTTTAATCAAAATGTTGTGGCTTTACCTTGTGAAATTTTCTTGACAGACATACTCTTTTTAACTCTCTGTGTCACATCCTTACTCCAAAATGAATCAACACCTTTTAGAGCCAAAATGTTATCTCAAAACTCAGATTCAACATCCAAGCTCTATGAATATACAAGATTCCCAAGACAAATAAAAGTGAGGCAACAAAAAATAAATGAGTATCAGGGAGATGGCTCAAAGGGTAAAAGAGCTTGTCATTCAAGCTTGACAACCTAGTTCACTACTCAACCCACATAAAGGTGGAAGGAAAGGAACAGCTCCACAAAATTTGCCTCAACATGCGTACCAGAGAACTCCCTCAAAAAGTAACAACAACATTATCATCATCATCATCATCATCATCATCACCACCACCACCACCACCACCACCACCAGCAGCAGCAGCATCAACAACATACCATTAAACAGTACCATTACTAATATGATAGACTTATATTTCATATTTATAGTTGGTATAAGAATCTGAAGAGTGAATGATCCTTAGGAAAGGTTAGCTTAATTTTGATCAGTGATTACTCAATAAATAGGAAACATCTTGAACATCAATCTCTAAGGCATGATTTTCTAACCCAGGCCCTTTACGTTCACTTGCAAACTGCAAGCGAACTTTTCCTAGCACCTCTTGTCTTCTCCACTCCTCAGTTGTAGAACCTCAAAGCAGGAAGTACTAAGTCGAATACAAAGACAGCACACGACCTAACAAGCTGAGAAGAAACTCTCATTGATCAGTGCTCTTGTCTCCTACACTAATATTACTTATCATCTTCTGTATGATTTCGGGAGCACATTGATTGATTTGAAATGTATATCCTTTTATGATCTGGGGTGTGTAATCTTTGTATTATTTAGGAGGTTTTTCTGTGTAGTCATATAGAAGCTTCATGTAGGAATGAAGATATCAGGATAAAAGTACACACATGGATTTTTCACATTTATTTCCTTATTTTTATTTGAAATAGAATAAACCCACAAATTATAAGTCAGTGTGAAAACAGAACAAATGGATCTTTTGTAACCACTCCAGAGCTGACTACATGCAGTCCTACGCTCTTCTCTTTTTTTTAATGTTCCCTTTCCATTGAATGTAACTACATTCTGCCTAACACTCCATGTTAGCTTTCATTTTCTCAGTTATAGAAATGGAGAAAAGAATTCTGACTTAGTATCAGTCTTCAGTTCTCAGAAGACCAAAGTAGGCACAGTGTGTCATTGAACAAGTACGGTTACTGTGTAGCCTCATTTGGTTCTCAGGAAAAACTGCAAGATAATATTGCACGAAAAACCAGATAATCGTGAGTACAGTATACATTATTTTTTGCTAACAGAAGGACAGACGTAAAATAAAAATAATTTTAGTTTACCTCAGTTTCCTACTTTCTAAATACTAATCTCACCTGTAAGTACAGAATTTTTAGTTGGTTTATGAAAGCCTCAATTCTATACAAAGAACTAAAGACAACTAAGAAAATCTGAGACTAGGAGAAACAGTCTTTCTTAAGAAATTATACACCAGTTGGTTATCCAATGCCAGATAGTTATCCCCAAAAGCATATACATACAAATGACATTACCAGACTGAAAAAGTATTTTTGGGGATATATATATATATATATATATATATATATATATATATATATATATATATATATATATACACACATATACATATACATATATACTCACATGCATGAAATAACAATTACTATAAAAAGCAACTATGAATTTGAAAAGTTTTTGGATATTTAGGAGAAAGGAACAGGATGGGAGAAATGTTACTATTATATCATAATTTCAAAAGAATTAGAAAATACTTAAGAAGTAATGTATATAACTTCATTTTTCTTAATCTTCTTGGCAGAAAAGTGAGTCAAATGAGAAAGTTACCAATCTTTGCAATTAGAATCCACAGCATGTCTTTATAATAATCCATCAGAATTCTATTATATATAGCTGCTTTAGATCAATAAAACATTTTCAAGAGGCAATTTTGTGAGCCATGAATTAAAAATACACAGTAGGTTGAAGGAAAAGATGGGAAAGTATTAGCATATTAGCTGATTATCACAATCTCCATGGTAACACGATTCTAAAACAATCTTGTGAAATGACTTTAAACAAAGGAAATGCAAATGAGTGCCCCAACCAAGCATAAATAAATAAAAGGAGTAATAGAAAAGCTCTCTAGGACTGTACTTTGATTGGAAATTAGTCTTCTATCATTCCAAGTTGTTCACAGTACTTAAACTATTGCCCGGATATTTTCTTAGATTTCCTTAATTGCCTACAGTAGAAGAAAGAAAACCATTCACAGAACTAAAATCAAGTTTATATCTGCAAACAGCCCAAAGGCATGTAATTTATTAGAAAGAAAGAATATTGTTAAAATCAAATTTGTCTAAGATTATTTGAAAATCAATGAAAAATTTAGATTTCATTCTATAGTAATTCATGAGTTAAAATGATCACACTATATGACATATAAAAACAACTTCAACTAAACACAAACAAAATTTGGCTCTTCTCCAGTAAAATGCTAAGTGACTTCATGGAGGCTATCAGATTGGAATTTTTCCTACACTATGGCCTACAAAAGTATCAAATATCAAATGTTAATAAAATATAATGAAATGAGTTGAGGTAAGTCTTAATTTTCTTTAAAAAGAGGATCGACTGTTTGAGCATCTCACCATTTAGCAAATATACTAATGACATTTAAGTCTTTGGATATTTGAGACTTACCAATTTTAATCATTATTTTTAAGCCTCTAAAGTATTTTTTAAAAAAAACTGTTTTCTATTTTTTAAATAGAAAACAAACAGGCTGATACTGAGAGAGGTTTTATATAGGTATTAGACATATGTACATAGAGATGTAAAGTTTTGTGTTATGAAAATGATATTTTGATGCTGTTTTATTTTGCATTTTATAAGTATTAATGGTATTTAAATGTATGTATTTATGCTCACAAATGCTTGGTTCTGTTTGAATATGCTTTTGAACACAACACCACTTTTTTCCACACATTCTTGCAGCTGTGTCTTTTTCATATTAATTTGTAAGATGTAATGTACTATAAAAGAAATGCTTTTTTGTCTCTTTCATACTAATTGGTAAGATTTAATGTATTATAGAAACTAATGCTTTTTTCCTATGCAGGTTGAGATTTTTCTCCTAATTATCACTGACTCTTCTCTCTTTCCTCCTCTTTTTCTATTGTTGGAAATGGATTTTTGTTTTTGTATAATATATCCTGACTACAGTTCCCCTCCTTCTACACCGCCCAGTCCCTCCCAATCCCTATCCATACCCACTCCATTTCTGTCATCATTAGAAAACAGTCTAATAAGGGATAAAAATAAAGTAAAAATATAATAAAATAAGATACAGACAAATCAAAAACAAACACATTGGAATAGGAAAAAACCCAGCAGAATGAAAAGATTTTCCTCTCCCCCCCCCACCAAAAAAAAAACCTGACAAGAAATAGATATAGATGCAAGAATTGTTGTACTTGGTGAACATTCAGAAGTCCCATAAAAACGCAAAATCAAAAGCCATAATATATATACAAAGGACTTGGAAAGCAAGAAAGAGGGAGAGGGGAAGGGAGAGAGAGAGGAAAAGAGAGAGAAAGATAAAGGAAGAGAGAGAAAGGGAGAGAGAGAGAGACAGGGAGAGAATGGGAGAGAAAGAAAGAGAGAGAGAGAAAGGGAGGGAGAGAGAGACAGACAGAGACAGACAGAGAGAGACAGAAAGAAAAATTAAAACTAAAAATAAATGGATAAAATTTTGAAAATGAAATAAGAAGAAAGCAAATGCTGAGACACAGCATGAAACAAGGAACCTTCACAAATGCTATTGTGTTGGCTTTCCATTGGCCATCTGTTACTGGCCATACAGCCTACTCTTAGGAACTGTTTATTTCACCATTGAGACTCCATTGGATAAAACTGAATTTTCATCTGCAAATGGTTAAAATTGAATATAGCTTCTAGTTTAGATATGGCAGCATGTATCCACATCTTTCAGTTCTATTACCACATTTGATGCAGACCCATGAAGGCCCTGTGCACTGTGCTTCAGTCTGTGAATTCATAAGTATATCAGTCCTGTTGTGTTTAGAAGGTCTTATTTCCTTGGTGTCCTCCATCTACACTGGCTCTTTCTGCCTCCTCTTCTGCAGGGTTCTCTAAGCCTTGACGGGACCATGACATTTAAAGCCAAGTGTTCTATAGACCCTCATTCTTTGTGTATTATCTGGTTGTGGGTCTCTGTATTTGTGAACAACTGCTGCAGGACTAAGCTTCTCTGAGGATGGCTGAGCAATGCACTATTCTATAAGTATATCAGAATGTCATTAGAAGTCATTTGGTCATTTTGTTCCTTTTGTAGTAGCATTTGGTTTTTACAGTAGATCTTGTTCTATTTAGTCTCAGATTCCTGGCCACCCATGCAGTGCTTGCTGTGTGTTCCATCTAGTAGAGTGGCCCGTAAGTCAAATCATATATTGGTTGGTTACTCCCTAGAAGCTTTGTGCCACCATTGCCCTAGAATATTTTGCAGACAGGTTATCACCATAGATCAAAGGATTTTAGATAAGTTGATATTTTACCTTTATTGATAGATATAATTCATAGTACCTCCTAGTACATGAACACTAGCCTGTAGGGCTGAATGCTCTAAGTTGGCACCAGTTTGGCTTCCTCCTGTTCAGAGTTGTTTAGGTATTACCGTCAACAATAGCACCTTGTGGTCAGTTTGTGGAGAGCTACTAATAGTCTTGGCAGCAGCCTGTGTTGACCAACAACTCAAGTTGATGTATTCCATTCCTGGTTCTAGAAGCCTTATTTGCTGACACGATGCTCTTTTTTACTCATCATTTGTCAATTTCCTTTCAGTCACCTTGAACATGCCTTATTTTAGAAGCTAAGCAGGGTAGACCAGAGTCCTTGGATGGGAGAATTCCAAGTCAAAGATGCTGTTTATTTTGCCTTAAATGTTTTGTCTTATTTTTAATATTTCTATTGTTGATGTCTTCTATGCTGATAAAGTAACATTTATGAACTTTTTTTTATTTATGTATAAACTCATACCTTAATAAGACTGGGGTGAAATTTCTTGTTTTCTGACAGAAGCATAGAATATTTATTTTAGATTTATGCCTTTAATTTATCTGGAAATGATTATTTCTGATGGCACTGAATCAGTGCCAGTGTATATTTATTTATCATACAGATTATTGATTGTCTCATTGTTATGTAGAATAGCCTTTTCTATACCTATGATTTAAATTTTCCCATTGACTCTATTTTGATATAATTTTAAAATATGTACTGCTTATTTATGAACTTGTATTTTCATTTAATAGCATTAAAATCATTTATTATTATCTGAAAGCTACAATGAATGTTTAAATATTTAATGTGGTGTACTTGCATGCATAAATAGATGCCTGTGTGTGTTTGAGCATGTGCATGTGCATGCGTGCATGCGTGTGTGTGTGTGTGTGTCTGTCTGTGTCTGTGTATGTCTGTGTGTATGTAAAAGAGGTTTGAGGAGAAAGATAATTTTTTTTTCAAATTTTTTGAAGTTATTATTTATTATTACATATATATAATTTTATTGGCTACACAGAATTTATAATATCTGTTCATTGGTTTGTGTTGAGAGTTCTTCTTTAATATAAATACTTACAAATAATTTTTAAAATTACTTTCAGCAGAGTGTGTCCCTCCAAAATTTGTGTTGAAATGTCAGCCCCTTCTTCAATTTTAGTCAGCAAGAAATTAATCAAGCCATGGTATTTAGAGGTTAGATCTTTAAAAGTCATCCAGACAGAACCCTCGTTGAATACTACCAGCTTTATAATAAAAGAGAGGAAATCTGGACATATGCGCTTCTTGTTGCTTGCCACATGCTGCAGAGCATTGCTTGTGCTTGCGCCAGCCAGGAGCTCATCTCTATACTCAGTGGGAACAGAGTACACATTATACCACCATCTTCATAATCTGTCTATCTGTGTCATTACAGTAAATGGACTAATACAGTGTGACTGAAAAAAGCTTAAAGTCTATAGTTTCACAAAATGGAAATCTATACTGATTTAATTATTTTCAATTATCATGTTCAAATATTTCATAGAATTATAAATGTTTTCTCTTTAGTCTGTTTATTATTGTGAAGCACAAAGTATGTTTCCATGCCTGAAACCCCATTAATAATTCTTAATAATTTCGGAAAAAAGCTGCAGCATTTCTTAGATCCTTAAGAGGGTCAATATGTATCTAAGATATTGGATCTGCCAAATGTATTGACCTTCTCATCTATTACTTAATTTGCATCTAGTCTGTCTTCTCTATCTTTTAATTTCTTACTTTCTTGGCCTTTGATTTGGCTTTGACAATATAAACTAAGAATATCTATTTGATAATATTTTATTTTATTAATTTACTGAATTACTTGGCTTACAAGTTTTCATAATCAGTAACATTTATTTCTCCCATCTCAATTTATACATTCTGATTACAGTTTATAAATGTACTAAAGCCATCTTTATACCACTTTCTCTTGTAGAAACTGTATTTGCTTCTAATATTCACATTACATTTGAAGGACTAAATCATATTAATGATTCCACAATCAGGAAAATTATTAGCTGTCTCAAAGCACCATTTGACTGAGCATTCTTCCTTTACAATACTTTAGTTTTCACATTTTTATTTCTGTTCTTTTGCTCTGACTAGGTGTTTTCAGTCCCAGCAGGGTTCTGAATGATCAGTGGTATCCAGCTATAACCAGGCATTGGCTTTATTCTTGTCTACTCACCTTTATATGAGTCACCGTTCCCTTCAGAGTGATATTCTCTCGGTATATTTGGATAGTGATACTCTCTGTATCTTCAGTAAATATAGTCTGATGAGAACAATGTTAGATCATATTGCTGGTTTGAAAACTTCTCTCTCTTTCAGAAGCATAGTGAATTTGATTGCATATAATAGCAACACTTTTTCTTAAATCATTGAATATATTATTTAAATAGTCTTTATATTTGATTGTGAGTGCCATCTATTATATTTTTACAATTTTCCTGAATTCTTTGTAAATTTGTCTTCTTTCTTATTTCTTTGAGTTGGTTTTAAAGACCTGCTATGCCCCTTCAACAGACTAGGGCAAGATGGTATTAAACTATGTCTACAAGGCTTGATGATGAGGCTTATACAAACACTCAAGAGGCTGTGGCACAGTGATTAGGATTTGGGGTCAAAATGTTTACAATGTTTTGACAGTTATCTTCTGGCTTGTTTTAAATCTTATCTGTGGGTCCTCTGAAATGAGAAGACAAAGTATACACTCTGCCTCTTCCTTCATTGTATCACCTGCTTGGGACAAATTAGTCTTCATGCCTTAAGGGGCTTCTGAGAATGACTGGGAAGTTTTCCTCAGAGAAGCGCCTAAGCTGCCTTCCATGTTACTATGTTACAGTATAAATAGGCTACCAGCTCCAAATAGGGCTCAGATACCAGAGGCTTCTTCCTTCTTTTTATTTTTTGATTTAGTTTTTAGTTGAAAACAGGAAGGATTTAGTTTTGGTCCATTCTTTCAGTCTATTTTAGCAGGAGAAGGCATGGCAGGATGTAGCAGTTTATGTCATTGCAGCCAAGAGAAAGCCAGACACTATGTCTATATTTGGGGTTCTATACATGCCCTAGCCTGTGTGATATTTCCATGAACATTGATGGCAGATCTTACCCTTTGGGGTAAACTTCTCTTGAAATACCATCATAGATGCACTCAGAGATGTGACTGACTAATATCCTAGGCATTCTCAATCCAATCAGATTGATACATTAATAATCTCAACAAGTACACTGCAGACCAACTTGTTATTCAAATGTATTTTCTTGAACTTATTTACCTCCTTTTATTGAAAATGGATATGTTTTATAAAGTATATTCTCATTGCAGTTTCTTCTCCACCAATCCCACTGATACGCATTTTACTCTCTGCCCTACCATCAGAACCCACACCGTTTTTGTCTCCCATTAAAAAACAGGTTTCTTATTTTATTTATTACATCATATTATTTTATTCTTTGACCTATATCTTAGTTGGAGCCTCATCAATGCTCTTGAGTCAGAAGCAACTGTGACTTTCTAACATGCATAAACTGTGAAATGATTGTTTTTCTTTCAAGCTATGTTTTCAGATAATCTACAGCAATGTATAAAGTGGCAATAGACTATAATGCATGGATTTGTCTTGGTGGAATTCATTATATTACTGGGATTTAAGTATTTATCTTTTAATTAAGTCTTGAGACTCTTCTTCAACTATCAATTCAATTTTTCCATTCCTGAATTATGTCGAGTCATTCCTTCTATATCTTGTGACAAATGATTCTGAATAGATAAGATAAGATCATCATGATGATACCTTTAAAAAATATTTGGCTTTCATCATTTTCTCTACACAAGCTTGTTTGTGTGGAACCACTTTGGTGTCTACTACAAAGATACCCAGTGCATTGTCAGGCTGTTTTTAATGTAGTTCAATTCCTTTAACAAGATACTGATAGTTTCATTCATTGAAATTCTATTGGATATTTTTAGGAATTTTTAAATTGTTGTTTATTACCAATATATTTTATCATTCTGTCATAATGATCCCTAGAAATGTCAAACAAAAAAATCTATAAAATCAGTTTGATTGTCAAGTTCTTATGTCCTAATAGTATTGAGATCAAAGAGATCAAAATTATTTGCAACAAGAAGGAAGGCATTGCTCTTCCAGCTTAATCCACTAACCATTAGTCATAAAACAGTATAATCTCATGATAATGGAAATTTACCAAAAAGAAAAAAAATGCTGAACAAAAATAAAAAGGTTAGATAATGAGTTAAGATGTGTATGTAATCCTCCTCTTTGTATATGTGGATGTCTTATACTTTGAGAAAAATTTAAAAAAAAATATTGCCAGCTATTCTCCTGAACGTTTTCTTCAAATCAAATATCTATAGAGCATTTTTAATCTAGCAACATGGTTGCTATGGCAAGGGATGTAATTCAAAGGTATTCTACATCTATATGGTCAGGTCAGAATGGAGATATGCTCTGGATTACAGTATGATCTGGCTGGAATAAAGAAATACCCTTAGTAAACACCTGAAAATGAAGGGAAATTTAGTTTGCAGATGGAATCAGACATCTTTGAAAGTAATCTCTAATTATGAGACAGATGAAGTGACAAATCAGAGAAACATTTCACAGAATAAGTTAGAGATAGGATATTTTCAACTCATAGGAGAACAGCTCAGAAAGAAGAGGCTAGTTTCTTAAAAGTAGCTGGAAAAAGAGACAGGGGGCTTGGGCAGTTTTACAAAGACAGGTTGCAGAGAGAACAAGCTAGACACGGGTGAAGACAGAATGAGCCAAAGTTATTATGAGACCAAGTAGAACAATTGAGTCAGAAACGTTGAGATTCTGGATTGAATCAGTGAACTTGGAAGATTAGATTGTAAATAAACTAGACACTTTTAGGCACAGGCCTAAGAAGAGTTAGAATAGAGAAAGAAATGCTCTGGAATAAGCCCAAGCCTGGCATTTATAAGTTATCTATCTATCTATCTATCTATCTATCTATCTATCTATCTATCTATCTATCTATCTACTTTGTTTGGGGATTGGGGGTTATTATTATTATTATTGAATTCCAATTTAGACTCTCCTTCCACTTAATTTGTAGTTATGGGTCTCTGCTAATGCTCTCAATTACTTCCTGAGGAAATCTTTCTGACTATTGAATAAAGCACTGATCTGAGATCTCTGGGCTATCCAGTCTCTAGTTCCTAACCCTCTAGTTAGTGTCAGCCATGGGTTTCCTCTCATGCCATGACCCTCAAGTCAATCAGACTTTGGTTGGCCATTCTTACAAGTTCTGTGCCACCATTGGCCTGGCACATCACTCAGCCAGGACAGATTGCAGATGGAAGGGTTTGGTATTCATGTTTCTCTTTTAGATAGCCTACAAAGTATCTTTCTGCATCAGACTATACCATATTGGTGAAGGCTCCATGCAGGAACCAGCTCAAGCTCTCTAAGTTCAATGAGTTGTGTGAATGCTATCCTCTGCAAAAAGGGGCTGTGCTGTGATTTTTAGAGAGCTACCCTCCATGCTAACTTCACCCTGTGTTTCTTGACGATCTTTATTGGACCCTCTCAGCCAACAATTCTACCAAATACAGCCCAGGCCCACCACAAAAAGTCTGGCCTTGTTGCACAAGTTGGCCAGTCCAGGTTTCTTATTCATTATTACTAGTAGTCCTCACTAGGGTCATCTTCATAGACTACAGAAAGTTTCCACACTGCTCCTCAGTAGACCCCAGTTCCAGTTATCTTTTCCTGTACTTTCTCCTTCTATTGCCCCCCCCCAACAAAGAGCTGTTCCCTCCTGCCTTTGTACACCTGTAAAGTCTATTTTGTTTATCCATCTCTGTACCTATAGTCCTCTTTACCTAACATCTCTTTGTCTATGGATTTAAGTTTGATTATCATTTACTTAACAGCTAAATCCACTGATAAGTAAAAACACACCATATTTGTCTTCTGAGTCCAGCTTCTGAGTCTGGAGTTATTGTTTTGTTTTACTTTCTAGTTGTATCTATTTGACTATAATTTTATGATATTATTTTTTAAAAAGCTGTTTAAATGAATCACCTTTTCTTTATACATTCTTCTATTGAGGAACATCAAAGTTGTTTCTAATTTCTAGCTATTTTGAATAGAGAAGGAATGAACATGGTTGATCAAATATCTGTGGGGTAGGATGAAGTATCTTTTAGTGATACAGCTGGATGTTGAGTTAGACTGGGTTCCATATTTTTGAGGAACTGTCATAATCATTTCCATAGTGGCTATACAGGCTTTCACTGGGCCATCAGTGGAAGGGTGTTCTCCTTGCTCCTCATCTTCCCCAGAATATATTGTCATTTGTGTTGCTGATCTTACAATTCTGACTAGTAGAAGATGGAATCTGAAAATAGTTTTTATTCTTATTTCTTTGATGGCTAAGAATGATGAACATGTAAGCGTTTCTCAGCTATTAGATATTCCTCTATTAAGAATTTTCTATATAGTTCAGTTCCCTGATTTTAATTGGAATATTTAATTTTAGAATATATAGTTTTTTGAGATCTTTATATATTTTGCATATTATCTTCTATAAGATGTGGAGTAGTAAAATCTGTTCCCATTCTGTAGGCTGCTGCTTTGTCCAATTGATGGTGGACTTTGTCTTCCAGAAGCTTTTCAGTTACGTGAGGTCCCATGTTTTAATTATCCTAGTGCCTGCACTATTAGTGTTTTGTTCAGCACTTTGTTTCCCATGCCATACATTCTAGGCTATTTCCTGCTTTCTCTTCTCTCAGTGAGTCTGTATTAACTTTGAGGTATTTAATGTACTTGGACTTGAATTTTTTGCAAGGTGATAAACATGGATCTATTTGCATCCTTCTATGTGCAGACATCCAGTTTGACCAGTATCATTTCTTGTGTATTTCTGATTTCTTTATAAAAATTAAGTGTATACATATATATGGATTTATGTCTAAGTTTTCAGTTTGATTCAGAGGATCAACATAACTGTTTTTGTGCCAATATCATATGGATTTTATTATTATAACTCTGTAGTACTACTTGAAATCAGGTATGATGATACCTCCAGCAGTTCTTTTTATTTTTCAGATTGTTTTAGCTATCTTGGGTTTGTTTGTTTGTTTGTTTGTTTGTTTGTTTTCCATATAAAGTTGATTATTATCCTTTCAAGATCTATAAAGACTTTGTTTGGAATCTAATGTTGATTGCATGCAATATATAGATTACTTCTGATAGGATGGTTACCTTTATTATGTTAATACTACTAATTCATGGACATGGGAGAAATTCTCATCTTATAATATCTTCAATTTCTTTCTTCAAAGTCTTGAAGGTTTTTGTTGATGTTGTTGTTGTTGTTTGTTTTTGCTTTTGTTTTTGTTTTTTATACACATCTTTCATTTGCTAGTTATAGTTACCTAAGATATTTTATATTTTTTGAGGTTACCGTGATGTGTTGTTTTTCTGATTTCTTTCTTACTCATTTCTTATGTACATATAGGAAGGTTACTGGTTTTGTTATTGTTTTATTGTGTTTCAGTTAGTCTTGTATCCGGCAGTGTTGCTGAGAGTGATAATAAGCTCTAGTTGATCTCTGATGCAAATTTTGGAGTCACTTATATATATTATTATATCATCTACAAATAATGATACTTTGACTTTTCTCTTTCTAATTTGTATCTCCTTGATATCTATCAAATATCTTACTGATTTAACTAAATTTTCAAGTACTCTATTGAATAGATATGGAGACACTGGATATCCTTGTCATGTTCCTGATTTTAATGGAATTGCCTTGAGTTTCTCTCCATTTAATTTGATGGTGACTATAAGCTTGTTCCAAATTGCCTTTGTTATGTTTAGATATGCTTGGTGTATTCCTGATCTCCCAGATTCCACATATCTCCAGTACTTTCATCAAGACAGGATGCTGGTTTTTCTCAAAGGCCTTTTCTGCATCTAAAGAGATGATCCTGTGTCCTGTGTCCTGTGTTTCTGGTTTTTTGTTTGATTATTCTTTATGCTTTCACTTTATTTATGAGATTACATTTGCTCTTTTTTATATGTTAAAATATCCCTATATTTATAAAATAAAGCCTTCTTGGGTTAATTTTTCTTTAAATATATCTAAATCCATTTGCCTTATAATGTTTGTCAGTTTTAGTATTATTGTTTACTTTTAGTCTCGATGACCTGTCCATTGCTAAGAATTGGGTAGTCAAGACAGCCATTTTTAAGTGTGCCAGTTTTTGAGGGTCAATATGTGATTTAAAATGTAGTAGTGTTACTTTTACAAACTTGAGTGCCCTTGTGTTTGGGCAAAGATATAGAAATATCATCTTGGTAGATTTTTTTCTTTGACTATGTAGTGTTTTTCCCCATCTGTTCCGATTACTTTTGGCTTGAAGTATACTTTGTTAGCTATTAAAATGGCTACACCAGATAGGATCTTAGGTCCATTTTCTTAGAATATCTTTTTCCAATTCTTTACCCTGATGTAACCTCTACATTTGATGTTGACATTGGTTTCTTATGTGCAGCAGAAGGAAGAATCCTGTTTTTCCATTTGTTCTATTAGTCTGTATCTTTTTATTGGGGAATTGAGATGATTGATATTTATTGAAAGAAATCAATTAGCAAGAGTTATTAATCCCTGTTACTTTGTTGTTGTTGTTAGTGGTGGTGGTGGTGGTGGTGGTGGTGATAGTGGTGGAGGTGGTAGTGGTGTGTGTGTGTGTGTGTGTGTGTGTGTGTGTGTGTGTGTGTGTGTCTGTGTGTCTGTGTGTGTATTTGTGTATTTGTTTCCCTTCTTTTGGTTTTGCCTGTATTTCCATGGGGGTAGTTAACCTTCTTGGTGTATTTGTAAATAAATATTGTTTAAAATTGACTTCATTGTGGAATACTTTATTTTCCTCATATACGATGATTAAAAGTTTTATTGGGAATAGTTATCTGGGCTGGTGTCTATAGTCATTTGCAGACTAGAGCACATCTGTACAAACCCTTCTGGCTTTTAGAGAAGTCAGGTGCAATTCTAATAAGTCTGCCTTTATATATTACTTGATTTTTCCCTTGAAGCTTTTAATATTCTTTCTTTATCCTGTATGTTTAGTGTTTTGATTATTATGTGGCAAGCAGGCTTTGTTCTCTGGTCTAATCTATTTGGTGTTCTATAAACTTTTTATACCTTTATAAGCATGTCCTATTTTAAATTAGAAAAAAATTCTTCCATGATTTTACTGAAATACTATCTGTGCCTTTGAACTAGGATTCTTCTCCTTCCTCTATCCTATTTTTCTTATGTTTGTTCTTTTTACAGTGTCTTTGATGGAGGCTTTGTGTGAGGAATTTTTTTTAATTTAACATATTCTTTGACTGATGTATCCATTTCTTTTATCGAATCTTGAAGGCCTGAGATTCTGTCTTCCATCTCTTGTATTCTATTGTTGAAACTTTCTTGTATATTTCTTGTTTGCAAACCTAAATCTTTAGTTTCTAGAATCCCCTCAGGTTGTGTTATTTGTATCTATTTCCATTTTCAGGTCTTGAACACTTTTATTCTTTTCCTTCAGCTGAATATCTCAAAGTATTTATTTGTTTCTTCTGGTGTGTGTGTGTGTGTGTGTGTGTGTGTGTGTGTGTGTGTGTGTGTGTGTGTGTGTGTATGTGTTTCCTGGGCACTTGATGTTTATTCATTTTCTCTAATTTCTTATTTGTCTTTTCTTGTGTTTTTTTTTAATAGGATTTAGTAATTTCTACTTTAAGGACCTCTACCATCTTCATATAATTGGTTTTAAGGTCCTTTTCTTGTGCTTCAGCTATGTTGGAATATTCAAGACTTTCAGCCATCCTGAAATATTCTAGATGTGCTGTGGTAGGATAGCTGGGATCTGGAGAAAACATTGCCTCAGCTGTTAATGATTATGCTTTTATGCTGGTGTCTAGGAATTTGGGATTCGGATGATTATAGGTCTAGGTGCTGATTTCTGGGTGTGCCTTTGTTAGGTGGGTGTTTTGTTTCTTGGTTTCTTTTTCTTCTCTGGGTTTTCAGAGATTATTGGCTGTGTGCTACCTGTTTCACTGGTCTACTTGACTGTTGTGTTGTAGATATAGAGAACAGAACACAGGGGAGAGACAGTTTCTATAAGATCCACCGGTTGCTTGGATAGGGTGGAGGGAGGCTGCAGCTGGTCTTCTGCTGAAGCACTAAGGACAACCCTGAGGACTGGGTCTGGAGAACAAAGAGATTAGAGAAGGTGCAACAGCAGCCTACCTGGTCTTCTGGCAGACATAGCCTGTGGTTGAGCATGGGGTGTCCATCTGAGTTGGGTGCTTTAACAGTGACTAGGAGGGAAAGGAAAGCCAGATGGTTTGTGGGATCCACAGGAGGCATGGACAGGGAAGAGGTAAGTTGTGTTTTATTATATCTCTACAGATGACCCTCTACGTAGATCTTTTAAAATAAAAATTAGGAAAACAAATATTAGGCATACGCAGTGAATTTATAATACGGAATATAGACTAACACATAAGATAAGTAGAAATTTATTTTTCCAAAATATTAGGACCCAAGTCCTAGGAATCAGCTGAACAGAAAAATACATTTTCTCCTTTAAAAGGTGAAATTCTCTTTATTTTCATCCTGCAGAGGAGTTTCCATGATTTCTATCACCAGACAACATCTTGAATTTGAGTTAGGAAATCCTGACCTGACTGAACATAGCTCAAATGTTTCCATAAATGAAAAATTAATTCCAATGGATTTTTTTTCCTTTGGATCATCCTAAATAATAGGCAATTAATCTTAGAAAGTTTTCTACTATTTAAGTATTGTCCTACATAATGTTCTAAAAACAATATTTTAATGGATGGGACATTACGGACACTTTTAATGGTGTTAAGATGACCAATTAAAAAATGGGTCAAAGAAGCATCCCCAGGACTTTGCTCTCTGCATGTTGGATCCTTGTTCACTGAGGGGGGAAGCTAATGTGAAGTGTTAGAACTTATAGAAAGAAAACTGATATTTCTGGCATAGTGTGTGTATATCCTCTTTTCTACTTCCTCATAAAAATGACCCTTGTCCTTTGTTGCCACTTTACTCTTCACAATTGTATAGTGTTTAAGACAACTTACTGCACTAACAGAAAGTATTAAACATAGAATGCCTCACACTGAATAATTCCTGATAGATACTTGGAGAGGGACTCTATTAGGGAGGGATCAGGAAGTGGGGAAGTTATATATATATATATATATATGTGTCTGTGTGTGTGTGTGTGTGTGTGTGTGTTTGTGTGTGTATATATATGTATATATACATGTGTGTGTGTGTGTATATATATATATAAATATATATAAAATCGGGAGAACAATATGGGTAAATATGATGTAAATATTTTACATACATAAATAAAAACATCATGAAACCAATTATATATAATTAATATATGCTAATAAAGCATTAAAAATGCAAACATACGAAGAAGGAAAAAAAGGAAAAAAAACAAAATGAAGTCTCAAAGTTCTAACATTTCTTTTAACAAACCTTCACTGAAAATTCTGAGAGCAAGATTTGCTCCCTGGCTGTTGGGAAAACACAGATTCCTTCCCAAGGTCACAGCCTTCATTAGTGAGACGTGAAGTTAGGTAAGCCACTGAGCTTCTCTGCTCTTGAGTCATAGATTCTTTTTATGTAGTATAAGAATGAGAAATATGTCCCATTATCTGTGCTCTGGATAATATATACTCAAGTCAAATACTAGGTTTAGTCAGAAGAATTCCAAGGAATTTTGGGCACATTGTTATTGTTTTATGAACCCCACCCATGCACCCTTGAAAATGGAGACAAAACTCATTCTTGTTAGGGCAACATTTGTTTTCCCCAGTCACTTTGATTCTCCATCTGCCCACAAGAAAGTGTCTATTCTAAGGATCACTATAGAATCATACAAATCTTCTAGGTCACAAAAAGGTTTCTCCATAAGCGTTCTATTGTATCCATGGAGATTTGTTTACTTGTATCCTTTGCTATTCAACTCTCTTATATAAGGTATAATAACTATATTTAACCTATATACTTTCTCCTTTCAAGCCTACCTTGACACATACCACAATGTAAATGCTGTATCGTATTGTACTACATTGTATAGGGATATTGAGAAAAAAGGAAAATATATGGGTGCTGTGCGAAGTAGTGTTTTTTTTTTTAATTCTGTCTATATTTGGTTGAATATAGCAGTGATGATCCTACAGATATGCAATGCATATTCTATATAATGGAAGAGACAGAATGTTTAGAATACACTACAGAATCAAAATCATACCACTATCCATCAAGAATCAAGAGCAATAAATTAAAAAACTGTAAACTCTTGTAATTAAGTACTCAAGTTAATCAATGGTGAATTGTAACCATGGAAAGTTTTCATTAATTAAAAGTTTGTCTTTGAGACTGTAAACAACCAACTTCTATAATTTGTTACTGTAATCACTAAAATATAAATGATATTTATTTTAATATTATAATTATAATATATATATAATATAATTAAAATAAATATTACAAATAATATATTTATAATATTATAAATAATATTTATTTTAGGTGCTAGATTAAAATTCTTCTACACAGCTCTCAATTTGTTCCAGTACTTTTGGATGAAAAGATTATCTTTTATCCCATTATATTGTCTCTGTGTCTGCCTTGAGAACTATTGACTATATTTGCAAGGGTCTTTGGGGAAACTGAATCTCATACACTGGTTGTCTCCTTTTTGCCACCACTCAGTGCTTGGGCTTTGGTGTACCCCAACATTATTTTGGCTGTTTTATGCATATCTCTTCATATAACTTTTAATACTGATACTTCTGTATTCACAACTTACTAGGTTTTGATGTGATCCCATTAAATATGCATTAATGTAGATAAATACAAATACAAGTAGTTAATCTCTACTCTTTTCCTCCTTGTGGAAGAAGGTTAAAGTTAATCCTCAGGTTAACACTAAACACCTTTATGATTGACAAGTTAAACACTGTGTTGTTTCCAAAAATATAAAACTTTACAGTTGTTACATTACCTAGCTATTAAAGAAAAATTGTATTTTCAAGTAGATTATTAATGATCCAGAGGTTTAATAAAATCTCGTCTTGAAGCCTAACAATAATCTTTAGCAAAAGAAAGACAGAAAAAGAGAATACAAACCAATACCTAACTGCTCTTCCTGATATTCACTTACATTATATTCAATTTTTGGAGATGCCACCAACAAAGCAGTTATTATCATCTCAGCCATGAATTCCGAAATGATGATGTTTATCAGGATTTGTCTGACAGTTACATTCCCAATCCTCAGTAGCACAGGTAAGAGGTCTATCCAGTTAGTTGCCATCTTTCTGTGACTCTATCATCACCCAGACCATTTTGACACCAAAATGAGTGAGGAACACACCTGACACAGAGCATTAAACTAGCCTGTCCAACAAAATAGACCATGTCTGTAAAATACCCAGGATAAACTGAGGACGTACCATGTGGGATTATCCACATTGGAAGCAGTAGGTATCACAGAACAGAAAACTGGCACCAATGACATTTAGAGTCTTATTCTTTGTTTATTTAGTCACTTTTCATTAAGATGCTATTTGCAAAGGATTTTGGTGATTTTAGACTTCTTTAATTTTATCTTCCTTGAATTAAATATCTTTGCCTAGAATATTAGGACTTCCATCCTCTAATCTCTGGCAAATATTTATTGAGTTTGGTCAGTGTTCTTTAATAAGCAATGGCCTCATCTATACTCAGAAGTTTCAGAGTCATATCATATCACCATTAAGTGATTCATAGATACAAATAATTTATAATTATAAAAATGCTCTAATTATAGTGAGCTCACCACAACTTTAAAAACTCTTGGAAGGTTTTTCTCAAATTTGCTTGTGAGGCAGACTATGAATTGCTGGTGTTTGCTAATTGGACTTGTGGAAAATACAGAGTAATGATTAGGCATGCCAGAATTCATCTGCCAAGAAACAATTATGAATCCCAGAAGGGAAAAGAAAGACATGCTCTACTCAAAATAGCAAACACACCCTAAGCTGGGACAGAATTACCAGGAGAAGTTAGAAAAGGAGAGTAATTTGAAGAGAGAAAATAGACCAAATTATGTTGAGGAGGCAAAGAAAAACAGTAGTTACTGTAGCAAAGATGAACTTAGACAGAGAAACAGTAACACAATCTAACTTAGTTACAAAGTCAATTGTTACCTTAGGACTTCCTCTAACCAGAATAGCATTAAACAACCTACAACAGCTGTTAAATCGGATACAGTATGGAACAATAATCTAAGGGACACATTGTAGTACTTTGGCTATCACAGACTCAGAGAAATTGAACTTGTAAAAGAGAGCAGGGAGAAGGGAAGGAGGGAGAGATTGAAAGAGGAAGGGAAATTCATGTGTAATCCAAGATGTCAGATAAATCTGAAGTTATCTGAGGTAAGATTATGATGATTTGAAAATAAATTAATGATCACTCAATATTTTGGTACACACATGTCTATTTCTATTTATTTATTTTAACTAAAATTTAATTACATATTTTATACTTCCCTTTCCTCCCACTAATCCCTCCCTTATTCCCATTACTACCTTTCCAACTAATGATTCTTAATACTGACACACACACACACACACACACAGACAAACACACACACAAATATAACCCGCTGTATCTGTTTGGTGCTATTTGTGTGTAGATGAGTTTTGTCCTGAATATTTTTTTCCTGGAAAATCAACTGCTGAGCTCCAACCTGAGAGAGGCTAATTCTTCCTCTCTCAGCAGCTACTAGTTGCCACAAGTTCTTATATTTTTATTCAGAATAGGACTTGAGCAGGATTTTAAAATTAGTTTATTCTTCATTCGTTCCTATTGAAAGTTGTGTTTTGCTTTCAGCTCTACATATGTGACACACTTAACATGAAATTTAACTGGTTTATCATTTTCTCTAGCAAATAGACAAATCATTGGAACATAGTTGAAATCTAATAAATAGTAAATTTTATGCAGTGCCTTTGCACGGCTAAAGGCATTTGCAATGTCAACCCTTTGACTAACAATCAAAGCTTGCTTTTGAGCAATAGAATTGTATGCTCAAAGTATCCAGGGTGTCTGTAAAATTCTCAAAAGCACTTCTCTTCTAATCCACTTTTAATCTTGATCATAGGTCTTCCTTCTCATACATAGCAGATGTGCAGCTTGACCTTCATGTGGGCCCTGAATAACTGGAGCATGGGATATCCCAAAAGTTGTTGTCTGTATGTGAGATATGTTCAACTATCCAGGCTGCTTTGTCTGACCTTAGTGAGAAAGGAAGTACCAAGTCTTGCAGAGACTTGAAGTGGGAGGGATACCCAGGGAGGCCTCGACCCTACCAGAGAAGGGGAAGAGGGAGAGGGAAGGATGGTGAGAGGAGGTGACCAGAAGGAGTCCAGTGAATGGGATATAAAGTAAATAAATAATAAAAAGAAGGAAAATAAAAATGTCTGGTCACCATTACTGCTAAACTAATTTCTGTCCAGAAAAGTATCAAGATCTGTCATTCAGTTTTCCTTTTTATGTTTCTTGCTGTGGTCTCTTTTTCATGTTTAGCATTTTATTTATCTCCTAGTTTTTGTTTTATTTTCTATTCCCATTATAAACACCAAAAGCTACATGGAGAGAAAAAGGTTTATTTCCTCTTACAACTTACAATCCATCATGAAATTATGTCAGGGCTGGAACTAAAGAAGAAACCCTGAGGCTGGAACTGAAAAAGAGGCCATGGAAGAATGCTACTTCCTGGCTTGTTCAGTTTGCGTTGGAATATAACCCTACTTGCCCAGTGATGGCAGTACCCACAGTTGACTGGGCCCTCCCACATTGATAGAAAAAAATGCCACTTGTGTCTGTCTACAGTTCAGTCTGATAGAGGTTTTCTCTCAACTGACATTTCTTTGTAGAAGATGACTCTAGCATGTGTCAGGTTGACAAATGAAACAATGACCACCACAGTGGGTATTTTCAACACATATCAGTATTTTAATTGACTTTCTAGACCAGACAAGAGACAAGAGTGTTAACTTACACAGAAGAAATACTAATTTTCTTTGGGGTTTTAAGGCTTTCACTCCATATTGAATTCTGTTGTCTTTTGATTGATGGTGAGGATGAATATGATGGCAGGAACAGTAGAAGAAAGAGTCTCTCCCCTCAGCAGGAAGCAAAGGGAGACAGAAGTGGAACTGAGGCATAAGGTCCGCTGTAACAGCCTGCCCCAGGCTTCCAGTTGCACCGTCTCTCATAAACACTACACACTGCCATAAAGCTGCTAGCAAATAGGTTTTCAGGAGACACTGCAAATATAAACGATGATGAATTGTGCCTGTCCTTTTCCCAGAGAATAGCTTCCTCTAACATTTTGGCTATTTTCTAACCTACATTCTCTGTCTCTCTGTAAGCCTTCTATTTAAATGCAAAATGCTACTAACAAATGATCTATGAATGTCATTTTCTTTATAGTCTTTAATTTTGTCTTTTTAATCAGGTTGTATTAGAAATCTTAGCACTGTAAGCAAGAATTCCCATACTGGTAGATCTAAAACTTTTTAGAAATTTTGGACAGTTTCTTGAGCGGGGAAATATTTTGTTTATTTTTCAAAAAAATAAACTGCTTCCTGTTTTTTTTAAAAGACAGTGCATTCTGAGATGAAGATGGAAAACAGAATCCTCTGCATTCACATTTGGGTACATACACGCGCGCACATGCACACACACACACACACACACACACACACACACACACAAACACAAAGAGAGAGAGAGAGAGAAAGAGAGAGAGACAAATTCTAGTTCACACTACTTTTATACTTCTTAGCTTCCTAACTCTCATCTCTCATCCTGGAACTTGGTCATATAGCAGAAAACATTTACAGTGTGCTTTTCAGAATCGAACTCTTTCTCATAGAATACTACCTATTCTCTTCCCTTTGTATAGAAGTAAAATTATAATATGTAAATATGTCAATGGTGTATTAGCATGCAAAAGTTACCTCACCCTTGCATGATACATTTTATCAAGAATGACAACAAAACTAAAACAATAATATAAATCTCATTTTACTTACTGAAAATATGAAAAGATAATTTTTGATTCAGTCCCAAATTTGCTCCAACTTTGTGTATAGTCAAGAGTTTTGTGGAAATAAATTGTCATCAAAAATTTAGATATTGAAGTGTAGATGGCTGGAGAAGACACTTTTGTTCAGCTTTCTGTTAGCTGGGAATACATATGTAACTTTCAAAATAATAATATACTATATTACCATCAAAGAGTTTCTATAGATCAGACTGGGACCTAAGAATTAGTAGTGTTTAATTACTACATTGAACTAGAATAAACCAAAGATTTTGTGGAAAAATTACAAGAATAAGGAACAGAGGAGAATGGGCTAACTGGTTATAACTAAAACCTATTGTGTTATTTTAATTTTTATTTCATTGTGGTAATTCCTATGGGCTAATTTTTATATGCATTTTGGCTAAGCAAAAGTCACTGTGTGGAAGGGTGTTCTGCCAAGAATGTAGAGATGGTAACTTCTTGGTTCTAATAAAAATTCCTCTATGAATTACTTAAAGCAAAATTGCATAGTATCAGTTGGTGAAACTACTGCTAATAGAATTAATAAATCTATGAGTTTGCATTTGCAGAAAAACAAATGAAATATTAAATTTGTTTAAAATTGGCACTCATCAGAATATATAAATAAATCAGAAAAACTGAATTACTACTCCTCCTTAATACGAATTCTCTGGCTGAAGTAAAGATTTGTAATGAAATACTTGAGGAAATCATTTTCTGTAACATCTTTGTAGTATATCCACTTAAGAAAGGCGTGTCTTCTCTGTTTTGAGACACTGTCCTTGGTTCTGCTAAGATTCTACAGATCTATAGAAAAAACGTTCAGTGTACTGTGATGTGCTGAGTTTGACATAGTGTGATGACCTTTCTTTAATTATCTGTTTAGTTTTTAATTTGCAGTATTTTTGAAATAGGGTCACATATACCTGGCTTCCACATACACCAATCATTGAAGAATCTTGGAAAACCCAAGTCCAAGTCCCTACATGTCTTCCTATAATCCTTACATAACATTTTCTTAGAAATTTTACTTTCTCACAGAGGCCTAGGTAATGAATTTTTATATGATCTTTCCTGCATCCACTTTATGCTGTCTATTGCTGCTGTCCTTGTTCAGCTCATGTGTGTGTTGGAAGTTATGTGGGTGAGACTCAATGAGCATAACTTCTAACATTACTAGGAGATACAATCTCATAGAAAATTCTCAGACTGTTTGGCTCTTAGAACCTTTCAGGCCTCTCTTTTGCATTGTTCCCTGAGCCTTAGATACAGTAACTGTGCTGCTGTATACACATCCATAAAAATCAGTGTGAGAAAGATAGATGGATGACAGAGGGGAGAAGGGCCAAGGGAGAGAAAACACTTATTTGCATATAAGGATGATAACAGAAGTCAACTATTTCCTTGCTAATCAACATGGAAGTTAGCTCTCTTCCACCACTTGGGCAATCCAGGGACTAAGTTCATGCAAGCAGCCTGCCCCTAGCCATCTCAATGGTACCACTTCCACATTCTTTAAAGTGCTGTGAGTGCAGCAATGAGAATGTTGCTTTCCCTAGTCAGCACGAAGGACACCTAGCAAGGCTTTGGTATATTACTTCATAAGTACGTGCCCTCCAGTCATTGAACTGTTGGTCATAGATCTGAGAATTCTCCAATATGTGAATTTCACTACCTGTTTATTACATCTTTAATCAAAATGTCTAATAAGAATCTCTTGACTGAGGGCATGTTTACATTTGTTCACTGTCCCTGTCTTTCCTGTTCCTAGTTTTTTATATCTCCCTAACAACATTTGCAGAAAAATGAACACTATGAAACAAAGTCTCATTTGAGATAATTGAGACAATATATCCAGAGATATTTCTAGTGCCCTCTTGCCCACGGTTTGACAATTCCTGTGCTAAAGCAGCGAGCATGCTTTTGCTTGTCTGCATACTGCCATTCACATCCATCATCCTGACAACACCATAGTGTTGGGTATTCAGGGAACAACTGCAGAACGGTCTTTGCTTCTGTTCCCAGAATCATGTCAATGGTGATAGCACATGAACAGGTAATTTTGTCCCTCTCCTGTCTCTGCTGGTTTTCTCTCTTTACCCTAAGGACAAAATTTTCCCTAGAGCCTATGATTACTTCTATAAAAAATGGAATATTAGGCTGTTTTAAAGTAATACAAATTACAAAGAATAAATCAGTTTATTTTTCTTATGATACTAACTACATCTTTCCTCTGAAACAAGCTGATCCAACAAGACATAAGACATTGAAAGAAGTTGTTTTTTCCAGAACACAAATACATACTGTTCACTGCAACACGACTCAGCTATTAGGGAGAATTGGATTTTATCCACTCACTCTTCATCTGTGATATAAAGGGCTTCTATCAAAAGTTTCTTCTGTAAAGCTTAACCCCATCACAAAGTTTGGTAATGGCATAGTCAGTGGATTGATGTAGAATATAAGTTGAGAGTATTGTTGGCAGGTTGGGGAGTTGAGTTGCTAGCACCTTATGCAATGAAGCTGGCCATGAAAACATATCTTGGAAGGGAAAATCTTATATCCGCTCCCATGCTATCTATTTCTCTCAGACACCGAGAGATTTGTAGAATTATACCACTATGATTCTTCTATCATTATGTTGTACCTCCGCTCACACCCAGTGAAATGAAGCCAGATAACTATGGATACATACCTCTGGAAGCCATGAATCACAATAAATATTTTTAACATTAAATTGTTTCTCAGGCATTTTATAATGTCATTGAAAAATCCAATACAACCATCATAATGATGAAAATTCATATTGATACTTAAAGACGGAACGCAAAGTAGAACAGGGCAAGAGGAGATGCAGGAAGCAATTAAGAAACATTTAGTACAAATATTATCACAATTCCGTAAATCTCTCCGCACATGCCTTAAAAACATACCTGGCTTCATTTTAATGACTGTCTACTCTCTCACTACTTTATATGCTTGCACATGGAAACATATACCCAGATTTGCCAAGAGATAAACTGATATTTTAACAGAATAAAGAGAAAATGCGGGGAAGGGCAGGAAAATGGGAATGTGAAGAAGTTGACAGTATAGGATAAGGATGTTATGGTTTCTCTCAGGTGTCCCCAAAGGTCCATGTATTAAATGACAGGTCCCCAGTATGCCACATGGGAGGAAGTGGGTAAATTTTGATTACTGAGGGATAAGTATGGCACTTATCTTGCCTTTCAGAGTCAGGGTCTTCCTTCTCTCTCTACTATTCTACCACTCATGAATTTTCTATTCTGGTGCTATATAAAGATTTTATTTCTTCATCTTCCAGGAATCCAGCAGGTTCTGAATATATATATATATATATATATATATATATATATATATGTGTGTGTGTGTGTGTGTGTGTGTGTGTATAAACTTGAGTAGAAACATATTCACAAATCTAACAGTCATCATTAATAAAAAAAGTATAAACTACAGCTGATGTTATGCCTGATTCTAATTAACATTAAAACCTTCACTATAACATATTGCTTTCACAGTGAGGACTTAACACTATTGTTTTCTTTTAAAATATATTCCACGTATTTTCATTAGTAGAATTTGATAACTTGGCCTCCTTAATGCAAACTAACCTGTGACTCCAGATAACTTTCTCCAGGGATATATAACTTTCTGACATACGGTTTTGCCTTCATGTGGGATACAAGCATTACCTTCTAATATATAAGAAAATTAAGTGCACTCAACCATGGAGCAATGCATTTTTTATCAGGATTCTGAAAAGTCAGTTCCCTGTTTCTATTTTTCTCAAGAGATGCAAAGGCAAGTGGGAGCAGCAACTCCAATTACAGAAAAGAGGCTGTATCTGTGAGAACCAGAAATTAGTGTGGTAAGAGACTGTGATAATGGTTTAATCACTACTCCATATACGCATATAAGTATAATGCCACATTATTCATCAAAATCCCTGACAATAACTTGAAAATTGACAGGGAATTTTATTTTAATATGGCCACTCTGTATCAATACCTTTCAACTCAACATTTATTAATCACTTATAATTCATCAATTAAAAAAACAGATCTCTAAGGAACTTATTTTCCAATGACAAGAAGCATAAATTAAAAAAAAAACTGATCTAAGTTAATAAATCTGGTATCAGATGGAAGAATATAAAAGGATAACTAGAGAAGGAGGGGTAAGTACAAACAATAGAGTTATATAGTTGAACAGTCTTTATAGGCTGCTGACGCTTGAAGAAAACCCAGAAGAAAGGCTAGTTTCTTTTGTGTCTTAGGAGGGAAGTTCTGAAGCAGCAATGATCTTGGCACAAAAGAAATGGAGTGAGCTCTGCAGCTATGTTGTGACTATTGAATGTAGTTTTGGGGAACTCAATTCAGCATGCATTTTGGAGTACCAAAATCATCCCCTATTGTTTTAAGGGTTAAAGGAGAATGCTAAAACAAATTAATTCCCATCTTTGAACTGAACCCTTACAAACTATCAGGTGGAATCATCAAGAAAATTCATGTGTTTAAAGCAATGAAAGATAGGTTCTCCAAAGGGAGCAGAATATGTTACAGCTGGAGTCCAGTCAAAGTGTGAGTAATTCATATTAGGTTGAGTAGGTACTAAGATATTTTTATTAAGTAAAATTTTTTAAAGTATTTGCTTATTTATGGTTTTATAGAATAAATTTCTCTCATTTCCACCTATCATTCACTTTCTCACTTCCCTTTTTTCCTGATAGAATCTTTCTTCTCAATAAGTTTCTCTCCTACTCTTTTGTCTGTGACCCATTAATTTTGATAAGATTTTATTGCTTAAGGATAGCTGAGAGGCTATTTATTGCAAAAAGTTAAACGTATCATTGTCTCTACTACTAAAGAAACCCCATGAACAACCAGTAGCCACTATGAGTACTTCAGAAAGTAATAGAGCTTCTCAAGTCCCTACGCTATCCATGGTGAAATGCTTATGGGTTCATCTTGTACAAGTCATGGGCCACTGACTACATCTGTAGTTAAAGACATTTGAATAGGATTATCACTCAGAACAAAGGAAAATTATGGACTTCTCATTAGACTGCTCAAATAAATGAGTATAAATGGCAAATCTTAGGAGAGATAATACATAATGTGATTTAAAGATATAATGCAAGTTAATTGCTAAATTACGTTTATTTCATATTGTTAGCATATACTGAATGTCAGGAATAGAACAGAAATATCAGTTTTATAGTGTTATGTTGATTTTTAAAACACTGAGTACAATAGTTACATGATCAGAAGAGAGTTTTGAGGGGGAATTAGGAGGAATGTGTAAGAAGAAGTGACTGGAGGCAATGGAACTATTAGCTTAAAAGATAACAAGAAGATGAACTGAGTTGTGAATATAAGAGACCGGGCAGTGGTAGTGCATGCCTTTAATCCCAGAACTTTGGAGACAGAGGCAAGCAGTTCTCTGTGAATTCAAGGCCAGCCTGGTTTACAGAGAGAGTTCCAGGACACACAGAGCTACATTGAGAAACCCTCTCCCAAACAAACAAAACATTGACAAGATAAAATGAGCAAAAAGTAAAAGGTATCTACAGGGTAATTGGGGGCTTAGTGGTATGAATCCAGGACACACAAAACAATCTCAAGATCACTGATCAAAAGACCAAGCCCAGGAGCCGCTAACTCTGTCAGAGAAGTTAAAACTTTACAACCTACAAAAACTTCTTAAAGCAATATTCATGAACTAGTACTTAGATGCAGAAGAAGGAAATAGCTTTTATCTTTCTAAATCTTGGAAAGCATACAAGCAACCTAGATATAGAATCCATGGAAAAGGTAGACAAATGCATAGATATTAAAAAGAAAAGCAAACTGTGCAGAACACAACATGAGTTGTTCAGGAATAGGGAGAAGAGTAGAAATTGGTGCAAAAGAGGCCATGAAGATGGAGAAGTAGACTGAGAGAAGATTGCAGAGATGCTCAACCTCAGGAAGACAATCTGCGCAGACATGCAAAGCAACGTCTGAGAAAATTCTAAGGAGCTGGCAAATGTGAATATAATACGTATCTCTCCATAAAGTTCAATCAGGTAGCAAAGCCTCATTGAGGTATCTCTTGAGCCAAGACTTCAAAACAGACAATCACTATCCTTAAGGTGATATTCCACTAGACAACCAGAGTCTATTAAAACTATAATAAACATTTGAGATTCAAGCAGCAATTCTGTGAAAATAACCCACCCAAAAATATGAGCATTACTGCACCACTTGCTGGAGAAAGCTGTGTCTTTTCCTTATCTTGCCACTGTTCAGCTCACAGTATTGCCTTATAGACATAATTCAGCAAGATTTTATAAATAGGCACACCTTGGTTTATAGCCCACAAATAGGTGTCCAGAATTTTTTTATCAGAGAAAGTTTAGAGCAGTAAAGGAAGTACTTAAAAATTAATCAGATTCTATGTGATTCTGATGACAATGAATATATATGGTAAATCTAGGTTGTGAATTTCTGTGAGTTAAAGTGATCATCAAAGCTCCAAGAGATGAAGGAGTGAATGAAACTAAAGCATGAAGAGGTATTAATATTCAATTACTTGAGAAATGTATTGGTAAATAGATGATTTATCACATTTGTTCAAGAGAAACAAAAATAAGAAGAAAATAAAGATGAGCTAGATAGAATGGCTTCTAATTCACAGGTAATGGAAAGGTTGATGCTATCAAATGAAAAAAAGAAAAACAAGCCTACCTAACAAATATCTACTTGAGAAAGATAACTTAGACATAAGAAGCATTTGACATAGAGAAAGGGAAAAAACAAAAGGTGTCTCATTTTGCATTTCATTATGAATTAAATTTTTCCTTTTTTTAAGACCAAGGGCAACAACACTATGTTTACAGGTTGTAGAAGCAAGAAAGGATTGGAAGTCTCAGCCATGTTGACTCTGGAAGGAATCCCAAGGCAGATTGTCATTATCAGCTGTTCTCTTATGCACTCGTTCATTTATCCATTCACTTCACGTATTTTGTGTATTAATTTTATTGTAGAAAGGTTATCAGTCTTAAGGCTACAGTCGAGATGAAAGCAAGCAAGCATGGAAGAAAGAAAGAGAGGAAGGAAGGATGGAAAGAAGGAAGGAAGGAGAGAACGGAGGAAGGAATTGCTCTCTGCTTTCATGCTGCTTACATAGTTAGTAGTGGAAAGTCAGTAAATACACAGACCAGAAAGTTGAGATTTTAACATGTGAGGTTAATTGGGGATAGGATAGAGATTATCACAGATCTTTCGATTCTGAGGAGTTATTTCTCTTTCTTTAATTTTATTTTTAATTGTCTGTATACTTGTGTGTTCCTGTCTGGGTTTGTGCACATAAATGCAGGTGCCCCAAAAACCAGAAGAGAATGCCTAGGCACAGACAGATCCCTGAAGTTTGCTGGGGAGCCAGCAGCTGGCCAACAAGAATAGCCTAATTGGTAAACTCAGGGTTCAGTGAGCGAATCATTCTCAAGATAGTGTTAGAGTCGGGGAATAAGTCAACCTCTGGTCTCCACATGCTGAGGGACTTACATAGACCATGCTCATGCGCGCGCGCACACACACACACACACACACACACACACACTCAAATATAGAGAAAAACTATACCAAGATGTACCCATATTACTATTATCCAGTATCTGTCATGTATGATAGCTTACCTGCTGTAAGCTGTCCATTGAGGTAGACATCAATGCAGCAAAGATAAATTCCTATCATTCATTTTGTTCTCCCATAATTATAGGAACCATCTAATCTAGGCTGCTGTTTTAAGTCATTTACATACACTTTGATGTGGTAAATAGACATATATCAATAACAATATAGTAGTTGCAAAAATGTGTGTAATCTCTCATCATCATAATTTAACAAACAACATATCTCATTTGTCTTATCTGTAACACACTACTATAATTTACATGGGTGGGCATGCAATAATTTAAAATTTAGCTTTTTTCTTAGATTGAATTATCTATCCTTAGACATGCCCCTTGTGGAGGTGCTGAAGTTATTCCAGGAAGGTATTTAGAACGCAGATAATTGAATCAAGAAATGCACCTTAATTATTGTTTTACTAACTACTGAAGAAAAATCATCTAAAGTGATTTTGTACTTTGTCATTCTGTACTCTTATGGATCCAGTTATGCCTGAGACTAACATTGCTTCTCTGCTGTGTCACTTTTGTTCAATTTTGGTCTTGAAAATACGTGCTAACCTGATATGTTCAATTTTATGTTCATAGTTATAAACTCAGACAAAAATAATTATACCTTTCTGTGGGGCCAGAAAACAATGGAACAGGTGAGCAGGCCTGGAACAAGAGTGGACTGAAGGCATGTCCAAACCTGAGAAAGCTAATCCTCTTATTCTGAGATTGACAGAAGTAGGATCCGCCCCACCCCACCCTCACCTCCACCCCTGCCTGTCCTACGCCTTACCTTTGCCACATTTGAGAAAGTCATATAGACTGTAGTAAGGTTAAACTTTCTTTCCCCTTATAACATCATGTCCAGCAAGCAACTGGAATTAGTCCTTATCCTAATAAGTCATCCTCACCATGATGACCCTGGACATTGGTATAGCACTCTAATAGTCCCTACTCGCCTCTCAAATATTTACATAGCCTATGTCGCCCACACCATTGAAATGAGCTGTCTCACTTTTTATTTTTTTGTAAAATATTTACAGATTTTTTTAACCTTGAGTTTATTTTTTATTGGATATTTTGTTTATTTACATTTCAAATGTTATCCCATTTCCCGGTTTCCCCTCTGGAAATCCCCATGCCATCCCCTCCCCCTGCTTCTATGAGGGTGCTCCACCACATACCCACGCACTCCTGCCTCCCCACCCTGGAATTCTCCTACACTGGGGCATGGAGTCTTCATAATACCAAGGGCCTCTCCTTCCATAGTTGTCCAAAAAGGCCATCCTCTGCTATATATGCAGCTGGAGCCATGGGTCCCTCCATGTGTACTCTTTAGTTGGTGGTTTAGTCTTTGGGAGCTCTGGGGGGGTTGTTTGGATGGTTGATATTGTTTCTCTTCCTATGGGGTTGCAACCCGCTTCAGTTCCTTCAGTCCTTTCTCTAACTCCTCCATTGGGGACCCCGTGCTCAGTCCAATGGCTGACTGCAAGCATCTGCCTCTGTATTTGTCAGGCTCTGGCAGTGTGTTTTTAGGAGACAGCTATATCAGGCTCCTGTGAGCAAGCACTTCTTGACATCTGCTGTAGTGTCTGGGTTTGGTGTCTGTTTATGGGATGGATCCCCAGGTGGGGCAGTCTCTGGATGCTTTTGCTAAGATGGCCACTTTTAAGATATTAATCCTGCCATTCCATGAGCATGGGAGATCTTTCCATCTTCTGAGGTCTTCTTTGATTTCTTTCTTCAGAGGCTTGAATTTCTTGTCATACAGATCTTTTACTTGCTTGGTTAGAGTCATACCAAGGTATTTTATATTATTTGTGACTATTGTGAAGGGACTCATTTTCCTCATTTCTTTCTCAGCCTGTTTATCTTTTGAGTAGAGGAAGGCTACTAATTTGTTTGAGTTAATTTTATATCCAGCCACTTTTCTGAGTTGTTTATCAGGATTAGGAGTTCTCTGGTGGAATTTTTTTGGGTCACATACTCATACGATCATCTGAAAATAGTGATATTTTGACCTCTTCCTTTCGAATTCATATTTTTTTGGCATTCTTTTGTTTTCTAATTAGGCTGGCTAGGACTTCAAGTACTATATTGAACAAGTAGGGAGAGAGTGGGCAGCCTTGTCTAGTCACTGGTTTTAGTGAGATTGCTTAAAATTTCACTCCATTTAGTTTGATATTGGTTACTTGATCATGATGGATGATGGTTTTGATGTGTTCTCAGATTCAGTTTGCAAGATTTTATTGAGTACTTTTGTAATGACATTCATAAAGAAATTGATCTAAAGTTCTCTTTCTTTGTTGGATCTTTGTATGGTTTAGGTATGAGCATAACTGTGGCTTCATAGAATTAATTGGGCAGTGTTCCTTCTGTTTCTATTTTGTGGAATAGTTTAAAAAGTATTGGTATTAGGTCTTCTTTGAAGGTCTGAGAATTCTGCAATAATCCCATCCTGGGATTTTTGTTGTTGTTGTTGTTGTTGTTGTTGTTGTTGTTGTTGTTGTTTTGGGGAGACTTTTAATGACTGCTTCTATTTCTTTAGGGGTTATGGGACTGTTTAGATGGTTTATCTGATTCTGATTGAACCTTGGTACCTGGTATCTGTCTAGAAAAAATGTCCATTTCATCCAGTTTTAGTATAGGCTTTTATGGTAGGATCTGATGATTCTTTTGGATTTCCTCAGTTTCTGTTGTTTTGTCTTCCTTTTCATTTCTGATTTTGTTAATTCAGATAATGTTCCTGTGCCCTCTGCTTTACCTGGCTAAGGGATTATCCAACTTGTTGATTTTCTTTAAGTACCAACTCCTGGTTTTGTTGATTTTTTTTTCTTTTTTTCTTTTTTTTAGTATAGAATAGAATTTATTTAGGGCATGGGAGGGGAGTTAAGAGGGTAATAGAGGCAGAGAAAGATAGAGAGAGGAAGAGAGTAGAGAAGTAGAGAGGTGGAGGCCAGCCATGACTACGTGGAGAGAGGGGGGAAAAGAATGGGAGAGGTAAGAGATAAGAGATTTAAGAGAAAGGCAAGAGAAAGAGATAAGAGCTTGTTGATTCTTTGTATAGGTCTTTATGTTGACTATACCCTAGAAAAAGCAAGAAAGTAATCTTCTTTCCAAAAACCAAAAAGAAGATATCCACATAAGCATAATTCCATCTCTAACAACAAAAATAACAGGAAACAAGAATTACTTTTCCTTAATATCTCTTAACATCAATGGACTGATTTCTTCAATAAAAAGACATAGACTAACAGACTGTATATGTAAATAGGACCCAGTATTTTGCTGCATAAAGGAATCATACCTCAGTGACAAAGACAAATACTACCTCAGAGTAAAAGGCTTGAAAAACATTTTTCCAAGCGAATGGTCCCAAGAAACAAACTGGAGTACCAATTCTAATATCGATTAAAATCAACTTTCAACCAAAAGTTATCAAAAAGATAATGAAGGACACTTCATACTCATCAAACAAAAAATCTACCAAGATGTAATCTCAATTATGAACATCTATGCACCAAATTCAAGGGTACCCTCATTCACAAAAGAAACTTTACTAAAGCTCAAAGCACAGTTTGCACCTCACACAATAATAATAGGAAGACTTCAACATCCCACTCTCAGCAATGGATAGATCATGGAAACAGAAAATAAACAGAGACACAATGAAACTAACAGTGTTATGAACCAAATGGATTTAACAGATATCTATAGAACATTTTATCCTAAAACAAAAGAATATACCTTCTTCTCAGCACCTCATGGTACCTTCTCCAAAATTGACCATATAATCAGTCACAAAACAGGCCTCAACAGATATAAGAAGACTGAAATAATTTCATGCATCCTATCAGATAATCATAGTCTAATGCTGGTGAACAAAAATAACAGAAAGCCCACATACACATGGAAACAGAACAATGCTCTACTCAATGACAACTTAGTCAAGGAAGAAATAAAGAAATTAAAGACTTTTTAGAATTTAATGAAAATGAAGACACAATATACCCAACTTTGTGGGACACACTGAAAGCAGTGCTAAGAGGTAAACTCATAGCTCTGAGTGCCTCCAAAAAGAAACTGGAAAGAGCATACACTAGCAGCTTGACAGCACACCGGAAAGCTGTAAAACAAAAGAAGCAAATACAACTAAGTGGAGTAGATAGCAGGAAACAAACTCAGAGCTGTCTCACTTAAGCTGCCTCCTGAGAGTCTGTTCTTGTCAAAGTCACCAAAGCCTGAGGTCACTCAAATCCAGGCTATTCCTACCCCATTCTGCCACTCAGGATCCACCAGTACTGATCACTGAGTGCTGAGGCTGAGATACATCTTTCTATTCATCATGAAATACAACTGCATCATACATGGAAATCAGCCAAAGTTAGATACTTCAATCATATACACTACCATTCTTTAATGATGACCCAAATCTTGTGCTCAGTATAATAATACTTTTTACTTATTTGAGTATGTTTTCATTAGTTCTCTCTTTATGCGTGTATGTATGCACACATATACTTGTACACACATATGTCTTCTGTAATTCTGTGTGTATCTAAAATACTTTTTAGTCTTTAAATCCAATATATAATAACAAATTATGATGATCTACTATCTTGAACTGTGATTGGTAAAAATTATTTAGCAAATCAAAAATATAAATAAAGTATGTATGTGCAGTTTAGTGCTAAGAAATATCTGATGTAAGTAGAAATAGACACTTATCTAAATCAGTAGGAAAGCAACGTAGATCACTGCACCAAAATCCTGACATTATGCATAAGCATAAACCCAGAGGCATAACCCAATAATATTTTCCCAAATTTACTAGAGATCTCCTCAATGTCTTCTGCTCTTTTTGGTAAGCAACACAATATTACTTGTCATAAGAAGGAAAACAAAACAATAAAATTTATTTTCTAAAATGGGATTATTCACTAATATTGCATTATTATTAAATAAGTTCTTTAAAATAATTTAATCATGTGAAAATATTTATTATAATGTTAATGTGGAACATTAAACAGTTGTATTATACTAAACTATGCATTTTCATGTGTGAGAGAGTCTAGAAAACTAAAAGCTTATCATATATGCATATTACTATAATTAATAATATTCATTTTTATATTTTATAAATAACCTGAGTGGAATATATATATATAATTTATATTTTGTTAAAATTTATTTTGCTAATTCCTCAAGAACTTCCTATAATGTGACAGATATGGAGTTAAAAATGACTAGAAATGTCACTTGGACTGGTAATAGGCTCACTGGAAGAACATTTTCTAGCATTCACAACATCTTCTGTTCAATACCCAGAACAAACTTTCCACACTCACATTCACTTTTACCTACTAGCCAATAAATCTCTTGGAACAGAAATGCCTTACTCAATAATGTTGCAGTGCTGATTTGTAAGTGAAGAGTCAGTAATGAACATGTCAATGAGATTACCATGACTACTGTGATGTTGAGCAGATAGCATCATTGAACAGATGACTTCACTCCAGGGCACTGTCACAGTCTCTCACCCTGCAAAGCTCTGTAACCTTCTTATTTTCAAGTGAAACACATATGTCACTTATTGAGTCTATTTTATACATTTTTAAGAGTATGAATAAAATATTCAGTAAACAAAGCTTTTGTGGATATTTTTCACACAGGTGTGAAAATATATAAAGATTTACTCAAATTTCCAATTTACTGGTTAATGGTCCCTAAAGTGGTAAAGTGTAGTTTCTAAGGCAGTATATCAGTGAAACAGGTAAACATTATATCTTAGTTGTTGGAGGTCATTTCCTGAGCCACCTCTGTAGCCCTCTACCCCCACAAAGGCAGCTGGTTTTGTCATTGCTGTTCTGATTTAGATATTCCTTTGAGTCACACAAAAAAACCTGACATGACTTATAATTCACTGTGTACATACTGTAGGAATAAGGCAAGAGAATCACAATTTAAAAAAAAAAAACTTTTACTAAATTATCTTTAAAAAGGTGTTCATCAAATTAAGCAAAGTAGATAATATTCTAAGACTGTGGTATGCTCTATGCTCTGACGTTATTTTTAATCTTGTTATTTTAAAATTTGATTTATTTATCTATTATTGTCATGGTTTTCTATAAGCTTTGGTTTGACTTCCAGCTTGATTTATCCTGATATACATTATTAAACTACCATGGTGGAAGGTGCCTGAAGTTATCTTCTAAATATACCTGGACATGGATTTGGGTGTCCCCAATTCAGTCAGATCAAAGACTGTGAGGAGAGATGTCTGCCTTTCCATGTCTGTGCATTTTATATGAGCACCTACTTCTTTACTCTCAGTCTCCTGGCATATTTCACTTTTGATACTGGCATTTGCACAGCCAATAACTGCCTTGGACAATGGCCTCGCTATTGTCATAAGGATAATATATTTTCCCAAGGATGAGTTCTTTTTGAAACAATTTATCCAGTGGCTTAGACTGTCCTGCATCAGAGCTAAGCAGGTCTTCCAGTTTCAGCTGTCTGTGAGTCTAAGATTTATTAGGCTATACTCACAGCACTTTCCTTGTGTATATTTCATTCTGCTGGCATCCTTATGGGCTGCAGTGAAAGTCAAGAGAGCTGTAAATGTTATATCAAACTCATGGATTTCTTAAGTGTACGTACTTTGAAAGAAAGATAAATATGCTTCAGGCACTCATAATTTCATTATCTTCTGCTAAATCCTTTGCAGGGTATATAGTAGAGCCACAGCTTAATTATAGGAATCTGAAAAAGAGGACACCAAGAAAACACTAGCCTGAAGGTGTGTTGCTCTTTCTCTTCACCTGCTGTTAAATCTCCAATGTTTCCTACCTCATTATTCCCGCTACCCACTTCATTCTTCTGCCAATTGCTTTCTGTCTGATCTCTCTGCTCCTGGCTTCCTTGCTCTTTCTCCAGTTAAGTTTGGCAAGCTTTGTGCACTAAGAAAAATTCAGAGGATAGCGAATAGTTGTAGCAAGGTATGCTTGTCCCAGGACCATTCCAGACTCAGGGTCAAGTTCATGGAATGGACTTTGTTCCTCAAGATGTAGTTTCTGAAAGCAGCCCATCAAATATTTGGCATTCCTCTTGTGGTGTTTTTAGCTAGAGCTCAAGAGTGATAATGACTTTGTTATTTCAAATCCAAGAATGTCTTGCCTCTACCTCTCACTGTCGCTTCTTTAAGTTATTATACTTGTATAAGCAGCCTTCCATTAAAATAGTTCATATCATATTCATTTCATATGTCTACCTGAGAAGACCTTGATTGATGCCGATATTAAGAATCATTCCCTCTGATTCGGACACTGCTGACACTTCAAGAACAGAGAGCTTGGATGTATTCGCCTGCTTTGTGAATGCATTCACCTCCATTTCTTCTTGCATTGTGTACTCCAGGTGTTCATATCAATTCAATGGTATTTATAGTTATAAAATTGAAATGTTGTCCTTCGCACTGTCTGATTTTATTGTGTAGAGTCTTACGCATGGCTCGTTTCTGTATTTCACAAGATAATTCATCCTCTGCTCTAGCTTCTGTTTCCATGGTCTTTGTTTCCTTCTGGTACTATCTGACACTCTTCTAGTATAAATGGTGACAACAAACCAACAGAAGGAGTATTAATGCGATTAGAATGAATATGATTTATAGACATTATTATATAATCTTGAGAGAGCCACATGTGTTTCTCTAGTCTCACTATATCACATTCTTCTGAGAGACATAGGGCTTTGATGAAACACTTTGTAAATAGAGAGATTAGGCTGACAAAAAATCAAGGTATGGTCTGATGGGTATTCTTTTTTTAAAAAAAATCATTATGTGGATGCAGATTAAGCTAATTACCACAACATATAATCATCTCCATCAAAGAATCTACTGAAAGTCCCATTGTGGAAGACCTGGGGAAAGTTCAACTTAGGAATCTCTAGTATAACATGCAACCAAGGCATGGAAATCCTTTAAAACTTCAGAGTAACATAAAAAAATAGCTTGTACGACAAAATCATCCAAAAATGTGAGCTTATCTGTAACTTTAATTTTTTCAAACCTTATTTTTAATGATGGTTCTTCAAAGCTTTAACCTCCCTTTCAGTCGACCACTCACCAGGGGTAGTGGGAAAGAAAGGATATGGGGGAAGCAGACCTGTTTTGAAAAGTTATTTGGAGCAACTCCTATCTGTGTTGTCTGAAAATTGATAGTTCAGTTCACAGGTCAGCAGTGGTCGCTCAATCCACTCACAAACCCGTCACTGATACACCAGCAGTCTAGTCCAGTCCGGTAGAGTCATGTTAGCAACAACAGTGACATGACCTAGCAAAGACAGCCAGGCCTCAGCCTCAGCTCCAGTTAGCAGAAGGATCAGAAGGAACACCAAGTTCTCAGCTGTGCCTCTCTCAGAGAAGCAAAGGTCAGCTAAGACACAGACTCGCAGACAGACAGCACTATAAGAAAGCTAAGCTCAGCCAGCTTCCTTTCCTTTCCATTGAGTTCTATTTATTCCCTCAAACACCATGTGTCCCCCACAGGTCTTGCCTCAACCTGAATCTTTCCTTAGCACAGGTCTTGCCTCAGCGTTTGCACCTCTCAGCTGACATCATTCTGCCAATCAGCCCGAGTCCAGAGAAGCAGTGATAAACTGCAGCATACCACCAGAAGGTTTTTGGTGCATTTCTCTCTACTGAGACCTGACAAATGCAGCTCAATGCAAAATGTGAGGCAGATGAATACTTGCATTTTGTTAGCAAAGAATCCTTCATCACGTGTCATTTCACGTGCTTGCCTTAGCAGAATAGCCTTTTACCCACGTCTGCTTCAGCTCAACATTCCTTCACAGTTCTTCCTTAGGTTTTCACCTGTGTCCACTTCAACCAAATGTTCCTTCACATGTTTGCCCCAGCAAAACACCATTCAACCGACTTTCCAAAAAATCCTTAAGTTTCCACTTCGCTTCTCCTTCAGCTAAATGAGGAACAATCGGAATATAAAAGAACACAAGGGCTACCATCCTATGCAAAGCCAGAAGTCATTCTCTATGGGTGAGAGTAGATTCCAGAATTGGAGATGTGTAGAACAAATGTGTAACCTTACGGGCTAAAAGTATTCCATTCAGCCTTCAGATACAACTTGTGAAGAACACCTAAAAATTATGAATGAAAAGAAATTCAAGCCACATATTCTGAAAAAGTGCAATGCACTCCCTATTCAATAGCAAACATCACATTTTGAAAACAAATACAACTTTGAAATTAAAAATAATAATCAAATGACTCTGTATTCTAAACAAAAACAAACTCCTACTGACAACTGAGGAGTACCGAAGATTAACACGAAGACTCAGGAAAATGAAATGAAATATGACCTTTCAAAAGCACCTGATGTAATTCTACTCACAAGCACAATAAGGTAACTGACAGCTTGTTTTTCTGTCCCTGGAGAAGAAACAAAGGAAAAAGCACAATTGTGAGATGTGAGGACAGTAACAAAGGAGGAGCAGGAGCAGGTCCTGAAGAGTAGTACGACGACCAGCCGAGCAGTGCAACTGTTCTGTTTCCTGACTACAGGTGACTTCTAACTAATGCTCAACCATAAGATGATGAAGTTGTAGATTTGAGGAGGCTGATAGCAGAATTCATGAAGACTGTGGCAGAGGAAAATTGCTGGCCACACATGTGGATACCTTAAATCTGTATCTGATCCTCTCAAGTCTTGAATTGCCTATTAGTTTATGAACTTAAGATCAATGATCTGCAAGACCAGGCTAACAAGAAATTCATTGAGTTAGAAGGAACACTTTCCATCCCACAGACCTGGCTGAGAACCACTCAAATTTCAGACAATAGAAATTCATCCAACCAAAATGATGTCAGGACAAAGGGTGGCAAGCCTTCACGTAGGATTACTTTAGTTTTGTCACAGCAGATGCTCAAACACAACCCTTAAAAATAACCAGACTGCTGAAATAAACCTGAATAATTTGTAATGAAAAACAACAAATGCTTTTCTGGCAAAGGTGCACTATCCATTCCCTGAGTCACAAACACAATACAAATGACAGAACAGGAAAAAATGCAAGAATGACTGCAGTCAGTAAGATAACTGGAAAAAGAAACATTTTTAGAAATAACAATGATGGAGAGAACTAGGTATAAATAGTCTCTAAAACAGCTTAAGAAATCATAAGTTCCAAACAAAAAGACATATACAAGACATATGTGTATTTGAATATCTATCAAAAATATCATAAAATAAAAATAAACCAAATAAGGAAGTATTTCTATAAATGTTTCACATTATTTTTATAATATAACAACATTGATACATATAAGATTCAAGTACGTAATTTTCTAGAAAATATTTCCTTAGTATACAGTGGAGGAAGACATAGAAACCATAAAAAAACTAGTAAGACAAAGTTGTTTTCTTATATAAATCTCATAAAATTCACAGAAATATAAAAACACAAAGCTCTTGCTTTATTTTAAAATTTCAATATTAAAGAAACATCTCAATATATTCAATGAAATGAAAACAAACAATAAAAAGTTAAGATCTCTTCTTACTTGTATTAATACTTCTTCTCTTGCGGCTCAGCACTTGCTGGATCTTACATGAAGGACTGTGTGCTTGCCTGTTTTCTTATCTGTGAAAGTGCTTCGGAGGTTCAGAAAGAATGTTAAAGTCTAGATCTAAAGATTTGTCTCCTTCTTGGGTCAGTAGCCAGTTCCAAGCACAAAATACTTTAATGAAAACACCATACCTCAAACACCAAATTTGCCTCCTTAGGCAGGCAGATCTTTGTTAGAGGAGCTCAGCTGACTTGCACCAGGGTGCCTCTTCTGAACCCTTAAAAGTGCTACCAAAGTCTACCTATACTGCAATACTTACTGTCCATGGCCTCTGTACTCTGCCTTTGCCAAACCTAAATATCTCTGGGTAGTAAATCATTTGTGCCCAGCTACTTCTCTGATTTCAATAGTTTTCAAGAAGTAACATTTTCTTTTTTTAAAATATTTTAAAAATTTTTATTGGTTATTTTATTTATTTAAATTTCAAATGTCCCCCTTCCCGGTTTCTGCTCTGCAACCGCCCTATTCCGTCACCCCTCCCCTTAACTCTATGAGGATGCTTCCCCACCCACTCATTCCTGCCTCACTGCCCTAGCGTCCCCCTATGTTAGGTCCTCAAGCCTCCACAGGACCAAAGGTCTCCCCTATATTGATGCCAGATAAGGGAATCTTCTGCTACATATGCAGCTGGAGCCATGGGTCCCTTCACGTGTACTCTTTGGTTGGTGGTTTAATCCAAGAGAGCTGGGGGGGGGGGCAGTTAGTTACATTTTCTATATGTGTGCTTGACAATAGTGGAATAGAAGATGTAATGTTTATTGAATAAACCTATACTTCACAGTTTTATTGTGATCAATAAAGATGATATGAACCAAGCCATTATTACATCTTATCTATGTTTTATTCTTTCTTACTCTGTTGAGCTTACTATGTTTTTCTCTAATTTGTCATTCCATGGGAAAAGGGAAACATGGTTTTAAATTCTATTTTACTAAATGATTCCCCTGTGTCTTTACCTAACACCATTCGCCTTCCTTTCCACCTACCTGGATGTGTTTTGTAAGAAAAATTAGGTTCATCTATGAAAATTACAGAATTCCGTATGTTATAGTGTAACTGAGGATAGAATTGGACACACAGGAGTGAATATCCCCCAACTGCAGTGAGAAGTGTCCCCATTATTACTTTGTCCTTCACTGACAGTGCAGGCCCAAGATATATGTTTGCACTATGTTTTCTGTCTGCTTCGAGTTGCTGTAATGAGTGGAGCTGTCAGCACTGAGAATGTTCCAAAAGGACTATGAATATGTAGAATGCGACAAGATAAGATGAACCCAAGTATATAATGTCGACTCCAAGGACACTGGATTCGATGGTTATACCAGCTTCCTAGTATTATTAAGCAATGTTCATTTTTCAGAGGGGTTTCCCTCATTTCCATGCAACTTTCTCAAAATATGCACACAAAGGATGGTGATCTGAATTCAATCAAAATCGCCAAGTAGGTTAGCGGGAACCAGCACGCACGGAGCCCCTATTAGTCACTCTCTGAGTCTTTACAGCTGTCCTTTCTTTCCTTTTAAAGCTTCATCCTCACACTCACTTTCAGCCCTTGAGCTTTCTATTGATGTTCTGCCTAATACTCACCTTAAAGAAACAGCTTGTCATTAAAGAGTTTGTTCTTCAACTACGGCCCATGCATCTCAGCTTCTCAGGCTACATCATGGAAGAGACATACATGGCAAAAGAGAACTACTAGATCCTCTTCAAAGCTTAAGAACTCACATGTCATGGTAACACATTGTTAAATTGCTTCTCCTGCCCAGACTCCATGAAGTTTCTATAGAACTTTATGGCTTTAACTTGCACCTTAGTATTTCTTTTCTTTTCTTTTTTTCTTTTGAGACAGAATCTCAAATTACACAGATTAGCTTAGAACTTGACTTTGCTTTGAAACCAATGATGACCACACTTCTTAATCTCCTGACTCCGCCTCCCAAGGGCTCAGATTCCAGATGAATGTCATCGCGCCTCTAATGCCTGCCCTAGAAGCATCTTCTACCCCTGTCTTAGCATTGTCTGTGACAGCATTGTTCAGGGAGCCAGAATCCCATCATTTCATCTAGGCTGGCTGCTCAGGGAGCCTTCCAGATCCACTGGTTTCCACCTCCTTTTCTGGGGATATGGGTATGTATAACCCCAGGTTTTAGATCAGTGTTAGGGATACTAATTCAGGTCCGCTTGCTTGTAGAGAAAGTACTAAATCACCTATCCAGATCCTGAATATTTTAATAATAACAACTTATAGATTTCAAGTTAGGGAGATAACTTGGTAAGTAAAGTGTTTGTTGTTCTTGGATGTGAGCCTGACTTTAACGCAAACACTGAGGAAACAAGACAGAAAAGTCCTTTGAGCTTACTGTCTACTTGCTCTAGCCTACTGGGTAAGTTTCAGGCTAATATGAAAGTCTGTACATATGCAGGACAACCTAGGAATAGTATTCAAGGCTATTCTCTGACCTTCACACATGCATGGGCATGCAGCACATGTGCATACCCACAAATTTTAAAAAATGTATGCATGCAGAGATTAAAACAAAAAATAACAATCTGGAGATTTCAGTGCCTAGGAAGCCTTTAAAAATTAAACAAGAATGTAAATTCTTAAGCACAGGTATGGCATTGCTAACTAAGGTAGATCAAAACAAATACACAGTGAAACTAAAACTATATATTAATATCTTCCTATGTCTATTGTAGTTCAGCCAATTTAAATTTATCCCCAACTAGCTTACAAATAAGCTAGACTCAGACTATGGTTATTTTATTTGGCTTTGACAATTACTGGGGTAACCCCTAGTCTCCTTTCCTAATTGTTAGCTTGGCTATCCACACAGCAGTGTTCCCCAACTACTTGCTGTTTGTCCTGGCCTTGTGTTCATGGCATATCTCCCCGCATGGCACCTTCTCCTCTTTCCTCCTCTTTCTTCTCCATCTCTCATGCTCATGCCTCAGACCCCAAGCCCAGGAAACAAAATCCTGTTTACCTCTCTTCTGCCCAGCTATAGGCTATAGGTACCTTTATTCAACCAATTGTTTTAAATCAAGAACAAGGTTTGCACAACAAAAGCTGGTAAATGGGAGAATTCACTTGTAAGCCTAGACTCTCAGATACACAACTCATTTTTACAGTACATAGCAACAGACCAAACTTTAACAGTCAATAAGTCAATTAATTTTTAAAAATTAAACATTTTATTTTTTATGTTTAATACATTGTAAATTCAGGGAATATACATTAATTGAGTTTATATCTAGATGTGTACATGAATGTTAATGCAGTCATATGAACTCAAGCTCTATCCTATAATAAGAGATACTAGTGTCTCAGAAAGTAGCTATTTCTTTCAGAAAATAGCTGAAAAGTTGATTCTACTTATTAAGATTTGTTTATATTAAAAGATATTAGACTGAGTGCTAATGTAAGCCCCAAAAGGTAAGTCAAATGTATCAATTGAAAAAGACTGACATTCCTCCACAGCTGTTTGAATTCAGGTGAGACAACGTCTCCTACATGATGAGTCCTCATTTGAAAGGAGATCCATTCCTCACTTATCCAGAGGTGATACCATCATGAAACAGAACTTACTCTTTAATGAATTATTCTTGGGGCCTGAAAACAAGGAAAAGTTACAAGCCATGAATCATGAAGGTCAATTTACAGCATCCTCAAGGCAAGAGATAAACATAGGAGGCAGTTATAGACAGGAAGAGCTTGGACATGGACACATTGAAAGTTTACAGTGGCAGGCAGCTATTCAGAAGAGGTTGTAATGGTCATGAGTCCCACACTCTGAGGCTACCAGGTGAATAACTGTGAAGTTTTATGGATAAGGGTGAGGTCAGGGAATTAATCACCTAACCTCTGGAGCAAACTATCAAATATAAGTTTCACTGTCTATGGAGCTGAGAATTCTAAAGGCCCAATCAAATCTTATTTTTCAGTTTCTTCCTTCTCACAGGTAGTTACTACTAATTTTATCTAAAAGCATGGGCACTGATGTTGAGAAACCCTGTGACTTATGGTCACAGGTCACCATGTCTGATCCTTCCACTAAGCTTGGAGCAAAAGGAGGACTCCCCGTTCCAAAAGGGCTATCCCTTCTCTGACCTGATATGGAGAGCTTGGCTCCCACACTCTCTACCTGAGGATTGTCATATAGTCCTTGACAAACCTACCCATTCAATTTCCTCTTTTCTGTTAAGAACCCACCCAGTAAGTACCTGGGGAGTCCTGGAATGTCTCTCCATACTAATGAGGTATTCCTAGTACATTCAACCCTAGCCAGTGATATATATTCACCCTTAAACTTCCTTCCCATTCTCCACAGTTCATATATAACCTTTGTTCACCCCAAATAAAGTGGGAAAATATCTTGGCTAGAACATTCGCCATCCAGAGGCATTTGAACTAGGAAGTCTCAGGAGCACGTGTGAACCTGCTCAGCTCATAGGTCATAAGCTAAGTGTGGTTCAAAGAGGTCCCTTGTAGGCAAGGAAGAAATGGAAGTAATCCCTGGTAGACCTCTGACACATAACTGGTATGGATGAAGCAACTTAACTGGCAGAGAAAACATGAAATCCAAATTAATATCATACAGCCTTTCTTCACCTGCAAAGCCCAAATTCAGGGAACCCAGAAAGCAGGTATTTTAGATTTGAGTATTTATCAGCTTTTTAGAAAATAACTTTTCATTTTAACTCTTATAATCTTTTCTTTTCTTTCCATTTTGACCTGCGCCACTTTGCTTTTACCCTGTCCTTGTTCCATCCTTCTTTTTACATTCATTATTTTTTACTTTTACACTAAATAACATTAAACCCCACAGAGTCTTCTATTCTAATTTTTCCATTTTCTGTATTATTCATTCAGTGTTTAATAGCTGGTTGTAACTGATTTTCGGTCAACTTCTGGGTCTTGTCCTTGTTATTAGTTGTCATAGCTATCTGTCTTTTTCTTTCTCAGGGTGCTACTGGGCATTAAACCCTCAAGAGTATTCTCATTCGGAAGATTCCAAAGTGACCCAAACTGGCCCCTAACACGTGATCCTCCTGGCTCTGCCTCCTTCAGCAAATCCTACTGGCAATGTGCCACAACAGGCAGGAAGATTCCAAAGTAAAACCATGCCAGATGACTGAACTAACACATGCTCAAAACACAACAGAGAACCACAAGGAATATGAACAGTAAATTAAGGACACGCTTTGAAAAGATTGCGATTGTTGGAAACCCAACCTGAAGATAGAGAAGCAGCTGAGAACAGATATAAAAATGTACTCCTCAGCATGTGTTAGATGACGGAAAGGAGTGAGAGGAAGGAAATCTAGGTTATACATACGACTGAAAATAGACATTATGTGTTTTTTGATCCAGCCTGAAGACTGGATATCTGAGGTTAGACTTTTAAAGCCCATGCCAAAGCCAAACACAGTAGTGAACAGATTTTACTCTCAATGTGGTGTTATGGAGAGATGAAATTCTCATCCATGTAGAGTCTTGGGAATCACTGGAAAAGGGCCAGCTAGTCCGGCTTGTGCAGC